>CM060943.1:146162134-147362134 GCA_030765085.1 Allium cepa | reverse complement strand
AGACAGCGACTCAATCAATATGATATGCAACTTGGACCACATGAGCTCAATGCAACACAACATCAAAGAAACAGATACAAGTTCAATGATTCGACACACAATGAAACTGCACCAGACCAGGCACAAGCTAGAAGTTCATCATGCTCACAAGTAAAAGGCAAACCAACTCAATGCAACTACATGATGACTGGAAACATAATACATATATGCAGCCTCGACTAAACTTCAAAAGATACAACATGTATGCAACTGTGAAACTGGATAGTGCAAGTATCAGACTCGAGCACAAAGCCTATAACTTCAAATGAACATTACAAGGAAATACAACTCTAGCTGAAACAATGTGCTCAAAGCAAATTCAGATCACATGAAGGAACAAACACGTGAATGTACAACTACAAGTGTGTTAACCAAACAACTCAATGCAGTGCATGCACACACACACGCACACACACACACACGCACGTATATATAAGAAGCATACTGCACAGTCAAACTGCAACAGATCACACCAATGAATGAACTTCACATGAACCAAACAGTGCACCAGTGATGTCAACACGACTCGAAATGTATATGAAGGTCTGGCAACAAATAAGCAAGCATATGCACCAGCAAACAAAACTACAACATCAAGTTATACTAAGTACAACTAGAAACAGTGGACAAGATTACATATATGTAGCAGTAACCAAAGTCAAAGCATAACCAAGTGCACCAAAGATACAACAATGACTGATACAACTGACATTCACGTGCAAGCCTCAAGTAAACATGAAATGGTGATACAGCAAGTTTATGTGGATATGCAAGTAGTGCAACTCGATAACAAAGTAAAACAGCAAAAGCAGTGATATGCAGCAGTGGAAACATCACATTGAAGCAACTCGAGCTCAAGACAGTATAACAGAAAATCAAGCAGAGTACAGGAAAAATGAAAACAGGCTAAAGGTATCACAGTGAACATTACAATTACAACACATATATACATACATAGATGTATGTATACACATGGCAGTAAAGACATAATGGCCGGTTTTGCCAAAGCTGGGTTGTGGCAGGGTTTTGAGCATAGAGTTAGGTTAGTCAGTAGCGGGTGTCGCGAGTTTACATGTGTAAGCGTGTGACTACTTAATTTCTAGTAGAAACCTTGGGGGCTACACGTAGGCAGGGTTTTACCAAAGCTGGGTAAATTCCGTGTCGTTCTATTTCTGCATTTACCATTCTGCTATTATCTGTGCTGCAATTATTTTGATTTATCCGTGTTGAAATAATTTTATAAGCTTCCGCAATTTTTTTATAATTATCAGTATCACCCTATTCACCCCCCTCTAGGGTGAAATCGATCCTACAAGCTTCACTCGCTTACAAATCCTACTAAGATTTGCAGGACCACCAATAGGATTTGAAACACACAAAGGCATAGGAGCCAACTTAGGAGAACGAAGATGCTCAAATTTATCATAAAGATCCACAGAAATAAAGCTATGGGAAGCTCCAGTATCAAATAGAACATGGACAGGAAAATAAAACAGAGAAAAAGTTCCCTGAAGTGTACCTTGGTTATCACTAGAAGCAGGAGCAGGTGCAGGTGCAGGAGGTGGAGCTGGTGAAGATGTAGAGGTAACAGCAAAAATACCAAAAGACTTGCCCTTCTTTTGAGTAGGGCAGTTGTTCTTGAAACGGCCAGGCTGCAGACAAATGTGATAGAGATAACACCTGGTCAACTGAGCTAGAGGAGGAATAACAGCACCAACCAAAGTAGGACAGCTATTAGCATAGTGTCACTTCAGATTACACCTTAAGCTAGTCATGGCAGATAGGTCGACATACTGCCTCTGCGAAGAAGATGATCCCAACCCTGGAGTCTTGTTCCGATTCTTCTTCTGATGATGAAAGTTGGGCTTTCTCTTCTTAGGATTACCAGAAAAAGACTGAGATGAAGCAAATGAGCAGCTGGAGGATCCTTAGAAGTAGGATTCTCATATTTAATTGTCATATCCATCAGAGTGGTGAAAGTGCTATGTACGTGAGCGATGAGACGATCATAGTATTCTAGACAAGAACCAGCAATGAACTTCTCATTCTTCTTAAGAGGAGTGTCAATCAGATTAGGGGAAAACTTAGAAAGTTCATTGTACTTCCTTCATACTGACCTAAAGACATATCACCCTGTTTTAGATCCATAAATTCCCGATATAGCTGAGACTTTCCTGCCTCGGGCATCCACTTCACAACAATAGCATCCCTAAAGCACGATAAAGAAACATAAGAAAGATTTCAAAAAGAGAAAACCGAACCAAATTCAAGACAAACGGAAGATGATACCTAAACTGCTCTCACGAAATGTCAGCCTCAACAGTGTGAGCTGTGACAGACTCCTATCAATCCAAGGCTGTTCCCTTCAACTGCCTGGCTGCCAATTGACGCTGTTGGGCATTAGTGATCTCAAGACCAGAGAAAATCCTCTCCAAATCGTTCAACCAGTGCTGAGCCTCAATAATGCTCTCAGATCCGGTAAACTTGGTTCCACCAAGTTCAGTGTATTCCTTACAGAGTTTAGTGAACCTAACTGGTGCAATAGACTCAGGATCTGGGGCAACACCACGTTCCCTACCTCTAGCATTCCTACGAATCATCCTAAAAAATCAAGAATGAATTTTAGGACAGAGGTAATTGAGAAACAAAGACAAGATAAGATAAGATGCAACGAGAATTGAATATCCCGAACAAAGAAATTACTAACAAGGTGGATAAGGAAAAGAAGGAAGTTAAAAAAAATATGAAAAACCAGAAAAGTTTTTATATCAAATACTCTTTTAAAATCCTTTGAAAATCATTTTATACTTCAAAATACGTTCTCTCACAAAGAAAGGATTCTAAGATTGATTTCACTCATTCTAGGGTATTTCTACCCTATCTCTAATGAGTTTTTGCTCCGCAAGCTAAGGTTTGCCTAAAACCAAAGCTCTGATACCAAATGTAATGACCCACTATTTTGGACCATTCGAATCGACAATGAAACCACACATGTCTGACTTGAATAATTCAAAACAATAGATTGTAATATAATTTGGAGAAAATAAAACCAATCATAGAATCACAGATACAGATAAATCAGAATAACTCGCAGCGCAAATATAATAACAATAGTAGTTCGTGAAGCTACTACAAATACAGTCTCGAACATAGTCTCAAAAAAAGTACAAAATACCATAGCACGAAAAGTAAATACAACAGAAATCCCAATACATAAATGTTCACCAGTATATAAGCTGAATAGAAATACTGAAAGAAATAGATAACAATTAGATAGATAGTCTCCAGCAAATCCTAGCTCCAGAAGGTGAAATCCAAAGCTGATACTCAGGCTGACCCGAGCTTAAGAAAAATAAACACAAATGCTCGAGTCAGGACATACATACTTATATAATGTAAACCAACTCAAGTGAACCGCAATATAAATGCACAAGTAACTTAAAGGATGCTTGAGACCGCCCATCCTTTAAGGATCCATTAAACTATTTACTGTGTAATAATATATGCTATTACAATAGTGTCTAAAGTAAAGTATAATATAATTGAAAATAGCGTTAAGGCTTTACATTTTCCACCTTAACACATTTTATATATTCCTATAGTCTATAAAGTATCGTAATCTCCCCCGTACTGGGCGTTGTTAGAGGGCACTCCATAGGTATGTTACAAAAAAATAAATCGTACAAGGCATGCTAGGGTAGGTGACACGACATAACGAGGCAATGCCATGGTAGATATACCAACTACGCTTCCGGACTGGTGGTAATGCATAGCAGCCACTACTGCCCACCTCGAGCCACACTCCCAAAAATCAAAGGTGCGCACAAATCAATCACATAGTAATAGAATGACATACGAAGAAGTGTGTCCGATAAGAAGAGCTACCTCATTAGCCCGTCAATCGCTCCTGTTTTAGCCAACTTATGCCAACTCATAGGAGTCGGGTCCACATACATACCTCAAAGGACGTTGCCACCATCCTACTTCATTCTGGAATCTCCACCCGTACACGGTTGTTAAAGTGGTTTTCGGTATCGAGAGAGAGTATGCCCATATCCAATCTCGGTCTCGTTAACAACCAATTGTTATTATAACCCATGGTTATGAATTTCAGTATGGTTTATATTCCAAATCAAAATAATTCATTTAAACCATTTAAATATGAAGTCGTTATCTTTTCAAATCAAATATTCAATTTCCAAAATTGTAGCATTTTCTAAGTTCATTCGTTCAATTACAACAATTTCAAAATATTGTATTTTTCAGAAACAATAGCACTTATAAAATGCCACGGTAGATATATTAGTATTTCAGAACAGTTCACTTCCAGAAACAACAGCACTTATAAAGTGCTACAGTAGATATTTTCGTATTTCAAAACAGTTCAATTTCAGAATAGCACTTATAAAGTGCTACAGTAGGTAAAATTAGTATTTCAGAACATAATTATATTTCAGAAATGACAGCACTTATAAAGTTCTAATGTAGGTAAAATTAGTATTTAAAAAACTGTTCAATTTCAGAAACAGCAGCACCTATAAAGTGCTACAGTCCGTAAAATTAATATTTCAAAAAAAGTTTAATTTCAGAAACAATAGCACTTATAAAGTGCTAAAGTAGGTAAAATTAGTATTTCAGAACATAGTTATATTTCAGAAATAGTAGCACTTAGCAAATGCTACCTTAAAACCATAGCATTTTGGAAATGCTGCCAATACATAACTAAGGTTCATTACAACATTTCAGCAACATTATAATTTCAATTTTTCACCATTCTTAACTTATAAAACATATCTCACTTTTCCAAATATTTATTTGGATATCATTTAACTTATTGTTTTATAAAATAAATTTTTATAAATAAATATCCAAATTAAACTACAATTTATTTATTAAGTCAAATGTACGTTATTTTACTTAACTTTTTATTTTAACAATTGACTTAATACTTTATTTAAAATTTCCCATTTCATAAATAGAATATATTTTTTCTAAGTTAAGCCCAAAAATTTCCATTTGAAACCAAATTCTCAACTATCAAGTTAAGTCATATTTTAAATTACATTTTAACCCATTCATTTACTTATACATTTTTAACTTATTGAAAATCACTAGAACATTTATTTAAATCATTTATGTAACGTTTCGATTTTTTCGTTGCCGAAAAACCGAATAGTTAGGGTTTTTAAAAAGAATTTAAGAAAAGAAAAAGAGAGAAGAAGAGAGAAGGAAGGAAAACAGGAAATAGAAAATAGAAATTAGAGAGAATAGAAAATGGAGGGGAAAGAAAAATAGAACATAGAACGGAACAGAACACAACAGAACAATAACAGAATCTCACAATTCGCAGCGGAACAACATATAATAATAAATGAATAATCTTTAAACAAAGAACTATATCAGTTATTACATTACATTTCATTTCATTACATCATATCATCAGAGTGTACAACAACATACAACATCAAACAGCGGAAAAAGAAATACTATATACTAGTAATACGCCATGCCATCCAGCTTGCCTCCAGCAACTCCAGAATATCCAGAATATCCTGATAAACCTTAACTCTTGACCGCCCGTGTGGAAATTGGTGGGCACCCAGAGTTTAGGAAGGAAAACAATAAACTCCGAGTCAGTCATGTGACTGGTGTGAGAACTCAAAACAGTTTATTTATCTTTAAAATCAAAATAGAGGAATATTTTTAAATTCAATTCGCAATGCTTTTAAAAATGAGACTACCATAAGGCCTCCCGCACACACACACAATGCAAACGCAGAATCGGAGGAGATTTCTCCTTATGATAGTCAAAGATGCTGGATACGCATTTAAAATAACATTTGATATTATTACTAGTGCATAGTGTAGGGGAAAAATTCATTTTGAAAGTAGAATATAAATCTTAGCCAACATACGACCATTATCGTATGCCTACTATAGCTACCATCCAAACAGTGTTGCGACACCATAAGTGAATGATAGGTTCTACAACTAAATCCGTACAAGATCGTATTGTTTCATTGGATTTCCAACAAATGGTCAGGCCAAGGAACTTCCCATTGCCATATGAGAATGCCTCTGGAAAGACATTCCCGAGAACCAAACCGGAACTCTGCCAACACAAGGCCGGGTTACCCCTAACTGGGTAACTACTGACACGAGCACGCCATTCCCCGATCGTAAACGACCTTTCTCACGGGATCCCGATAACCAACAACCACAAAGTAATAAATTCGCGGTAACCACATAGGTTAAATATCTGGGCTCCATACCATGATACAACCTCTATCCAGAAGGAAATGTACATACCCTAAAGGGAGCTAACCCTCATAACCTTGCCGCATCTTTCCTGTTTTGACCATTTCCGGGGTGTGAGGCTCGACGAAGTCACGTCCACAAAAACATACTTTATACAAAAGCCATGCTTTGGGTCAACAAATGATCAACACAAGGATCACCAAGATAGACGATCAAATAAATGATCCTATCACAAATAATCAACACAATGATCATTTACAGCAACACTCAACATGTCACATTACCAAATTGGGAATATATCGTTGATAACTTCAACTATATAACCTCTGAGCTCGTACGTCTCAGAGAAGGGTGTTAAGCTAAAAGAATAAATTCTCCGCCACCAACAGAAATATATTTGAAAGAAATCGGCTTTATATCTCAACTTGTAATGTCAAACATACAATCCATACAAGTCTGTTCCGGGATCGAACAAAACCGAAGGCACTTACAAAGAAGTCCTTGCAATCCGGATATTCACAATCCTGATCGGATTTCCCATCACTTAGGGAGTCTTTATACCGCTGCAACTCAGTGCAGAGACAATCGACAGGTCATCCTATCGCTCTCGCAAATACCGGGTCTTCAACACCGATTTTCAATGCAATTATAACGACGTATCACATATTCGGAATGGGTTATACGACCCCATGGTCCTTTCCCGGTTAACCCGAATAGTGAGCGCTTATTCAAAAATAAGTGTAGCATTCACATTCAAACAAATCACATCAATTACCCATTCAAAGGGAAATATTGATAGTCGGTTATTGAACTATCACTGGATATGCACACATCACCAGTTTCCAAATAATTTTCCAAATTATTTATTTTCCAAAATATCTTTACAAGATATATTATTTCATACTTCAAAAATAAATCAATATTTATTTTTAAACCAATTCCACTTTCTTTTATAAATTCCTTAGTGAATTTATAATCCAAAATATCTATGGATATTCGATTTCAATTATTCATTTCAATTTATCTTCAAAAAGATAAATTCTCAAAATATTCACCTTATATTGGAAAACATTTCCATACTTATACATTCATAAGTAATTCACAAATTTTATTTATTTTCAACACTTGGAAAATATTCAATATACTTAAATCGAGATTAAGTATATATTTCATTCTTTAAGGAAATCATTCTCTTAAACATATTTATTTGGGCCAAAACGAATGTTACGTAAAACATCGTTACGACAACCCAAAATCACTAGTATAGGGATTCGAAATTAAAATAGATATATAAATCCCAATACTATGCAAAACATTTCCTTTCGGAAATCATTTACTATAACAACAGTGTTATAGTCCATTATTTCCTTCTATTTCTCGAAAACGTCTATTTCAACAATAAATGTTGAAATCTATGGTTTCGAATCTCAACACATTTAAAACATCGTTAGATCGTTTTAATTCTATTTAAAATATCACATTCTAAACATTTTCTTTAACATATTATTCACTATTCAAAAACGTGAATATACTACGTTAACAATTTTCATCCTTTTATTTATTTTATTTAAAGGATTATTCACAGTCAAAACGTGAATATAACTCCATAAATAAATCATAACAATTTACTTATCAAAATAAGTCGTTTGTGAATTTATAAAACAACGTTTATAAATTCTATTTCTATTTATTTATAACAACTTCCTTTTATAAATTCCTTTATTAACCTATTCGATTTATAACTCAATTATAAAACAATGGTTCATATTATAAGTTAAATACTTATAAATTTATTCGTTTGCAAAATCGTTCCTTTGAACTTCATAATTATAAATCTTATAACTTATAAGATTCAATTATTCATCCAATTATATTCCTTAATAACTTCATAAAATTTATAAATCTTACTATTTATAAATTTCACTTATAACTTCATCATTTATAATTTTATAAATTCCATTCACTTATGCAATCCATTTGCACTTCATTCAAACACTTATAAAAACTCGTTTTATAATGTCAATATTTCAATTTATAAATATCCATTTATAAATCTCTTAATATAAATCAATTTATATTATTCTTTTAAAACGTCTTCAAATTCCTTTAAAAACTTCATCCTTTTGATTCATAAAAAAATTAAATTTTATAAATCCTATATTTCAACTTTTCATAATAAATTCAAAAATTCCGATTTAACTATTTTATAAAATCATTAGCATCATATTCTCAAAAATCAGTTTTTAACTATATTTCTCAAAATCATAATTTTTATAACTTTAAAAATTATAACGTTTATTTATTTAAAATGGATCAATTCCAAAAATATTTTATAAACGTATACTTTCAAAAATCACTTTGAAATCATTTTAAAATTCCAAATTTGGTCCAATGATGCTACACACCAAATAGTCAATCACGACAACAACGATATCATATATCGATATGATAATCCATCAAATATCATAATATCTGAAATCAAATAAAAACTGTTGAGGAATCCAGTTGGATCCCTCCAACCTGTTTTCCTGCATCCAAAAACATTAGCACAATACCAATTTCGCTCCAGTACGAAATTATCGCGGTATATGGGATTTAAAATATTATCCGCTTAATAACGGCGCAATAGGGTCTCATCCGCTAAACAAAAAATGCGGAAAATCAATAACTCCAATATATACATATGCCAATATATATATATTGCTATTATATATAATACCAATTTCACTGTTTATGAAATATTCGCGGTATATGTTTTTAATAAATAACATCCGCTTACTAACGGCGTATAATGTCTACTTTAACAATCAATAGATAACAATCATCATTCAAACATGCATTCAAATATTTTAAATCTAACTATTTAAAATAAAATCGAAACTGATTCGATTGAGTGAGAAGTTCTCACCTTGATTTTAATTCCGTTTTAGCGATTTATTTCGAATAAAATTAAACGGACGTTTAATTTTACCCAAAATTCTCACTAACTCCAAATGACTCCAATCCAATTTCATCGCGTAGTGCTCGTCCATACGATTCCAACGCAACTGGTTTCGCGCGTTTTCGACCTCGTATGAAAAAGATATTGATTTTACAAGTTTATACACGATTTTATAACTAAATTTACACATTCATTTATAATTTTAAACCAAAATCAATTACAGGCCGTTGATCCAACTTCACTGCATCATGACCGTCCCCATCTATTTCTTTCCCAACGCGAATTGCACCCAGGCAACAACGAAGAAACCGAACCCAACACTCGAGATTAGGGTTAATTACTGCATCGCGATCACTCGACGAAACTTCGATCAGGGAGTTGCAAATCGAAGCCTCTAGCCTCCCCTATGTTCGGCCCCAAGGCCATGAAGCTCGGTCAAGCCTTGATACTCGCGCACGCAAGATGAACGGCCACGAACGCGGCCTCCCTGACACCATTCTGCTCCACTTCACGCCATCATCTCCGTATAGATCTCTAGATCTCATCGTCCTCTTCCATTCTCTAGTTGAAACCTAAGGCTAATTGTCGACGGATTTGGAGTAATTGAGGGAGGAAGGTGGGAAAAATCTAGCCTTTCATTTGTTAGGTGGCGGCTAGGTTAAATATTAGGGTTTTGATATTTTTTTTTCTAAAATTATGAAGGTGGTGGTGCTATTTATAGAGAATTTTTGAACACTATTCATCCGGAAATTCCGAACTCCGATTTACGCGCCGTAACCAGCGTTTCTAGGGTTTACCCCGCGTTCCGGACACAATGGAACAGGTTTCGAAAGCTAATTCGGACATCTGTGCGAGTTATGGCTACAAACGTTCAATTTAAATTAAACCGATTTAAATCGATTTCTAGGCGTTTTAATTTGTACCGGACAAACGGTAAATCCAATTGACTTGAAATTTGAAACCTTACAATAATATCACATTACGCATCCGATGAAACTGGTTTCGTCGAAATCCGAGACTTTTTGAAAAATGGCTATTTTAACTCGCCAAATTAATATTAAAATAATTCGATGCGTTTCGAGCTGCCACGATCAAACGATAACTCCGATTGACACGAAATTTGAAATCCGGTAATAACTAACTATTACGGATCCAATGGAACTGGTTTCGTTCAATTCTGAGACTGTTCAAAAATTGACTATTTCACTAGTCGATTAAATATTAAAATATTCAATTTTCACAAATTAACTTTTAATTCGAATTTAAAAGTTCTAAAATATCATTCTAACTCCCATATGATAAAAGAAAATTTTACAAATCATTTTCAATTATGTTTAACCCAATTTTCAATTATTTTCATAATTTAACATATTAAGTTATCGATTTAATTATCCAATTAAATCCAATAATTCAAAATAAAATTTATTCGACTTATAAATTCACTTATTTATATTTAAAATTAATTAAATATTCAAATTTTAATTAATAAAAATTCTGGGTCGTTACAATCTTCCCCCTTAAAAGAATTTCGTCCTCGAAATTATTAAGTAAGAAAAGTTACAGAATCTATTAACTTTCCAAAAATTCATAGTTAAACTTCTTATAATATCTTTACTAAGTTTTCAAAATCATACTTAGTTATCTTTTCAAAAACAACTACTATTGTTTAACTTTCAATTCCAAATAAAAGTTAAAGTTTTCAAAATTTTCCAGATTTTCTCAAATTTTTCTAACGCCTTAAATTTCCGGAAAAATTCGCCATAGTCTCCTTTGCGCGGCTCGATCCGAAAAAAAATGACAGTATATATATCACAAATATACATCTCATCAAGTAATGAGGCATCCCGCAGGGAAAAATTATAAAAGTACGGTATGTAATCCGAGATATGTACCTTATATTTTATTAGCGAGCATATACGGCTAATATAGCGCGAAAGCGAGCTCCAAATGCGAAGCAAACGCGATCCGCACCTACTAAACACTCAACAAACAACATGAGAATATGCATATAGATAATAGTATCGATATACAACACATAGTAACATAATAACTATATATGTCACATAGCAAATGTAGTAAAACAACAAATGCAAACATCAACCAACTAACATCCATAACCAACAAATATTCATTCATATTCTCATTCATATTCAATGAATTGGTTTTCAATTTAAATCATATTTGATTCTCCACTGTGGATGTTCTTACTAACATTTATTTTCAATTAGTTTATATTAACTAATTCAAATTCAAGTTGGTTTACTTCTAAATCAAATTCACTTCTATTCACAATTTACTTAACTTCCAATTGAATTTCAATTACTTTAGCTTCCAATTTCATCAATTCGATTTCATTAACACTCAATGAATTATATACAATCAATCTAACAACCATATAACAATCAATGTATATTAATTACAACTAAATTCCTTTGCTTACAATTGGTTTAATTTAAATTGATTTTCATTCAATTATTCAACTTTCAATAACATTAGATTTTAATGAATTAACACTTATATTCATTATTTCATATCAATTTAATTTACATTCAATTGATTAACATTTAATCCATTAATTCAATTCAATTTCTAAAGTTGAATTTTATTTATATAACTTAATTCATTTTTATATTTACAACTCATATTCATAAATATATTCATATAGTTTCACTTCTCATATATATATAAGTTTATTTCATAATTGTAAATCACTTTAATTATAATTCAATTCTTATAATTCATTATACTTATACAATTATTCTTTATTTAGATTATTCAAACAACCTAACAATCAACTTATTTTCACTTTAATAATTCTGAAAAATTATTTCTTTTATATAAAAATATAATCAAAGTAAAATTATTTCATTTACCCAATTTAAAACAATATTATGTCGAATTGTTCTATTCAAGTGTTTAGAAACCCCTTCGATTCAGTTTCGAGGCTGCGCCGACGAAGGTTCATATGCCACTCAACAAACCAATCATCACAATATAAAACAATTTTTATATTCACTAACAAATACGCTCTCATAGCTATTATTACACTCAAACTCAATCTAGAGTACTGCCGACTCTATCTCTAATGAGTAATACCCAACAGAACCATGGTTGTCGCTTAACCATAAGCTCTGATACCAAATGTAACGTTTCATTTTTTTCGTTGCCGAAAAACCGAATAGTTAGGGTTTTTAAAAAGAATTTAAGAAAAGAAAAAGAGAGAAGAAGAGAGAAGGAAGGAAAATAGGAAATAGAAAATAGAAATTAGAGAGAATAGAAAATGGAGGGGAAAGAAAAAATAGAACATAGAACGGAACAGAACACAACAGAACAATAACAGAATCTCACAATTCGCAGCGGAACAACATATAATAATAAATGAATAATCTTTAAACAAAGAACTATATCAGTTATTACATTACATTTCATTTCATTACGTCATATCATCAGAGTGTACAACAACATACAACATCAAACAGCGGAAAAAGAAATACTATATACTAGTAATACGCCATGCCATCCAGCTTGCCTCCAGCAACTCCAGAATATCCAGAATATCCTGATAAACCTTAACTCTTGACTGCCCGTGTGGAAATTGGTGGGCACCCAGAGTTTAGGAAGGAAAACAATAAACTCCGAGTCAGTCATGTGACTGGTGTGAGAACTCAAAACAGTTTATTTATCTTTAAAATAAAAATAGAGGAATATTTTTAAATTCAATTCGCAATGCTTTTAAAAATGAGACTACCATAAGGCCTCCCGCACACACACACAATGCAAACGCAGAATCGGAGGAGATTTCTCCTTATGATAGTCAAAGATGCTTGATACGCATTTAAAATAACATTTGATATTATTACTAGTGCATAGTGTAGGGTAAAAATTCATTTTGAAAGTAGAATATAAATCTTAGCCAACATACGACCATTATCGTATGCCTACTATAGCTACCATCCAAACAGTGTTGCGACACCATAAGTGAATGATAGGTTCTACAACTAAATCCGTACAAGATCGTATTGTTTCTTTGGATTTCCAACAAATGGTCAGGCCAAGGAACTTCCCATTGCCACATGAGAATGCCTCTGGAAAGACATTCCCGAGAACCAAACCGGAACTCTGCCAACACAAGGCCGGGTTACCCCTAACTGGGTAACTACTGACACGAGCACGCCATTCCCCGATCGTAAACGACCTTTCTCACGGGATTCCGATAACCAACAACCACAAAGTAATAAATTCACGGTAACCACATAGGTTAAATATCTGGGCTCCATACCATGATACAACCTCTATCCAGAAGGAAATGTACATACCCTAAAGGGAGCTACCCCTCATAACCTTGCCGCATCTTTCCTGTTTTGACCATTTCCGGGGTGTGAGGCTCGACGAAGTCACGTCCATAAAAACATACTTTATACAAAAGCCATGCTTTGGGTCAACAAATGATCAACACAAGGATCACCAAGATAGACGATCAAATAAATGATCCTATCACAAATAATCAACACAATGATCATTTACAGCAACACTCAACATGTCACATTACCAAATTGGGAATATATCGCTGATAACTTCAACTATATAACCTCTGAGCTCGTACGTCTCAGAGAAGGGTGTTAAGCTAAAAGAATAAATTCTCCGCCACCAACAGAAATATATTTGAAAGAAATCGGCTTTATATCTCAACTTGTAATGTCAGACATACAATCCATACAAGTCTGTTCCGGGATCGAACAAAACCGAAGGCACTTACAAAGAAGTCCTTGCAATCCGGATATTCACAATCCTGATCGGATTTCCCATCACTTAGGGAGTCTCTATACCGCTGCAACTCAGTGCAGAGACAATCGACAGGTCATCCTATCGCTCTCGCAAATACCGGGTCTTCAACACCGATCATCAATGCAATTATAACGACGTATCACATATTCGGAATGGGTTATACGACCCCATGGTCCTTTCCCGGTTCACCCGAATAGTGAGCGCTTATTCAAAAATAAGTGTAGCATTCACATTCAAACAAATCACATCAATTACCCATTCAAAGGGAAATATTGATAGTCGGTTATTGAACTATCACTGGATATGCACACATCACCAGTTTCCAAATAATTTTCCAAATTATTTATTTTCCAAAATATCTTTACAAGATATATTATTTCATACTTCAAAAATAAATCAATATTTATTTTTAAACCAATTCCACTTTCTTTTATAAATTCCTTAGTGAATTTATAATCCAAAATATCTATGGATATTCGATTTCAATTATTCATTTCAATTTATCTTCAAAAAGATAAATTCTCAAAATATTCACCTTATATTGGAAAACATTTCCATACTTATACATTCATAAGTAATTCACAAATTTTATTTATTTTCAACACTTGGAAAATATTCAATATACTTAAATCGAGATTAAGTATATATTTCATTCTTTAAGGAAATCATTCTCTTAAACATATTTATTTGGGCCAAAACGAATGTTACGTAAAACATCGTTACGACAACCCAAAATCACTAGTATAGGGATTCGAAATTAAAATAGATATATAAATCCCAATACTATGCAAAACATTTCCTTTCGGAAATCATTTACTATAACAACAGTGTTATAGTCCATTATTTCCTTCTATTTCTCGAAAACGTCTATTTCAACAATAAATGTTGAAATCTATGGTTTCGAATCTCAACACATTTAAAACATCGTTAGATCGTTTTAATTCTATTTAAAATATCACATTCTAAACATTTTCTTTAACATATTATTCACTATTCAAAAACGTGAATATACTACGTTAACAATTTTCATCCTTTTATTTATTTTATTTAAAGGATTATTCACAGTCAAAACGTGAATATAACTCCATAAATAAATCATAACAATTTACTTATCAAAATAAGTCGTTTGTGAATTTATAAAACAACGTTTATAAATTCTATTTCTATTTATTTATAACAACTTCCTTTTATAAATTCCTTTATTAACCTATTCGATTTATAACTCAATTATAAAACAGTGGTTCATATTATAAGTTAAATACTTATAAATTTATTCGTTTGCAAAATCGTTCCTTTGAACTTCATAATTATAAATCTTATAACTTATAAGATTCAATTATTCATCCAATTATATTCCTTAATAACTTCACAAAATTTATAAATCTTACTATTTATAAATTTCACTTATAACTTCATCATTTATAATTTTATAAATTCCATTCACTTATGCAATCCATTTGCACTTCATTCAAACACTTATAAAAACTCGTTTTATAAAGTCAATATTTCAATTTATAAATATCCATTTATAAATCTCTTAATATAAATCAATTTATATTATTCTTTTAAAACGTCTTCAAATTCCTTTAAAAACTTCATCCTTTTGATTCATAAAAAAATTAAATTTTATAAATCCTATATTTCAACTTTTCATAATAAATTCAAAAATTCCGATTTAACTATTTTATAAAATCATTAGCATCATATTCTCAAAAATTAGTTTTTAACTATATTTCTCAAAATCATAATTTTTATAACTTTAAAAATTATAACGTTTATTTATTTAAAATGGATCAATACCAAAAATATTTTATAAACGTATACTTTCAAAAATCACTTTGAAATCATTTTAAAATTCCAAATTTGGTCCAATGATGCTACACACCAAATAGTCAATCACGACAACAACGATATCATATATCGATATGATAATCCATCAAATATCAAAATATCTGAAATCAAATAAAAACTGTTGAGGAATCCAGTTGGATCCCTCCAACCTGTTTTCCTGCATCCAAAAATATTAGCACAATACCAATTTCGCTCCAGTACGAAATTATCGCGGTATATGGGATTTAAAATATTATCCGCTTAATAACGGCGCAATAGGGTCTCATCCGCTAAACAAAAAATGCGGGAAATCAATAACTCCAATATATACATATGCCAATATATATATATTGCTATTATATATAATACCAATTTCACTGTTTATGAAATATTCGCGGTATATGTTTTCAATAAATAACATCCGCTTACTAACGGCGTATAATGTCTATTTTAACAATCAATAGATAACAATCATCATTCAAACATGCATTCAAATATTTTAAATCTAACTATTTAAAATAAAATCGAAACTGATTCGATTGAGTGAGAAGTTCTCACCTTGATTTTAATTCCGTTTTAGCGATTTATTTCGAATAAAATTAAACGGACGTTTAATTTTACCCAAAATTCTCACTAACTCCAAACGACTCCAATCCAATTTCATCGCGTAGTGCTCGTCCATACGATTCCAACGCAACTGGTTTCGCGCGTTTTCGACCTCGTATGAAAAAGATATTGATTTTACAAGTTTATACACGATTTTATAACTAAATTTACACATTCATTTATAATTTTAAACCAAAATCAATTACAGGCCGTTGATCCAACTTCACTGCATCATGACCGTCCCCATCTATTTCTTCCCCAACGCGAATTGCACCCAGGCAACAACGAAGAAACTGAACCCAACACTCGAGATTAGGGTTAATTACTGCATCGCGATCACTCGACGAAACTTCGATCAGGGAGTTGCAAATCGAAGCCTCTAGCCTCCCCTATGTTCGGCCCCAAGGCCATGAAGCTCGGTCAAGCCTTGATACTCGCGCACGCAAGGTGAACGGCCACGAACGCGGCCTCCCTGACACCATTCTGCTCCACTTCACGCCATCATCTCCGTATAGATCTCTAGATCTCATCGTCCTCTTCCATTCTCTAGTTGAAACCTAAGGCTAATTGTCGACGGATTTGGAGTAATTGAGGGAGGAAGGTGGAAAAAATCTGGCCTTTCATTTGTTAGGTGGCGGCTAGGTTAAATATTAGGGTTTTGATATTTTTTTTTCTAAAATTATGAAGGTGGTGGTGCTATTTATAGAGAATTTTTGAACACTATTCATCCGGAAATTCCGAACTCCGATTTACGCTCCGTAACCAGCATTTCTAGGGTTTACCCCGCGTTCCGGACACAATGGAACAAGTTTCGAAAGCTAATTCGGACATCTGTGCGAGTTATGGCTACAAACGTTCAATTTAAATTAAACCGATTTAAATCGATTTCTAGGCGTTTTAATTTGTACCGGACAAACGGTAAATCCAATTGACTTGAAATTTGAAACCTTACAATAATATCATATTACGGATCCGATGAAACTGGTTTCGTCGAAATCCGAGACTTTTTGAAAAATGGCTATTTTAACTCGCCAAATTAATATTAAAATAATTCGATGCGTTTCGAGCTGCCACGATCAAACGATAACTCCGATTGACACGAAATATGAAATCCGGTAATAACTAACTATTACGGATCCAATGGAACTAGTTTCGTTCAATTCTGAGACTGTTCAAAAATTGACTATTTCACTAGTCGATTAAATATTAAAATATTCAATTTTCACAAATTAACTTTTAATTCGAATTTAAAAGTTCTAAAATATCATTCTAACTCCCATATGATAAAAGAAAATTTTACAAATCATTTTCAATCATATTTAACCCAATTTTCAATTATTTCATAATTTAACATATTAAGTTATCGATTTAATTATCCAATTAAATCCAATAATTCAAAATAAAATTTATTCGACTTATAAATTCACTTATTTATATTTAAAATTAATTAAATATTCAAATTTTAATTAATAAAATTCTGGGTCGTTACAATTTAAATCCAATTTTAAATTAAAATATCATATTTTACACTTCAAAAATACTTGATAATTATCAAAAAAATATTTAAAATTAACCACGGGTCTGTATATAATTTTCTAACCTAGGTCAAGTGATACAGATATGTATCATTTCAATCTGTAATTTAAAAATCAAACCCACAATCCCAAGTCAAATAAAATAAAATAAAAATCGCTTGAGCCTATCATTTCAACTCATAACGATTTTTCCTTAGACTAATGTTCGTTTGGGTATGTACCATTTCATCCGATAGTGATTCTATTCTACAGGGAACTTGCAGTGTGAGAAACAGTACATAAAATAAATGGTATAGCATAATATAACAAATCGAATGATGTAACAGGTTTATAAGCAGATTTCGACATCATATAATCATATCACATGCATATATGAACTTATCAAAATAGCATGTCAATTACTACATATCCACTTGTCATCATTTCATAATTATATAAGTACGAAAGTCGAGAGTGATAAACTCACCTTCTAGAGCTGGAGCTAACAATTCAAGACACGTGAATAAGTTTCAGAAAGCATGACATAGCACAACTTAGATTTGAGTGGATGGAGAGCCAAGATTTGGATCTTGCAAACAATAAAATATAACATACATAAACATAAAATTTAGCACAAGATTTTAAATCAAAACAATGAATACATATGGATCAAATTGAAACAAATATTGGCTTAACCAATACAAGTGGCTCGGCCACTTTCAAATAGGCTAGATCACCATCATCGTGGCTCGGCCATGATTGTTTTCGGAGCACCTAGGCTCGACCAAGGCAAGCAAAGTCATGGCTATGGTGTAGAAATATGAAGGGGGTGGCAAGCAAAGGTCATCGAAGATAAGAGGCAAGGCAACAGGCAACTTTGGGTTCGGCCTATGCTAACATGGCTCGGCCATGTGGCTTGGTTCGGATCAGATCTGGTCATGGCCTAGGGTAGGTGTGGTCGATGCAAAGCAAGAAAAAGGAGGTGGACTATGTGGTGGCGGAGGCTAGTGAAGGGGAGTGTGATGGTGTAAGGGTCTCGGCTAGGGTTTTCTCACAATTTAGGTGAAGGGCTTGGATCTATTGGTCACGGCTAGGCATAGGGGAGGTGATGAGGTGGTGTTGGCCAATCATAGTGGTGGTGGTGGAGGAGATGTGGTCGGCTAGGGCATGTGGCCAAGCTTGCTAAAGGAGGAACAAACAAAAGAAAAAGAGAAAAAGGAAAAAAGAAGAAAGAGGAGACCATGACTTACTGTTTTTTTTCTTTTGTTCAGGAAGTTGCAAATGAGAAAGAGATGAGAATAATTTTTTTACGTGAATGGCAAAAAGAAGTGGCGGCTAGGGTTAGAAATGCACGGCTAGAACAGAAAATAATCGCGTGTAAAACGCTGAAATTTATCAAAATTTAAAAGTATAAACCAGAATTTTATGAAATGAGAAGCAGCACGAATATCAGAGTCAAATATAGTTTCAAAGAAAAAGATTAGAAATTTAAAATTCAAATTTAAAATTTTCAACTGTGGTCAAACTTTGACTTTCAGCTGACCAAAATATAAGATTTTCAAAAAACGTTTATTTTGCTGTATTTGGAAATTAAATTGTAAACAAAATCCAAAATTACATTGGAAAATTCCAAATTCCAATTTTTAAATGATTTAAAAATCAAAGTTTCAAGTAAATTTGAATTAGATTATTTATTAAATTATGGGTTGTTACATCTGAAGACCTATAATTGCTGGTCCCTGAGTATGTAGTGGTCTGAGAATCCTAGATCTGGATTACGACCGAGCTGTGGGAGATATCGGCTGAGCAACTCTGCCAGGGTTGTAAGCTTGGATGTATAGCTTCCATGCGCCGATCATTCAAGAGCCATGTTAGTGGTCCAGGCTCTAGTAGAGGATCAGGGCCATCCCACAGCCTATAGGTGGTAGCAGGATTAGTAGTAATAGTTGTTATTTTTCATCCAGCATTTGTTTTTCTTTTGGGTTTTGGGTTGTAAGCATTAGTTGTCTATGTTTGTATAAAACGCATACGATATAATAAGAGAAGTTCTTTATATTATTTTCTAGATTGACCGCTATATTTGTTGGGAAACATTATAAATTAGGAAATCTCATAAAAAGCACTTAACTGATGTAAAAGAAAAAAATATATAAAGAATGGAAGTTTATAAAATTAATTAGGAATTTTATTAAATTAGCTACTAAAAGTAAAATAAAATTAGGTCCCAAGAAGTATTAAAATTTTCGGTAGGTAAATTTTAACGGAAGAATGACGAGGAAATGTTGTTGCGAAACCATGGATCACTGTCCTTGCGCCTTAAAAGCTAAAATTTATAAATGTACTTGTGTGCTAATTATTGTTCTAAATAAAATGAAAGATTTTTGAAATTTTAAAAGTAGTAGGATTAAGTCAATTATAGATGTTAATCCATTGACTAAATTCTGATTGCATGGGTTGTGGCTTAATTTACTTTGGAAAGTTAAAACAAATACTTTTGAAAATTTCATTAAAAAATCTTTAATTTAAAAATTTCTAATCATTTAAAAAATTTAATAGAAAAATATTTCAAACAGAAAAGAGAAAATTTCTTATTTTTGAAGTGCTACATTCTTAGCATCGAAAAATTCGATGGGTTAGCAAATATAAGTATTACTGTGCAATAGAAGTGACATTATGTAAAACATAGAGGTTAACATGGAAAAGCCGCTTGGTTTTGGAATTTCTTTTTTCCATACCTCGTATAAAGGGAAAAACTTGTTTTGAAATCTCAGTTTTAAAATTTTAAAAATAAATTTCATTATTTAGACTGTACTTGAAAAAGTTGGAAAATAATCTGGGGCAAAAGAGAAGGTATCAAAGTACAGTGAAATGTGTACACAAGAGAAGAATGAAAATATGAAATTCTCTATCTAAATCCCTTTTTCGACATAAGAATATAAGTTTATAAAATTGGGTTTTCAAAATTTTGGATGTTAGAAGTGGTATGCTACATATTAAATATTCGGTATTGGATGCAAAACTGGTTGAACCATATCCCTATTCATAGAAGTATGAGAAATTGTTGTGTGAAAAAGGATTCTCGATTTTTTAAAACTTGCATACAAATAGAATTGCCGGTATATATAGGTTGTTTGCATCATATTTTGAAAAATTGTTTTAAATAATGCATTCATATAGGAGACGCCAATTTGGTATTATTCAGTATATATATATATATATATATATATTATATGTCATGATATGCCATGCACTTGTACACTATTGAATGCAAAATTGGTTGCGCGCTAATTGGTTGGGCATCTTCGAAAGATTATGCACTATATTGTATGATTCGGTCCTTGAGAATTTTCGAGGAAGAAATTCTTCTAATAGTGGAAGAATGTAACACTTTATAAATTGAACGAAAATTAATTAAAAAGAAATTAAGAGGTAATTGTTAAAGCCTGAAAATGGAATTTTTGAAAACTTTAGAATTTGGCCATGAAACTTGCACTGTTATGTTCTGTTAAAACCTCCCTTCTATGGTTTCAATGACAACAACTATACAATTACATGTGTTTTATATCTTATCAATTTACAGGTATACACTACAAGAAATTTCTATGCTCAAGGATATCGGGACTCGAAGACAAACAAGATTTATATACCATACTAAAGTCATACTAATGTGTTAATAATCTTCGATAAACAATGTAAGATCTCCATGAGTACGCATATACACAAAAATTCAAATATATAAAGATTTGCATACTTTTGCATTTTCCAGCAACAGACATCTGTGGAAATCTAGCAGACATCTATGGAAAGGCTTGGGATTATTATCCCCAAAGCCACAGACGTTTGTGGTTTTCCAACAGGTGCTTGTCATTTGGGTAACTGCAAAATTATAAATGGATGTTTCTGATCATATTGAAATAAGTCTACTCTTCCTCAAAAGTTGCAACTATTAGATCAAGGAGATTTTATCTAGCAGTAACAACTCTTCATTTACATCTTCTTGATTCTATAAATACATCAAAGATTGGGATTACAAATTAATTAACTATTCTTTTGATTTCTATTACTTTCTATCTTCATATTTGTGCACCCTTTACTTGCATATCCTTAATTAATCATAATAAAAATATTATTTTAGTCAAATCAGTTCCTATAATTCAAAACATTCACTTTCATATACTCAAAGAAGATTATAAGAAGAATTGTACTATTAGTCAATATCCATGTTATTTGAAACACAAGATTGTCGAAGAAATACTTTTGTATTAGCCTATTTCTCTATGCGAAGTGAGAGTTATTGGTTAAAGGAATCACCAAAGGGGAGCTTCGGGACTGGATTGTAGGATTGAAGGTCTGAACCAATATAAAACTCGGGTCTGCTCATTTTTATTTTCTATCTTATTTATGCTCTGTTAATTTACCCTACTTTGTATAATTATTAGTATATACTCTCACATTAGTATATAAGTTGCATTATATAAGATCCTATAGACTTTCATTTGGTATCAGAGCAAGGTTATTTCAATTTACAGTAACATGTAATTAAAAAATTTCTAATATGGCAAGTACATTTCAGGAAAGTTAATCTACTACTCGTCTTCCATATTTACTAGTTTAAATTATGCTTATTAGTCAACACGTATGTGAATTTTTATGGAAGCCAATGGTTTAGAAATTTGGAAAACTACATAGACTAGATATAAAGAACCTACCATGGACATTGGCACTTGGACCGATGCACAAAAAAACACAACAACTAATAATGCCAAACCCCTGAATGTTTTATTTTGTTCACTGGATGAAAATGAATTTTCATGAGTTATGCTTTGCACTACTACATATGATATATGACGCACTTTGAAAATAACTCATGAAGGCACGACAAAAGTCAAGCAAACAAAGATCTCTATTTGACAAAGTCAATTTTCATCATTTAAAATGAAAACAAATGAATCTATTAGTGATATTTATTCTAAATTTCAAACTATACAACACGATCTCATGGCACTGCGGTCAAATTCACTAATTTTAATTTAGTTACACGAATCTTAAATTCTTTTACTATCAAATAGGAAAGAAAGATTTTAGCTATAAAAGAAACTAACGATCTGTCTCAACTCCAAGTTCAAGAATTAATAGGAAATCTGATGTCATATGAAGCTAATTTTCAAGCAAGAAAGGAGCAAAATCGAAAAAGAAGAATATTGCTTTTCAATCAAATAATGACAATTCTAACTTGCATGAAGAATAAATTTTATTCATTGCTAAGAAATACTACAAATTCAAGAAATTTTAAAAGATGACAAAATTTCAAAATGGTGGTAATTCAACTTCATCAAATCTAATATTATTGATGTGACAAACTCGGCCATATGAAGAAAGATTTTCCACAACTCAATAATGACAAAAATAAAATAAATTCGAGAAATAGAAAAAGAAGAGAAGAGATTTTAAAGTAACTTAGGATGACTCCATTTCCTCTTCTTCCTCCGATAGTGATAGTGAAAGCGACGGAGAACAAGCTAATGCATGTTTTATGGTCAATAATAATGAGTTACGTCCTAAATTAACATATGATGAAATTTTGGAAATGAGCATAGAATTAGATGTTAAATATAGAGAATCCAAGAAACTAAATAAAGAATATATAGGAAAGATAAACATAGCAGAGATAGAAATTGGATTATTAAAAGATGAAAAAATAGTTTTAGAAGAAGAACTAGAAATAGCTCAAAAAGAATGCAAAAAGTTATCTTCTCAAAATGCTACTCTATTACATGATTTAGAAAATAGTAGATTTTAAAACACCAAACTTGAAAAAGAAAAACTGGAACTTAAGGAAAATGTAGATTCGAACAATATTGAAATTTGTCATCTTAGGAAAAAGTTGGATAAAATATCTAATAATGTATCAGAATTTAATAAAGGAACACAAACTTAGAAAATTTAATCAAAATATCAAGACCATTAGGAAAATTGAAATAAGTTAGGATTTAAAGCTAAGCAATAACATAGAAACAATAGTACTGCTAAGCACATTTATTTGTTTGATTTGATGAGTGTGTGAATGTTTAAGTGGTTGAAAAAAATTGTGAAATATAAAAGCATTTTGTAAATAGTGTATAGTTATGAAAATGGATGCAGAAGAATAAAAAATTATTTTTCTTAGTTAGAATAATTTCTAAACAACGGTTGTAAAAGCAGAGTTATCGAACAAAGAGTAAGAATATATGTAAATCCAAAGGTCACATAGGTTGTAGTTTCTCATCGATATTTCATTCAGTATGGGATGATGGTAAAAATTGATTATTAGGATTATCATGTAAGAGTGATACCTGAATATGCATAGTCAATTATAGATAGTTATAGTTAGTAGTAAGAATCGTTATATTACCTATGATGAAGGGTGTTGGTATTGGTTAACTTTGGGGGGGTATCACTATCCCTACACTAACTAACATTATTATTATGACATCGTTCTTAGAGGCATATAGGCTTTTATAGAATCAATTTTATTAGGATGTGCATACTTTTAAATTACTGGAGAAGAGCAGGTTATGGTATGATTCCCTATCCTTCGGGATGGGTTTACTTTGATAGAGCAAGGAGTATTCCCTAAGAGAATTTATGTAATTTATTACATATATCTTACTCGGTAATCAATCTTGTTCATAATAAAGTGTTTGATTTCTATTATATACTTTATTACATAGTGATATGACAATGTTATGTGATAATATTTTGAATCATATAATTAGAAAATCCTTAATTGATATGTTGAGTGACAATAATTACAATGTTTTGTAATCATGAGAAAATTATCACATTAAAATAATATAATATTTTATACATTCATAATCAAGATATGTAACATCCCCCTATTTGGAGACCTAAAACTAACGGCTATGGATGATACAATCGTCCATTTTTATTAATCCTAGGTGACCAAATATGACAATGTTAGATACATTGATGCACGGAAACATATGAATATGGAAAAAAATTCAAATAGCAATCAAAGTCCACATTCTATTTAAAATATTTAAAATTCATTACATAATCCTAGAGCTGCAGACCCGTTTAGAAAAAATATACTTAATACAGAAAACACCAAAAGCGACATATGAAGATGCCCTCATGGTTGATCAGAGTATATAATATGGCAATTAAATAGGTTGCCATTACAACCAAACACAGCGGAAATAAAAGAACTCTAAGTAGCTAACATGCCTCCTGCACATCACCGGAAGCTTTATTCATCAAAAAGAACACCTAAAAAGCTTAAACCTCAAACTACTCAAAATCGATTGAGTACCCGAGAGTTTAAAGGGAAAACAAAACCTTTAATTCAGACATAAAGACTGGTATGAATAATAATCTACCATCTCAAAACATTTAGACATCTAATGAGACCATGCCGCTTAGCAGAACGGGTTTCCCCCTCACCGGTATCTTAAAACCTTTATAAAACCATATACTATGCTCCTACATCCACAATCGTTAAAAAAATTCAAAATAATACGATGATATGAAACTAAGTTAAAACCGGATTACCAATCCCCATTTATTCTGACTATCTTTCTCAATTATAGTATCTACGATTGCTGTTAACCTATTAGCTTTCATGGGCTTACTAATAACCTGTTAAATGTTTATGGACTCCCTGTCCAGTTACATAGTTTTCATAGGATCACTAAGAACCTATTGGTAACTCCAATATCTTTACTCTTATCCTTGTTTTCATGGGAACCTATTGATTAGCTCTCAATATCTTAATTCGGATATAGTTTCATGGGCGAACTATAAACCTATTGGGTCCTGCCAATAACAAATCATAGTTTTCATAGGATGACTATGAACCTATTAGCCCCTGCCAATATCTCTCCCTTTACACAGTTTCCATGGGCTTACTATGAACCCATTAGCCCCTACCAATATCTCTAGTTAAGATTTTAACGTTTCTCAAGTTATATTCACTACAGGGTCAACCTAGCTGGTTATTTCGCCCTTCCCCCAAAGTACCATTATGGGTTAATTACAATGTGAACAAATATATGAAGAGGCGACCAATACAACAAAGTAGTACTCTCAAAATCTTTATTTATACCATGGTATTCCCTTTAAAATGAGAAAGGGTTATTTGTTTTGAAACCTTAAACATCACTATCGAAACACTGGATGATGTGACGATCTGCCTTTCATTCCACAGAAAGACGTATCATCATATAGAAAAGAAATAGGTAGAAAAAGAATAGATAGAAAGCAACAACAACATCAGAATCTCACAGTGGAAAAGGAACAAAATATAATATTTCACATATCTGTTACATAGTCTTTTACAACAGAGTTACACAGATACACAACATCATTTCATTAGACAGTCGTAAGGACCTGTCTATCCATTACATCCAAAATACAACAGACAAAGACACAACACAGTGGAAAGATATAGATAGATACGTATGGACTCCTGCTCCAAGCTTCTCCAAATTCGTCAAGACAAACCTGATCACTTGGCTACTCAAAAAAATTTGAGTACCCAAGAGTTTAATAAAAACAGAATAAACTCCGGGTCAGACATGGGTCTGGAATGAGTAAATGATTAAGTTGTTTAACTTGAAAAACCTTTGAAATAAAAGGTATCTCGTAAGACTCTCCGCAAATAAACATGGACAAGTTTTTCCCTTACGATAACCAAAACATTTGATAGGAAATCCAGTTATATTATAATAGTGTCTAGGGTTTTCAATGTAAAATACATAAATAGCTGGAATACTTACATCTCACGTTGCAACATAGTTGGGAACAATCAAAACCGTACATGCAATTATTGGAGATCAGATTCCATACAATCGCAGGGCTAATTGGGTACCGCCCATCACAGTATATGGCCTAGATCACCATACCGAGGATCCACCCTGATCCCCTGCATCATAGCTAGAGCTACCGCTTACTCGATAGTCCGAATAAGACAACCCTATGGTTGTGGCCTATAACCGCCCACACAACCGCATAAAACGGACCTCTAGATTGGTGAAAATCTTATCCTACTTGGGTGCTACCCACTTAGCTTTGCGTGCACCTCCCCTGTTTTAGCCATTCCCAGTTGATGAGGCTTGAGGCTACGATTATCTTTTTAAGAACACATCTTGGAATGCTCATCGTCCTCCATTGATGATGGTCTGATAGCATTAATAAATACAAGTTCGTTTCGTGTTCGAACGAAACCGAAGGCGTTATCTCATTACACTCATTTTGGAATCACCCTCATAGTTAATGACAATAACCCTTGCATTATGAAACTCCATCTCGATCTTCACTTAGGCTTTCATGACCTATCGTTTTACTTGGATCAATGTGGTTTCCGGATAATCAATCTTGATATCCGATCCCGGTCTCATCGAAATCCTAACGCTGTTTTAAAGATCAAGTTGTTTAAGGTTGAACAATTTAGTTCAATTCAAAACACTGAATTCATACAGCATTTATCACAGATAAATATCGCACATTAATTACAGCCATATCCAATACCACATCATAGAATATCACAGATTATCATTGAATAGATATCAATCAATCCTGACATTCTACTCAAACAATCATCCACAAGCAAGAACTATTAATCCATATTATAATTAATTTAATTAATTCAAATTAAATTAATTACTTAAGAATTAATCACATATCCCTACTTAATCAATCATTAATTAATTACAATCATTTAATTAATCAATCACTCCTTAATTACCTAATAAACTGGTTAATTAATCTTTAATTACAGTTTAGTTATCCTTAATTATTAATTAATAAACATTAATTATTAATTAATAACACTTAATTACAAATTAATTAATCCTTAATTACCAGTTAATTAATCTCTAACTACTTAAATAATTAATACTTAATTATACTTAATTAATCTTTAATTACTTAATTAATTAAATCTCTAATTATAAATTATTAATCTTAATTAGTTAATTAATTTATTCTTAATTATCAATTAGTTAAATCCTAATTAATTAACTTACCTCTTAATTATTAATTAATTAATCCCTAATCATTAATTAATTAAACTAATTAATTACTCTTAATTAATTAGTTAATTAATTATGAAAACCTTAATTAATTTTTAAGTTAAACCATTTTCTTTATTAATTACTTAACAATCATTAACACATATTTTAAAACATTTATCTTCTTAATTAACACTTAATTACCTTTATAAATTAAGTTTTAAATAACTTACAAATTTAACTTAATAATTTTAAGTTAAACAAATTGCATAACTTTCACAAAACAACTATTTAAAAACATTTAATACATAAAGAAATAGACTCTAAGAAATAGTTCAAAACAAAATTCAATTTAAATTTTAAACTTGCTTTTTATAAAACTTTTTCTTTAAAAACTGTTATAACCTGCTTTGGGTCGAACTCGATCCTCATCCGAGATCTACCTCGAGTTTCTTCTTCTTCTTCTTCTTCCTTTTTACTTTTTTAAAAAAAAACTCTAATCTAAGTTTAAAACCTGGAAACAAGATTATAACTCTCACGCTAACTCGAGGATGAACTCGAGCAAACAACTCACAATCCCGAATTTCCCTTCAAACCATCTCCTCTACCCAAACCACTAACACCACCCGCACTGGTGCGCCTGCACAATCGATCGCGACGACATCGACCACCACCGACACCTTCAACCCATCGTCGATCATCGTTACAAACAATTCGACCACCCAATCACTATCACAAGCCCAAGATCGAAATTAAGGTACTCAGTCAAACTTGGAACCAAAACCCATCGCCAAAAATCCCTCTCGAACTGTGACGACCCAAACTCGATGTTCGATAAACAACATCAAATTCGCATCGCCGGAGCTTATAACAACAATTAGATGAATATAAAACAACAGAACAGAATCAATATCATAAATATCATCGCAGTTACAACATCAACATAATATCCATACTGCAACAGAGTACATAATACATACACTACAACTCCAAATACAACATCATGATAATACAACAGTGAACATATATCCAAAAGTTCTCAAATGAGAGAGATGATAACGAACTCCTAAAAGCTAACACCTGAAATCTCCAAAAGCTCCTAAGATATCTCCAAGATAAAAAGCTCCAAAATATTGCTCCTCCAAAATACAGAAACCTGCTACTAGGCTGCCTGTGTGGAAATAATGGGCACCCAGAGTTTAGGAAAGAAAACAATAAACTCCGAATCAGTCATGGGACTGGTATGAGTAAACAAAAACAGTTGCATTTAAATAAAACAAGATTTATAAAAGAATTTTCGGAATGCTTTTAAAAATGGAACTACCATAAGACCTCCCGCCACACACACAATGCAAACGCAGAATTGGAGGAGATTTCTTCTTATGATAGTTAAATATGCTTGATACGAGAAAAGAATTCTTTGATATTATTATTAGTTCATAGTGAGGAAAACATTTCAAAAGTAGAGTATTAATCTTAGCCAGCATAGACATTTCGAACTATGCCTACTATAGCTACCATGTTTTGTGGCAGGTTACCGCCACGCTGCATGGTAGGTTCTACAACTAAAACCGTACAGGGTTTCGTATTGTTTCTTTGGATTTCCAACAAATGGTCAGGCCAAGGAACTTCCCATTGCCACATGAGAACGCATCTGGAAGGACGTCCCCGTGAACCAAACCGGATCTCTGCCATCACAAGGCCGGGTTACCCCTAACTGGGTAACTACTGACACGAGTATGCCATCTCCCGGTCGTAACCAACCTTTAACCAGGGCCCCAGCAACAAATCACAAAGTAATATATATATATCTGCGATATCAACATAAATTAAGTATCTGGGCTCCATACCATGATACCACTTCTATCCAGAAGGAAATGCACATACCGTAAGGGGTGCTACCCCCAATAACCTTGCTGCATCTTTCCTGTTTTGACCATTTCGGGGTGTGAGGCTCGACGAAGTCTCGTCCACAAAGCCACGCTTTATACAAAAGCTGTGCTTTGGGTCAACAAATGATCATAGAAATGATCACCAAGATAGACGATCAAACAAATGATCTTATCACAAATGATCAACACAATGATCATTTCACAGAAACACTCAGCATGTCACATTACCAAATTGGGAATATATTGCTGATGACCTTCAACTATATAACCTCTGAGCTCGTACGTCTCAGAGAAGGGTGTTAAGCTAAGAGAATAAATTCTCCGCCACCAACAGAAATATATTTGAAAGAAATCTGCTTTATATCTCAATTTGTAATGTCAGACATACAATCCATACAAGTCTGTTCCGGGCTCGAACAGAACCGAAGACACCTCCAAAGAAGTCCTTGCAATCCGGATATCCACAATCCTGATCGGATTCCCCATCACATATGGAGAACTCTACACCGGAGCAACTCGGTGCAGAGTCAATCGACAGGTCATCCTATCGCTCTCGCAAATACCCGGTCTTCAACACCGGTCTTCAAATGCTATCCATAACGTCGAATCACATATTCGAAATGGGTTTTATGACACAAAGGTCCTTTCCCGGCTAATTCGAATAGTGAGTGTCATATTTTAAAACATGTGGATGTCATTCACAAATATTCACAGGTCCGATGTGGGTTTCGGATAACAACTGAAATCCGAATCCCTGTCGCATCGAAGTTTAAATGCCGTTTTACGGACAACAGGGTTTTCACAAATCATACAGTAGTAATACCAATATCATCGCTCAGCTAAAAATATTCAATATCACATAGCATCATATCAATCTACAGGAATATCAATCCAACATACAGCAATCAAGAACAATCAAAGCATCTTTAATTTGGATAAATAAATCATATGGTTTAGTTTTATTTATTACATAGTTACTTCCTTTAGAAATCTTAAATCAATGATTACTTACAATTAATTACAGTTGATTAGATCTTAATCATTTTCATAAATTTATCACTTATTAATTTATTTCAAAAACAATTTATCTTAATTATTAATTTATTAAATCTTAATTATCTTTTAATTTAAAAACTTTAATATTAATTAATTTACTAGATAATTTTTTTTTCTCTTAAGGGATTATATTAACTAATCATTAATTGTTTAAATGAACCAAAGGATAATTTAAATTGCTTTGATTATCTCTTTTAAACCGTGTTCAATAATTCACCTCAATAAGTTAAAATTTAGTTTTAAACAACATTATATTTTAATTTCTTTTAAATTATATTATTTATTATTTATGACTTTATAAATGATGTATCAAAATTAAATAAATTAAGATTTAATTATTATTTAGTTAACTCCACATTCCATTAACAAACAATCTTCATTTTATAAAGAATGCTTATAAAAATTGTTTAAACTTAAGTTTTCTACAACTTCAAACTGAATATGTTCTTTCAGGCGGCCAACCTGAGGCTCCCCCGAGTCACGCTCGAGTTCAACCGCTTCCTGCTTCGAGTTTCACCCCAAAGCTACCCGAGTAATAAAATTTTTCAAAATTTGTTAAGTCCAAATTTTGTCACGACAAAACCCTGAAACTTCCCGAGTCTCCCTTCGAGTTCTGCCCAGTTTTCCCCGAGTCGTGCTTCGAGTACAACCCATAAGAAAACCAAAACCTGAAATGCTTCAGGTAATCAAAAATTCAGGTTATCAATTCGTGCACGTATACGTGCACGACGCCGTTGATGATCTTCAGGCGTCACTGCATCGACGAGCAAGTCAATTATCCTCCCTAATCCAATCCCCGATCACCAAATCTCCTTCACAATCTCGAATTCGAAATTTGAGTTCGAGCTCCAAACCTGCAACATACACTGGAACTACCACCGTCCCTGTCAACGCTTCGTCCTCCCTCCTTCGGCCACTAGAGGCCGCGAAATCTCGGCTGAAGCTTCGCCTTGACCGGATGCTTCTATCCCCACCGGAGTCTCGAAGTCCGATCGCCTACTTATGGCGCAGCACCGTGTTTTCTGACCACGAACGCACATGGGTTTTTAAACCCTAATTTGATTTCATACCCAAAATTCTTGCCATTATTAATTTTTTTAACATTTTTCCTGGGATCCCTGAGTCTTCCTCCCCCTTCACAAGCAACCACGACACCATCCATTTCATTGATGATCGGCACTAATCAAAAACCCAAAAATCGACCATTCCAGCTTACCACAGTAAATACTGAATTAAAAATTTAGAATTTACTTTCAAAAATCATCAATTTTGATAAGCTTCCAGATTATATGTTTGAAATTAAACTTACGAGGTTTGAAATTTAAACCCATTTTGCATTTTAACTGTGTTTTTATTTTCCAGGAAGAAAAACTCTATAAAATATTTTAATTCTTTACTGATATGTAATGTGAGTTTAAAGCAATTTTCAACTTGTTAAAAATCTCTATTAGAAACAAAGAAGGAAGGTGATATGTGGTTTTAATTTTCCTGAAGCAAAACAGGGATTGAAATGCATTCAATCAACATGCAGAAGAACAAACATACATTCATATATCCAGGATGTAAAACAAAGTTTTAACTCCCTACATCATCCAATATTCACACAGCAACCAAAGATTTGAGAAAATAAAAGTTTACTCACCTGGAAATATTTGAAAACAGAGGATACTTTTTATTTGTTTTGAAATCTGCAGTTTTTTATTCTTCTCTTCTTTTCTTTTTTTCTTAGCTTGATTTGAATTTGTTAGCTGTAACAAATTTTTTTTGTATGAACTTATTTAAATCATTGGGGTAATTTGCCTACTTAACCTTTTAACAACAAATAAAAAATTAAATTGCTTACAGTAACTTTTCAGTTGAAACAGAGGAAAGAAATCTCTGGCCTTCACTTTTAAATTTTCGTGTTTGCTGATTATAATTTTTTTCTCTTTCTCTCTGATTTTGCTTTTATTTTCTTTTTATGTTCTGATCTTGTTAGGGTTTGCCTTTGAACAAACTATACTAAGTTGCATGTATATATAAAAGGTTGTATGCAAGCTAAAGTATAGGCAAGTACAAGATGAATAAACCCATGCTTTAAATTGGGCTGATGTGATCTGGTTTATGCAGAAGAGTAAATGGCATTTAATGCCTCATGCTTCCTTGCACATTTACAGCATGCCGTGTTTCATGCTTTATGTTTTTATAAGTACAAAATCTTGTTTCATTGATTTGTTTTTTTTTTTTTAAGGCTTGCATATTTTATTTCTCTGGCTTGTATATTCTTTTTGCAACTTGTTTAGTTACATTGCTAAATGAGAGTGTTTTAGTTAGGGTTTTATTTTGTCTACATATTTGTTTACAACAATTTTTTTTTTCTTTGTTACTTTGTTTTCTTTTTTTATTTTGTTAAGTGAAAATGTTTGCTTTAACATTTAATTCATCATATATTTTATTTTATTTTATTTTTATAACTTTTCAATTTAAATTTCAAAAAGTTCAAATACATTACCAAATTTTAAATTCAAAAATTTCCGGGATGTTACACGAACTACCGATGTCGACCACCAAAAGTCGCATAGCCTCGGCCCAAGCTCCGCTAGCCTTCCACGCTCCCATCGCCCCCAAGTCTCGTAACTCCAATTAACCAGAGACGTCTCACAACATGATTTTCGACCTCGACCCATTTTAGGGCTAAAACCCTTCTTCGAACTATCGCCGCCGCCACGGCGGCTGAGAAAACATTACCCCATTTTTTTCCGACTCGACAACTCCCCAGCAACCTCCAGATGAAACCCGACCACACCGAGTCCTCCGACCACCAGAATTTGCTCAAAACTCACTTTCTGGTCAACCCCGAAATACTTTCTCGTTACCAATCTAAAAATTATGATTTAACTCTTAAAAATCATGATTCGAGATGGAGATTAAGGTTATATAAATTAAACAAAAAATTATGATGCTTGAAATTTAAACGTTTGTAAATATTAACTATAATTCTTCCATTATTTTAAAAACTATCCTTACATCTACCTAGAAATATTTTTAGATTCATTTTCTTGTTTAAACAAACAAGTTTTGTCTACACATCTCAATCTAAAAAGAATCAGGGAGAGAGAGAGATTGGATTTTCTCAGGTTCAAAATTTTGAACAGCTAGAACAGAGCAACATGTTAATATACATACATGCAAACATATTCATATCAGTACAACAAGTTTTCCACCTATACATCAAATATTATTTTCACATGCAAGCAACTTAAACAGGTTTTAAGATTGAGAAGAGAGTTTACTCACCAGTAAACGATGTTGAACAGAGAGATTGGAAGCAATTTTGAAATTTGAAAACTGAAATGCTAAGATCTCTTTGAAACTTGAATTGCTATTTTCTTCGAAAGCTTGTTTAACTTGAAACTTTGTTGTTTGAACTGGAAATCACTTTAAATCTGAAGCTTAGTTGTTGAGAAGATTTAGGTGTGAAACAGAGATGATTAAGGCTTTTTATTGCTTGATGATCTATGCTATAGATTGATGAAAAAGTGGTTGTTATTTTAATTTCTTGTTTGAAAATTTGTGTTACAGTCTTGAGTTTTATTCTGGTTTGTAATTGATTACAAGTTCTGAGTTTTCTTTGCTTTCGAAAATGAGAATGGGAAAAGAATGGAGAAGAGAAAAGAGATGTGTATATATATATAATTAGGTTTTATTAAAAATATAAAAGAAAATAAAATATAAGTGACACTTGTTAAATTAGTTAACATTTGTCATTTACATTATTAATCAATTTACGTTTGTTATTAAATTGATTTATAAGCTAACACTTTTCATTACGCATTTTTTATTATTTTTGAATGTTAATAAAAAGCTTTTGTATTTATTTTACTATTTAATAAATACTTTCTTAATTTATGTAAATAAAATTCTTTAAAGAAAAAAAATATAAACCAAATTATATATTAATAAAAATCTTATACGTATATTTTTAAATCCAAAATATTTTATAATATCAATCCTTTGAAATTTTCAAATTCAAATTCAAATTCGAATTCAATTAAAAATCCTATTTAAAATTAACTTATATATAAACAAACACAAATTCAATTAGTAAATGATAACTATTTTGAAATCTACTTATATCTATATAAAAATAGCACATTATTATTATTGTTTGAAAATAACAATTTTGCCAATTTTAAATAATTAATAAAGGGGATTATCTTATTTTAAGTTGCTTGAAATTTTGGGATATCACAGTCCACCCTCCTTAAAAGAATTTCATCCTCGAAATTTAAAAAAAAGATAATCCAAAAGCTTTTATTTTATTTCAACAATCCAAGCATACATAATAGTCATGCACTGTCAACCAAACAAATAATTCATCCAAATAAACATTACTATCTATCCGAACACAGATCCGGCTAGGCCTTCCAAAAACTATCTAGAGTTTTCCAAGTACAACCTCTGGGATCCTCGCTCCACTGCACTTTGACTAGCTTCACCACCTTGTTTCTGAGTTGCCTCTCGTCTTGATGAACGATCTGGACAGGATACCTGACAACAGATAAGTCCGGCTCAATCTCTAAGTCTTCTTACACTGCTGGCTCCACAACAAGAGATGGATCGTGCACGTATTTCCTTAGATGAGATACGTGTAAAATATTGTGAATTCCTGCCATCCGGACTGGCAATTCAATCCTGTAGGCCATAGCACCAATCCTCTTGAGCACTCGGAACGGTCCAATATACCTTGGGGCAATTTTTCCCGTCTTACCAAATCTGATCGCTCCTTTAATCGGGGAAACATTGACAAAGACCAAATCTCCAATCTCAAATTCCAATTGTCTTCATCTCTTGTCCGCATATTTCTTTTGGCGATTCTGCGTTGCTTTCATTCTCTTATTGATAAGCTCTATCTTCGCAGATGCCTCTCGGATCAAATCTAGACCAAGAACCAGATGATCTCCTGACTCTACCCAACAGGATGGGGATCTACAAGGTCTTCCATATAAAGCTTCATAGGGTGCCATCTTGATTCTCGCCTGATAACTGTTATTGTATGCGAATTCCACTAAATGAAAATGGTCCTCCCAAGATCCACCAAAATCCAATACACAAGACCTCAGCATATCCTTGAGAATTTGATTCAGCCTTTTCGTTGGTCCATCAGTCTGGGGATGATAGGCTGTACTCAAACTCAAACTAGCGCCCAAAGCTGATTGCAAAGCTTCTTAAAATTTGCTGGTCAAGATAGGATCACGATCACTTACTATGCTGACTGGAACACCATGCAGTCTGACAATCTCCCTCAAGAAAATCTCTGCCAAAGATGTTGCAGTACGGGTTGCCTTAACCGGAATAAAATGGGCGCTCTTTTTCAACCAGTCTACATTTACCCATATTCCTTCGTTTCCCTTTTTGTTCCTTGGCAAACCGTCGATGAAATCCATAGAAATCATTTCCCACTTCCACTTAGAAACTTCTAAAGGCTGCAACAATCCTGCGGTCTTCTACTGATCACCTTTCACTTGCTGGCAGATTGCGTATCCATTGACGAAAGCGGAAATATCCTTCTTCATGCCCGGCCGCCAGAAGGCTCTCTTCATATCCTTATGCGTCTTAGAAATTCCCGGGTGGATATTTAACCTTGATTTGTGGCCTTCTCGCAAAACTTCCTGCCTCAAACCATCCAATCAAGTACACACAAATGATCGTTGATCCTCAAAACTCCTTGATCATCCACCTTGAAATCTGAATATTGACCATCCTTGGTTCCAAGAATCAATTCCTTAAAAGATCTATACTTCACTGCTTATGATTCTTTCCTGGAGAGACGGGACAACTTCCAATATAGACAGAACTGTGTTCCTACTCAGAGTATCCGCCACAACATTCGCCTTTCCTGGAGTATACATGATATCCAAATCATACGATGCCAGAAATTTTACCCACCTCTGCTGCCTCAAATTCAGAACTTTCTGGTAGAAAAGGTACTTTAAATGTTAGTGATCCGTGAAAAGCTCGAACTTCTCTCCCAACAGATAGTCCTCCAAATCTTCAAAGCAAAGACGATGGCCAACAACTCTAGATCGTGCGTAGCGTAATTCTTTTCATGATGCTTCAACTGCCTGCTCACATACGCAATTACCTTCCCGTTCAGCATCAGCACTGCACCCAGTCCAATTCCACAAGCATTCGTGTAGACTTCGAATTGGCTCTTACTATCTGTAATAGCTAGAACAGGTGCACTGGTCGGCCTTGCCTTCAAATCCAAGAAAGCTTCTTCACCCTCGGGGGTCCACTTAAACTTTGCTCCTTTCCGAGTTAACTTTGTTAACTCCAAAGAAATCTTAGCATAGTCCCTTAAAAACTTCCCGTAGTACCCTACTAAACCCAGAAAACTACGGACTTCCGTCGGGTTCAGCGGTTGATTCAACTCCTGAATAGTAGATACCTTGGCTGGATCTACAGAAATACCCTCTCCAGAAATAATATGCCCAAAAAATATGACTTTCGGTTTCCAAAAATGACACTTTAAAAACTTAGTCCTCAAAACATGCCTCCTCAAAGTCTCTAACACTATCCCAAACTACCGCTTGTGCTCCTCTTGATAATTGGAGTAGACAAGAACAATATCGATGAACATGAGTACGAACTTATTCAGCATATCCCAAAAAACTCGGTTCATCAAATCCATAAAATAAGCAGGAGCATTGGTTAACCCGAAAGGCATAACCAACCGCTCATAAAAACAATTGGGTCCTCTGAACGCACTCAAGGGTATACTGTCCTCAACTACCCTTAACTAGTGGAAACCCGAAGCTAAATCTAACTGAGAGAAAATAGAAGCTCCATGGAGTTGATCAAAAAGATCGTCTATACGAGGTAATGGATACTTATTCCTAATAGTAACCTTATTCAACTCCCAGTAATCCACACAAAATCTTAATGACCCATCCGACTTGGTCACAAAGACAACGGCATCACCCCAACCGAAAAGACTAGGTCGGATCAAACCTTTCTCTAAGAAATCTTGGGTCTGCTTCACCAGCTCTTCTCTCTCCTTCGGTGCCATCCTTCTGCTGGGCTGAACAACAGGTACTGCTCTCGAAACTAAATCAATCTGAAACTCTATCTCCCGATGAAGGGGCAAACCTTTAACTTCTTCGAAAACATCTAGAAAATCTCTGACCACATCGATGGACTCAACGCCATCAGGAGATGCCTTGATTGCATGCAAAAGATTGCTTAAATGAACTCCAAAACTATTGCAAGTCACTTTTGCAATCCTTTCCAACTCAGTTTCCAAAGACACAATCCTCTCTTCACACATCGAAATAGCTTTATATTTATCCAACCAATCCATACCCAAAATAAGATCAGACACTTTGAAATCCAATACAAAAGGGTCGTAAGAAAAACTACGAGACAGATCAGAAAGCCTTAGGTCTCTACAGATCTTATCTAACTTAGTAACCCTGCCTATAGGATTAGATACAAAAATAGGGCGGTCAACCAAACAAGGGGAAAGATGAAACATCTCTACCGCATTCAAAGAAACAAAACTAAGAGTTGCACCAGAATAAAACAGAACTCTAATAAAATTTCCATCCAAAAGCAAAGTACCTTCCGAAACTCCTTTGCCTTTAGAAGAAGAAGATGGACCACCTTCAAGAGCAAACACCTTGTTCTGCTAAGCCTTCTGAAGAAGCGGACAAGCCTTCACCATATGACACGGCCGATGACAGTTGAAACATAGAGATTTCTGAACCAATGCCGAACTTGGACCACTTTGATGCTGCTGCTGCTGAGATCTACCCTTGGGACACTGCTTAGCCAAGTGACCCTCTTGCTGACATATATAGCGCTTATGAGGTCCATTGCTTCCTCCTTTCTTCCCTTTGCCTTGCTTCTTTCAATTTGGATTAAATTTTCTCTTATTTGGAATTGAAGAAGTTCCACTTGGTGCTGCTGTAGATGCCAACTGCTTCTTGTGCATGAGCTCCTCATATCTCAAAGCCATGTTGATTAACTCCACAAATGGTCCCTTCAGATGAGCCGTCATCTTCTCGTGGAACTCAGGCCTTGTTCCTTGCATAAACATCTCATTCTTTTTGAGGGGCTATCAATCAAACCAGGTCCGTAGCAAGTAACTCATTAAACTTGTTCTTATATTCTGAAACCAACATACTCCCTTGCTTCAGATCTAGGAAATCTCTATATAAACGGGTCCTTCCAGCTGTCGGCATGAAATGTTCCTCAAATAGCTCTTTAAATCTACTCCAAGAAATATCGTCCTCTGAGATATTTGTTGTAACTGTATCCCACCAAGCTACAGCACCTTCTTGCAATTGCCCTGAAGCCATCTTCCTTTTCTGCTCGTCGGACAAATCCAAACTCTTAAAGATGCGCTCGCATGAGCGTAACCAAGCCTGGACTTCTATAATGGTATTCGATCCTTCAAATGATCTCCCTCCTAGATTGGTGAAATCTTTACACAAAGCAACCAAACTTACTCGAGGCAGTGCTAGATTCACAGCCTCGCTAGCAGTCTGACCTCTTCCATTATTGGTTGACGTGCTTCCTACAACTCTGCCTCTCCTTCCTCTTGAACTCATGTTGGAAAACTGGATAGATAACCCAATAAATTTAGATAGATACATAGTTATATAAAATTTACGAATATGCGCTCTCAAGATAGAAACTATTTCAGAGCCTAGGTATCTTCTCAACCTATGCTCTGGTACCAACTGTGATGACCCGCCTTTCATTCCACAGAAAGACGTATCATCATATAGAAAAGAAATAAATAGAAAAAGAATAGATGGAAAGAAAGAAACAACAATATCAGAATCTCACAGCAGAAATGGAACAAAATATAATATTTCACATATCTATTACATAGTTTTTTACATCAGAGTTACACAGATACACAACTTCATTTCCTTAGACAATCGTAAGGACCTTTCTATCCATTACATCCAAAATACAACAGACAAAGACACAACACAGCGAAAAGGTATAGATAGATACGTTTGGACTCCTGCTCTAAGCTTTTCCAAAATTCGTCAAGCCAAACCTGATCACTTGGCTACTCATAAAAATTCGAGTACCCAAGAGTTTAAGAAAAACAAAATAAACTCCGGGTTTGACATGGCTCTGGTGTGAGTAAACGGTTAAGTTGTTTAACATGAAAAACCTTTGAAATAAAAGGTATCCCATAAGACTCTCTGCAAATAAACACGGACAAGTTTTTCCCTTACGATAACCAAAACATTTGATAGGAAATCCAGTTATATTATAATAGTGTCTAGGCTTTTCAATATAAAATAAAGAAATGGCTGGAATGCTTACATCTCACGTTCCAACATAGTTAGGCACAATCAAAACCATAGGGGCGCTTATTGGAGATTGGATTCCATACAATGGCAGAGCTACTAGGGTACCTTCCATCACAGTACGTGGCCTAGATCACCATACCGAGGATCCACCCTGATCCCCTGCATTGCAAAACCAGAGCTACTCCTTACTGGATAGTCCGAATAAGATAACCCTATGGTTGTGGACTACAATCGCCCATACAGCCAAATAAAAGGGACCTCTAGACAGGAGAAAATCTTATCCTACTTGGGGCTACCCACTTAGCCTTACGTGCACCTCCCCTATTTTAGCCATTCTTGGTTGATGAGGCTTGAGGCTACGATTACATTTTTATGAACACATCTTGGGATGCTTATCATCCTCCATTATTGATGGTCTGATAGCATTTATCCATACAAGTTCGTTCCAGGTTCGAACGAAACCAAGGACATTATCTCTTACACTCATTTTGGAATCAGCCTCAGAGTTAACGACAATAACCCTTGCACTCTGAAACTCCATCTCGATCTTTACTTGAGATTTCACGACCTATCGTTTTACTTGGATCGATGCGGTTTTTGGATAATCAATCTTGATATCCGATCCCAGTCTCATCGAAATCCAAGCATTGTTTTAAAGGTCAGTTGTTTATGGTTAAACAATTTAATTCAATTCAATGCATTGAATTCATACAACATTTATCACAGATAAATATCACACATTAATCACATCCATATCCAATATCACATCACAGAATATCACAGATTATCATTCAATAGATATCAATCAATCCAGACATTCAACTCAAACAATCATCCACAAGCAAGAATTATTAATCCATTTTATAATTAATTTAATTAATTCAAATTAAATTAATTACTTAAGAATCAATCACCTATCCCTGCTTAAGCAATCATTAATTAATTACAATTATTTATTTAATTAATCACTCCTTAATTACCTTATAAACTGATTGACTAACCTTTAATTACAGATTAATTATCCTTAATTATTAATTAATAAACCTTAATTACTAATTAATAACGCTTAATTACAAATTAATTAATCCTTAATTACCAGTTAATTAGTCTCTAATTAATTAATTAAATCTCTAATTATAAATTAATTAATCTTAATTACTCAATTAATTAATTCTTAATTATCAATTAATTAAATCCTAATTAATTAACTTAACTCTTAACTATTAATTAATTAATCCCTGATCATTAATTAATTAAATTACTTAATTACTCTTTAATTACTTTATTAATTTAAATTAATCATTAATTAATTAAACTAATTAATTACTCTTAATTAATTAGTTGATTAATTATCAAAACCTTAATTAATTTTTAAATTAAACCATTTTCTTTATTAATTACTTAACTATCATTAACACATATTTTAAAACATTTATATTTTTAATTAACGCTTAATTACCTTTATAAATTAAGTTTTAAATAACTTACAAATTTAACTTAACAAACCTAAGTTAAACAAATTACATAACTTTCTTAAAACAACTATTTAAAAACATTTAATATATAAAGAAATAGATTCTAAGAAATAGTTCAAAACAAGATTCAATTTAAATTTTAAACTTGCTTTTTATAAAACTTTTTCTTTAAAAACTGTTTTAACCTGCTTTGGGTCCAACCCGATCCTCACTCGAGATCTACCCCGATTCTCTTCTTCCCTTTACTTTTTTTTAAAACTTTAGTTTATGTTTAAAACTGGGAAACAAGATTATAATTCTCACGCTAACCCGACGATAAAATCGAGCAAACAACTCACGATCCCGAGTTTCCCTTCGAACCATCTCCTCTACCCTAACCACTGACACCACCTACACTAGTGCACCTACACAGTTGATCGCGACGACATCGACCACCCCCGACACCTTCAACCCATCGTCGATCACCGTTACAAACAATTCTGACCACCCAATCACTATCACAAGCCTAAGATCGAAATGGAGGTACTTAGTCAAACCTAGAACCAAAACCCATCGCAAAAAACCCTCTTGAACTGCCGATGCCGACCACCAAAAATCACGTAACCCGGCCCAAGCTTGGCTAGCCTTCCATGCTCCCATCGCCCCAAGTCCGGTGAACTCCGATTCACCAGAGACGTCACAACAACAAGATTTCCTACCTTGACCCATTTTAGGGCTGAAACCCTTCTCCGACCTATCGCCACCGCCACGGTGGTTGAGAAAACCTTCCCCCATTTTTCTTCCACTCGGCAATTCCCCAGCAACCTCCAGACGAAACACCGACCACCCTGAGACCTCCGGCCACCAGAATTTGCTCAAAACTCACTTTCTGATCAACTCCAAAATATTATCTCATTCCCATTCTAAAAATTATGATTTAACTCTTAAAAATCATGATTCTAGATGGAGATTAAGGTTATATAAATTAAACAAAGAATTATGATGCTTGAAATTTACATGTTTGTAAATTTTTACTGTAATTCTTCACTATTTTAAAAACTATCCTTACATATTGCTCGAAAATATTTTTGGATTCATTTTCTTGTTAAAACAAACAAGTATTATCTACATATTTCAATCTAAAAAGAATCAGGGAGAGAGAGAGACTGGATTTTCTCAGGCAAATTTTGAACAGCTAGAACAGAGCAATATGTTGATATACAGACGAGCAAACAAATTTATATCAATATAGCAAGTTTTCCACCTATACATCAAATATTATTTTCACATTCAAGCAACTTGAACAGGTTTTAAGATTTAGAAGAAAGTCCACTCACTAGTAAAAGATGTTGAACAGAGAGATTGGAAGCAGTTTTGAAATTTGAAAACTGAAATGCTAATATCTCTTTGAAACTTGAATTGTTGTGATCTTTGAAAGCTTGTTTAACTGGAAAGTTTGTTGTTTGAACTGGAAATCTCTTTAAATCTGAAGCTTAGTTGTTGAGAAGATTTAGCTTTGAAACAGAGATGATCAAGGCTTTTAATTGTTTGATGATCTATGCTACAGGTTAATGAAAAAGTGGTTGTTGTTTTAATTTCTGGTTTGAAAATTTATGTAACAGTCTTGAGTTTTCTTCTGCTTTGTAATTGATTACAGGTTTTGAGTTTTCTTTGCTTTTGAAAATAAGAATGGGAAAAGAATGAAGAAGAGAAAAGATATGTATATATAGATTTAATTAGGATTTATTAAAAATATAAAAGAAAATAAATAATAAGTGACACTTGTTAAATTAGTTAACAGTTGTCATTTACACTTATTAATCAATTTACATTTGCTATTAAATTGATTTATAAGCTAACACTTGTCATTATGCATTTTATTACTATTTTTAAATGTTAATAAAACGCTTTTGTATTTATTTTACTATTTAATAAATACCTTCTTAATTTATATAAATAAAATTCTTTAAATAAAAAAACTATAAATCAAATTATATATTAATAAAAATCTTATACATATATTTTTAAATCCAAAATATTTTAAGATATCAATCCTTTGAAATTTTCAAATTCAAATTCAAATTCAAATTCAAATTCAAATTCAAATTCAAATTCAATTGAAAATCCAATTTAAAATTAACTTTTATATATATAAACAAACACAAATTCAATTTGTAAATGATAATTCTACTTTGAAAACTATTTATATCTATATAAAAAAACACATTAATATTATTGTTTGAAAATAACAATTTTGCCAATTTTAAATAATTAATAAAGGAGATTATCATATTTTAAATTGCTTGAAATTTCGGGATATCACAGATGACCTCCATTTAAAGTATAGAAAGCCTCTTTTCAGAAATTTTAGTATATATCTTTCAAAGCTCTATAAATCTACCCTTTCAAAACCAAATCATACCTTTCGATCGTATTAAAACATTGCTAAATAGTCTTTAGAAATATAGCTTCGAAACCAATGAAAGTACCCCTTTCGAAAACATTAGGTTTTACTTCTTAAAAACATCTTTTGGATTAAAGTGGTTACACACAAAAGTTTCTCTTTCGAAACCTTCAATAAAATAATTTTGGGGAAAATTGATGGTGTCGGAATCAGCTATTCAAAAGCTCAAAATCTTAGAGTAAAACTTTGAAGGATAGTATCGAAACCCCCTTTGACGCCATTGCCTTTGAAACCCTTGAACTCTTTCAAAAGCATTTTAGAAGTGGCTTAGATTAAGTTTAAAACAAATAGAACTCTTCAAAAGCATCGACGGCTCCAATATATTCGAAAGGTAAAAGAATAGCGGTAGGGTTTCGACCAGGTTGGAACCACCTCTTTCGAGAACATTATTTAAAAACAAAGGGACCCATTTGAAAACTCCTGCTTTAAAACATGATATGGAAACCTCCTTTGAAAGCTATTTAGAAAAAAAACCATTTTAAAGCATATGTTTCGACTACGTCGAAAGCCTTAGGTAAAATAAAGCAGACACTTAACATTTGGAAACAAAACAGAGGTTTCGAACCCATCAAGAAGCAATGCTTTCGACACCATGGCTTCCACATTTCCGCCAACCCACTGCGTACCATCTAAGTGATACCTTGCCTATTGATTTCGACTAGGTGTGAGTTGGAATGGAAGCATTGGAGTCGAAAGGTACTACTAAAGGAGGCGGAACCCTCTTTTCTGATTAAAGACTGAAATAATGCACATTTTTAGTAAGTGCTTTAACTAACATGCCTATGTATATTCTTTTAATTGTTTGCCTTAAAACTTTTCAAATAGTTTACAAAATAACTGCCACATTTTTCAGATCTAAATCAAAGGAAAAATAAACATTCAAGCCCTTCCATTAAGCAAAACTAACATTGCAAATAAGTCCTTTCAAAATAATTTTATTTTTCATAGCAAATCAATTAGGAAAAATCCCCAAAAATCACATAAATTCAATTTCATCATGTTATCTAACATATTAAAATTTTAGACCAATTTCTTCTTGAAATAATTAAAATAAATTTTAAACCCAAATATATCATATTTTCCTTTAGAAATTCATAATAAATTTTCCATATCTTGGAAAATTATGAAAATTGAAACCCATCTCTAAAATCGCGTTTTACTTATCATAGAAATTTTCTATGGCATTCTGAATTCAATAACAATTGGTTTTTCTCTAAAACCACGCAAATTCATTTGTAAATAAATTGGTATAAATCAAACATACAATAATTCAAGCATATCATCATCCAAAACGTCATAAAAACGAATTATTCTTAAATTCTAAAATATGTGATTATAAAAACAAAATAGAGATGGAATGAATTATTATTCACCTTAAATATGATAAGGGCTTTGAGATTTGATTTGAAATTAATGCCCTAGCTTGATTGAATTTCTCTCCCTCTTCTTCTTTCTTAATGTCCGGCTGTTCTTAGTTAAATTTGTGTTTTTGAGTTTTTGAGAAAATGTACATGAATGGGCAAATAAAAGTGTATGGCCATGAATAATAAGGTGGGGCTATATTTACTAATTTGCCCATGTTTTAATTGATAATTTTAAAAGTCCATCTAAGCCCATTTAAGGTGAATTAAGCATGGCCTTCTTATAGTTTTATTCAAATCTCAATATTCTTATCATCATTATTCTATTTAATTTATCTAATAAATCTCTTGAATAATGTTAAGAAAAATTAGGGGTGTTACAGGCACCCTCCCTTAAAGAACTTCGTCCTCGAAATTTAGTAAGGACTAAATACTAAACATAGCAATCATCTATAACAACTCCTAACATCCATACTAGCCTATCTGACTAGGAACTATATATATATATATATATATATATATATATATATATATATATCATAATATAGACATACCATTAAAGTAGATCAGGATAAGTATCTCGAATTCCGTCTTCTGTCTCCCAAGTACAGTCCTTCTCATTGTCGCTCCACTGAACTTCCACCAACTTGACTGTCTTGTTCTTCAATATTTTCTCATCCCTCGCTACAATCCGAACTAGGTGTCTAACAAAAGTTAAATTTGGCTCAACTATCAAGTCCTCCAATGCTGTCGGAGGAATAGTAGTCTCTGGATCGTGCACATACTTGCGAAGATGACACACATGAAATACATTATGGACACCTGCCATACTTCTCGGTAACTCCACTCTATATACGAGCTTTCTAATCCTCTCTATAATATTGAATGGACCAACATATCTCAGGGCCGGTTTCCAAACCGTACGACACTATTTATCGGTGATACCTTCGTCAAAATCCTATCTCCAACTGAGAACTCTAGGTCTTTGCGCCTTTTATCTGCGTAACTCTTCTGTCTGCACTGAGGTCCCTTCATCCTTTCCCAGATCAACTCAATCTTCTCTGATGCCTCCCTAACCAAATCTAGACCCTAGATCAATCTGTCTCCAGTCTCCAGCCAACATCCTGGTGATTTGCATGACCTTCCATACAAAGCTTCAAAAGGCGCCATTTCTATACTAGTCTAATAAATATTATTGTTGGAAAACTCAACCAAATGCAGGTGATCTTCCCATGATCCACCAAAGTCCAACACACAAGCTCTTAGTAGATCCTCAAGTACCTTATTTACTCTCTCTATCTGCCTATCCGTCTGAGGGTGATATGTAGTACTCATCTTGAGCTTAGTGCCTAATACATCCTGTAGGCTCTTCCAGAATTTTCTAGTGAACAATGCATCTCTGTCACTAACTATGTTAGTAGGAACTTCATGTAGTCTAACTATATTTATCATAAACAACTACGCTAAAACAGGTGTCATCCTGGTTGATTTAACTGGAATGAAATGGGAACTCTTAGTCAAACTATCCACTATAACCCATATACTTTTATTTCCTCTATTTGGCCTTGGAAACCCATCAATAAAATCCATGGATATCGAATCTCATTTCCAAACTAGAATCTCTAGAGGCTGAAGCAACCCACTCGGCTTCTCATATTCGGCTTAACTTGTTGACAGTTTGCACACTGCCTAACCCACAAGCCAACATCCCTCTTCATACCTTCCAAATAGAGGCTCCTTTTCATATCCTGATACATCTTGGTTCCTCAAGGATGAATAGTAAACTTGGACTGATGACACTCTCCCAGAATTTCCTTCCTCAAGTACGTACTCCACATTCGAAACACACAACCGTCCCTTTTTCTCAACCATCCACATTGGTCAAGACTAAAGTCTTTTAGATTATCGATCTCATCTCCACCCTCAAGCCTCTAATCTTGTCGGCTAATACTGGATCCTCTTTCTGCTAGAAGCAATCCTCTAGATCAGCACTGGTCGAACTTCTAAATAGAACAACATGGCGATACTCTGACTGCAACTAGCAGTCGACCTTATTTGCACACCACAACTGGTCAACGCTTCTAAATCCTTCCACTCCGCCAACATAGCTAACACCACATTTTGATGTCTTCTACTAAGAGCATCCACTACCTTATTACCTTTCCCAGGTGTATACTCCATACCAAAATCATAAGTAGCTAAAAACTCCAGCCACATAAGATGTTTCATATTCAACTCCTTTTGAGAGAATAAATACATTCAAGACCTATGATCGGTAAAAGCTCAAACCTCTCCCCTAAGAGACAATGTCTCCAAATCTTCAATGAAAAGATCACCGCAGCAAACTCCAAATCATATGTAGGATACCTTATTTCATGCGATCTAAGCTGTTTAGATGCGTAGGCAATAAATTTTACCCTGCTGCATCAATACTACTCCCAATCCAGTTCCGCATGCATCAGCACACCACCAACCTCGGTTTCCGTCTGGAACTACAAAAAATGGTGCATTGGTCAACAAATGCTTTAACTTAAGGAATGCTTCCTCACATTTGTCGAACCAGATAAACTTCACATTCTTCTTGGTTAAGTTAGTCAAAGGTGCTTCTATCCGTAAGAAAATCATTGATTAATCTTCGATAGCAGCCAGCAAGTCCAAGAAAAATTCTAGTCTCAGTTGTCGTCTCTGGTCTCTTCCAATTACTTACAGCTTCGATCTTATCTGGATCGACTAACAAGCCTTTCTCTAAAACCATGTGACCAAGAAACTTAACCTCTTTCTTCCAAAGTTGACACTTGGTAAAATTCGCCTTTAGCTGATTCTGTCTCAACATCTCCAGTACCACTCAAAGATGAACCTCATGCTCTCTTATACTTAGAGTATATTTAAATGTCATCTATAAATACTAGCACAAACCTATCCGAGTACTCTTGGAAGATTCGGTTCATCAAATCCATGAAGAAAGCAGGTGCATTTGTCAATCCAAATAGCATCACTAGCAACTCATACGAACCATACCTAGTCTGAAATGCTATCAAAGGAACACTGTCCTCTGCCACTCTTAATTAATGGAAACCTATCGCCAAATCCAACTGAAAAAACACTCTGGCTCCACTCAATTGATTGAATATATCGTCTATTCTTGGCAAAGGATACTTATTCTTAATTGTCCTTTCGTTCAACTTACGATAGTCGATACACATCCTCAATGACCCATCTAGTTTCTTTACGAACACTGCGGTCACTTCCCAAGGCGAACTACTTGGTCTGATAAAATTCCTTTCTTCAAGATCCACTAGCTGCACCTTCAATTCCTTCATCTCTATATGTGTCATCTTTCTAGGTGGCCTAGTAACAGGTTCGGTTCCGGGCACAAGATCTATACGAAACTCAACTGCTCGTTTCGGTAGTAATCCTGTGACTGGCTCAAAGACATCTGCAAACTCTCTTGCTACCCGAACCCGACTTAACTCATCTCCTATTTCCATAGAATTAAGCAAAGTACTAACACTCCGGTCATAATTCTCCACTTAGAGTATTACTTGGTTATGGCTATCCGAATGTCCTAGTGATATCTTCCTATCCTGGCAAAATATTCTAGCCTCATACCTATCCAGCCAATCCATACCTAAGATGATTCCAAAATCTACGAAATTGAAAACACTTAGGTTGCATGCAAGACCTAAAAAATTCTGTTCTAATTGGTCACATCTCAACCCAAGAGTTGCATACCCTCCTGTTGGATTCGCAACCATTAAGGAAGTAACAAGGTATGCTGGTTCTAAGCATAGTCTATCGATCAAACACTGAGATATAAATGAATGTGATGCATCGGTATCAAAAATTAACCTAACTGGTATACTCTAAATCACAAATGTACCTTCCATCATAGTATTTCCTTTATCAGCTGCAGTAGGCCTAGTTGGTCCAATAGCAAAAACCTTTCAATTGTCCTCCCTAACTGGCTCTGGACATTGATTCTTGTAATGCCCAAATTGATCATAGTTTAAGCACCTCACATTCTTCTTATTTACAACCTTCTTCCCATTACCTGACCAGCACTCATTTTCATAATGACCGTTCTTGTCACACATAAAGCAAACTAACTCAACCTTTGCTTTCTTGGCAATATCTCCCTTCTGGGCTCCCTTCTTTTTAAAGAACTTTCTCTTCTTCCCCTGAGAACCATGAATTCCCACTGGCTTCTCTCTATCACAACTAGTAAGCATCTCCTTATGGCGGATGGCCATCTCCAAAACTAAATTACTTGGATTACAGAGATGTGGAAGTGTCGCCCTAGCAATTTCAGGCTGAATCCCCTAATGAACTTCTCATTCCTACCGATGACGGTGTCTATAGTATTATGCCCATAACAAGCTAACTCCTCAAACTTAGTGGCATACTCATTGACCGGCATCTCTCCCTGCTCTAGATTTATAAACTTTTTCATTGGCTCCGACCTACCAAACTCAAACACAAACTTTTGCTCAAATCTCCTTCTAAACTCAGCCCAATTCAACTGTTCCTCCAAAACTCTGGCAATAACACTATTCCACCAGTGAAGCACTGACCCATGTAACTTCTAGAGGCCAACCTTCTCTTTTGCGCATCATCTAAACCCAAATCAGCAAATATATGCTCACAATGCATTAGCCAATTCTCTACCTCAATAGCATTCTCCGTCCTCATGAATGGCTTCCTACCTAGACTGGTGTAGTCTCTGCTCAGCTTAGCATACTTATTCCCACCTGGAGATACAGGATTAGCTCCTCCAACATTTCTAGAAATTCCGACAGCAGCTCATGCTTGCATCATATTGATGAAGAATTAATACATCATCCCCATATGTACTATTGGATTCCCTGCACCTACATTGGCATCGACATTTTGGTTGTTAGCATTAGCCGATCGATCCGGGTTCCTCCTAGTGGTGGGTCAAGCACTTCCATTAGTTGTGGTGCTTCCTCCACCGAGAATTCCTCTTATATTTCTTACTTTCATATCTTCTTTCTCATAAATATTCATACAAGCCTTAGTAAAATACAGAAGAATGGTCTAAGAGAGTGGGGAATACATACATATATATACAACTATATATTAAATACAAGTATGTTACTATTACGTTAATCCAAACCTCAATTTTATTGTCTGATTCATTGGATTATATTTAAAAAACCTTTTAGGTTTAAGATTCTTTTAAAGTTTCATAAACCTATTCTCTGATACCAACTTGTAACATCCTCTACTTGGAGGCCTAAAACTAACGGCTACAGAAGCTACAGTCATCCATAGTTATTAATTCTCGACGATCAAATATGACATTGTTAGATACATTAATACATAGAAAAACATGAATATGGAAAAAATTACAAACAACAAACAAAGTCCACATTCTATTTCAGAATATTTTAAATTCATTACTTAATCCCAAAGCACAGACCACGTTAAGACAAAATATACTTATTACAAACGCCAAGAGCGACATATGAAGATGCACCCTTCGATGGGCAGAGTATATAATATGGAAATTAAAACAAGTTTCCTTTACAACCAAATACGATGGAAATAAAAGAACTCTAAGTAGCTAACATTCCTCCTACACATCACCAAAAGCTCTATTCGTCTAAAAGAACACTTGAAAAACCTAAACCTCAAACTACTCAAAATCGATTAAGTATCTCAGAGTTTAAGGGGAAAACAAAAACTTGGATTCAGACATAAAGCCTGTTATGAATAATAAGCCACCATCTTAAAACCTTTATACATCTAGTGAGACCATGCAACTTTGCGGGACGGGTTTTCCCCTCACTAGTATCTTAAAACCTTTATAAAACCATATATTATGCTCCTGCATCCATAACGATTAAAAAATTCAAAATAATATGATGACATGCAACCAAGTAAGTTAATCCTACATTACCAATCCCGATTTATTCTGACTATTTGTCTTAATTATAGTTTCTAAGATTATTATTAACCTATTAGTTTTCATGTGCTTATTAATAGCCCGTTAAATGTATATGGACTCCCTTTGCAATTATATAGTTTTCATGGATTTACTAAGAACCTATTGGTAACTCCAATATCTTTACTCTTATCCTAGTTTTCATAGGCTGACTAGGAACCTATTAACTAGTTGTCACCCGAATATAGTTTTCATGGGGTAACTATAAACCTATTAGCCCCTCCCAATATCAAATCACAGTTTTCATGGGCTGACTATGAACCTATTGGCCCCTACAAATATCTTTCCCTTTACACAGTTTCCATGGTTTACTATGAACCTATTACCTCTGCCAATATCTTTAACTAAGATTTTAACATTTCTTAAGTTATATTTACTACTGGATCAACCTAGCTGGTTATTCTACCCTTCCCCAAAGTATCATTATGGGTTAATTACGATGTGAATAAATATATGAAGAGCAAATCAATACAACAATGTAGTACTCTCAAAGTCATCATTTATACCATGGTATTCCCTTTAAATGAGAATAGATTATTTGTGGTGAAACCTTAAAACATCACTATCGAAACCACTAGATGATCTCCATCGAAAGCGTAAAAAGCCTCTTTTCAGAACTCTAAGAATATATCTTTAAAGCTTTATAAATCAATCCTTTCAAAACCAATCATACCCTTCAATCGTATCAAAACATTGCAATATAGTCTTTAGGAACATAGCTTCAAAACCAATGAAAGTACCTCTATTGAAAACCTTGGGTTTTACTATTTAAAAACATCTTTTGGGTCAAAGTGGTTACACACAAAAGCATCAAAGTATCTCTTTTGAAACCTTTAATAAAATAATTTGGGGAAAAATTGATGGTGTCGGAACCATCTATTCGAAAGCTCAAAACCTTGGAGTAAAACCTTGAAGGATGGTATCGATCCCCTTTTCGACACCATTGCCTTCAAAACCTTTAAGCTCTTTCAACATCATTTTCGTACGAGCTTAGCTTAAGTTTAAAACAAAGATAACCCTTCGAAAGCATTGATGGATGCAATACATTCGAAAGGTAAAAGAATAGCGGCTGGGTTTTGACGAGGTCGGAACCACCTCTTTCGAAAGCATTATTTAAAAACAAAGGGACCCATTCGAAAGCTCCTACTTTAAAACACGATATGGAAACCTCTTTCGAAAGCTATTTAGAAAAAACCCCTTTTTAAAGCATATGTTTCGACTACGTCGAATGCCTTAACTAAAACAAAGTAGGCACTTAACATTTGAAAACAAAACCGAGGTTTCGACCCCATCGGAAGCATTGCTTTCGACACGATGGCTTCCGCCTTTCTTCCAATCCATTACATACCATCTAAGTAATACCTTGTGTATTGATTTCGACTAGGTGTGAGTTGGAGCAGAAGTATTGGAGTTGAAAGGTACTACCACAGGAGGCGGAACACTCTTTTCTCATTAAAGGCTGAAATCATGCACATTTTTAGTAATTACTTTAACTAACCTGCATAAATGTAATATTTTAATTGGTTGCCTAAAAACTTTTCAAATACTTTACAAAATAACTACCGCATTTACAATGTGATATGTTGCTTGGTAATAATTACAATGTGTTGTAATCATGAGAAAATTATCACATTAAAATAATATATTATTTTAAACATTCATAATCAAGATGTGTGACATCCCCTTACTTGGAGGCACAAAACTAATGGATACGGATGATACAGTCATCCATAATTATTAATCCTCAGCGACCAAATACAATAGTGTTAGATACATTGATACACGTAAACACACGAATATGGAAAAAATTGCAAACAGCAAACAAAGTCCATATTCTATTTCAAAATATTTCAAATTCATTAAATAATTCTAGAGTCGTAGAACACGTTCAGACAAAATATACTTATTATAGAATATGCCAAGAGAGAAATATGAAGATGTCCCCTAGGTTAATCGGAGTATATAATATGGCAGTTAAAATAGGTTGTCATTACAACCAAACATAGCGAAAATAAAGGAACTCTAAGTAGCGAATATGCCTCCTGCACGTCACCGGAAACTTTACTCGTCAAAAAGAAGACCTAAAAACCTTAAACCTCAAACTACTTGTGACGACCGCCCATGACTCCCGCACCAAATCAAGGAAATAATGCGCTAAAAGGTGTGCCAGGCAGCCATGGACGATAGTCAGGGTAAAACAAAACAGAAGAATCTCTATCGCATAACTCACAGCGCATGGATAAAATACAATAGAGAAATATAATATAGTGAAGCTCCATAGAACAGAAACATCATCATATAAGCATCACAGTAGTTTTATACAATCATCTACTCAAATCCATACATGAAAGCCTCACTACAAATCACTCAACCAAATACAGCAGCGGATACCCAGTACATATAGTAAGAAAACTAATATGCAAAGCCTCCTGCTCGTCTTCGTCATCTTCAGCGTAGAACTCCTAGCACAGCACCTGTCACCTGCTACCTAGTCTGCCCATCCCAAACATGGATGAACAGCCCAAGGTAATAAGAGGAGACATAAAACCTTGAGTCAGACAAAGTCTTAGTGAGCAGTAAATTAACTATCAAACATACCAAAAGAGCATAAAGGATAAAAGGAATAGGAACCAAACCATCCCACTCCACCTCTTTCTACAGTGATAGCCCCCAGACACACACTAAGGAGAAGCAGGCATAACACAGCAGGCAATTAAAGTAAAGTAATTATCACTCGAGTCAAGGTCGATGTTTTCCAAATACAAACCCCCAAGGCCTAAACCAAGATCAGATAAGCACCCAGAAAACACCGCTCTTGAGACCGAATGATGATACAACCAAACATCCATGACTCTGGCTATCACTGTTAACTTTGCCTTGATTTCACCGTTAGTTGAATGACCACCTGTCAAGGGCTAATGGTAACCCCGGTTCTAACCATAACTCCGCACACTGCCTTGTGCCTAGGACTTATCTACTTTGCCCAGAGTACTCAACTACCTACCTGTAGTCTTTTGGGTGTCCCGACTACCTACCTGTAGTCGTTATGGGCGCCCCATGTACTCTTGCTTTTGAGCATGCTAGAACCTTCAACCACGATGAGATCCAGGCCTCCTAGCCATCCTTCTTGACGACTATCCTCATACAAGCTCAAGCTACCTCTTGAACAATCCATTATCAACCAACTTGAACTACCCTTCAAGTTATCAACATGCTTGGAATGATCCCTGCTTGGATTAAGCCAAAACTCACATCATACTTCGCTTCATCGCATCAAAGCAAAGTCTCATCTCAACAACATGGTTTGCCTCATCAAATCATGGCAAAGTCCCATCTCAACATCATCCAATCTATACATATGAGCTTCAACATCCGCTACATATGCCTTAAGCAGCTTTCACCATTCAAGAGCCTTCTTCCATAGCTTTTGAATCCTCTTCCATCCTCTTGTTCCAAATCAACTACTAGCTAACTTGGAAACAATCAAATCAATCATACATTCAAATATCAATCATTCAAACAAGATCTAACAAGCAATATAAGCAATATCAACTATAATGGCAATTTCGTAAATAAGTGAGCAAAAGTCCAACATATGTGAAACCATAGTTTTTAGCATAGATCTATCAAATATAAAACATGGGTTTTGTCTCTAATACTTGTTAAACTAACTTGCATAAGTAAACATCTTCAAAAACCATGGATCTAGACTTCGATCTAAGAAAAATGCATGAAATCTCTAACTTTAACACCCAAACATGCCACCAATCCAATATACTCCTTTGGATCCGCGTGAGAGATAACTACCACTCACCAAATCACCAAAACAACCTAAAATCAATCAACTTCAGATCTGGACAGCAAAGATCAAGGCTTGATCCGGCAATATCTCGTCTCAATCGATGAAATCTAGCTCAAACGGATGAAGATCTTCAACTTTGGCACTTGAATCTTCAATCTAAATCTTCGATCTTGGATGGATGTTAGAACTAGATTGGAATAGAGAAAAGAAGGTGAAGAAATGTTGTAGTCGAGTCTTCAAAATGGCAGCACTTCGTCGCTTCAAAAACCGGTGCCAAAAAGTGAGCCAAACCCCTCTATTTATAGGCTGGATCAACCATGAGTCGTCGTCCCTATGAGTCGTCCACGACTCATCATGAGTCGTTGCCGACTTATCAGCCCTTACCGACTCAACATAACACTGCCTACTTACCATGAGTCGTTCACGACTCATTGCCATGACGACCTACCCCAGCCGACTCAACTGCACAGCCTTCCGACTCAAGCCAACGACTCAATACACCAAGGCACAAGGTCATACGACTCAAACCCAAACCGACTCAACACCTACCGACTCACGACTCAAGACCAGTGCCGACTCAACATAAGTCGGTCACGACCTAAAAGCCTCCGACCTAAGACACTGCCGCGTTTTCCCCAAGTCCTAAGTCGTACGACGACTCAACAATACACACTCACGACTCAACTATGATGCCGACTCACGACTCATCAGGCCCTACGACTCAAAACCCTGCCGACTCATTACCCACGACCTAAGCCTAAACCCCTTAAGTCGCTACACCCTTAACCCGTTAACTCCTTAACTCGGCAAACCCTATGAGTCGTAACTCGTTGACTCGGCCACACTTCTTATCTCGGCCCTCTATGAGTCGGTCATCCTATGAGTCGCCTAACTTCTTGAGTCGGTCCATCCTTATCTCGGCCAACACTTTAAACCGCTACCCCTCCTTGAGTCGGTCCCCTATGAGTCGGTCACGACTCATCACTTGTACCCGGGTTAACTTCTAAACGACTCAAGCTAGAAGCAACACAAACAACACTATCGACCTGCAAATTCTACGATTTATCGACTCGTAAAATACGGGTCGTTACATTCTCTCCCCCTTAGGAATTTCGCCCTCGAAATTCCAAGCAAACAACAGCAATCACAATTATTCCGCATGCCTACCATCCATAGCAATCAACAAACCATGCATCCAATTCTAACCTAGCATGCAGAATTCTATGACTTAGAACAAGCTACAAATTCATGAGATGTCACGACACTTTAGGGCCATACCTCGAAGAGTCCGGGATGAGCTGCCTTCATCCTCTCTTCCTCCTCCCATGTACAGTCGTTAACATCATCACTCCATTGTACCTTGAGCAACGTAATCGTCTTCCTCCTAAGCTGTTTCGTATCGGTTTCAACAATACGAAGCGGCTTACGAGGTCTCGAAACAACAGGATCAACCTCCAAGTCTTCACAGCTATCAGCAGAAACCACCGTAGTTGGGTCGTGCACATACTTCCGTAGATAAGATACATGAAAAACATTGTGCACACCCGCCATCTTTTCCGGTAACTCCAATCTATAAGCGAGCTTTCCAATTCGCTCGATAATCGGAAATGGTCCAACAAATCTCGGAGTCAATTTCCCTTTCTTCCCGAATCTAACAACATTCTTCAATGGGGAAATCTTCACAAAAACCATATTACCCACGTCGAATTCCAAATCCTTTCGACGATTATCTGCATAACTTTTCTGACGATCTTGGGCTGCCTTCATTCTTTGCCGAATGTTCTCTATACGATCCGAAGTCTGTCGAATCATCTCTGGCCCAAGTATCAGCTTTTCTCCAGTTTCCAACCAACATGTCGGAGAGTTACACGGTCTTCCATATAATGCCTCATATGGTGCCATACCAATACTCGACTGATAACTGTTATTATAAGCAAATTCCACCAAATGAAGGTGATCTTCCCATGATCCTCCGAAGTCCAAAACACATGCTCTAAGAAGATCTTCCAAAACTCGGTTGACTCTCTCAGTCTGACCATCTGTTTGAGGGTGATAAGCTGTACTCAAACACAATTCGGTTCCCAGGACTTCCTGGAAGCTCTTCCAAAACCTACTAGTGAACAATGGGTCTCGATCGCTCACTACACTCTTCGGAACACCATGGAATCGAACAATCCACTTCACATAAAGCTCAGCCAACTTCGATGCGGTCCTAGTCGATCGAACAGGAATGAATCTTGCACTCTTGGTCAAACGATCTACTATGACCCAAATCCCTTCATTCCCTGCTCTTGTCCTAGGTAGACCATCGATAAAATCCATCGACACTTGCTCCCACTTCCATGTAGGAACTTCTAATGGCTGAAGTAATCCACTGGGCTTCTTCTGCTCAGCCTTCACCAACTGGCAGTTCATACACTTGGAAATAAAATTTCCAACATCTTTCTTCATACCTTCCCAGTAATAAGCTCTCTTCATATCCCGATACATCTTATTTCCACCTGGATGAATTGTCAACTTTGAGTGATGACTTTCCCTCAGAACTTCATCTCTCAATCCATCTACATCGGGAACAACCAGTCGTCCTTGCTTTCGGAGCCAACCCTCTCGATCGACCTCGAATCCCTTATCCTTCTCCGGGTCCAATCCAGATTCCAAATCACAGATAATCTTGACAAGCTTATCATCTCCCTTTTGGCTCTCGCCAACCCTTTCCACAAGAGTAGGCCTTATCGATAAGTTTGCCAACATCTTAGGTTCCAATTCACATCTAGGCCTGAAGTCAAATCCAGCCAAATACTCAAGACTCTTCCATTCCGAAAACATGGCTCCCAATCCTGCATGTCTTCGACTTAACGCATCAGCCACTGCGTTACCTTTCCCTGGAGTATAGGCTATACCAAAATCATACGATGCTAAGAACTCTAGCCACCTTTGCTGTCGAAGATTCAAATCCTTTTGGGAAAACAGATACTTCAACGACTTATGATCTGTAAACAGCTCGAATCTATCTCCCAATAGATAGTGTCTCCACATCTTCAAGGCAAACACAATCGCCGCTAACTCCAAATCATGAGTCGGATAATTCCTTTCATGCGGCTTTAGTTGTCGACTAGCATACGCAACGACTTTATGCTTCTGCATTAGCACCGCTCCTAGTCCAGTGCCACATGCATCGGTGTAAACCACCATCTCATCATTCCCACTTGGAATAGTCAAAACAGGAGCGCTCGTCAGTCGCTCTTTCAGGATTACGAAAGCTTGCTCACACTTATCATCCCATCTGAACACTTGGTTCTTCTTCGTCAATCCTGTCAACGGTGCAGCTATCTTGGAAAAGTCTTTGATAAACCGACGATAATATCCTGCTAATCCAAGAAAACTTCTCACATCAGATGCATTCTTAGGCCTAACCCAATCCTGGATCGCTGCCACCTTAGCGGGATCAACCGCTATTCCATTTCCAGAAATAACATGACCTAAGAACCTCACTTCATTCTTCCAGAAGTGACACTTCGAAAACTTAGCCTTCAGCTGATGTTTCCGTAAGATTCCTAAAACAATCCTCAAGTGCGTCTTGTGCTCTTCCTCAGTTCTGGAATAAACCAAAATATCATCCACGAACACAAGCACGAACTTATTCAACTGATCTCTGAACACTCTATTCATAAGATCCACAAAATATGCTGGCGCGTTAGTCAACCCAAACGGCATTACCAGCCACTCATAAAACCCGGATGGTGTCCTGAAAGCAGTCTTCGGCACACTATCCTTCGCCACTCTCAACTGGTGAAATCCCGTTGCCAAATCCATCTGAGAAAACACCTTAGCCTCGTGAAGCTGATCAAACAAGTCATCTATTCTCGGCAATGGATACTTGTTCTTCTTAGTCACCTTATTCAGCTCACGATAATCCACACACAACCTCAACGATCCATCCGCTTTGGTTGCGAACACAACTGGCGCACCCCATTCGGACACACTTCTCCGAATGAATCCTTTCCGCAAAAGGTCATCAACTTGCACCTTCAGCTCTTGCTGCTCCCTCGGTGCCATCCGCCTAAGAGGCATCACAACAGGTCTGGCTCCCTCAACTAGATCGATACGAAACTCGATCTCCCTATGCGGCGGCAACCCTTTGACTTCCTCAAAGACATTCTCAAACTCATTCACAATAGGCACCGATGACAGTCCATCCCGTGGAACAACTAGCGAATACATGAAGCTCATGAAGACGCCTTCTTCATGCTTACATCGTATCACAACCTTTCGCCCTTCCACATTCCCGACTGTCACCTCAAGCCTCTCACAATCAATCCTAGCCGCATACTTCCTAAGCCAGTCCATACCCAAAATAATTCCGAACCCCGCAAAGTTCAGAACAAAGCAATCACAAACAAACGAGCAATCATGACTCGACACAACTAGACCACGACATAACATACACAAACATGACGAACCCCCTACCGGATTAGTCACAACCAATGGCCTATCAACAATATCCGGTTTCATACCTAACCGGCTTACCAAATCATCACAAACAAAAGAATGCGACGCTCCAGTATCAAACAACACTCTAACTGGAACACCACAAATAGAAAGAGTACCTTGAACAACCACACTCTTCCCCTTCTCTTCAGCAGTAGGAGCTTTCGAAGACGATGGAACAGCCCCCAAAGCATAGGCTTGCACAACCTGCCTATCTTTCCTCGGTTCTGGACAATCCTTCTTGATATGTCCCAGCTTATCACAGTTGTAACACTTTCCCGGCACTTTGGGATTCTTACAATCTTTGTAAAGATGGCCCTTCTGCTGGCAGTTATAGCAAGTCACTTCACTCTTCGGCTTCTTCTGGCCATCCCTACCCCTCTGTTGCTGTTGTTTCCTCTTCTTATTGCCACTCTGCTGTGGTTTAGATCCTTCCCTGGTTACAGAAACGACAGAACTTTCCCTAGGAAACAAACTCTCATGCCTAAGAGCTTTTTCCACAAGCTTCTCAAATGGATCGTCCAGATGATCCACTAACTGCCTCCCAAGATAAGCATCCAGACCAGTCACAAACTTTTCATTCTTCTGGTAGGGAGAATCAATATACGATCTGGCATACTTAGACAAAGCTTCAAACTCAGAAATGTACTCAAGAACAGGCCTTCCCCCTTGCTTGAGCTCCACAAACCTCTTAAACAAGACAGATTTCTGGGAAGTAGAGATGAACTTAGCTTCAAATCTAACTTGGAATTGCTCCCAAGTAATCTCTTCTTCTGGTGTATCTATGGTGATAGAATTCCACCAATCAGCAGCTCTTCCCTGAAGCTGTCTCGATGCAAGCTTCCTCTTAGTTGCATCCTCAATCCCTAAGTCACCAAAGATTCTTTTGCAAGCATCAATCCATCTCTGCACCTCAATAGTCGACTCCGTCCCCAAGAAAACTTTCCCTCCAAGAGCAGTATAATCCTTGCAAAGCTTGGCAAAATCCACCGGTCTCGGAGCTTGGACTTGAACTCCCACATCCACAGATGATCCTGAAGCTGGTATTCTCCTCATGATTGAAGTCATCATGGCCTCAAACATAGGAGCATAATCAACAGCTTCCCTAGCATCACGGCTACCCCTCGCAGCTTGTCTCTCACTTCGACTCATCCTTAATATCTGTAAATAAGAATGATTAGAACACCTTAAGAAACAACTGCATAAGGAGTTCAAACCCTTCTAAACTACTATATTATATATAGTAATCATCCATCAAATTACAATTACGTCTCTCTTACGTAGTTACATCAGCGAGCGTTGGCTAAAATCGATTAACCAAAGCTCTGATACCAAATGTGACGACCGCCCATGACTCCCGCACCAAATCAAGGAAATAATGCGCTAAAAGGTGTGCCAGGCAGCCATGGACGATAGTCAGGGTAAAACAAAACAGAAGAATCTCTATCGCATAACTCACAGCGCATGGATAAAATACAATAGAGAAATATAATATAGTGAAGCTCCATAGAACAGAAACATCATCATATAAGCATCACAGTAGTTTTATACAATCATCTACTCAAATCCATACATGAAAGCCTCACTACAAATCACTCAACCAAATACAGCAGCGGATACCCAGTACATATAGTAAGAAAACTAATATGCAAAGCCTCCTGCTCGTCTTCGTCATCTTCAGCGTAGAACTCCTAGCACAGCACCTGTCACCTGCTACCTAGTCTGCCCATCCCAAACATGGATGAACAGCCCAAGGTAATAAGAGGAGACATAAAACCTTGAGTCAGACAAAGTCTTAGTGAGCAGTAAATTAACTATCAAACATACCAAAAGAGCATAAAGGATAAAAGGAATAGGAACCAAACCATCCCACTCCACCTCTTTCTACAGTGATAGCCCCCAGACACACACTAAGGAGAAGCAGGCATAACACAGCAGGCAATTAAAGTAAAGTAATTATCACTCGAGTCAAGGTCGATGTTTTCCAAATACAAACCCCCAAGGCCTAAACCAAGATCAGATAAGCACCCAGAAAACACCGCTCTTGAGACCGAATGATGATACAACCAAACATCCATGACTCTGGCTATCACTGTTAACTTTGCCTTGATTTCACCGTTAGTTGAATGACCACCTGTCAAGGGCTAATGGTAACCCCGGTTCTAACCATAACTCCGCACACTGCCTTGTGCCTAGGACTTATCTACTTTGCCCAGAGTACTCAACTACCTACCTGTAGTCTTTTGGGTGTCCCGACTACCTACCTGTAGTCGTTATGGGCGCCCCATGTACTCTTGCTTTTGAGCATGCTAGAACCTTCAACCACGATGAGATCCAGGCCTCCTAGCCATCCTTCTTGACGACTATCCTCATACAAGCTCAAGCTACCTCTTGAACAATCCATTATCAACCAACTTGAACTACCCTTCAAGTTATCAACATGCTTGGAATGATCCCTGCTTGGATTAAGCCAAAACTCACATCATACTTCGCTTCATCGCATCAAAGCAAAGTCTCATCTCAACAACATGGTTTGCCTCATCAAATCATGGCAAAGTCCCATCTCAACATCATCCAATCTATACATATGAGCTTCAACATCCGCTACATATGCCTTAAGCAGCTTTCACCATTCAAGAGCCTTCTTCCATAGCTTTTGAATCCTCTTCCATCCTCTTGTTCCAAATCAACTACTAGCTAACTTGGAAACAATCAAATCAATCATACATTCAAATATCAATCATTCAAACAAGATCTAACAAGCAATATAAGCAATATCAACTATAATGGCAATTTCGTAAATAAGTGAGCAAAAGTCCAACATATGTGAAACCATAGTTTTTAGCATAGATCTATCAAATATAAAACATGGGTTTTGTCTCTAATACTTGTTAAACTAACTTGCATAAGTAAACATCTTCAAAAACCATGGATCTAGACTTCGATCTAAGAAAAATGCATGAAATCTCTAACTTTAACACCCAAACATGCCACCAATCCAATATACTCCTTTGGATCCGCGTGAGAGATAACTACCACTCACCAAATCACCAAAACAACCTAAAATCAATCAACTTCAGATCTGGACAGCAAAGATCAAGGCTTGATCCGGCAATATCTCGTCTCAATCGATGAAATCTAGCTCAAACGGATGAAGATCTTCAACTTTGGCACTTGAATCTTCAATCTAAATCTTCGATCTTGGATGGATGTTAGAACTAGATTGGAATAGAGAAAAGAAGGTGAAGAAATGTTGTAGTCGAGTCTTCAAAATGGCAGCACTTCGTCGCTTCAAAAACCGGTGCCAAAAAGTGAGCCAAACCCCTCTATTTATAGGCTGGATCAACCATGAGTCGTCGTCCCTATGAGTCGTCCACGACTCATCATGAGTCGTTGCCGACTTATCAGCCCTTACCGACTCAACATAACACTGCCTACTTACCATGAGTCGTTCACGACTCATTGCCATGACGACCTACCCCAGCCGACTCAACTGCACAGCCTTCCGACTCAAGCCAACGACTCAATACACCAAGGCACAAGGTCATACGACTCAAACCCAAACCGACTCAACACCTACCGACTCACGACTCAAGACCAGTGCCGACTCAACATAAGTCGGTCACGACCTAAAAGCCTCCGACCTAAGACACTGCCGCGTTTTCCCCAAGTCCTAAGTCGTACGACGACTCAACAATACACACTCACGACTCAACTATGATGCCGACTCACGACTCATCAGGCCCTACGACTCAAAACCCTGCCGACTCATTACCCACGACCTAAGCCTAAACCCCTTAAGTCGCTACACCCTTAACCCGTTAACTCCTTAACTCGGCAAACCCTATGAGTCGTAACTCGTTGACTCGGCCACACTTCTTATCTCGGCCCTCTATGAGTCGGTCATCCTATGAGTCGCCTAACTTCTTGAGTCGGTCCATCCTTATCTCGGCCAACACTTTAAACCGCTACCCCTCCTTGAGTCGGTCCCCTATGAGTCGGTCACGACTCATCACTTGTACCCGGGTTAACTTCTAAACGACTCAAGCTAGAAGCAACACAAACAACACTATCGACCTGCAAATTCTACGATTTATCGACTCGTAAAATACGGGTCGTTACACTACTCAAAATCGATTTAGTACCCGAGAGTTTAAGGGGAAATAGATACTTTGAATCAGACATAAAGCCTGACATGAATAATAATCTACCATCTCAAAACATTTAGACATCTAGTGAGACCACATCGCTTAGTAGAATGGGTTTCCCCCTACTTGTATCTTAAAACCTTTATAAAACCATATACTGTGCTCCTACATCCATAATGGTTAAAACAATTCAAAAAAAAATGATGATATGCAACCAAGTAAGTTAACCCTAGATTACTAATCCACATTTATTCTATCTGTCGCAATTATAGTATATAGGATTACTATTAACCTATTAGCTTTCATGAGCTTACTAATGACCTGTTAAATGTTAATGGACTCTCTGTCCAGTTACATAAATTTCATGGGATCACTAAGAACCTATTGGCAACTCCAATATCTTTACTCTTATCCTAGTTTTCATGAGCTGACTGGAAACTATTCCAAAATCATTCGAAAGAAATTTCAAACTCCTGGAACTTCAGTTCTAAACTTCCAATTTATATTCATTTTATTTATAAATCTTATTTTTCCATCAGTATTTATAAAATTTCACTACTTAACAAAAAAATATGTAACAACCAATTATATCATTCATATAACTAATATTTTATATACAAAAATATATACTAGGCAAAATTATTTCATTTACCTATATTTCAAAACAATATTGTGTCGCTCTGTCATATTAAGTGTTTAGAAATCCCTACCGATGTTATAGCGTCCTATGCGCCAACCAGAATTTTTAAATACAAAACAGAATAAATTAACACAATATAAAAACCTTTTATAACACTAACGAATACGCTCTCTCATATATATTTTCAGCGACTCATTCTAGGGTGTTACCACCCAATTTTATATGAGTCAGACCCTACAAAGCTTAGGTTATCGCTAAACCAAGGCTCTGATACCAATTGTAATGGTATGCCTATTTGGACGTTTTAAGAAAACACACATGTCAGACTCAAACCATTCAAAAGGCCAGATTGTTATGGGGTAAATAAGAAAAAGATAAAAAAATAAAACAAATACAGAATCTCGCAGCGAAATGACAAAATATAGTTCATGAAGCTGTTTTATAAATACATTTGATTATCTTTACAACACAAATATCAGAGTTACGTAAAATAGGAATAAAGAAGTGAATAAATGCAACGGAACAACATGATGCAGTGGAATACATATCATGAATTATAATAGTATAGATCTTCATCTTCGTCCTCCAGAAATAAGGTCTTCAACCCTGAAATTCTCAGGCTACCTGAACGAATTGAAAAGTTAAACACTCGAGTCATAACTAAAAGATCTTATGTAAGTTAAATCAATGGTAAATATGAGTGTGACGACGTTAGAGAAGTTTACGTGGTTTGACATCTCCTATCCAGTGTCTAACGTGAGTGCAATAACTTAAGAGATGTTTGGGATTCACATCTCCTAAGGATCCGTTAAACTATCTACTATGTAGTACAATACGCTATTATAATATGTCTACAAGAAAAGTAAAAGCATTAAAATAGCGTTAACGCATTACCCATATTCCCCTTAACACATTTAGAATATTACCATAGTCTATAAAGAACCGTACGCTCCTCCATAAACCGGAGGTTTACCCAGAGAGCACTCTATAGGTATGGTATAAAACAAACTCGTAGAAGGCGGTCTAAGGAATATGAACACGGCACTCGAGGCAATACCAGGGTAGATATACCAATTGCAGATCCGAACTGGTGGTAACGCATAACAACTACTATCGCCCACCTCGGACACACTCCCAAATCAAATCAAGGGTGGCCAACAAATCAATCACAAAGTAATAGAATGGTATTGAAGAAAAGTGCCCGATCGAAGGTGTGACCTCACTTGGCCTGGCATGGCTCCTGTTTTAGTCACATCTAAGCTGCCTCATGGGAGTCAAGGTCACATCATTCCTCATACATAAATCATTCGCCAAACCATCCTACTTTATTTTTGGAATCTCCACCACGTACACAATTGTTCAAGTGGTTTTTGGTATTAGTAGAGAGTATGACAATATCCGATCCCAGTCTCTTTAATAACCAAAAGCTTATTTCACACCGGATGGTTCTTTTACATTTCAACAAGTCAATTTACAATTGATATCAAAATATCGTATTCGATTTCAAATCATATCTCTCTCAAAATCATATTCACTTTCAAACTATATTCACTTTCAAAAAACATATTTACCCAATATGTAAATCTTAAAAAGGCGTCAATTCCAAATTACAACTTAAGTTTCATCATCATTAAGAATTTAAATGTAAATACTTCACTTTACACAGTCTAAAACTTTAGAGAATCATTTTGGTAATTATAAACAGCTTATATAGTTTAAAATAGTTTAAATGGAATAAAATAGTTTAAACAGTAAAATAGTTTAAATATATTTAAATTTAATTTAACTAGATTTTAATTGACTTAAATAGATTAAATAGGTTTAATTAGATTTAAAATGTTTTAAATTGATTAATTATAGGTTGAATAAAGTTAAATTATATTAAGTAGATTCTTAAATAGATTAAAAAAAATTAAAACAGATAAAATAGATTTAAACTATATTAAATAGATTTAAAATAGATTAAATAAATTTAATTAGTTTAAAATAGGTAAAATAGATTAAATTGTATTAAATAGGTTATAATAAATTAAAATAAATCAAAATAGTTTAAATTAATTAAAATAGTTAATTTTTTAAAATAGTTTAAATTAGTAAAAAAGTTAGATTTCAAAGTTATATCCAAGCATTTCAATAACTCAATTCTGATAAATTCTTCTATATTTGACACTTCAACTTTGAAATTCAAATTTAAATCCTTTGAATAATTCATTAAATCAATTCCAATTTCAACATTAACACTTGGATTATCGAAAATAATTCAGTTTATACAAACCAATTTCCATTTCAAAATACCAGTTAACTGAATTCAAAATTTAAAGATTCAAAAATCATTTAATTTAACCAACCTGGTGTCCGTATATAATTTTCTACCCTAAGGTCAAGTGATACGGATATTTATCATTTCAATCCGTCATTTAAAATTTTACGGTTATATATCATTTCAAACCGCAATCCCAAATTAAATAAAATCCATATAATCACTCGACTCTATCATTTCAACCCATAACGATTTTTCCTAATCTATTGATTATTTGGGTATGTATCATTTCAACCTATAGGAACTTGCAGTGTTATAACAATATAAAATACAACATCCAGTCATCCAATATCAATGATCAAACATACATCACAATCATCATCCAAACAGATTAATAACATTAACACATAACTGTTAACCAATACAGGTATTAAATTGATAAATTAAAATTCAATATTAAATTAAACGATTATTAAATGCAGTGAAAGTCAAATTTAACTAGAATGACAGTTTAAATATACCAAACATTGATCAACAAATTTCTAATCACATCATAAATTTAATTTAACTAACATAAGATAATTCAGAAGTTGTGAGTGGGTCAAAACACACAACTTTGAATTTCAAATCGATTTGAAATTCAAATAAAGGCCCAAAATTTGAACAGTCTTAAAATTCGTCCAAACCAACGTCAAAATGTCCGGAATTTTGACACGATCGCAGCGGAGAAAACCCGCGTGAATTGGACGTCGTATGTAAAAGTTATACAAATTAGAATGATTGGATTTGAAAATTAAATTAAATAAAACAAAATGAAATAACCGAATCGTTACATAACAAGTCACCTCAAAAACCCGTTCGAGCCCTCTGCATCGTGCCTGTTCATGCGAGCCTAAATCTGCTCGATCATGCACCGATGTCGACACGACCGCCTCATCCAATCTGATCGCACGACGCCCCGACTTCGCCAACCCTACCACCACCGGTCATGACCTATGAAGCTCATTCGTTCGCCCAAAAATAGAACAGCCGCCACCCACTATCACAAACCTAATCAATTATTCCCATTGATCCAACCATCATACCTTCAAGCAAACACCATTGATGTGCTCCCCTCGGCGATCTCTAACAACCCATTAATCAATTTGACGATCGGTCAAAGTTGATTAACGCGCAATGAATGGCAGAGGTTAAATCAACCAATTCTGATCGCACAGAAACCAAGATCGGAATACAAACTGTAGATTTGACTTGCGCTTGTCGAGAGCTTCGAATTGATATATAATTTATTTGGGTTGGAGGAGTTTGAATTTGTAATTCGTTTGGTTTGTCCACCGTTGAGAAGAAGAACCCAGAGAGAATTGTATGTACAGGCAAATGAAAATAAGAAGTAGCTAGGGTTTATAACGGGCTATTTATAGGTAGGTCAGAATTAGAGATGAATGGACAAGATTGATTTTCAAGTTGAACGATAAATGACCCGAAAAGCTCGTTCTGTCCTCGGAATGAAAATGGTTCATCCCATATGTCAAAATTGATGTTTTTGATAATCTTAAACTCAATGGAACAGGTTTCATGTCCTAATTCCATCATATGAAGAAGTCAGCTTAAAATCGGCTTATTTCAAATTGATTTCAATTAAATTTAATTAAATTGATTTCTAGGCGTTTCGAATCCGTACGATCAAAATGAAAAGTCCGATCGCTACGAAACTTGAAACCATATAATAATTCACCGTTACGGATCCGGTGAAACAGGTTTCGTCGAAATCCAAGTCAACGGTCAAAATGGTTATTTTCGCATTAATTAAATAAATGATTGTCAAACTAAATTTATCACTTCTTATATTCAAATTAATCAACTAACCATTTTTTATCATTTTTGATTACATAGACATTTACAATAATGTAATACAAATTTTCACGTCAATTTAACGTTAATTATTTTATTGATTACGGTGTTTAATTTCAACCGTAATTAAATCCAATTAACAAAAATTAAATTCAAATAAATTGATTATACTTTGATTTCAATCATTATATTCAATCAATTATTACACCAATAACATAGTTGATATTTGTTGATATCTTATTTCACTAATATGCTACAATTTTCCTCTCTTATTTATATTAACTACCATATTTCAATTTTATTTAATTTTTGTCAATTATATTATAATTTAAAATCTTAGTAAATTAATTTGCCTTTGTTTCACTCTTTTTCTTAAATCAATTATTGCCTTGTACACATAATTCACATTTTTTTTTACATTTTTTTACATTCTCAATTTGCAGTTATCGTATTAACTCACATTAATGTAACATTTATTTGCATTTATTTGTAAGTGATTAATTAAATTGGTAACAAATAACAATTGTCAACATTTATACATTTAATAACATTTATATGTTTATTATTTACAAGCAAATGTTATAGCAACTCACATTACACAAATTTTATCCAATTCATATCTATTACACGTTATTTCATTAATTAATCAATAATTATATTATTAATTGTTCTTTAAATCCAATGATCAATTAACACACATATTATTTCAGTTAATTTACAAGCTTTACCAATTATAACTCTTCAGTCCTTTTAATTAATTGGAATTACATTTGGAGCCATTATCAGTTTACCTTAAATTAATATTGTTTCATTTTATTCTAATTACATTCTTATTATCAAACCACAATTTTTATTTCTTCCAACATAAAATTACAAAACTTTATTAAATTACTGGTTTTTAATTATCGAAATTACTGGTCGTTACACCAACCTAGGTTATGGCTTTTGAGTCAGCTGCATCCCATGAACATCCATTACCTTATTAAAATCAAGCATGAAAAAGAATAACTCTCCATCGATCTTTTAATCAACTCCGATGATCTGTTCCTTTAAATCTATCACGTGGGTTGTAATAAGGTGGGGGTTAAAACAACACTTTGGTGGCTGGAGAAATTACATATTACTCATAACATAAATATACACCGATTGGTTTCTATTCAAATGTCATATCTGCTATTTTAGTTTAACATGTGCGCATATGATATATCTATTCTCAACTAAAGTATAATTGCTTATGTATGTATACCTATATACGTATGCTTATAAACCTAAATGTATCACTACCCAAAGATTTCCAGCCACTTAATACTTTCTAAAGTAGGGAAGGAGTAGACCCAATGGCCATTTAATACCTCAACCCCAAAGCGAGTCAGGTCTTATACCAAATGTAACATTTAGTCAATCAATCTTAGCTACAGAGATCGTTTAACTCCTATGCATGGTTTCATAATATATAATTTAACCATCATACTACTACTACTACTCTTCCAACTATGTCGTTCGAATAGTTCCCCTATAAGCCCGAAGGCCGTTCTAGTCCAATCACGGAACCATACTGCATTATCATTTATGATGAAAGAAAGAGCACCTGAACCACTTAATACCTCTTTACTGGGAATTAGGTAGGATTTGACCATTTATGACCCATAAAATAGGCAAGTCGTCGTCATTTCAAACCTAAACAAAGGCGGGTCCCTACGTGGTTCTCAATAATTGACATTGTAATAAATCACATTAGGTCGCTTAATACTTCTCCTAAAGAAAACAGGCAAACCTTACAATAGTCACTTAACACCTCTAAACTCGAGCGAACTCCTCTAAAGATTCGTCCTACCGTATTAATAGCATGACTATGACCTATAACCCAAGCCATGACATCTTAGATTAACCCGACTATTCATAGGTACTGGTAACCAGGTTGATTGAGCACATTTACCTTACAGAGTCAGGACTAATCTCATGTCCATTGGGGTTATTTATTATAGGTGATATCTCATATCAATCTCCAAAGCTACACTGTTGGTGGCCAGATTTAACTAGGAAAACTTCTATGTAACTTTAGACTAGCCTTGCATCCCTATAACTTAGTTATATTTCACATATATATACTGATTGTAAACATACAATGTGATGATCCATATTTCAAAAGGTTTAAATCAATAATAATCCACACATGTCCAACTCAAGCAATCTGAAAACAGATAATCAATGGGGTTAATTAAGAAAAATAAGAGAAGAAGAAAACAAACACATAATCCCGCAGCGGAATGACAAAATATAATATTCAAATAAAAAGTTTATGAAGCTGTTTATACTATACATTTGATTATAATTTTACAACATATATCAGATTTATATATATACACAACAAAATAAATAAAACAATGCAGCAGAACAACATAATGCAGGGAATAATACTAGTAATAATAATATACAAATCTTCGTCTTCGTCCTCCAAAAGATAATCTTCAATGCGCTAAAAACTCAGGGCTGACACTAGCGTAATGAAAAGACAAAATACTCGAGTCAGGATTAGAATATCCTTATGTGAATCAAATTAATATCACATATAACAGGATTGTGATAACATCTGAGATGTTTACAAGATTTTACATCCCATATTCAGTGTATAACGTGCATGCAAAAACTCAAGAGATGTTACGGGAATTTCCATCTCTTAAGGATCCATCAAAATATCTATATATAGTAGAATATGTTATATATGTAATGTCTAATCAGTAAAATAAATATTTTTCTTAGCGTTAAGGCTTTGCATTAATCCCATTAACGCGTTTTTAAGCGTTGTCATACAGTTTGCATATAACGCCCCAGTAGCACATCGGGAGATAGTTATGCATCGTGATGCGACAACACTAAACCAAACACGTAGTGGTCTCATATAAGGATAAAAGTATGACAAGACACGTGAGGAAATGCTTAAGGTAGGATACTACCGGTTCAGGTCGCAGGGCTGGTGGTAATGCATCATAGCCACAACCGCCCATTGGGTTTGTTCATCCCATATCGAGTCAAAGGGAGGTCATCCCAAATCAAGGTGCACCAGTCGAAACCAATATCAAAGGTAATAGTATGGACCAAGTCCCAGAGGAAAATCAAAGAACAGATGTCCACTAGAGGTAGCTATCCAACTTGGCCTTGTCAAGCCGTCCGGTTTTAGTCATTTCAAATTTGCACAAGTGTCGGGGTTTCTATCATCGTTCTCTTTCTTCAAATCTAGAAAATGTACGTCAAATCCAACCACTTCATTCTGGAGTCTCCGCCGCGTACGAAGTTGTTAAAGTGATTCCAATATTGATAGAGAGTATGCATTTAAGAGGTCCCGGCCTCTTTAACAACCAAACGTCGTTTTACACACCGGTTGGTACTTTTACATTTTGAAAATGATTCATGCTTGATATCAAAATATCATATTCGCTTCAAAATAAAATTTCATTTCAAAATATCATATTTACTTGACATATGCCAATTTCACTTGGAAAATATCATTTCGCTCTAATATTTCAATTCTACTTCCAAAATCCTTTCAAATTTCAACTTTGGTTATAACTTCATTTTAACCCAATTTGCATTTAAATTAATGATTTAAATATGAACATTCCAACCTTGACCAGCTTGAATTATTTTAGAAAATAGTTCCAAAAAAATTAAATAGTTTAAAAATAGTAAAAATAGTTTGATATAAAATGGTTTGAATATCGAAATGGTTTATATCATAAAATAGTTTGGAAAATCAAAATGATTTGAATATTCAAAAAGATAGATTTTAAACTGTTTATATATAGAAATAATTTATTTGAAATAGTTTCGAAGTAAAACTAATTCAATTCCAAATCTTTTCAATTCAAATCATCTTTAATCTCAATTTAATTCAAATCGATTCAATTTTGATTTAAATTCAAATCAATTTCAACTCAAATTAAATTCGATTTTGATTCAATTCAAATTAATTTCACTTTCGATCTCAATTTTGAAACGTTTCATATAAACTTCGTATTTGATTCAATGATTCGATTCAGTGGTTTAAATTTCAATTCTTATTTAAAACCATTTCGATTTATATAAATTTCGAGTTCGATTTCAAAATACCGATTTAAAATACTTAAATCAATTTAACTTCAATATTTAATTTAAGGTTCAAATCTTTTAAAATAATTCAAATCCAAGCTCAAATTTTGAAATATCAATTTAAATCCCTTTTTCTAAAACATATCTCGAAGTTCGAATAAAGTTCAACCTTCAAACAAATCCGGTTTCCACAATTCAATTGTTACTTCAAATTCCAAATTGAATTCTTAAACGATTTCTTTTACAAATTTTGAATTCAACATTTCAAAACATGAGTTTGTAATTAATTCAATCTTTATAAATTCAATTTTTTTTATTTCTTTAAATAAAAATCATTTAAATAGATTCAATTCAAGGATTTAAAACCATTTAATTTAACCAATGCGAGGTCCGTATAATTTTCTATCTTATGGCCAAGTGATTAGTTATTTCGATTTTTAATTTCAGGGATAGATATGTATCATTTCAATCTAAAATAAATGTCATAAGTATATATCATTTCAACCTATTTCTTAATTTATTGGAGATAATTCATCTAACAGTTTTATATACTGTCAAATAATTTACAGGGTGATAACAGGATATATGTAAATAAATAAACATCTAATCATCCAAAATACCAACCAATCGGCATACATCATAGTCAACACCCAAAAAGTCAATATAACACAACAATTAACTAGTTATCAATATCGGGTGTCTAACTAGCAATTTAATTTCGATTTCGAATTAAACTATCAAATTTAATTTCTATTGGTTCAATTCATATGTCAATTTTAAAAGTCAGTTAAACTACTAAACAACAGTCAGTAAAATTAAATTTCATAATTTCAATTTAACTAACATCAAAATATTCGAATAATTCATGAGCGTTATAAAACACTCACCTTTATTTGAAATCGAAAATTGTTCAACTTTAAATCCAATTCAATTCCATGTTATAGATGACGTCAATATGAATCCAACGCAACTTATTTCACTTGAATCGGACCTGGCATGCAAAAAGTAATGATTTAATTAATATAACGATATAATTAAACTTAATCAACTAAACTAATAATAAAAAAAAATCTACTTCCTCAACTCTCTCATTCCCGCTATACCCAGATGCATGCAACCCATCCACGCGATCGACTTCCCTACGCGCACCACTACCACGAGCCATCTCTTGTCCACTCGACCCCACCAGCGCACGTGCCTGACGCCACACCACACCGCCCAAGTGTAGTTGCCTCTGACACCACCGTTTGCACGAACGAGACCTAAAACCATCGCGACTTCACACTTCGATTCTGGCGATTTTACGACCTTTCGACATGATCCGACCATTGGATGCGTAGAGCTCGATGAGATCTTCATATGTCCTTTTTGGGTCGAGCGATTTGGTCGAGTGGATTGGAAGATATCAAGGTGAGAAGGGAGAAAATTTCGGCCGTTAAAATCGTGAAAAGGAATGACTGCATTTAGGGATAGAGTTTCTAACCCGATTTATCACGAAAATTCCGAACACTATACGAAGCATGCCGCCTGGCATTCTATATATTACACCCCTTTTCCAAACACAATGAAACTAGTCTCGGGAGTCAATTCCATCATATTCAGAAGATAGCTTTTCAAAATCAAGTTATTTTAATTAAATTCCTTTAATTAATTTCTACGCGTTTCAAGCTTGCATGGCCAAACGAAAAGTCCGATCGCTATGAAATTTGAAATCCTTTAATAATTCACTATTAAGTATCCGATAAAACTAGTTTCGTCAAAATCCAGGATAGTGCTCAAAAAGGCTATTTTAACACATTATTTATGACGCCTAATTCCTAATTTTAGTTTATCCACATTTTAATCCAATTTTAAAAGTTAACAATCTTCATTCATATTTAAATAAAATTTAAATCAACTTCCGATATCATTTTCATTCAAATTAAATTCAGGATTCAATTATTTCAATAATTTCCAACGTTAAATTTAAGCAATTTAACTATCCATTAAATCATTATAATTAAAATATAAGTTATTTTACTTTTAAAATTTTACTTTTAAAATGAATTCAAATAACAAAACAACTACTACGCTAAGTTCCATTTCTTTACTTAAAGTATTACTACAATCAAATTTTGATGAATTCCAATATTAGAGTTTCAATAAATCCCAATATTGGATTTCAAATGAATTTTAGTCATGAAACAATTATTTTAATTTCATCTTAGTCATTCAAGACTTATTATTCAATTCTTGCTATTGATTATAAACACATTCAATACATAGAATTACATTTCAATATTTGTTATTGCTTAAATCTTCGAAATTAGTTGTTTCAAAATTTTATTCAAGTTCATATTCAATAAACTACATTAATAAATAATAATAAAAAATTTCTAATCATTTTTGTTCGATAAATATATTAAATTTAATAATTTAAAAGAGTTAAAATTACGGGTCATTACAATCTCCCACACTCAGAACTTTTCATCTTCGAAAAGGGGTTAAGTAAGGAATTTAACATTGAATATATTTTATTCAAAATAATCAGCTTATAAAACATAAACATCTTATTACAAAATCTTACCATGCTTCCACTACTGCACTCAGATTGGTTTTATGAAAATTACAACCTATATATAAAAACAAGTTATAAAATTATAAAATCTTAAATTTTTTCTACTACCCGGAGTTACGAAAAATTTCGGCAGCTCTCCTTTGCGCGGCTCGATCGTAAAAATTTACAATACAATATATATATCGAATATACATCTAATATTAATGATAAGGTGTCCCGTGTGGTAAAAATATAAAAGTGCGGTATGTAATCCGGTATATGTACATTATTATTAATAAAACGAGCGAGTTCACTCATATTAAGCAAGCAAAAGCAAATCAAACCGCGTATATGTCCAAACGAACTTTGTATGAACCTATCTCAACTCAATTTAGAATATTAGTCACTTATAATAAGATATAGAAAAATGTATGAGTTTAATAGAATCATATAACATGAATTCTAAATCAAATCATAAGCACAAGCATAAGCACAAATACACAACATACAACAATCATATGTAATCAAAAACAGTTATAACAGTAATTTGTAACAAAAGAAATCATTCAACAATTAATATACATCTAATTAATTCAAATTATATTAATTTACATTATACAATGTACATAGTTTATTTCTACACTATCATCCTTGGTTAACATTCATTCTTTATTAACATCCAATTTTTATTAACGTTTAAATTGGTTTACTTTTAATTTATTCGCATATGTTTCATTTACAATCAAGTTGTTCAAATTTCAATTATTTCACTTGTGTTTAACATATTTCGTACTAAATTCATTTATGGACCATTTTATAAAATCATTTCATTTAATCTTATTTAAGTTAGTATATTCTCTTTAGTACTAACATCATTTATAAACAATTTCATAAAACCATTTAAGCTTATTATAAGCATTTTATAAAATGCAATTCATATTTATTATTACTTCATAACTTAACTTCATATTAATTCATTGATTCACTTCATTAGTTCATTTCATTAATTCATATCATTAATTCTACTTAATTAAATTCTATTTCATAACTCACGATCATATTAATAGATTTTCTTTTTATCATAATCAATTCCGTTTAGCTTTTTTTAAGTTAACATCCATCTTACAATTCATTTCATTAACTTATTTCATTAATTCATTCCATTCAACTTGGCTTAAGTAAAATTTCATTTCGTAATTTAAACTTCAACTTTCTTATTTCATTAATCATTTCCTAAGTTTATAATCATTTTATATAGATGTATCTTCTTTTACACATTCAAATTATAATTATCTCAGAAAGCTACAATTAAATCTTGTAACATCCTTTGCAAATTTATTTCTTACTTTATAAACCATTTACAAAGATATGATTTAATTTATTATTTGTTGTCCTTCTCTTAAGTTCATATCTGAATAGTATTTTTTTTACTACTCAAATTATTAATTTAATAATTCTTTAAACATAATTTCAATTTGAAACATTTTTATTACTTAAATTCATACTTGTATAATATTCTATTACATATTCATATTTAACATTTCAACTTTGTAAACATTTCTGGTAAGTTTTATATATGTTTTTAGAATTTAATTGAGTGTTATACAAATTTATCTTATTCATGTTAGTTAACAAGAATGTTCAATAATTTACACAAGTTCAATTTCAATTATCTTGAAATTTAAGAGTTATAATTTGACTTCTCATATTTCATTTATACACTTAGCTTTAGTTTCTTAGTTCCATTACCAATTTTACTTCATAAGATAAACTTACTTTCATTAACTAAATTTATTTAACTTTTTCTACGTTAATTCTTTTATTTAATATCTCAAATTCAAATTTTCTCTTGTTGCTTAACCAAAATGTTTAACCATTTTAAAATTCGATTTTACTTTCCTGTTCAAATTCATAAGTTATAAACTTATTTCTTATCTATATTATTTTCAATTTATAAATTCAAAAACTAGTTTCATATATTTATAAAATAATACTTTGAATTTTTTTTCCACAATCAAAACTTGTTTTAACCGGAAATAAATTTCTTTTGGTAGCAATTCTCACTTAGAAACTCGAAAATGAATACTGGCAATGTTGTAGTCATCCCAAAAATTATTTGCTAGCGGCTAAGGCAAGTTCAATGCTTTTATTTCTTTCAAAAATCTTTACAAAATATATTTCTGGCCAAAACACTTCCAAAATAATATTATTATTTCTAAAAATCTTGAAAACAGTTTTGAAAATCAACGGGAATTTAAATTCTGAAATTCTCACCTTTTGAATCTTTTCTATTTATAAGCCATATTATATATATACTTATACAATTCCGTAACCTTATTATGAAAACATTTCGTTAATTTACATCTTTGTTATTGCAAACAATTCTTATTGCAATTAGATTTCAGTTCAATTTAATTATCGAACACTTCATGAATAGAGTTCACAAAGTATTCGTTTTTAGTTTAATTCAACCAATAATCAATGATAATTAAATATTATCATCTCCTAACTACTAACATCTGTAAATAAATTTATTTTTGAAAGTTATCATTTTATATATAAAATACAATTTTAGGTAAAATTATTTCATTTACCTGATTTTAAAGCAATATTATGTCAACTTGTCTCATTTAATTGTTTAGAAATCCCTATCGATAACATAACGTCCCACGCACCGACCAGAATTCATAAAAAACTCAGTCATACGCAAAAACAATATATAACATTTTATAACGCTAACAAGTATGCGCTTTCATATATATATATATGTACACACACACACACATGCAAACAAACTCATTCTAAGGTATTACTACCTATCTCTAATGATTCGAACCCCACAAAGCTAAGGTTATCGCACCAAAGCTCTAATACCAACTGTGACAACTCACATTTCAAAAGGTTTAAATCGATAATAATCCGCACATGTTCAACTCAAACAATCCAAAACCCAGATAATCAATGGGGTTAATTATGAAAAAATAAGAGAGGAAGAAAACAAGCACAGAACCTCTAGTGAAATGACCAAGTATAATAATCAAATAAACAATTCATGAAGTTGTTTATACTATACATTTGATTATAATTTTACCACATCTATCAGAGTTTTACACACACACACATAATGGAACATATAAACAATGCAGCAGAACAACATGATGTAGGGAATAATACTAGTAACAATAATATACCAAATCTTCATCTTCGTCCTGCAGAAGATAATCTTCAATGTGCTGAAAACTCAGGGCTGAACCAACCGTAATGAAAAGACAAAACACTCGAGTTAGGACTAAAATATCCTTATGCGAGTCAAATGAACATTGCATATAATAGAAGTGTAATAGCATCAGAGATGTTTATGGGGTTTCATATCTCCTATCCAGTGTATAACGTGCGTGCAATAACTCAAGAGATGTTATGGGAATTTCCATCTCTTATCCGTCAAATATCTACATGTAGTAGAATACGCTATATATGTAATGTCTAATAAGTAAAATAAATATTTTTCTTAGCGTTAAGGCTTTACATTAATCTCTCTTAATGCATTTTCAAGCATTGTCGTACAGTTTGCACCCTAGTAGCACGTTGTGGGATAGGGATGCACCGTGATACGACAACACTAAATCAAACTCGTAGTGATCTCATATAAGGATAAAAGTATGAAAAGGCACGTGAGGCAATGTCCAAGGTATGATACTATCAGTTCGGGTCATAGGGTTGGTGGTAACTCATCGTAGCCATGACCGCCCAACATGTCCACCTATCCCATATCGAGTCAAATGGAGGTCATCCTCAATCAAGGTGTGCCAATTGAAACCAACATCAAAAGTAATAGTATGGACCATGTTGAAGAAGAAAATCAAAGAACGGATGTCCACTAGGGGTAACTAGCCCACTTAGCTCTGTCAAGCTAACATGTTTCGATCATTTCAAATTGGCACAAGTGTCAGGATCTATCCATCATCGTTCTCTTTCTTCAAATCCAGCAAACGTACACCAAATCCAACCACTTCATTTTGGAGTCTCCTCCACGTACAAAGTTGTTAAAGTGGTTCCAATATTGACAGATAGTATGCCAATAAGACATCCTATCTCTTTAACAACTAAACGTCGTTTTACACAACGGTTAGTACTTTTACATTTCAAAAATGATTCATACTTGATATCAAAATACCAAATTCAGTTCAAAATATCATCTCATTTCAAAATACCATATTTACTTAAAATATGTCAATTTCACATGGAGAATATCATTTCGCTCCAATATTCAATTGCAATACCAAAATCATTTTGAATTTCAACTTAGGTTATAACTTCATTTTAACCCAACTCGCATTAAAATCAACGATTTAAATATAAACATTCCAACCTTGACCAGTTTGAATTATTTTAGAAAGTTGTTTTCAAATAGTTTAAAAATATTTTAAATAGTTAAAATATTTTGATATAAAATGGTTTGAGTATTAAAATGGTTTATATCATAAAATAGATTGGAAAATCAAAATAATTTGACTACTTAAAATGATAGATTTTAAATTGTTTATAAATTAAAATAATTTATTTAATATTTTTAAAGTCAAACTGATTCAGTTCTAAATCTTTTCAATTCAAATCATCTTTAACCTCAATCCAATTCAAATCGATTCAATTTCGATTTAAATTCAAATCAATTTCAATTTCAACTCAAATTAATTTCAATTTCAATTCAATTCGAATCAATTTCACTTTCGATTTCAATCTTGAAACGTTTCATATTAACTTCAAATTCGATTCAACGATTCAATTCAGTGGTTTAAATTTCAATTCAATTCTTATTTTAAACCATTTCAATTTATATAAATTTCAAATTCAATTTAAAAATACCGATTTAAATCACTTAAATCAGTTTAACTTCAATATTTAATTTAAGGTTTAAATCTTTTAAAATAATTCAATTCGGAGCTCAAATTTTGAAATATCAATTTAAATCCCTTTTTCTAACACAAATCTCGAAGTTCGAATAAAGTTCAACCTTCAAACAAATCTGATTTCCATAATTCAATTATAATTTCAAATTCCAAATTGAATTCTTAAACGGTTTATTTTATAAATTTTAAATTCAATATTTCAAAACTCGAATCCGTAATTAATTCAACCTTTATAAATTCGATTTTTTATTTCTTTAAGTCAAAATCATTCAAATAAATTCAAATTTAAGAATTTAAAACCATTTTATTTAACCAATCCATTGTTCATATATAATTTTCTATCCTATGGCCAAGTGATTAGTTCTATTTCTCAATTTATTCAAAATAATTCAAATAACAGTTTAGATACCGTCAAATAATTTACAGGGTTATAACATGATATATAAATAAATAAACATTAAATCATCTAAAATATTAACCAATCGACATCTATCACATCAACATCCAAATAGTCAATATAACACAACAGTTAATTAGTTATCAATATCGGGTGTCTACTGACAATTTAATTTCGATTTCAAATTAAACTGTCAAATTAAATTTCAATCAGTTCAATTCATATATCAATTTTAAATGTCAGTTGAACTACCAAACAACAGCCAAAAATATTAAATTACTTCATAATTTCAATTTAACAAACATCAGAATATTCTAGTAATTCGTGAGCATTATAAAACCTTCACCTTTATTTGAAACTGAAATTTTTTCAACTTCAAATAAATGTCAGTTTGATTCCATGTCGTATATGACGTCGATACGAATCCAACGCAATCTGTTTCACTTGAATCGGACCTCGCATGGAAAAGTTAAGATTTAGTTGATACAATAATATAATTAAACTTAGTTAACTAAATTAATAATAATAAAAACAAAACCTACTTTCTCACCTCTCTCATTCCCGCTATCCCTAAGTGCATGCAACCCATCCATGCGATCGACTTCCCTACGCGTGCCACCACCACGAGCCATCGCTTGTTTATTCGACCCCATCAGCGCACACGCCTTATGCCGCTCCACCACCACCCCAAGTGCGGTCACCTCCGCCACTGCTGTTTACACAAACGAGACCCAAAACCATCGCAACTTCACACATCAATTCTGGCGATTTTACGACCTTTCGACACGATCCGATTGTTGGATGTGTAGAGCTCGATGAGATCTTCATCTTCCCTTTTGGGGTCGAGCGATTTCGTTGAGTGGATTGGAATTAACAAGGAGAGAAGGGGAGTGAATTTCGGCGATCAAAATCGTGAAAAGGAATGGATGCGTTTAGGTTTAGGGTTTTGACGAAAATGAACATGGCCTTTATATAAATTTCCGACCCGATTCATCCATGAAAATTCCGAACTCCAAACGAAGCGTGCCGCCTGGCATTCTATATGTTATACCCATATTTCGAACATAATGGAACTAGTCTCGGGAGCCAGTTGCATCGTATTCGGGAGATAGCTTTTCAAAATAAAATTATTTTAATCAAAATTATTTTAATTAATTTCTACGCATTTCAAGCTCGCATGTCCAAACGATAAGTCGGATCGTTACGAAACTTGAAATCTTATAATAATTCACAATTACGGATCAGATGGTACTGGTTTCGTCGAAATCCGAAGCAGTGTTCGAAGAGGCTATTTTTTCATGTTATTAAGACAAGTAATTTCCAATTTCAGTTTATTAACTTTAAAATCAAATTTTAAAAGTTAGCAATCTTCATTCATATTTAAATAAAACTTAAATCAACTTTTGACATCATTTTCATTCATATTAAATTCAGGATCCAATTATTTCAATAATTTCCAACATTAAATTTACACAACTTAATTATTCAATAAATCGCTATAATTGAAATATAAGTTATTTAACTTTTAAAGTGGATTCAAATAACAAAACAACTACTATACTAAGTTCCACTTCTTTATTTAAAGTATTATAATAATCCAATTTCGATGAATTCCAATATTAGAATTTCAATAAATCCCAATATTAGATTTCAAATGAATTTTAGTTATCAAAAAATTATTTTATTTTCATCCAAACCATTCAACACTTATTATTCAATTCTTGCTATTGATTATAAACACATTCAATACATAGGGATTCATTTCAATTATTGTTATTGCCAAAATCTTCGAAATGGGTTATTTCAAAATTTTATTCAAGTTGATATTCAATGAAATACATTAATAAATCATTAAAAATTTATTTCTAACCATTTTTGTTCAATAATTATATTAAATTTAATAATTTAAAACGGTTAAAATTGCATATCGTTACATACAACATCCTACACGATTAATAGTTTAGGCCATATAAGATAACCCCTTATTACATCTCTAGTTAGGGATTAACTCCATAACTAATTACTTTTCTAAGAGATTTACACTATTCACTTATGTATTTCTTTTTATTCTCTGTAACTTTTACGTTGTCATTCCTTTCTTATTCCCTCGTATCTACTTAAATAAATTTCAATAATCAGTCCCACTAATTTGTTATAACTATTTAAATTCTCATAACTTTTATTTCATTTATTGCACATTCAATGCTTATTTATTCTGGAGTTATAATCTTTTTGCCTTTATTTTTGATTATTCTATTCATTGAACTTTTTATTTTTATTTTCTATATTCTCTTAACATGAATATTATAACGTATTTCGTTGTACTAATTATAAATTTCTTTTAAGTGGTATTGCAGTTATATATGTTTATGCATTTATTTCTTTTACCTTTCTAGTTATTCATTCTTAACTAGAGTATTTCTTCGTATATTAATCTGTGAGAACCTTCCTTTTCAAAAATGTTTCCTGTTATATTTTCCATGAATTTGTCTAAATAAGCGGTTTACGTTGTTTGAAATTACAAAGAATTATTAATTCACTTTTTATTTCGAAATAGACAGTGTAAGCTACGGAGTGAAATGCCATACTTTACACATCACTTTCCTTTTCTTTCTAATTATATTCCTTGTCAAATCAAACACCGCACTTCTTAATATAAATAGAACATTAAACAAATCTATGGAATTTGAATGGATTTCATACCCAACAGATTAGGATACAAAAATTTCAAATTACAATGGAATTAGGACAAATCTAATTCATATTAACATCCTTCAATCCAAATATAGATCTAAAATAAATTCTACATCCAATTAAATGTAGATATGAAACAATTCCACATTCAATTCATATTCAACTACCGACAACTTGGGACTAATTTTTTGATCTAGGAGTAATTAATATTTCTATTCAATCTTTTCTAATTTACAGACGATGTTTTATACATTGAATTCAAGCCTAAAACTCTAGATCTTTCAATTAGGCATGATAGTGAAACAAAATTCAACGAAATAAATTATAGTGTCATAAATAATTTACATAATTTTCCCACTCAAAATTTTAAGCTTCTAAAGTTTCTATATCTGAATCTCATCCTACTAATTCAACTACTTTCCCATTTCAATTCAACGCGCATGTATAAAAAGGAATATACATAATATTAGAGTCATGGACCTGAGAAGAGAATTGGAATTTAAGGGAAAATATAGATTTATAGTATTGATATTTATCATATTATTGCGCAACGCTAATTCGTAAGTTCCACTCTTCTTCTTGTTTTTTTTCTAATCTTCTCCAATTTGTATAATTATAGTTTGTTTTATTTTTTAGGGAGAAGTAAAGGACATAAAATCTAGGGCTTCGCTATCTACTGTCACGACCCGGTTTTTTGACCTCCGAAAGTTGACATCAATACGTCCACCGTATTACATGCCGAACAATCGAATGCCGAAAATACAAGACCGTAAGGGAAAAAGAAGAAAGAGGTAGAAGAAGAAATATAAAACAACATCAGAATCTCACAAACACAGCGGAACAAATATAATATACAAATAACATCATTTTATACAATGAAAAACTGTAACTGTGAATATATATACAAAATATCAGAGTACAACAAAAACTGGACAGTTGTAGCAACTTGTCCCTGAATACTGCCTATACAGTCTATGGTACAGCGGAATATACTTAATACGTCTTTTCCATCCAGCTCGTCTCCTGAGCTCCTAAAGTCCTAACTCGAAAATCTGTAATACGCGGTCTGACCCGAGCATTACAATAAAGTAACACCTGAGTCAGGCAGGAAACCAACGTGAGATAATTTGAAATACTAAAGTTGTTAAAAAAACGTCTTTGAAAATCAAGGTAACTCGTCCAACATTACAAGTACTTATCTTATTATAACCAACACTTGTTGCCCAATCCATTATTTAAAATAATATCTAAGTGCTGTCACTTATTCAAAATAGTCGATTTACTTAATTTATTTTATTCCAGCCCATTTGATTCTACAAATCAAATCGTAAAGATTGAAGTAGTTATTAAATCGAAGTGGTTCTGGATATCGCTGATATCCGATCCTGGTCACTTCGAATCCAAACGTCATCCTTTAAGCCAAGTTGTTTGTAACAAAACACTTTAATTTCAGTATGTCAACCTTCACATAAAAATCCCATCACAATATCTATTCAAATAAAATGTCTCGCATTTTATATTTAACTGTTCATTTTCGGTTATTCCAATTTAAACTATTCATAGACTGAATTAACTAGTCACACAAATCATTAATTTACTTAAAACAGAATTAATAAATTATTTTCAAATTATGTTTAATTATCATTAAACTAATTATGGACCATTTTATTTTATTCTAATTAAATAACTAGAATTAACTAATAATTAACAAATATAATTAACTTAGGACTTTTAATAAATTAAAGGTTAGATCATTTTATTTTATCATTAACTATTAACTAATTACAACTATTTCTTTAATAAACCTTTGTAATTAATAAATAATTAACATATATATATATATATTCCTTAACTTAATTAATTTAAGTTAAATCTTATTATTCATCCTAGAAAAATCCCAATCCTAAGGTCTGAGTTAACTTAAGATTTTTAAATTACTTAATTTAAATAACCATAACTAATTACTTTGAAAACAATTCCCAATTTCATTTTCTTTCCATTTTCTTTCTTTCCAAAATCCAATACTTTTACTTTTGATATCTCCAAATATCCAAAATATATTCATCCAATCCATAGCATTCAATAGCTTAAATTTTCTGTATAATCTATCACAGATTATTAAATAAATCACAACCACAGACTATGAAAATAAATTTCAATATTTTCGAGGAATCCAGTTGGATCCCTCAAACCTGTTATCCTACATCCGTAGATGTTAGCATAATATAAAAATATCAATCTCACTTCAAGGGGGATATCGTGGTATATAGGGTCATTCGTTATTATGTGGGGGCGCATAGGGTCTCATCCGCTATATAACTCGGGAATATCAATCACTCCAATATATATGTACTACTAAATATAATATCACATCCAGTCTGATAATAAATTATCAATTCAAGCAATCAATCCAACAATTTAATTTTCACTAATTAAATTAATCGGTAATCCAATTTGAGTGAGATTTACTCCAACCAGCTATTTCCTTCACGATTTTGGACCTTGTACAAACATTGTATGGTTTATTAATATTTGAACAAATCGAATGGTTAATTACCATTTATTTATTTAATTCAAACTAATAATTTAATTTAAACTATTTTTCCTTTAATAAATTATTTTTAGTGGCTAAATTAATTAAATAAGCTAATTAAATAAGTTCATCATCTTAATACATATTTAAAAATTTGCCAGTAAGTGAAAATATAGATGTATATTTATTTATTTTATTTTATTTTTGAAACTATATATATAGAAAATGACTTATATAGATTTAAAAATCAAATTTTTATATAAATTCTACACCCTTTACACTTTCTATATTTTTCCCAATATCTTATATATATATATATATATATATATATATACATTAAATCCTAATAAAAATAAAATTTCCTTCAAACCTATATACTCAATTAAAAGTAGAACTGCTTTACGTATCTTACTATAAAATATTTATATATTTTTTCTATAGTTAACAAAAACGGAAATTCTCTTTACTGGAAAACTCTTCTTATAAATATATATGTATTTGTAAAAATAGAAACTGGTTTTTAAATTCCTCTTCTCTATATAATTTATGCATATATATGTTATTAAATTAAAACAGAATTGCTTTCACCTTACTGCAAAATATGAATCCTAACATATATTCAAATTAAATTAAAAAAACTTCTATACCTCACAGACCAAATCCCCAACAGACTGCAATCGCCCTTTCATCGAAACCATCTCACGCCTATGCGAACGAACCCACATTGCCTTGCCCAACTCATCCCCTTCCTGCCGCCAAACCGTAACCTCTAACGCCATCGCGAGCCGAATACGGCTCTCCCCTCAACTCGCCGACGAACTCACCCCACCCTCTAACTACACGCAGACCCAAACCCTAAAGAGAAGGTCGACTACGCATCGAGTTCCAAGTGTCTACCGTTTGAATATCGTGACGTCGATTAGAAATTTGTGTTGAAGGAAGACTGCGACTGCGATTTGCAGAGGAAAATGCACACTGCTTTTTTCTATTTGTTCTTAAACGATTTGATTTTGGAAACGAAGGCGGCCATTTTTTCTATATCGTGGATTCTAGCCTGGCGAAAAAGAGAAGTATGTTCGTGCCATTTAAAAGAAGAGTATGGGAAAAGGATGTACGTGATTTCAAATTAATATCGACTGGATAGATAAACGAAAGATAGAGGTGACTAAAGTTGCGGTTAGTGTGCTGAATGCCTGCCCTTGCTTGCTACAGAGGAGGCAGAGAATTGTAATGGTGAAAGGAAGCAGGCCGATGGCAAAAAGAAGAAAGGCAGCCGAGGGAAAGAATTACAGCTGAAGGTTGACAAGACAATATAAATTTATATATATTAATTAAATTCAAATTCAATTTGTCTTGATAAATGCAACTTAAAATTTCGAACACCAATCGAGGCGTGTCGCCAGGCGTTTATAATGTTATACCCATATTCCAAACGCAATGGAAAAGGTTTTGAGTCCAAATTCGATCGTATAAGGAAGATAGCTTTTTGGACCCAGTTATTATATTGAATTTTTCGATATAGATTTCAGCACGTTTATATATCGTACGACCACATGACAACTCCAAATGCTATGAAAATTAAAATCCAATAATAATATATTATTACGGATCCAACGGAACCAGTTTCGTCAAACTCCGATACTGTATCTCAGAAGGCTATTTTTAAAATTTAATTTAAACGATATATTTTTAAAATTGAACGAATCACCTTTAAATTCAATTTTAGAACTTTTATTATCTTCATCATTATCAATATAACTCTTACAAGCCTTCAAATTATTTTTAACGAGCTCGAAACTCCCGATTTCATATTTCACGCAATTTCCAAATTATTAAATTCAAAAATTTAATTATCCTATAATTAGTGATATTTGAAATTCAAGTTAAATATTAAATTTTAAATATTTAAATCAATTAAATATTCCAATTTCAAATGCCCCAATATTCTGGTCGTTACACCTACAACAGAAAATATGAGAAGAGAAGGCGGGTTTGGACCTATATTTATATATGCTTGGATTAATTGTACCCATCGAACTAGAATTTATAAAATTCGGGTTGCTGGCTGAGGCTCAACCTTAGCCTTCTCGACTTCGACCGGTCGAACGCTACTTGTCGACCACCTCATATCAGTGGTCGACCAGTGGAAGACTGTGATATCCCGGAATTTTTGGCAATACAAATTTAATAATCTATGTTAAAAATTAAATTGATTTAATAATCTTTGTTAATAAAATTTAAATTGATTTAATAATTTTATTTTAATTAATAATTAATTGGTGAATTTATCTTTTAAAGCTAATAAAATATTTTCTATTTTAATGTATATACATTTGTATATATTGTAAATAGATAAGCTTTGATTTGAAATTTAATAAATATATTAATATTGTTTTCAAATTCTAATATTTTTGGTAATTTGAAAATTCTGATTCATTTAATATAACACTTTTCATCGACTATTAAAATAAGTTAACTATATGGTTTTAAAATACTTAAGGAAAATGTTTTAAATCGTTTAAAATATATTTTAAGCATAAATTTAAATTTAAATAAGATAAACAAAAGGTTTATTTTATTTCCATTTTGAATATAGCATGATAAATATGATTTGAAATTTTATATAGAAGTTTAAAATACAATTCTACAAATGAAACATTAGTTCATATAAGAAGATAAGTAATAAGTAATTTATAATCTCTTTTATAAATTATTTAAATTTGATTAATGTGTTATTTTCAAACAATATTAATAAATGTATAGATAAATATATTTTAATAAAAATAGAATTGCTATTTTTAAATTGAATATGTTGTTATAAATTGACTTTAAATTGGATTTTTTAAAATTTAAGTTGGATTTGAATTTGAATTAATTTTGGAATTCAAAAGGTAAATATTTTAAAATGTTTTGGATTTTAGAATATTTGTATAAACTTTTGTTTATGTATATAATTGGTTTTAATTACTTATATATATAAATAATAAAGTACTCATTAACTAATTAATTAAGTATATACTTATATTAAACATTTATAATTGATACTAATTACTAAACAAACAAGTGTTGTTATATTAAGGTCTCATTATAACAAGTATAAAGTGATAAGTGAATAAAATTGACAAATATAAAGATTTAATACAAGTGTGATTTTGTTTTTAATTTTTCTTTTATTTTTTTTAAATAAACCATTTATACTTATAAAACATGTTTTCTTCATTACCTATTTTTTTCTAATCTTCATTTTTCAAAAGTTAAGATTAAACCTTCAGCTAAATCAATATTCAAAACAAAAACAGTAACTAAACTCCTCAAACAAGAAATCATGTTCAAATTCAAAATTAGTAATCATCTTCTTCAGATCAAAGCCAAAATATGAAATTCATTTGAGAATCAGAAACCTGTAAACCCATTTTCTAAACCAAAATCAGTAATAAAATCCCTCCACATACCGAAAATCAATCACCAGTAACCATCTTCAAATCATTTACCTGAAATTCATTTTTTGCAAATCATTTTCAAGATGTTCATGCCTGCATACAACTGCAGTTTTAAACCAAGCCTGCCTGCATTCATCTTTCAACTTGGGTATATCAAAAGGAAGTCTGCAATTCAAGTTTTAAATTCAAAGCAAGTTGAATCTGGAGATCAATGGAGTTGTCTGCAAGTTTTTTTTTAAAACAAGCAACTTAAGTTTTAAATCAAATTCAAAGGAGCTAAAGCATTTCAGTTTTGAAGATCCAAAGGTTTTCAAAGCTTTTCAAAATAAATTTGGTGCTCTGTTCTGCCTTCTTTAATCAGGTGAGTAACATCACAAATTTAAAACTTAAGGATGGTTATGGTTGCATGCTAGTTTTCTGTGATAAATATTGTATTGTGTATGTTTATCTTCTGTGTATGAATGGATTATGAGTGTAGACTGTTGTTTTATGCTACTACAGATTTTAGATTCTAGGTTCATAATTTAGTCAAAATTCAATTGCTCTTTAATCAACCTTTATTAGTACTTGAGTCTTGAACAAAGTATGTTATTATATCATAGACTTTAGTTTAAAAACTTGTTTAAGTTGAAATAATTTGTATTTTCCACTGGAAAAAAAATCTGTATCTCCTCTGGAAATTAATAAACAACAGTGCAAACTTAAATAAGTTTAAAAAAAATCAATTACCCTGATTCTTTGATTCAGGTGTATGAATCAAATGCTAAATCTAAAACTTGATTTTTGAAACAAGAATCATGATTTTTAGTAGAGGAATTTGAGTGCATTTCTGGTTTAACCAGAAATTGGAAATTTGGTTGTTTTTGATGAACCCGAGGATCTGGAAGGTAGGGGTTGCTTCTGGTGATGGTAGGATGATCAGTAAGTGGAGGAAAAATATTAGATGGTCTTATAGATGACCGTGGCGATGGTGGTAGGTCGATTGAGTTTCTAAACCTAGTTTTGGGCAGTGCAGGAGTTTTTGGTCGGCATTGTTCCTCTAGATGATCGAGTGCTACAATATTTGAGGAGATGGTAGCTTGGATGCTGAAGGAAGTTTGGCCGAAGTCGCTGGTGCTCTGATGATCGGAGAGATGAGTTCGAGTAGTTTTCAGGTTTTGGATGGTGGTTCCAGTTTGGGTTTGAATGACCTGAATCTGATTTCAAGGGGGAAATCAACGGTTCGGATGAGAGAGATAGGATGTGATGGTGATCTATGACTTGTTTAAGCCATCATGGTTGAATGGAGATGGGTGGATGGCCGGTGCATGTGCACTGTGCAATTTTCTGGCGATGTTGATTTTTGGGTTTGAGCAGAGTTTGTACTCGAGTTTTACGCGAGTAATTTGAGTGGTTGGCCCGAAGTAGGAGGGGTGTGGACTCAAAGCAAGTTAGGTTGGCCTCGGGTCATTTTGATTCGTTATATGTTTCTTTAAAAACCTGTCCGTTTTAAAATTTTAAACTGGTTTTAAAATTTTAAAAGAGGACTTTTAAACAAAGTTTGAAATCAGAATTTAAAGTAGGAATTCAAAATAACTTTTGAATCCTAGTTTGAAATAAATAAAGTTTTATAAGATTTAAATATTCAAACAACTTTAAGGTGTAAAGTATATTTTAAAATATTTTGAATTTAATTAAATTTGGTTTAAAAACTCATATAAATTTCTTTATATGATAAATGTTCTTTAACATTTGATTTTAAAAGGGTTTTAACTTGGTTTAATTTGTTAAAGTTAAAATTTGTAATTATTTCAAATCTTTAATTTGAATTGGAATTTAAAAGTGAATTTGAAAGTTAAATGCTTTCAAATGTGTTTTGAATGATAATTATCATTAATAAGGAAATGTTTTTATAAAGACTTAATGATTTACGATAAATTAAATTAGTAAGGTAATTAAAATGAATAATTAGTTAATTCAATTAATTGATGATTTGGGTTAAATAATTTAGTGATTAAGGGATTGAATTAATTAATTACGGTTTAGGTTAATTAATTAAAGAATAATTAAATAGTAATTAAGGATCATTAATTAATTAAATTAGATTTTAATTAGTGATTAGGGGTTAATTAATCAAGTAATTTAAGATTAATTAAGTTACAGTTAACACTTAATTAATTAAATAATTAGTGATTAATTAAATAATTATTAAAGATTAATTAATTTGTAATTAATAATGATTAATTTAAGTTAATTACTTAAGAAAAGTAACTAAAGAATGTTAATAGTTAATGAAGGTCATCAACCTAAGATTATTTAATAATTAATTAATGTAATTAATTTTAATAATTAATTAGATTAATTAATTAAGGATAATCATTTATGGAATTGTTTAAGTGTAATTACTTAATGAAAGTAATTAAGGAATTAATTACTCATTGCAATTAATTAAGTTAATTTGATTAGTTTAAGTTAATTAATTAAGTTTAATTAATTTAGAATAATCAATGGATAGTTTGATAGATAATTACTTAATGTAACTAATAAAGTATGATTACTTAGGGAAGTAAATAATGGATAATTATTGAATGTAATTAATTGAACGGTGATGTATTAATGGAAGTAATTTGAGTTTAATTACTTTGTAATTAATGAAGGGATTAATTAAGATAATTAATTAAAGAGTCATTAATTTATTTTAATGAAGTAATTAATGGTAGTTAATTACCGAATGTGATTAATCAAGAGTGAGTAATAATTGTGGTTTGATTAAAGATTAATTACTTAATGTAACTAATTTAAAAAAGTAATTAATTAAAAATGTAATTAGGGATCATTAATTAACATAATTAATGATGTAATTAAGAATTGATTAATTAAGATTAATTAATCAATAATAAGTGATTAAAGTAATTAATTAATGTAATTTATTAAGGATTAATGTAATTGATTATAGTTAATTAATTAATGCAGTAATTAAAGGTTAATTACTGTAAGTTATTAAAAGTAATTAATTGATGAAACTAATTAAAGGATAATTACTTGAATGTAATTATAGGATATTAATAGAGGGTGATTAATTAAGGGGGTTAATTAGAGGTTAATTAATTGATTGATTTGTAATTAATTACTGGTTATATAAGCAGGATTTATAGATAAAGTAATTAATTTAATTCATTTTAAATTAATTAGAGATGAAATAATTAATTTAATTCATTTTAAATTAATTATCAATGGTGTGATTATTAATCCTTCTTTATATATGGATGACATAGATTTCCTTGAATGGTTTGAATCTCAGACATGAGATAAATAATGCTGTGTGATATGGATGCTTTGGTTGTATTGTGATGATAATATGAATTATCTATTTGTGATGATAATGTAGATTATCTATTTGTGATGATAATATGGATTATCTGTTTATGATGATAATGTTGATTATCTATTGTGATGATGTGAATTATCTATCTGTGTGTATATACATAATTAAATTGAATTGTTTTAAACTTAAAACAAGTTGGACCTAAAAGATACGTTTTGGATTTCGATGAGACCGGGATCGGGTTTCCAGATTTGGATATCGAAAAACCATATCGATCTAAATTAACGATAGGTTGTGAATCTCAAGTAAAGATGAAGATTCAGAGTGCAAGGGTTATGGTCGTTAACTCTGAGGGTGATTCCAAAATGAGTGTAACGAGATAATGCCTTCGGTTTCGTTCGAACCTGGAACGAACTTGTATGGATAGAATGCTTTCGGAACATCGTCAGGTGGACAATGAGCATTCTAAGAGATGTGTTCTCTAAAGGTAATTGTAGCCTCAAGCCTCATCAACCGGGAATGGCTAAAACGGGGGAGGTGCAGCAAGGCTAAGTGGGTCATGCCCAAGTAGGACGAGATTTCCCCCGTCTAGAGGTCCCTTTTTATTCGGCTTTGTGGGCAGTTGGTCACAGTTGTCTTGTTCGGGACTGTCCAGTAAGGGATGGTTCCGGCCTTGTGTTGCAGGGGATTGCGAGTAATTCTCGGTACGGTGATCTAGGCCCCGTACTGTGACGGGAGGTACCCCAGTAGCCCTGCCATTGATGGAAACCCATTCTTCCTACTTGCCCTTACGGTTTTGATTGTATTACTCACTTTTGTGGCTAGTAATTGGAATTTAATGAATGTAACAATTTCGGCTATTTTCTATTTACTTGAAAACCCTAGACACTGTTATACTATCACTGGATTTCCTATCAAATGTTTTGGTTAGTGTAAGGTAAAAACTTTCCCATGTTTATTTGTGGGGAGTCTTACGTGATACCCTTTTCTTTTCAAAAAGTTTCAAAGTTAAGCAACCTTAACCTGTTACTTACACCAAACCCATGTCTGACCCGGAGTTTATCTTCTGTTTTCTTAAACTCTTGGGTACTCAATTTTTACGAGTAGCCAAGGGATTCTGGTTAGCTTTCGCAAATTGTGGAGGAGCAATGGAGCAGGAGGCTTCAGCGTTGTAGATATTTATAGTGTTCCGCTGTGTGTTCTCTGAGTCATTTGTTTGTGTTGTATTGAATTGTAATAACTAGACAGGTGTTTATAACTGTCTAGTATGTGATGTATAATCTGTGTAACTCTGATAGATGATGTATACTATGTAATATTTATGTGATTAATATGATTTATTCGTTCCGCGGTTGAGATTCTGATGTTGTTTCTTTCTTCTTCTCTTTCTTTCTATTCTCTATCCCTTTGTTTCTTACTCATGATACGTCTTTATGGATAGTGGAAGACGGGTCGTGACAGACACAGATGATTATTATTTATTTATTTCTAATCTTGATTTTTAATTATTTCCATTCCTATTTTTTTAAATGTCTGCAACTTCTTCGTTTGAACTCCTTTATGGGTTAATGCAAATGTTTCATTGTATTCGAAAATTAGTTATAGATTGACGCACATTTTCTCATTAGACAAAGCAAGCCGCATTCCATTGTAGTCGGAAATCGGTTATGTTTTAATACATATGTCCAATCCTAGCATTTTATAATTAATTCAAGACCCTTAAAAAAATTCTTATTTTAATAGAGTACTCGTACAGAAATTTGTACATTTAACCTTCTCAAGGAATAGTAAAAATGACCTACGATTCCACAACAACTTTGTCTGTCCTTCGCTCGTTAAAATTCACTGTATTAACAAACTTCTAGTCTTATGTTGCGTTAAATGTTAGTTAAGTGTCCTTTAACATTTTTCCTATTTACATTGTTTCTTCTCATAATACATTAAGGTTTACATATCCAGAAATAACAATAAATGAGTAAATAGGAACACGTCTTGCAACATACCAAATGCACCTTTCTACACAGTGACACCTAATGGTTACAATCCAAACAAACCATAAAGAATGAAAAGAATGAATGCTGGATGGGAAACTACAGCACAATGCTACTAAATTTAAACATTACCTATAAACTATAGGATGGCCTGATCCTCTACGAGGGCTAGAGCCATTGTTGCAACCTCAGAATAGGCGTAGCGTAGCAGCTATGCATCCAATACTGTGGCTTTGGTGCCACTGCTTAGCCCTAATCTCTCGGATCTCCTTTTGGACCTATTGAATAACAACAAGCTCGAGGCTCTGGTATTCATTAGTTCCCTGTCCCTGCTTGGCCTCTTATAGAGGCTGCTTTCTGCTGCTATCACTGCCATTCCAACCTGTGTCTCAGAAATGTCCATCTTCTTGAGGAAAGATCTATCAAATGTAAGGGGAACCTTCTTTTGAACTGGCTCCCAAGAGACGTTCACTCTGTACAGCATACATGAGCGAAGATATGGCAGTGAGCAAAGTAGCTCCAGGGGGTGCCAACACCAGGACTGATGCAGTTGCTCATGATAGCATGAGCTCAATTAATAGTTATACCGCCTATGATGGCATAGGTGGCCTTTTGAACCAATGGGTAAATCTGATTATAACTCCCATTTTTGGAATGATATTGTGTCAGACAATACGAGCGACAAGGTGTCCTATAGGTCGCAAATTGCTCAACCTCCAAGCATCGACATTCCCAAAAAAGATCCGATGCAAATTCCCTAGATCAGACATCACCACATCATCCAAGCCTATTCCTTCAGCGTTTATCCTTGAAATATCGCCAAAATCATCGGTAGAAAGATCGGTCATGGCCCCTTCCACGTTTGATTAAAGATGGAAGATATTTTCCTCAAAGTCGTATGTTAATGGGCTTCGAACATACAAATAGAACGAGGGTAGTACTTTTTCTCAAAGGTGTTATCGCGAGGGATCGGTGTAAGGAACCGATTCTTCGATGCCCGAATATCGACATTAATACGTCCACTGTATCAACTACCGAACAATCGAATGCCGGATAACCGAACCCTTAGGGTTTAGAAGAAGAAAAAGATAGAAGAAGAAAGAAAGAAGAAGCAACAGAAACAATATCAGAATCTCACAATCGCAGCGGAACAACATATAATAGATAAATGAATAATCTTTAAATCAAAAGAGCTGTATCAGTTATTACATTACATCACATTACATTACATTATCAGAGTTTACAACAACAAAAAGCGGAAAGGAAATACTATATACTAGTTGATACGCCATGTCATCCAGCTTGCCTCTAGATCTCTACAGCAACTCCTGAATTCCAGAATGGCCTAATAACCTGACTCTAGGCTGCCCGTGTGGAAATTGGTGGGAACCTAGAGTTTAGGAAGGGAACAATAAACTCCAGGTCAGTCATGGGACTGGTGTGAGAACTTAAAACAGTTTACCTTAAAAAACAAACAAAGAAATATTTTAAAATAGATCAGCAATGCTTTTAGAAAATGTAACTACCATAAGGCCTCCCGCCACACACACAATGCAATCGCAGACTTGGAGTAGATTTCTCCTTATGATAGTCAAACATGCTTGATACGAGAGAATTTCTTGATATTATTACTATAAGTGCAAAGTGTGGAAAACCATTTCGAAAGTACAATATAAATGTTAGCCAGCATAGGTACCATTATATTATGCCTACTATAGCTACCTCCTGAGGAGGCAGGTTATACAATTTGCAATCGTAAAGGGTTCGTATTGTTTCTTTGGATTTCTAACTAATGGTCAGGCCAAGGAACTTCCCATTGCCACATGGGTACGCCTTTGGAAGGATGCCCCGAGAACCTAACCGGATCTCTACCAACACAAGGCCGGGTTACCACTACAAAAGTAGGTAACTACTGACACGAGTATGCCATCCCCCTGTTGTTTACAACCTTTATCCGAGGATTCTCAACCAACAACAATCACAAAGTCATATATATTTGCAATATCCACATAAGTTAAGTAACTGGGCTCCATAACATGATACCACTTCTATCCAGAAGGAAATGCACATACCCTAAGGGGTGCTAGTCCCTATAACCTTGCTGCATCTTTCCTGTTTTGACCATTACCGGGTTGTGAGGTCCGACGAAGTCTCGTCCACAAAGCTACGCTTTTCACAAAAGCTATGCTTTGATCAACAAATGATCAGCAGCACTTCGTATGCCACATTACCCAACTGGGAATGTATCACTAGTAACCATCAACTACATAACCTCTGAGCTCGTACGTCTCAGAGAAAGGTGTTAAGCTAAAAGAATAAATTCTCCGCCACCAACAAAAATGTATTTGATAGAAACCAGCTTTACATCTGAAATTGTAACGTCAGACACACATCCATACAAGTCCACTCCAGGATCGAACGGAACCGAAGGCACTTCCAAAAGAAGCCCTTGCAATCCGGATATTCACTAATCACGTCCGGACTTCCATCACAAAGGGTGATAAAATCTCCATATCGGAGATCAGCCGATGCAGAGACATTCGATGGTAATCCTTCCGTTTTCGAAAATATCCGGTCATCAACACCAGTCTTCAAATGCTATCCATTACGACGTATCACTATTCGGAATGGGATTCATGACCCAAAGGTCCTCTCCCGGCTAAACCGAATAACGAGCGCTTATTTTTAAAATAAGTGTTGCATTCAAATTCAAGCAAATCACAACGAATACCCATTTAAAGGTAAATATTGATAGTCAGTTATTTAACCATCAATAGATATGCACAACATCACCAGATTCCAAATAATTTCCCAAATTATTTATTTTCCAAAAATATCTTTACAATATAAATTTTTCCACACTTCAACCATTTGAAAACAAATTTCAAATCACTTTTCACCTTTACAACTTTTGAAAACAAATTTCAAATCATTTTTTTCCTTACGCGGAAACATTTCTAAATATTTATTCATTTTCACTGGAAATCTGCCGACTTCAAATACTTTAAAATAATTTATAACACTTATCCAAAATATAACGAGAAAACACTTTGAAATAAAACTATTTTTCTTTAAACACTTTACTTAAAATATTAGTTATAAAAATATTATACCAATATTACATATAACTTAAGTCCAAACTAATTTGCAAAATAAAATTTAGTATATAGAGTATAACTATTTAAATAACTATTTTCTAAAAAAATATTGATTACATCTTAGAAATAATCATTTCTATATCAACTTAATAAATCTTTACTTAAAGGATTCAAAACAATTTAAGAAGTTAATTTCTCCAAAGTATCCTTTTTAAAACCAATTCTAGAATTATATTTATATATATATATATACATATTTCAAAGCTATTCAGAAATTTTATTCGGCTTTCCAGGGAGAATACATTTTGATTTCAAAATGGTTCATTTAAACCAATTAAATAAATCCTTACTGATTTACTTTAAATCTACGTTCCAAATCCGTAAATTTATTTCCACGCTTCAAAAATAAATCAATGTTTATTTTTAAACAAATTTCCCTTTCCGTTATAAATTCCATGGTGAACTTAAATTTCCAAATATCCACTGATACATAATTTTCAAATCGATTTCAAATATTCACTTTCAATTTATCTTTAAAAGATATAATCTCAAAACATTTCAGTTCATATTAGAAAACCTTTCCATACTTAATTAATAATAAGTAATTCACAAATCTATTTATTTTCAACATTTGGAAAATATTCAATATACTTAAATCACAATTAAATATATAATTTATTCTTTAAGGAAAACATTCTCTTAAACACATTTATTGGAATCAAAAACGAATGTTGCGTAAAACATCGTTACGACAAGCCAAAATCACTAGTATAGGGATTCGAAATTAAGATAGATATATAAATCCCAATACTATATAAAACATTTCCTTTCGAAAATCGTTTACTATAACAACAGTGTTATAGTCCACCATTTCCTTATTTCTCGAAAACGTCTATTTCAACAATGAATGTTAAAATCTATGGTTTCGATACTTAATACCTTTTAAAACATCTTTAAAACTCCTTTATAATTTTCAACATTTTGATTTATAAAAATCCAATTTTATAAATCTTATATATTAAAGCTTTTATAATAAATTCAAAAATCCCATTTAAATTATTTTATAAAAAAAATCAACTTCATATTTCCAAAAATCACCTTTCAACTATATTTCTCAAAACATCATAATTTTTAATATAAACTTTCAACTTGAATTTTGAAAAATCAATTTTTTATTTTTTTTTGGTATCTAACGATACCAAAATTATATTCGGTTAATTTTTAACCTTCAACGATTTCAATCACAAAGATAATCACACGAGATTATAAATAATCAACACACAAAATTGAAACAAATTCAATTATTTGAGAAATCCAGTTGGATCCCTCTAACCTGTTTCCCTGCATCCACATACGTTAGCACAATACCAATCCCGTTTCAAGATGGGATATCATGGTACATGGGTTTATATAAAATATCTTCCGCTATTATGCGGCGCAATAGGGTCTCATCCGCTATATAATGCGGGAAAATCAACTCCAAGTACATATATAACACCAATTCCAATTCAAGGTGGAATATCGCAGTATATGTGTTTAATATAATAACCTCCGCTTAATATACGCCGTATAGGGTCAATTTCAATACAACAGATAGCAATTTATCATCTAAGCATATAATCAACACAATCAAGCAATTTTAAATCTTATTTAAAATTTAAATCGAAACAAATTCGATTGAGTGAGAAGTTCTCACCTTGCTTCCAATATAGTTTCATCGTTTTATTTCGAATAAAATTAAACACGCGTTTAATTTTACCCAAAATTCACACTAGCTCCAATCAACTCCAATCTAGCTCCATCGAGTAGTGCTCGCGAATACGAACACAACGCAATTCGTTTCGTCAATATTTGACCTCGTATGAAGAAGATATGATGTTTCAAAGTTTATACGATTTTAAATATATAATAATTTGCAACTTATATTATTATTATTATTATTATTATAACCTTCAATCACGGCTGTTGATTCTCTTTGTATAGATCGTGACCGCCCCCTTCCTCCATGCACGTGCAGGTTTCAAATGAAACCCACGCCTCCGTCTCTTTGATAAATTTTTGCAACTATACCCTGAAGTTTGAAGACGATCGGCCAACTTCATTTGAACGCCAACCCTTGCTCCACCTTCATGCTGAATTTAGACGACCTCGGCCTCCCTAGGGCATTGAAAAACGTGCGTGAACATCAGCCGAACGCGGCCCTCCTGACGATGCCATGGTGCTCCACTCGCGATCATACCTGTTGAACGCGTCGAGCTCGTGAAGCTCTTCGATTCCCTAGTTGAAGTCGAAGCTCGAAAATGTAGAGATTAAGAAATGATTGAGGAAGAAGACTGAAGTTCTTCGGCCATTGAATATAAAACTGGCGGCCAAACCTAGTTCCATTAGGCTTTTGCAAAATAAAAGAAATAAGGTCCTTTTATAGAAAATTTCGTGACACTATTCATCGCCAAATTTTTCGAACTCGAAACGAATCGTGCCTTCGCGTTTATAATGTTTTACCCCTATTCCATGGAATATATATCGGGAGCCTACTCGATCATATTTGAAAGATAAGTTTTCAAATCGACTAATTTAAATTTAAAATTCACTTAAACCGATTTCAGTGCGTTTTAGCTTGCTTCGGACAAACCGTAAATCTGATTGACATGAAATTTGAAATCTTACAATAATATAACATTACGGATCCGATGAAACTAGTTTCGTCGAAATCCGAGACTGTTTGAAAAATGGTTATTTTTACTCGTCAATTAAATATTAAAATATTCAATTTCTACAGTTTGGCTTTTAATTCGATTTTAAAAGTTCTATAACATCATTCTAACTTCAATATGATTTAATACAACTTTACAAATCAAATTAAATCACATTAAACCCAATTTACAATTATTTTTGTAATTTCAAATATTAAATTATCGATTTAATTATCCAATTAAATCTAGATATTCGAAATAAAATTTATTGGACTTACAAAATTTTACTTGTTAATATTTAAAATCAATTAAATATACGAATTTCAAATGACAGAAATTCTAGGTCGTTACAAACTTCCTCCCTTAAAAGAATTTCGGCCTCGTAATTGCCAAGTAAGAAAAAGTTACAGAACCCATTAACTTTTTATTTCAAAAACAAACCGTTCCAACTTGATTTCAGATTCGTTTTAATTTCTTAACTTTTCCAAAATCCGATGGTTACACTTTTCTAGTTCAATTCCTACATTTTCATTTCAATAGAAATTGACTTTTCGTTAACAAAAATTTTCCAAAAATTTTCAAAATTTTTCTAACTTCTAAAATTTACGGAAAATTTTGGCAGAGTCTTCCTTGTACAGAGGAGCTTTTGCAATATCACAATAGATATAAATATATATACATCGACCCACACGGTCGGAAAACAGAAAAACAGTTCATATTTCCTATTTTTATTGCGTAGGCGTACCATTTTAGCATTTTTAAGCAAAGCAGTTATTTATTAGCTTTTTAGCGTGACCAAATCCAGCCAACTACAGCCTCGGTACCTGTACTTACTCAATTTAAACATGTAAGTGACATATATAGGAAATTCATTTACATTTCACTAATTTTCATTAGAAAACACATAGTTTTCATAAGCAATGCAATCAAAATAATTCCCGTAAGCAATTTATAAGGTTTCGATACAAATTTTAATTGATTACAACCAATTCACATTAGTTCACTTTCAATTCAAATTCAATTACATAGCTTTCAATTTTATCAATTCAATTTCAATAACACTTAATGAATTATATACAATCAACTAACAATCATATAACAACTAAATCATAACCAACATAACCAAATTATTAAATTTACATTCAATTTGGTTTAACACTTTTAATTTCCAATTGGTTTAATATCTAATTGACTTTTCTTTCAATTATTCAAAAAAAAAATCAACTTCATTAGCTTCTAATGAATTAACACTTACATTCATTATTCTATATCAATTCTTTTACATTCGATTGATTAATATTCAATTCGTTAGTTCAATTCAATTGCTAATTCATTTAACCACAAACGTTGAATTTCATTACATAACTCAAGTTCATATTCATCACTAATTTACTTCGATACCAAACTAACTTCATTCAACATTACTTAAGTTATATTCCATTTCAAACATCATTTGTTTAACTTAACTTAAATTTCCACTTATAAATCCAATTCAGATTCCAATTCTAAAGTAAATTCTATTTAACTTTTACCAAAGTCAAATTTATTATCTCTTATTCAAATTCATATCTCGTTTTCCTTAACAAAATTGTTTAACCATTTTATCATTTGGTTTCACTTACATCATCTTACTTTACAAGTTATACAGCTTATATATTTAAACTTCCAAGTTATTTTATATAATCACTTCAGATTAATTTCCATTTCGATAGCTTATCTAATCCAAATCAATTTATTTAACCTTCGTTTAGTTAAATTTCAAATCATATGTTTTATTATGCCAATTCAAATTTAGTTCAGCTTTACCAAAGTAAAATCTTTATTATTTCATATTATAAGTCCAAAACTTGATTACTTATATTCAACAATTACAACTTGGATTTTAATTTTCAAATTTGTTTATCACAACCAAACTTCCATTTTCATTTATTATGGTAGCAAATCCATCACACAGAAACTCGAAAATGATACTGATGATGCTGCAGTCATCACCCTTATTATTTCCCCGTGACAGTAGTGAATTCAGTGCTAAATATTCTTTCAAAGTTTTTCTGTTATTCATAAATCACATTTATAATCTTTTTCTTATATAATTTCACTATTTAACTTTTAATTTTGGAAAATAATTTCCAAAATAAACAGGATTCAACATTTCCAATTCATAGTTCAAATTCATTTTTATTTACAACTCATATTTATAAATATATTCATATAGTTTCACTTCTTATATATAAGATTATTTCACAATTGTAAATCACATTAATTATGATTCCATACTTAATAATTCATTTGCTTATACAATTTATTCTTTTAATTAACTTATATATATTCTTACATTTTCAACAACCAAACAATCAATTTATATATACTTTAACAATTTTTGAAAAATTATTTCCTTTATATGTAAAATATAATCGAGGTAAAATTATTTCATTTACCCAAGTTAAAATGATACTGTGTCGGTTTATCTTGTTTAAGAGTTTAGAAACCCTATCGATATAGTTAGCTAGACTGCACCAACCAGAATCTATAAACAATCAACCGATAAGTCAACACAATACAAAACAATTTCATATTCACTAACAAATATGTGCTCGTATCTATGATTACACTCACACTCATTCTAGAGTACTACTGACTCTATCTCTAATGAGTAATTCCCAATAGAGCCAAGGTTGTCGGTTAACCAATTGCTCTGATACCACTTTGTAAGGACCCGATTCTTCGACGCCCGAATATCGACATTAATACGTCCACTGTATCAACTGCCGAACAATCGAATGCCATAAAACCGAACCCTTAGGGTTTAAGAAGAAGAAAGAAAGAAGAAGCAACAGAAACAATATCAAAATCTCACAATCGCAGCGGAACAACATATAATAGATAAATGAATAATCTTTAAATCAAAAGAACTGTATCAGTTATTACATTACATCACATTACATTACATTATCATAGTTTACAACAACAAACAACGGAAAGGAAATACTATATACTAGTTGATACGCCATGCCATCCAGCTTGCCTCCAGATCTCTACAGCAACTCCTGAATTCCAGAATGACCTAATAACCTGACTCTAGGCTACCCGTGTGGAAATTGGTGGGCACCCAGAGTTTAGGAAGGTAACAATAAACTCCAGGTCAGTCATGGGACTGATGTGAGAACTTAAAACAGTTTATCTTAAAAAAACAAAAACAAAGAAATATTTTAAAAGAGATCTGCAGTGCTCTTAGAAAATGTAACTACTATAAGGCCTCCCGCCACACACACAATGCAATCACAGACTTGGAGGAGATTTCTCTTTATGATAGTCAAACATGCTTGATACGAGAGAATTTCTTGATATTATTACTATATGTGCAAAGTGTGGAAAAATATTTCGAAAGTATAATATAAATCTTAGCCAGCATAGGTACCATTATATTATGCCTACTATAGCTACCTCCTGAGGAGGCAGGTTATACAATTTGCAATCGTCAAGGGTTCGTATTGTTTCTTTGGATTTCCAACTAATGGTAAGGCCAAGGAACTTCCCATTGCCACATGGGTACGCCTCTGGAAGGACGCCCCGAGAACCTAACCGGATCTCCGCCAACACAAGGCTGGGTTACCTCTGCAAAAGTAGGTAACTACTGACATGAATATGCCATCCCCCGGTTGTAAACAACCTTTATCCGAGGATCCTCAACCAACAACAATCACAAAGTCATATATATTTGCAATATCCACATAAGTTAAGTGCCTGGGCTCCATACCATGATACCACTTCTATCCAGAAGGAAATGCACATACCCTAAGGGGCGCTACTCCCTATAACCTTGCTGCATCTTTCCCTATAGCTACGCTTTTCACAAAAGCTATGCTTTGATCAACAAATGATCAGCAGCACTTCGTATGCCACATTACCCAATTGGGAATGTATCACTAGTAACCATCAACTACATAACCTCTGAGCTGGTACGTCTTAGAGAAGGGTGTTAAGCTAAAAGAATAAATTCTCCGCCACCAACAGAAATGTATTTGATAGAAACTAGCTTTACATCTCAAATTGTAACGTTAGACACACATCCATACAAGTCCGTTCCGGGATCGAACGGAACCGAACGCACTTCAAAAAGAAGACCTTGCAATCCTGATATTTACTAATCACGTCCGAACTTCCATCATAAAGGGTGATAAAATCTCAATATCGGAGATCAGCCGATGTAGAGACATTCGATGGTAATCCTTCCGTTTTTGAAAATATCCGGTCTTCAACACCGGTCTTCAAATGCTATCCATTACGACGTATCACTATTCAGAATGGGATTCATGACCCAAAGGTCCTCTCCCGGCTAAATCGAATAACGAGTGCTTATTTTTAAAATAAGTGTAGCATTCAAATTCAAGCAAATCACAAAAAATACCCATTTAAAGGTAAATATTGATAGTCACTTATTTAATTATCAATAGATATGCATAACATCACCAGATTCCAAATAATTTCCCAAATTATTTATTTTCCAAAAATATCTTTACAAGATAAATTTTTCCACACTTCAACCATTCGAAAACAAATTTCAAATCACTTTTCACCTTTACAACTTTTGAAAACAAATTTCAAATCATTTTTTCCTTGTGCGGAAACATTTCCAAATTTTTATTCATTTTCACTGGAAATCTACCGAGTTCAAATACTTTAAAATAATTTATAACACTTATCCAAAATATAACGGGAAAACACTTTGAGATAAAACTATTTTTCTTTAAACACTTTACTTAAAATATTAGTTATAAAAATATTATACCAATATTACATATAACTTAAGTCCAAACTAATTTTCAAAATAGAATTTAGTTGACGAGTATAACAATTTAAATAACCATTTTCGAAAACAAATATTGATTACATCTTAGAAATAATCATTTCTATGTCAACTTAATAAATATTTACTTAAAGGATTCAAAACAATTTAAGAAGTTAATTTCTCCAAAGTATCCTTTTTAAAACCAATTATAGAATTATATATATATATATATATATATATATATATATATATATTTGAAAGCTATTCAAAAATTTTATTCGGCTTTCCAAGGAGAATACACTTTCATTTAAAATGGTTCATTTAAACCAATTAAATAAATCCTTACCGATTTACTTTAAATTTACGTTCCAAATCCGTAAATTTATTTCCACGCTTCAAAAATAAATCAATGTTTATTTTTAAACAAATTTCCCTTTCCTTTATAAATTCCATGGTGAATTTAAATTTCAAATATCCACTGATATATGATTTTCAAATTGATTTCAAATATTCACTTTCAATTTACCTTTAAAAGATACAATCTCAAAACATTTCACTTCATATAGGAAAACATTTCCATACTTATTTAATAATAAGTAATTCACAAATCTATTTATTTTCAACATTTGGAAAATATTCAATATACTCAAATCAAAATTAAGTATATAATTTATTCTTTAAGGAAAACATTCACTTAAACACATTTATTTGAGTCAAAAACGAATGTTGCGTAAAACATCGTTACGACAACCCAAAATCACTAGTATAGGGATTCGAAATTAAGATAGATATATAAATCCCAATACTATATAAAACATTTCCTTTCGAAAATCATTTACTATACCAACAGTGTTATAGTCCACCATTTCCTTATTTCTCGATAACATCTATTTCAACAATGAATGTTGAAATATATGGTTTCGATACTTAATACATTTTAAAATGTCTTTAAAACTCCTTTATAATTTTCATCATTTTGATTTATAAAAATCCAATTTTATAAATCTTATATATTAAAGCTTTTATAATAAATTCAAAAATCACCATTTAAATTATTTTATAAAAAAAATCAACTTCATGTTTCCAAAAATTACCTTTCAACTATATTTCACAAAACATCATAAATTTTAATATAAACTTTCAACCTGAATTTTCAAAAATCAATTTTTTATTTTTTTCGGTATCTAATGATACCAAAATTATATTCGGTTAAATTTTAGCCTTTAACAATTTCAATCACACAGAGATTATAAATAATCAACACATAACATTAAAACAAATTCAATTATTTGAGGAATCCAGTTGGATCTCTCCAACCTGTTTCCTTACATCCACATATGTTAGCACAATACCAATCCCGTTTCAAGACGGGATATTATGGTACATGGGTTAATATAAAATATCTTCTGCTATTATGCGGCGCAATAAGGTCTCATCCGCTATATAATGTAGGAAAATCAACTCCAAGTACATGTATAATACCAATTCCACTTCAAGGTGGAATATCGCGGTATATGTGTTTAATATAATAACCTCCGCTTAATATATGGCGTATAGGGTCTATTTCAATACAACGGATAGCAATTTATCATCTAAGCATACAATCAACACAATCAAGCAATTTTAAATCTAACTATTTTAAATTTAAATCGAAACAAATTCGATTGAGTGAGAAGTTCTCACCTTGCTTCCAATACAGTTTCAGCGTTTTATTTCGAATAAAATGAAACACACATTTAATTTTACCTAAAATTCACACTAGCTCCAATCAACTCCAATCTAGCTCTATCGCGTAGTGCTCGCGAATACAAACACAAACCGATTCATTTTTTCATTTTCGACCTCGTGTGAAGAAGATATGATGTTTCAAAGTTTATACGATTTTAAATATATAATAATACAACTTTTATTATTATTATTATAACCTTCAATCACGGCCGTTGATTTTCTTTGCATAGATCGTGACCACCCCTTTCTTTCTTCCTCTATGCACGTACAGGTTTCAAATGAAACCCACGCCTCCGTCTCTTTGATAAATTTTCGCAACTATACCCTGAAGTTTGAAGACGATCGGCCAACTTCATTTGAACGGCCAACCCTTGCTCCAACTTCACCCTGAATTTAGACGAGCTCGGCCTCCCCAGGGCATTGAAAAACATGCGCAAACATCAGCCGAACGCGGCTCTCCTGGCGATGTTGTGGTGCTCCATTTCGTGATTATACCCGTTGAATACGTCGAGCTCGTGAAGCTCTTCGATTCCCTAGTTGAAGTCGAAGCTCGAAAATGTAGAGATTAAGAAATGATCGAGGAAGAAGACTGAAGTTCTTTGGCCATTGAATATAAAACTGGCGGCGAAACCTAGTTCCATTAGGGTTTTGCAAAATAAAAGAAATAAGGTCCTTTTATAGAAAATTTCGTGACACTATTCATCGCCAAATTTTTCGAACTCGAAACGAAGCATGCCGCCTAGAGTTTATAATGTTTTACCCCTATTCTGAACGCAATGGAATATATATCGAGAGCCAATTCGATAATATTTGAAGGATAAGTTTTCAAATCGACTAATTCAAATTTACAATTCACTTAAACCTATTTCAGTGCGTTTTAGCTTGCCCCGGAGAAACCGTAAATCCGATTGACACAAAATTTGAAATCTTACAATAATATAGCATTACAGATCCGATGAAACTAGTTTCGTCGAAATCCGAGACTGTTTGAAAAATGGCTATTTTTACTCGTCAATTAAATATTAAAATATTCAATTTCTACAGTTTGACTTTTAATTCGATTTTAAAAGCTCTATAACATCATTCTAACTCCAATATGATTTAATACAACTTTACAAATCAAATTAAATCACATTAAACCCAATTTCCAATTATTTCTGTAATTTCAAATATTAAATTATCGATTTAATTATCCAATTAAATCTTGATATTCGAAATAAAATTTATTCGACTTACAAAATTTTACTTGTTAATATTTAAAAACAATTAAATATACGAATTTAAAATGACAGAAATTCTGGGTCGTTACAATTGGTTCTAATCTTATCACTATGAATAACTCCTCAAGCCTAAAGAAAGAAATATTGTTAGATATTGCAGTTAACTTTTGTTTGATATTAATAAATATATATTATATTTCATATGCTTGTTTAGTGATGTGTGATTATAGGGTTGTGATTTCAGCCAAAAGATTTAATTCGATTGATTTTCATATCTAGGAGGAAATCTTATGTATATATACAATGTAAAACCCTTCAAAAATAAGGTACGGATATCAGAAAGGGAAATATATGGTCATTCTATTTAGAAGCAGTGAATTTTTAAACCAGCATAACTAATATTTTTGAATAAGAAAGAATGCTATATTTTCTCATTGTTTGAAAATACTCGACAGCAAGGGGGAAATGATACTTTAGAATATTTCAAACAGAGAAATATATGCTCTTCACATAGTGAATTATTCGATCAATCCCAGGAGATTCTCAAGCATCCAACGACAACCACAATTTTAAGTATATATGATAAAAGATACGTTGAAAAATATAGAGGATTTCTATCAAGCCACAATCATTCAAAAAGGGAAGGAAATATATTACTGAAGAATAGTTCAAATAATGAATATCATGGATGGAATGGAGAATCATTCAGACAAGTCAGTCCCAAATTTGGTGTGATATTTTGAACCCATTGATACATATATATTTTGCAGGTTTCCATCTTGTAGAACTGATTTGGTATCAAAAAAGGAGAAAGATATTCTTTTAAATCATTCAAATATAGGAGAATATCTCACTACTCATGTGGTGAATCAGTTAAATGCAATAACAAAGGGAAGTTCAAGAATATAAATTAGGGTACTTTTCTTTTCCAGTAATAGTCGGATTCCAAAAACAAGAGTGCACATTATCAATTCAAAGAAAACTAAAACTTCAATTTTTGCATTCACATATACTATCCAATCATCTATAGCTGTCTTAAATCAAGTACACCATCACAAAAGAAAGCAGAGCATACTCTATCTTCTTCAAGCACTCACAAACATAGTTCACATTTCATATTCAAGCACCACTTCGATTTCATCAAGGCAAAGCATTATAAACTCCAGATCCAAAACAAGTAATGTGACAACACTACTAAATAGACTTTCTGGCTGCATGAATTTTAAGAAGAATAAGAGTTGATTTACAGGAATAGCAATTTTTTTTATGAGCCATTTTTAGAAGCGATAAATGTTTTATGAAGAAGAGGAGGATCAACACTTCATGTGATTAAAGAAAAAGGACCGCTTAAAGTTTTAATAAAAGGGGAAACTCATGTTAACCTCGACATTTTATAATTTTGCATTTAGAAACATTTATTAATTTTATGGGCAATTTTTTGTATTTTATTTTTCATTCGAGCTTTAGATTTCAAGGAATAAGCTACGTGTTATAATTTAGGGATTTTAATCTCAAGGTATTGAGTTCAGGCAGGGTTACTAGATATAGGATTAGTATATTAAAGTTAGTGAAAAATGTAAGTACACATGATATAAGTGTTTGAATATATAATTCTAGCAGTAAATATGAGGGTAGCAATAGGCACTAGTGGGTTGGTGGCCAAAGCTGAGTCTATCTACGTGTTCTTTATTTTTTCGCATCTATATTTCCATATTTTATTTTATATATTTATCTATGAAATTTGTAAATACCCTATTCACCACTTTTAGGGTATATTGCATGATCCTAACAAGTGATCATGGTGGGTTGCAAGAAAAAGAAATCTAATATCATGCCTACCCCTAGTTGTAGATTTAGCAAGTATCTGTCTAATGTTAGTCCACCTATTTATAACATAATAGATTTTTCAAATTTGAAATTTAAATTAGATATTTTTTAAAATATGTTAATTTTAATTGCGGGATATTATTGGAAATGGCTATGACAATTTAGATAAGAATAATATTTCATTTAATGATAAAGTTAAGAATATTCTTATCTCTTTTATTAATGGAGATGTCCATTGTTTAATCGCAAGAAATTTCAAGCACTCTCGATGCCAAATAGGATGGAAAAGTTAACAACAGTAAGAAAATCCCTAGAGCTGATTCGATAGTAGAAGTGTGCTTTAGAAGATTCACAAAAGATGATTTGGATGATGATAGTGAAGATGGCAGTGATGATGACACAATAAATGACGAGATGAGTGATTTTTCATTTAAAGATTTAGTTTTTTATGGCATAAATCGACTAAAACTTTTGATGATCTTGAACTAAAAAATAGTTGGTTGAAATGCGGAAAATATAAATTGCATCAGGAAAACGATAAATTAGAAAAGAAGCTTGAAAATACTAAGAAAATTGAAAATTTTGATTGTAAAAAATGTTTGAACCATGAAAAAGAATTTGTTCGCTTCAACGAAAATTTTCAAAAGCTTGAAAAGGAAATTATGGTTTTGAAGAAAGAACCGAAAGTGAGCTGATTTGCAAAAATAACATTTTACAAAAAGAGTTGAAATTTTTTGAGTTTATTGAAAATTCAAATGTAAAATATTTGAAAAGGATAACTTGATGAAAACCGAGATGATGGTGGATGGGTAAGAAAATAGAATTAAGAAGCTTAAAATTTTCAAAATTCTTGAATGCGATACATGTACAAATTTGAAATGGAATTAAATTACATCAATGAAAAACTTACTTTGATAAACTTGAATCTAAAAAACGTTAACTTTTTGAAAATTAAATACTTGAAATTAAGACCAAAGTAAAATCGCTCGAAAATGAAAAAATAGTCTTAAAGAGGAACGATTCTAAAAAGAAAGAATGCTATTAGTCATTGTTCTAAGCTAATGAAAGAGAATAATCTTTTAAAACCAAAGTTAATGAACTCGAGTTGAATATCCATAAATTTTCCATTGGTGAAATATCATTTAATATGTTATTAGGAAATTAACACTTTGAGAATAATGGAAAAGGTCTTAAATTTGACATAGTGTCAACTTACAAACAAATGACTAGCATTACTGCTAGGGGATGAAGTTTGTTTACAAAACTTGTGTAGTGTGGAAAAATTAGACATAATTATAATAATATTAACATAAGAACATATATAAACAAGTTATACAAATTATGATTCTTATAGACACGGTATTTGATATTATCGGTTAGCTATACAAACAAATTTGAGTACCAAATAATTTAAACATTAACAAATGTGGTCTTACACTCTTTCTAGACCACTCACTTCTTCTTCTAATATGTAGGTATGAAGATGGGCTAAGTAGCAACTATGGTAAAGGCATATTTCAAATTGTTCTACACATTTGATAAGTGATGTTGCAATGTTTCTTAGCCTAGGAAAATAAGGTGGAGGCGTATTGTAACAACTCGCATCTTAATAGGCCCGAATTTTCACTAAATCAAAAACCCAAGTCCACCAAAGTACGGATCTTGGTTTATGTGTCCTATAAATAAACAAATGCATATCAGAGCATTACCACTACAAACTTAGAGTAGAATAGTAAAACATAATAAAACATGTAGCTACCGAATAAGGCTAACACCTCTGATATCTAGCGTCCATGTCAGTGTTGAGCATACATAAGAAAATATGTCTTTCCACCATTCCCACCTTGAAGAAGTACCGGTCCCTCTGAAGCTATCTTATGGATTGTAATGAGGAGGATATTAAAACAACAATCTAGTGACTAGTAAACTAAACACTTCATACAAAACACTAGTTTATGTCAATTGTCTTCCATTACATGTTATGTCTTTTATTTTACTTAGTCGACTTGACTCCATGTGTGCATACAATACGCCCCCATGTACTCGATGTAGACAATAACTAAATACGTATAAATACATACATAAGTACTACAGCCCCCCTTCGGACCAAGATACTTCTCCGCTAGTATCTGTAACTCAGCACATTGTCATGATCCATCATCAGCGTAGTATCACATCCTTATTGTCGTGCATACCAAGGAACTCCTGTAGTGCCAAATAAAATTTTTACATTATTTTTTTGTATTCTACTCATATTTAAAAGACCACCATTAAGGGTTATTTAGAATTTCCTCCTAACAAACAAAATAGCAACTGTGGCGGTGCATAACCTAAACGTGATCTACACCAATGATAGGTGTAGCATGTTAGGCAAACCCTTATCTTTCCGCTGACCACTCATGAACGATGATGTTATCGGTCTATGAAATAGCACCTACTCCCATACAAAGTACTATCTCACTGTCATAGCACCGAGCCTTCCTCACCATCCCAATTAGATTGCTTATGCAATCTAGGAAATACCCACTTATTAATTAATAAACCTAAAAGGTTGAAGCAAACTCTACTTGTCCTTTGATACTTTGACCGAGGAAAATCATCCTACTTGGTATTTCCATGACCTATACGTGAACATATAATTCCATGGTCCTATAGTTGGATATGTCTCACATCAGTATATTGTACACACAACTACTGGTAGCCCCTTACGGTGGGCAGATTTTTGTTGTGCAACACTACTGACCTTATATTCCAATCCATTTTTAATGACTATGTCATTCTTATTTAATCTAGCTATTAACTAACTTTAATAATTCACAACTGTCATAACGTGCACCGGAGGCTACGTATATATGTATTTATATATGTATTTATAATTATTTAATTACTAGCCTATAATGTTCAACTATTTACATCCAGTTATTTTGATTTAACTGGTTCCTTGTTTCATTAAGGTCAAATTAACGCCATTTGTTATTTCTTTGAACTTACAAAGATTTAGATATCTTTTACTGTTTACTTCCATCTTTCATTATTAAACCTATATTACTATTCTCCTTAACTATTTCCACCCTACCTTGGTTACTAACCTTTCTTAACTATACATTCCATTACTTACCTACAACTTATCGCTTAGTATATAATTTATAACTCTTCTTTATTGCATATATTCATTTTATAGATTTATAGTTATTCTTATCACTACTAAAACTTTTAGTTCAATATAGGGACCTCTGCATTTTAATGCGTTGGAATTTCATCTCCACCAAAGGGAAAGGTTAACATTATAAATTTCTATAACTTATATAAAAAGGAAATTTGTGTTTCATTTGAAATTACAAGGAATATCTTTTGTAGCTATTAAATAGACATTACAAAATTCAGTAAATATCCTCATTTTATATATCTCCTTCTTTTAAGCGTAACCCTTGTTATTTCAAACGATGCAGTTTTATTTATGAATCTAAACTTGATAATCTATAGAAATTTACATTGAAACACCTGTCACATGTACTGCTTAAACCCGATAAAGTTTTGTGATAACTTCTAATTTGCATTTACTTGTATACATCATTTTCACTACGAACCTGGAATTACAATATAATTTATTGATGCAGGGACTACCTTTTACTCTTACTTTCCAAATTCTAACATATGTAATATTATATCTAAGTTATCAATTCACAAATGTAGGCAGAGTTTATAAATTCATCACATAAATACAATTAGTCCCATATTTATGGGGGTTCGGATCAAAGTCAACCGTTAGATTCCTTTATTTCAAATCTAGGTCATTCCGCCTAGGTCCAATTCACAGCTGCCATTATTAACCAATCGACCGCTATGGTGGCATCTTTCGACCGCTAGCGGTGGGCCAGTCCCAATTCAGAGGTCATTTGATTGGTGTATTTTGGTTAATTAACTTCTGCTGTTTCGTTACGTTGATTCATTTTCTTTTATACATTATTTCTCTGCTCTTAATGGATTTTCCTGAATGTTAATTATTCATACCTAAGTAATGTTAACTATTAGTTTACTCTAACCGAAGGTAATTAATGTTAGTTAATTATATATAATTCCTTAATTACATATATAATTATTTCCGACTCGAAATATTCAAATGTTAATAACTTGTTTATTTGAACCTTGATCAAAATTCTTTATATATGAAAATTGATCAGAAAATCGCCATAAACACATCAGTGCAAGTTTTATATACAAATTATGTTTGGGAAAATTTTATTTTCGACGTTACTAATTATTAATTTATTTATTTTATTAATTATTTTTCGATTTACAAGGTGTTACACATATGCACATTGGATAACAATGGTAGACACAAATACTACTTCAAAGGTAAGTGAATGTATGATTTCTTAGCTCTACTTCTTAGTTTTCACTTCTTACGTTGAGTTCTATTTTTCTACTACTATAGTAAAATTGTCGTATCTTGGGCTCATAACTCTGATTTGCAAAATTCAACATGTTCTCAAAAACTTAAAAAAATACTACAAGTTTGATGTTTTGAGTTTGCCGGATTTTGACCTTACTACAAACAATTCGGTACCGTGTTTGAAAATTGTTTAAATACTTTCTAACATAGTTGTAGTATTTTGGCTACAACTTTTCTTTGAAATTCCTATTTACTAAATTTTGGATGTTTTGAAAACCGTACTTAAATGCTACAATTTTCAGTCTTCGAGCCACAGATGTTTCATTTCAAAAATCCTTGAAAATTGCATTCAAATCGGCACTATGGTTACTTATCATTCTAGAATTGTTTTAACACAACTATTGTAATGACCCGCCTTTCTCTCCATAGAAAGAAGCATCATCATTAAGAAAGAAAGGGATGGAAAAGAGAAAAGATAGAGAATAAAGACGAAAACAACACCAAAATCTCAACAACGGAACGTATAAATTATATTAATCACATAAGTATTACATACTATACAACATCTACTAGTTGCACAGCTTATACAACGCATACTAGACAGTTATAAACACCAGTCTAGCTATTACAATTCAAAATACAACTCAAACAAACGACCCAGATATCAACACAGCGGAACCACCAATATATATACAAATGCTGAAGCTTCCTGCTCCATACTTCCTCCAGAGTTCGTTAAAGCTAACCTGAATCCCTTGGCTACTCATAAAAAATTGAGTACCCAAGAGTTTAAGAAAATAGAAAACAAATTCGGAGTCAGACATGGGTCTGGTGTGAGTAACAACTTAAAGTTGCTTAACTTTGAAAAGCCTTTGAAAACAAAAGATATCTCGTAAGACTTCCCGCACATAAACATGGAAAAGTTTTTACCTTACGATAACCAAAACTTTGATAGCAAATCCGGTGATATTATAATAGGGTCTAGGGTTTTCAAGTAAATAAGAAATAGCTTAAATTGTTACATGATTAAATTCCATCATACTAGCCACAGAGTGCGTTATACAATCAAAACCGTAAAGGGCATGTAGGGAGAATGGATTTCCATTAATGACAGGGCTACTAGGGTACCGCCTGTCGTGGCCTAGATCAACATATCGAGGATCCCTCCCAATCCCCTACAACATAAAGTTGGAGCTACCCCTTACAGGATAGTCCGAATAAGACAACCCCGCGGTTGTGGCCAAATAACTGCCCACGCAGCCGAATAAAAAGGGACTCTAGACAGGGGAAAATCTTATCCTACTTGGGTGCTACCCACTTAGCTTTGCTGCACCTCCCCTGTTTTAGCCATTTTCGGTTGATGAGGCTTGAGGCTACCATTACCTTTTCAAGAACACATCTTGGAATGCTCATCGTCCTCCATTGACGATGGTATGATAGCATTCAATCCATACAAGTTCGTTCCGGGTTCGAAGGAAATCGAAGGCATTATCTCGTTACACTCATTTTGGAATCACCCTCAGAGTTAACGATAATAACCCTTGCAGTTTGAATCTTCATCTTCACTTGGGATTCAAGATCTATCGTTTAATTTGGATCGATGTGATTTTCTGATATCCAAATCTCGAAACCGATCTCGGTTTCATCGAAATCCAAAATGCCATCTTTTAAAGCCTAGTTGTATTAAAGTTAAAACAATTTGATTCAATTCATTATCTATATTCACATAGATAGATAATTCACATTATCACAAATAGATAATCCTTATCATCATAATTCAACCACAACACCCAATATCGTAAATAAACACATATCTCATATCAGAGATAAACAATTCAAGCCATTCAATAACATTCAGTCATCCATAAGCAAAGATCTATTAATCACACCATCTATAATTAATTTAAAATGAATTAAATTAATTACTTCATCTCTAATTAATTTAAAATTAATTAAATTAATTACTTTCATCACTATAAATCGTTCTTACTTAACCATTAATTAATTACAGACTAATTAATTAATCATCCTCTAATTATTCATCTTAATTAATATCCTTGATTAATTATACTCTAATTACATTAAGTAATTAGCCGTTAACTAATTACTCAAATTAATTATCCTTAATCATCTACGGTAATTAACCTTTAATTACTTTCATTAATTAATTAATTATAATTAATTACATTAATCCTTAATTAATTACATTAATTAGTTATTTTATAATTATTTTATAATCACTTATTATTGATAATTATCCTTAATTAATCAACCCTTAATTACATCATTGCTTATATTAATTAACGATCCCTAATTACTTCATTAATTATTAATTAATCTTTAATTAATTATGTTTATTAATCAACCTTGATTAATCACATTCAGTAATTAACTACCCTTAATTAATTACATTACTTAATTAACTTCTAAATAAATTTTATTAATTAATATTTTAATTAATTACACTAAGTAATTAATCCTTAATTACTTCCACTGAGTAATTTTCCTTCTTATCAATTACACAAAGTAATTAATTCCAAATTACTTCACTAAGTAATTACACTTATAAATCACATTAAGTAATTATACTTAACCAATCATCAAGTGAATATCTTAAATTAATTAAACTAATTAATTAACTTAAACTAATCACGCTAACTTAATTAATCACATTGAGTGATTAATTCCTTAATTACTTTAATTAAGTAATTATACCTCACCAATTCCACAAATTATTATCCTTAACTAATTAATCCAATCAACTATTTTAAATTAATCACATTAATTAATCATTCATGATCCCTAGTTAATGATCTTTACATTAACTACTAACAATTCTTAAATTACTTCTTTAAGTAATTATGCTTTAATTAACCATTATTAATTATAAATTAATTGTTTCCTAATAACCAATTAATCCATTTCTAATTACTTAGTTAATTAAATGCTTAAATATAACTTAATTAATCTTTAGTTACTTTAATTACTTGATTGGTTAATTTCTAATCATTAATTTATAATCTTAAATTATCCAATTAATGATCCTTAATTAAAAATTAATTAACCCCTAATTAATTAACTTACAACCCTTAATTACTTAATTAATTAATCCATAATCATTAATTAATTAAATTAACTAATTACTCTTTAATTAACTTATTTAATTTAATTAATCCTAAATCTTTAAACCTTAATTAAATCTCTAAGATAAAGTATTAGCCTTTATAATTACTTAATTATCATTAACAAAATCCCTTGAAACTTTTTTTACTTCTAAATTTACTTTTAAATTCATTTCAAGTTAAAGATTTAAAACAATTTCAAATTTAACTTTAACAAAATTTAAAATAATTTTAAAAACCTTTTTAAGTCAAATGTTAAAGAACACTTATCTTATAAAAGAAATTTATAAGATTTTAAAACCAAATTATTTAAATTCAAAACTTTATTTTAATTTAAAAAACTTTTTTTAAAATCTATATTCAAATGCTGCTTCGGGTTTGACCCGAAGCCTACTCGAGTATTAACCCGAGAAAACCCCATTTTTTCCCTTTCTTTTCAAAAAAATTTGTTTAAAACTTTCAAAGTTTAAAAATCTGGACCATATTACTCACGAATCAACCCAAGACTTTGCTCGAGCCTACAACCCAAAATCACAAACTCTACTTCGAGACAACACCCAGACCAAAAATACTGACACAGAACTTATATCCGTGCACATGCACCGACCTACCAGCCTCCTCCGATCATCTACGATGACTTCCTCAAGTCGACGATCAACTCCACACTAGATCCTGATCACCAGAATATCGATCCTTCTCCAAAATCGAATTCGAGCATCCAAGCTCACACCTGGAACCCAAAAGCACAACCTGGAAAACCCCACGACCTCCCAATGCCGATCACTGGAGCCCCCTATGCTTCCAGCCTCATCTTCGCCATCCTCCAAGCTTCCAATCCCCAGAGTTCGGTGGAACTCGATCCACCCTAGATGTCGTGGTGGGTTCATTTCCGACCAATACCCAAAACTAGGGTTTAAAAACAAACACGACCACCGCCGCAGCCATCGTAGCTAGCACACCTTTCAACTATTTTTGCCGATCTCTCCTATCATTCCACTACCTCCAGTGAGAACCACGACCTCGCCGAGCACTTCGATCATCAGAGAGAACCAAAACACCCAATTCTAAACAACTCGAACTGCTCCCTCATCCCACTTCTAAAAATTGTGATTTTATTTTTAAAAATCAATTCTTTGGTTGAGGATTCAGATTAGATGCCTGAATAGTTCAATTAAGAAGTTTGAATTTTTAACATCACTCAAGCTTTCCTATTCTTTTAGCTTCCGGAGCAATTTTAAATTTATTTTAACTTAAGTAAATTTTTAAACATTAATCTATAGTTAAACAAACAAATTTTGTTTAAATCCTAAATCCTAACAGTGATTAGATCAAGATATAATGATTTTTGAATAAAATCATGAGTTTGAAAACAAGGAACAGAGATGTCTCAGGCATGCACATACATCTATACATTCATATATATAAATAGGAACTCATTTACATATATATCCACACAAACATACTTATTCCAGAGATCAACACGCAACATACTTATTCTAGAGATCAACATGCAATCAGATTCATGCTTAAGCTTTTCAAAAAAAGTGTTACTCACCAATGAAAGATGATGAAAAGAGCACTTTGTAATAGTTTTGATTCAAAAACTTTAGTTGTTGTTTCCTTATTAAAACTAGAATGCTGAAGATTTCTTCTTTGATTAAAAACTGGAATGCTAGGATCTTGAAACTTGATGTAGAGATGGTTTAAGACTTAGTTTTGAAACAAAGATGAAATCTGTTTTGGTTTTGATCTTGCTTTAGTTTAGTTTCAGGTTTGAAGAGAATGATGTTTGCAGGCTTTGACTTTAATGCTGAAAATGGTATGCAGTTTATTGTTTGATAAATTCTGGTTTGAGGATGTTTTGAGTTGCAGATTTTGCTTTGAGAAATTTGTACAGGGTTTCTTAGCTTTTGAATTTAGGAAGATAGAAAAAGAAAGGAAGGTGAGAAGCATATATATTTATAAGTTAAAATGTAGTTTACTAAGAATAAAAGAAAATTTAAAAATTTAAGGTGACACTTGTTTTAAATTAACATTTGTCATTTACTCTTGTTCATTAACTAACACTTGTTACTAATGTGTCTTAATGTATTAACACCTGCTACTTAAGTAATTTCTTTTTATTTTAAATGTTAATATAAAGTTTTATATTAATTTACTATTTTAAAAATACTTATCTAATATATACATACATATATATATATATATGTACGTATGTAAATTACTTTAAGGAAAATAAAATATAACTAATTATATATACAAATAAAGTCTTATACATATATTTTTAAATCCAAAATATTTTAAAATATCTGTCTTTTGAATTTCAGATTTTAAATTCAATTCAAATTCAAATTAAATTTAAAAATCCAATTTAAAGTCAATTTATATATACATATATAACAATACATTTAGTTTGAAAATAACAATTCTATTTTCTTTAAAAATCTATTATATCTATACATTTTTTAATATTGTTTGAAAATAAAAAATTTGTCAATTTTAAATTATTTAAAAAGAGATTATCACATTATTTATAAATTACTTATTTTACTAAATATATCACATGTTAATTGTATTTTAAACTTATATATATTTTTAAAACATATTTATCAAGAAAAAATAAAATAAACCTTTTTGTTAATCTTATTTCAGTTCAAACTTAAGCTAATATAATTTAAACAATTAGACTGTAATAACCCTAATTTTTGTAATCACTTTAATTGTATATTTTAATTATTTTAATTGCCTGATTTAAAAACTTTATTTTATTTATTTAAAATGAATAAATTTTGTTATTTTAAATATAAATTTTTATTTTTGTGTGAATTATAATTCCAAACCTGAATAATTGGAATATTTCCAAAAAAGTGGATTTTTTGGTCAAAATGGTCAAACTTTGACTTTAAGATTTAAATAACCACCCTGTTTTTTTGTAATTACTTTAATTGTATATTTTAATTATTTTAATTTACTGATTTAAAAACTTTATTTTATTTATTTAAAGTGAATAAATTTTGTTATTTTAAATATAAATTTTGATTTTTTTGTGAATTATAATTCCAAACGTGAATAAATGGAATATTTCCAAAAAAGAGGATTTCTGGTCAAAATGGTCAAATTTGGACTTTTATATTTAATATTTGAATTTTATCTTTTATTATGAAAATAGATTTAATTTCAAGAATATTGCTTTTCATTTCGTTGAAATTGGATTAATATTGTGAAAGTTATGCTTTTTACAATATAGGAAAATGGGCTGGAGGAAGTTTTTATTTCTGTTTTTGGGCCTACGGACGTGGATGATTTTTTTTCGTCCGAAGGACGCGGGCTTTATTTTTTCATTCTAAGGACAAACTTCTGTAACATTTAAATTTTCGTCTTTATTTCTTCTCTACCTTCTTTCTGATATTACTTGTAACAACCCGCATATTTTATGATTGAATATTTAAATATTTTATTTAAAATAATTCATCGTTAGTCAGATTATTGTCCAAAAAGCTACTTTTTGCAAACAGTCGAATTAGGACTCAAGACCGCCCCCATTTAGTTCAAAATGACATTTGCGACCTTTTTGAGTATAAACTTCGATATGTTTGGAGTTGGAGGAATTTTGCTACTTTTTCACTTAGGGCTTTGGTTTGCTTTCAGCCCATTAGACCCAAGCTCCACCCCCTCTTCTCTCCATTCCTTCATAATTTTCCTAATACTCAAGCTTTAGCAATAATGGAGAGAGAAATGGAAAATTAAAACTCCAAGCCCTAATTATCTTTGCAAAATCCAAGCTTTAACTCCAAATTCATAGAAAAAGCTTTGGTAAGCCTTCTCTTCTTCTTCTCCAACTCATTCTCCTTTCTATTTCAGAAATTCATAAACCTAACTTAGGAAAAGTTTTTCTTTTAAGCTTAGATTTAAGCTTGTTGGGTTGGAATTGAAGTGTGATTGTTCTTGCCATTGCTCTATAGCTTCTTCTTCGTAGTTTTGGGCTTAAAATTGAGATTTTTATCTCACGTCTATGTCTATTCCCATCTTCGAATGTTGGGTATGAATTCCTAACGCTTATTCATGTGCATTTGCTTTTGGTTTGGATTGATTTGGTATAAATGTTTGCACCAAAATTGGTCACAAACCCCAAATACCGTGAAAGCACCAGTGTATGAATACCAATCAACAATATTCAAACACAAACAACAGATCTCAGCAAATAACAAGCAGCAAATCAGAAATAATGGACAGAGACACAAATTTTATAGTGGTTCGGCTATCTCCGGCCTACATCCAATCCAAAGTTTTATGCTTTTATTAATTATCCTTGCTGGTTACAAGTGATTATAGCATTTACAAAGTCCAAATTCGAAATCAATGGTAGTAATGACGATATAGAGTGATTCTGGCAGCGTCCGGGCGTGCTTGTTCTCTCAAATTCTCCGACCCCTTTTCTGAATGACCAAGGGCTCTATTTATAGGCGTAGGAGGCTGATATTTCTCCTAAAAATTCGGTAGACCACTTCTGGCACGTGAGGGGGCCCATGCGCCCGGATTTTGGAAATCCGGGCCCACTTTGGGATCGATTCGAACTAGGGTTCGAATCGATAAAGAAAGCATCCAATCGAGGTGAAATTTGGTGTAGACATTCTTCCACATGCATGCAAGCTCCTGTGAAAATCTCATTGCATTTGGATCAATGGTTTGGAAGATATGATGGATACGAGATCAAGGCTTTGTGCACTCTGCCTGGTTCGAACCCATGCTTCGAACCCATTGTCTTCGATTCGATCCAAAGCGCGTGTGCATCGATGACGTGTCGCGAAATCCCTGGGTTGATCCACCTTTCTCTCCGAGTTTACTGGGTCGAATCCATGGTTTTAGTCGCCTTGACTTAGTGGTTTTCCAACTGAATGGTTTCGAGGCAAGTCATGCGATGGAGTCGAAGTGAGGTTCCAGGATGGATTCGAAGTGTCTTGTCTTGAGGGGTTCGAAGTAGAGGACGTTCGATGGATCCGAAGCAAGGTTGGGCTTATGGGTTCGAGTATATCTTCTGCCGATGGATACGAAGTAGGTTTCACTTCATGGATTCGAAACACTACAATGTGATGGATACGAAGGAGCCTCTTACTTGATGGATACGAAGGATCCTAGGTTGCCATCGAGTCGAAGTCTACTTAGCCTCCCCATCTGATCGATACGAAGACCATCCAACCGTGTGCAAGCTGATCGATACGAACGGTAACGATTCGAAGTCATCACTTCTTGATCGATACGAAGTGCATCGATTCGAACCATCCTTGCGCCATGCCTTCGATCGATGCGAACCTGATGGAGTCGAACTGAACAAAACCAGATGGGTTCGAATCTGATGGATTCTAAATGAGCACCACCTTGACCCCTTGATGGATTCGAACAGTGTGCCCTTCCTACCTTGCATCGATCATAACTCCTTCATACGAACTCCGATTAACCTGAAATTTGAAACATAGCCTTTCCTAACCGTTATCATCATCTCGAATCAATTTCGTCCCGATCGGAGCTCAACCAAATTTTGACGTCATCGATTGTAGCCTTGCCTTCAATCGATCTCGAATCACGATGTCCACCATTCCTTGCCAATTTGTTGATATTCCAGTTTTGACCAAAAAGTGGGATAACACTTTGCCCCCCAAAACATGCCTTGTGATAAGTAGGCGTGTTTTGAATAGCTCAGACTCCAACATCCAAAGTCCACAGCCATACCGCCTGAGTATGCCATCCTTGACTGCTCCGAGTCGATGCCCAACTCCAAATCTAATAACCAATGCCTTAGCCAATTCCATATCCATTCGAACTCGACAACTGAGTCCAATTCCATCCTTATCCATAGCCAATAACCGAATCCAGGACCTCTCCAGGTCGATATCTGTATCCATAACCTCTCCGGGCTCTTGCCAAGCGCAATCCACACCTGACGGCCGTGCTCCAGTGTCCCTGGACGTTGAGCTAACCTCTCCGGGTTCTTGCCAAGCGCAATCCACACCTGACGACCGTGGTGCAGTGTCCCTGGACGTTGTACAATGCCATGGCTTAAGTCCAAAGCCGAATCCTGGTCTCTCCGGACCCTTGTTGAGCATAGTCCATACTCAACGACCTGAAAAAAACGATAGATAATACAGGGCATAAGTCCTAGGCCGAATCCCGGTCACTCCGGACCCTTGCCGAGCATAGTCCATACTCGACGACCTGAATGAGTCAATTTACCATGTTCGGGCAAAGCGACTCACCCCTTGCCAGGCATAATCCATACCCGACGACCGTTTATCGAAAACCAGATAAAAATCCAATCAAAGTCTAATCCAAAATCTAAATCCAAAATCCAAATCAAAAACCAGAAAACAAGAAATCCAAACTAACATCCAAAACCGGAAACCAATCACCTAAAAGAAAGTCTAAACCAGAAAGCAAATAAAAACCAGGAGTTCAAACCAAACTCCAAAACCAAACCAGAAAATCAAGTATCTAATCTAAAATAGAAAAACAGTTTTCACAAGCCATAGCTCCGCAGTTTATCATTATTCAGAGCATGCCTAGGGGCTATCTCCGTCCCCGTACATGTGTAAACAATTTGGTTGCTCGCCAATGGTTTGTTACTTATTTCATATTATCCAGGTCAATGGATAATCAATTGACCGTCATCCCTGGGCCTCACATCATCACGGTGTGAGGTAGTCGGCGGTTGCTCCTGCTCCACCGTTGCATTCCGAGTTCCGAAATATTGCCGTAATTGTCCATTCCTTGCATGCTCCTCGATATAACCTTTAAGTGCCTACAACTATTGGTGTCATGTCCATCTAAATCGTGGAAGAGGCAGTGCCTTCCTGATGTCCTCTCCCGTTCTGATGGTTCTCTCCTAGCCGGCCTCCGGTAGGGAAGGCGATTCCGAGTATCCAAGTATATCCGCTCCAACGTCTCGTTCAATCCTGTGTATGTGGAAAACTTTGGATCCTTCCATCGCTTCCTAACACTTCCAGAATCATCGTCCAACTTCCTTTTTCCTCTGTCTTTATCCAACCTTTGCTGGACGGTCCTTCACCCTCGGTCGCATTAACCTTTTTCACCTTTAAGTTCGTACTTGCATCTTCTTGCCGAAGGAACCTTTCTGCCTTGTGAAAGAATTCGTCGAGATCCTGTGGGGGATCTCGTATCAGAGATACCTTGAAATCCGAGTCCTCCCTGACTCCGGATACTGCTGCCATTACAACCATCGATGGATCAGGCCGATCCACCGAAGCGACTGCCGCACTGAATCGAGTTAGAAAAGCTCTAAGCGATTCATCCATCCTTTGCTTCACCGATGTTAATGTCATCACATTCTTCGGCCTCTTGATGTGAACCCTAAATTTTTCCAAAAACCTTTCCACCAGTTCCCTCCAAGTCCTGATAGATCCTTCTCCCAGCTGCCTAAACACATTGCAGCTAAGTCCGTCAAATACAAAGGGAAGCATCGGGCCATCACTTCCTCTGATGCCCCCAGCTCCTCCATGTGTCCGGTGTACCTCATCAAGTGATCAGTTGGGTCTGCCTTGCCATCATACACATCCACACTAGGTAGCTTGAACTTAGGTGGATTCTGAGCCATCCTTATTTCCCGAGCGAATGGACTCCTGTTCACTCCTTCCAAGTCTCTGTTGGTCAAACCACCTCGCATGGTTTTCCTGATGATCTCCATTAATCCAGTATTGTCTATTGGGGGTTGCCCCCATGCCCCCGAGGGAACTCCGACACATATTCCTCGTGTGGTTCACTAGCAGCAACGTTAGCTCTAGCCTGTCAAATTCCTTCCAAAGGTCCTCCTGCGTTGGATCCTGTGGGCCTACCCCCAAGCCCTTGTTGATTGCCTTACGGCTCTGTATCCTGTTCTCCATTGGGCTCCGCAACCCTAGCTCCTTGTCCCGCATCCACAGCGGCTGTAGCTGTTCCTAAGTTCTGCATCCCTGCAGCTCTCATTTTCTCAAAGAAAGTCTGCATCATTTCCTGTTGGTTCTTCAACAATCTCTCTTGCAAAGAATTTTCCATAGCTTCCATTTCATCCCGGGTTATGTAGATTGAAGCATGTCCTTCCCCAGCTCTGGAGGATGCTTGTTGACTTCCTTGATGTTGGCTTCTCTCAACCCTTTGCCTTCTACTATTTTGCCTAGTCATTGTCCTCAAATCCGAACTCGTTAAAATCTTCAAATCTGAATTTCAAATCCGATGTAGCGGGTGCTAGTCCTTCTCAGTGAAAGCACCAAAGTGTTTGCGTCAAAATTGGTCACAAACCCCAAATACCGTGAAAGCACCTGTGTATGAATACAAATCGACAATAATCAAATACAAACAACAGATCTCAGCAAATAACAAGCAGCAAATCAGAAATAATGGACAGAGACACAAATTTTATAGTGGTTCGGCTATCTCTGGCCTACATCCACTCCAAAGTTTTATCCTTTTATTAATTATCCTTGCTGGTTACAAGTGATTATAGCAGTTACAAAGTCCAAATTCGAAATCAATGGTAGTAATGACGATATAGAGTGATTCTGGCAGCGTCCGGCATGCTTGTTCTCTGACCCCTTTTCTGAATGACCAGGGGCTCTATTTATAGGCGTAGGAGGCTGATATTTCTCCTAATAATCCGGTAGACCGCTTCTGGCACGTGAGGGGGCCCATACGCCCGGATTCTGGTAATCCGGGCCCACTTTGGGATCGATTCGAACTAGGGTTCGAATCGATCAAGAAAGCATCCAATCGAGGTGAAATTTGGTGTAGACATTCTTCCACATGCATGCAAGCTCCTGTGAAAATCTCATTGCATTTGTATCAACGGTTTGGAAGATATGATCGATACGAGATCAAGGCTTCGTGCGCTCTGCCTGATTCGAACCCATGCTTCAAACTCATTGTCTTCGATTCGATCCAAAGCGCGTGCGCATCGATGACGTGTCGCGTAATCCTTGGGTTGATCCGCCTTTCTCTCCGAGTTTACTGGGTCGAATCCATGGTTTTAGCCGCCTTGATTTAGTGGTTTTCCAACTGAATGGTTTCGAGGCAAGTCATGGGATGGAGTCGAAGTGAGGTTCCAGGATGGATTCGAAGTGTCTTGTCTTGAGGGGTTCGAAGTAGAGGACGTTCGAGGATCCGAAGCAAGGTTGGGCTTATGGGTTCGAGAATATCTTCTACCGATGGATACGAAGTAGGTTTCACTTCATGGATTCGAAGCACTACAATCTGATGGATACGAAGGAGCCTCTTACCTGATGGATACGAAGGAGCCTAGGTTGCCATCGAGTCGAAGTCTACTTAGCCTCCCCATCTGATCGATACGAAGACCATCGAGCCGTGTGCAAGCTGATCGATACGAACGGTATCGATTCGAAGTCATCACTTCCTGATCGATACGAAGTGCATCGATTCGAACCATCCTTGCGCCATGCCTTCGATCGATGCGAACCTGATGGAGTCGAACTGAACAAAACCTGATGGGTTCGAATCTGATGGATTCGAAATGAGCACCACCTTGACCCCTTGATGGACTCGAACAGTGTGCCCTTCCTACCTTGCATCAATAATAACTCCTTCATACGAACTCCGATTAACCTGAAATTTGAAACATAGCCTTTCCTAATCGTTATCATCATCTCCAATCAATTTCGTCCCAATCGGAGCTCAACCAAATTTTGACGTCATCGATTGTAGCCTTGCCTTCAATCGATCTCCAATCCCGATGTCCACCATTCCTTGCCAATTTGTTGATATTCCAGTTTTGACCAAAAAGTGGGATAGCAATATGTTCCAACTTTTGGTGTTTTGAAAGCAAAATCTATGAAAATCCTTTTATGGATGTTTGAGCATGTTTTTAGTGATGCATTGAAGAGCCTATAGGGACTGGTTGTCGATTGGCATAAATCCCTAGCGCCTTTGCTCGTTCGGTCGCGAATTGGATGAGATTGCACAACAATTATATAAGCTGGAAAACTGCCTAAGCACCAGTCAGTCGACTGACCTTTGCAGTCAGTCGATTGGCTGTAGCTAATAAGCATTCCAAAGGCTGTCTGTAGAGGCTTGGGGCTCTGTTTCCTGTAGTCAGTCGACTGACTCTCTGAGTTCAGTCGACTGACCAGCATCCCGCAGATTTTTAGGGACTAAGTTCAGTCGACTGTTCTCAGAGAACCAGTCGACTGACCTGCTACTATTTGCCTATTATGCCTATTTTTTCCTACTTTTGCTTCGTTTCCAAATTTAATCGATTCATGTTGATTCCCCGATTTGTTGTTATCATTTATTATCCACTTTGATGACATTTTCTTGGGGATTTTTGTGAACAAACATTTTGATGGATTCGGTATCGATTTCTTTGGATTCTATTCACGTCCTCGAACGTGAAATTTTGGTGATTGATTGTTTCTACAATCATTTTTTGTGCTTTGTCACTTTAAAACGCGAAGGTTTCAATACTAGTAGTAAATATCAAAACTCTTTCACCAAAACGATTTCAACACTATTTTATTACAAAGCTCATTTCTTAAGTCGTTTTCCAATCTATTAGCATATACAAACATTTACCTCACTCGTATGAGAAATTTAATTAAAGGGCTTAGAAAAACAAGTGGTATGAAACGCCTGCGTTTACTTCGTCAGTTAATTCTTGGACTTGTTCGACTGAATCTCTTGTGACAATTTCCTAGTGGAGATCTACAATTTGTTCGTAAATATTTAAGTTAAGCTAGTGGTTATGAGACATGAAGCTAAGCTCATATATTTACTAGCTTAGTGTAATTGACACTTCTTGATGATCGATGATGATCATTTCTGTGATTTAGACTAGCAATGTGCGATGTCTCTTTTTCTGTGAGGGAGACTAAACCCCGTTTCTGTGGAGCTTCGGCTCAATTTGGTGGGGTAGCGACCCATGGTCTTTAGACCGTTTTGTGGAGCTTCGGCTCAAAATTAATGGTTAGCAACCATGGAATAGCGTTACGTTTTGTGATACACATGTTGGTGAGCTTTCGTGCTCCCGTTTTGTGATAGGCTTCCTCCTTTTTGTGATTTCTGGATTTTCTTTGGTGATTTCTAAAATTTGTGTTTCACCAATTTTCGTGATTTACATTGATAAGTTTTATCAATTTTTGTGCATTGGTGAATTTGTGTGTCATTAACTTTTGTGATTGACATTGATATAATTGTCAATATTTATGGTTTGGTGAATAAAAATAAAGAGTATGACATTCTTTTTGATCTTTGAGAAGATTCTTGTGATATTGATTCATCTCTAGTTGATTTTCAATTATATGCTTATCATAATACGGCTTTATGGTTATCATACGTTTTTGTCATATCTCTTATTTTATATCATTTCATCTGATATTTATAGTTAGATTGATCCGTTTATTATTTTCTTATTAAATAATACTCGGGTCAGACCGAGATGTTACAGGTGCTTCTGCTTGACTTCTCATCTAGGATTTTTATCTTGACTTTTGGCTAACTACTTAGATTCGTAGTTTTTGGTTGTATACATATGAGATATAGACTCATTGATGTATACTTATTATTTTCTGTAGCACTTGTAACTATTCTTTTGTGGTATTGTGGATCTTGTTGGACCACCACTTTGATATACACTTTTATGCGTAATATTCATATCTGTTTCCGCTTTTGAGATATGAACTTCTGTAACTGATTTATGTTATGCTTATCTCTATATTTGTTTCCGAAGATATTATAGCCACTGTGTAGTAGCTTTGAGTTTGCATCGGTATGTCGGATTTCCTCTTGGGATGAAAAGTTATATTTTTATCTGGCATATCGGTACTCGCACAAAGCAATTATACAGGTGATCGCTCCTTAATAGCCACGCCGTGGTGTTTTTGGCTAGAATGGGTATAGAGGTGGGGCATCACAGCTTGGTATCAGAGCCAAACTTCGGAACAATGTAGAATGATTCTACAAGGATCATCGTCCTAAGTCCATCTTAGGAGTCGTGCCTTAGGATTTAATTCAAGTCTTCGTACCGTCTTGTCCTATTTTCTTTTGTGATTCCTTGTTTTATCAATCATTATTGTTTGATATTCATTTTGTGAACAACCTTTTTCTTCTTCTTTCTTTCTTTCTTAATGAATAAAAATGGTTAGACCTGGCCATCCCAGCGGCCGGTCAATCCAGTGCAACTCCCCAAGATGGAGTATTTATGTCCGCACAACAACTTCTGGATCTTGTAAAGAATGCTCAAGCTGTCGGACCCATTCCAGAACCTACTCACCCTAAATCCGGGTTTGCACGCTTGTGCAGTGAGTATACCAACCTGGGTGGGAATCCATTCATGGGTTCCGAAAGCGTTATTCAAGTCCAAGCTTGGCTAAGAACATAAGATCGAATCATTTCTCCCACGAATCTTATTGATCTTCACCGAGTTCAGGTAGCCTCTAGTATGCTCCAAGAAAGAGCATTAGACTGGTACGAGCTTCTAATTTCTGAAATAAATGAAGCGAATCTTACTTGGGATAAATTCCGAGAACGATTCGAATTAAATTTTGTGCCAGAAGCTGAGAAGGTGGCATTGGCTCGTCGTTTCATAGACCTTGTTCAAGGTGAATCCTCCGTGGCAGATTATGTCGCATCATTCGAGTCACTTTCTAAATATGGGTTCGAATATATAAACACCCCATTGAAGAAGAACCAAAGATTTGTCTATGGCTTGAACAAGAATCTCAAAAATCCATTACTTCTGAAATTGGAAGTTGCTTTTGACCAACTTATTGATATCGCTTTCCACTTGAAGAGGCAGGTAAGGAAAGTGATGTTGAAGTTATGGGTGCCAAACCAAACTTCAACAACAACAAGAAAAGGCCTAATAAGTTCAAAGGTCCTTATCCCAATAAGAAAGGGAAGCAAGCAACTCCGTTGGCAAAGACTTCTGCCTCTAGTAGTGGGCAATGCTACAACTGTGGTTCTAAGGACCATTATGCGGATAAGTGTTCAAAGCCCCACGCTTATCGCTATTGCAAAAGCCCAGATCATTATTCATCTGCATGCCCCAAACTCCAAAACAAGAAGGAGGGAAAGCTTAATGTGGTGCAAACTCCTAATAACACTTCTCGTGGTCAAGGTATTTCTCATTCTATCCTTGATGGAATTATTGTGTTTTGTGATCATCCTATTCGAGTTCTTTTTTATACAGGTCTGTCCCATTCTTTTATATCAAAAGAACTTGTTGATACTTTTTCTTTGAGTATTGTTGCTTTAATGACTTCTTTGAGAATCGTGAATCCGGTTGGTGGATCCGCAACAATTAGTTTTCTTTGTAAAGATGTCAAGATTATTTTGTGTGATTTTTCTTTCCGAGCCGATTTGCATGTTATGTGCTACTTAGGATTTGGAATGATTTTGGGAATGGATTGGCTTAACCGCTATGAAGCTCAAATCCTATGTCCTGAGCGGACTATTCATATTCGACATCCTCAATCTTTTAAGCAGATTTCTATTGATCTTAAAGATTCGGATTCCAACTTGGCTGCATCTTTATATTCTTTAAATCCTCATGATGACGATAACGATGATGAGGAAGATGTCATTTCTCTTATTCACGTTGTTCGTGAATTTTCCGACATATTTAAGCCTGTTTTAGGACTACCACCTAAGCGAGCAATTGAGTTCAAAATTAATCTCATCCTTGGAGCTCAACCTATCACTCGTCCTCCTTATCGTATGTCAAATAAAGAAAATGAGGAGATGCACAAACAATTATCCGAATTGGAGACAAAGCAATTTATTCACTCTAGTTCCTCTCCTTAGGGAGCTTCGGCTATTTTTGTGACGAAATCCGATGGTACACTTAGGCTTTGCGTTGACTACCGCAAGCTTAATGATCTTACTATTAAGAATAAATATCCTTTACTTCGGATTGATGATTTATTTGACCAACTTAGTGGTGCTGGAGTCTTTTCACAATTGGACTTGGCTACCGGTTTTCATCAGCTTCGTATTGCAGAGGTTAGCATTCCTTTGACATCGTTCCGTACTCGTTATGGATCTTATGAATGGCTTGTTATGCCATTTGGTTTAACGAATGCTCCGGCTTATTTCGTTGACCTTATGAATAGAGTTTTCAAAGACTTCCTCGATCGATTTGTTCTCATCTTTATTGATGATATTCTTGTGCATTCTAAAACCGAGGAGGAGCATGAAAAACATCTTCAGATTGTGTTGGAAACTCTTAGGAGCAATCAATTGAAAGAATTTTTTTCTAAATGCCACTTTTGGCAATCTCGGGTGAAGTTTCTCGGTCATATCATTTTCGAATCCGGAATTTCCATAGATCCTTCAAAGATTGAAGCGATTCAAAATTGGAAGAGACCAAAGAGTGTGATGGAGATCCGTAGTTTTCTTGGATTGACAGGTTATTACCGCCATTTCATAAAAGACTTTTCCAAAATTTCCGTGCCTCTTACTAGTTTGACAAAGAAGAGAGTTAAATACATTTGGTCGGACAAATGTGAAGCTTCTTTCCAGAAATTAAAAGAACTCCTTTCCGATGCACCTATTCTTGCTATTCCCGAGGGGAATCAAGATTTTATTATTTATACCGATGCTAGTCGTGTTGGTTTGGGAGCCGTTCTCATGCAAGGAGAACATGTTATTGCTTATGCTTCTAGGCAATTGAAGCCAGTCGAGACTAGATATGCCACTCATGATTTAGAGCTCGCGGCAATTGTTTTCGCTCTTCAAATTTGGCGTCATTATCTTTTGGGAGAGAAATTTGTTCTCTATACCGATCATAAATCTTTAAAGTATTTATTTTCTCAAAAGGAACTTAATTTGCGTCAACAACGTTGGCTCGAGTTTCTTGCATCTTATGATATTGACATTCTTTATACTCCGAGAAAGGGAAATCATGTTGCCGACGCCCTTAGCCGAAAGCTACAGGTGGTTGTTTCCATGATGATATCCGAATGGAATGATCTCGAAATTTTATCCACTTGTGAGATTCGAGATCGTGAGTCCGATTTATGTTCATCTTTGGCTTTATGTAGCCTTGAGGCTCATCCTTCTCTTTTAGACCGCATTCTTGAAGCTCAAAAGCTAAATCCCAAATTGGCTCTTCTTAGCCAAAGTTGTAGGGATAAAATTGGTATTGAAAGCTTGAAAGACTTTAATATTGATTCTCGTGGCAGTATTCGAAAATTTGGTAGGCTTATTGTGCCAAATATTAGTGATCTTCGTAAAGATATTTTAGAAGATTCTCGTCGTTCTAAATTTACCATTCATCCCAGTAATCGTAAAATGTATGTGGATATGAAGCGACTTTATTATTGGGATGGAATGAAATCTGATATTGCTAACTTTGTTAAGCGTTGCATGATTTGCCAACTCGTTAAGGCCGAGCATCAGAGGCCCGATGGGTTATTGCAACCTTTAGAAATTCCAATTTGGAAGTGGGATCAAATTTCCATGGATTTTAGTGATGGTCTTCCCCGTTCTCGTTCGGGTCATGATAGCCTATGGGTGATAGTTGATAGACTTACAAAATCTGCCCATTTTATTCCCGTGTCCAATCGGACCGTTCCTCTTTTGGCCAAGCTCTTTATTAAAGAAATTGTTAAATTACATGGAGTTCCTACTTCTATTGTTAGTGATCGTGATCCATTGTTTACTAGTGGATTTTGGAAGAGTCTTCAAAAATCTTTGGGAACGAAGCTTAATTTTAGCACCGCTTATCATCCTTAGTCCGATGGATAAACCGAGCGTGTGAATCAAATTCTTGAAGATCTTCTTCGTACATGTGTTCTTGATTTTGGTGGAAGTTGGGAAGATCATATTTCTCTTGTTGAGTTTTCCTATAATAATAACTTCCAATCTAGTATTGGTATGGCACCATTTGAGGCGCTCTATGGAAGGCCGTGCCGACCTCCTTCTTTTTGGCTTGAGGCCGGTGAGAAGATGGTTTTTGGTCTAGATTTTATTCGTGATTCCACAGAAAAGATTGACCTTATTCGTCATAGGATGAAAGAAGCTAGGCAAAAATCCTATGCCGATAACCGAAGAAGGAAATTAGAATTTTCTATGGGAGATTTTGTGTTTGTTCATGTTTCACCAATGAAGGGTGTTGTGCGTTTCAGTCGATTGGGAAAATTAGCACCTTGATATATTGGCCCATTTCCCATCACTAAACGTATTGGTTCCGTGGCTTATCACCTTTTATTACCGGCTCAGTTTTCTGTTATTCATGACGTCTTTCACGTTTCTCAATTACGGAAATGCCTTCGAGATTACGATTCTATTCTTGAGCCCGGTGTTGTGGAAGAAATTGAAGTTTCGCCTAATTTGACTTATGAGCAAAATCCTATTCGTATCATAGCTTCGGATATTAAACACCTTTTAAATAAAGATGTTCCTCTTGTGAAAGTTCAATGGTCCTCAAACCCTAAGGATTATTCTTGGGAATCCAGAGAATTCATTGAGCGAACATATCCAGACTTACTTTCTCGTGCTCTTTGAGGTGAACTTCTTATTCCAAATTTCTTCTTTTGTGTTGATATGCTTTTATGGTTGTTACTTTTTGTTCATTTATTTCTTATGATTGTGAGGACGCAATTTGTTTAAGGAGGGGAGACTGTAACAAACCGCATATTTTACGATTTAATATTTAAATATTTTATTTAAAATAATTCATCGTTAGTCGGATTACTGTCCGAAAAGCTGCTTTTTGCAAACAGTCGAATAAGGACTTGAGACACCCCTATTGAGTTCAAAATGACGTTTGCGACCTTTTTGAGTATAAACTTCGATATGTTTGGAGTTAGAGAAATTTTGCTACTTTTTCACTTAGGGCTTTGGTTTGGTTTCAGCCCATTAGACCCATGCTCCACCCCCTCTTCTCTCCATTCCTTCGTAATTTTCCTAATACTCAAGCTTTAGCAATAATGGAGAGAGGAATGGGAAATTAAAACTCCAAGCCCTAATTATCTTTGCAAAATCCTAGCTTTAACTCCAAATTCATAGAAGAAGCTTTGGTAAGCCTTCTCTTCTTCTTCTCCAACTCATTCTCCTTTCTATTTCATAAATTCCTAAACCTAACTTAGAAAAGTTTTTCTTTTAAGCTTAGATTTAAGCTTGTTGGGATGGAATTGAAGTGTGATTGTTCTTGCCATTGCTCTATAGCTTCTTCTTCATAGTTTTGGGTCTAAATGTTAGATTTTTATCTCACATCTATGTCTATGACTATCTTCGAATGTAGGGTATGAATTCCTAACACTTATTCATATGCATTTGCTTTTGGTTTGGATTGATTAGGTATATATTCCAACTTTTGTTGTTTTGAAAGCAAAATCGATGAAAATCCTTTTATGGATGTTTGAACATTTTTTTGGTGATGCATCGAAGAGCCTATAGGGCCGGGTTGCCGATTGGCATAAATCCCTAGCGCCATTGCTCGTTCGATCGCGAATTGGATGAGATTGCACAACAATTGTATAGGCTGGAAAACTGCCTGAGCACCAATCAGTCGACTGACCTTTATAGTCAGTCGACTGGCTATAGCTAATAAGCATTCCAAAGGCTGTCTGTAGAGGCTTGGGGGCTCTGTTTCCTGCAGTCAATCGACTGACTCTCTGAGTTCGATCGACTGACCAACATCCCGCGGATTTTTAGGGACTGAGTTTAGTCGACTGTTCTCAAAGAACCAGTCGACTGACCTGCTACTATTTTCCTATTATGCCTATTTTTGCCTACTTTTGCTTCATTTCCAAATTTAATCGATTCATGTTGATTCCCCGATTTGTTGCTATCATTTATTATCCTCTTTGATGACATTTTCTTCGGGATTTTTGTGAACATACATTTTGATGGATTCAGTATCGATTTCTTTGGATTCTATTCACGTCTTCGAACATGAAATTTTGGCGATTGATTGTTTCTACAATCATTTTTTGTGCTTTATCACTTTAAAACACGAAGGTTTCAATACTAGTAGTAAATATCAAAACTCTTTCACCAAAACGATTTCAACACTATTTTATTACAAAGCTCATTTCTTAAGTCGTTTTCCAATCTACTAGCATATACAAACATTTACCTCACTTGTATGAGAAATTTAATTAAAGAGCTTAGTAAAACAAGTGGTACGAAACGTTTGCGTTTACTTCGTCGGTTAATTCTTGGACTTGTTCGATTAAATCTCTTGTGACAATTTCCGAGTGGAGATCTATAATTTGTTCGTAAATATTTAAGTTAAGCTAGTGGTTATGGGACATGAAGCTAAGCTCATATATTTACTAGCTTAGTGTAATTGACACTTCTTGATGATCGATGATGATCATTTTTGTGATTTAGACTAGCAATGTGCGATGTCTCTTTTTCTGCGAGGGAGACTAAACCCCGTTTCTGTGGAGCTTCGGCTCAATTTGGTGGGGTAGCGACCCATGGTCTTCAGACCGTTTTGTGGAGCTTCGGCTCAAAATTAATGGTTAACAACCATGGAATAGCGTTCTGTTTTGTGATACACATGTTGGTGAGCTTTCATGCTCCCGTTTTGTGATAGGCTTCCTCCTTTTTGTGATTTCTGGATTTTCTTTGGTGATTTCTAAAATTTGTGTTTCACCAATTTTCGTGATTTACATTGATAAGTTTTATCAATTTTTGTGCATTGGTGAATTTGTGTGTCATTAACTTTTGTGATTGACATTGATATAATTGTCAATATTTATGGTTTGGTGAATAAAAATAAAGAGTATGACATTCTTTTTGATCTTTGAGAAGATTCTTGTGATATTGATTAATCTCTAGTTGTTTTTCAATTATATGCTTATCACAGTATGGCTTTATGGTTATCATACGTTTTTGTCATCTCTTATTTTATATCATTTCATCTGATATTTATAGTCAGACTGATCCGTTTATTATTTTCTTATTAAATAATATTCGGGTCAGACCGAGATGTTACAGGTGCTTCTGCTTGACTTCTCATCTGGGATTGTTATCCTCACTTTTGGCTAACTACTTAGATTAGTAGTTTTTGGTTGTATACATTTGAGATATAGACTCATTGATGTATACTTATTCTTTTGTGCAGCACTTGTAACTATTCTTTTGTGATATTATGGATCTTGTTGGACCACCACTCTAATATACATTTTATGTGTAATATTCATATCTTTTTCCGCCTTTGAGATATGAACTTATGTGACTGATTTATGTTATGCTTATCTTTATATTTGTTTCCGAAGATATTATAGCCACTGTGTAGTAGCTTTGAGTTTGCATCGGTATGTCAAATTTCCTCTTGGGATGAAATGTTATATTTTTATCTGGTATATCAGTACTCGCACAAAGCAATTATACAGGTGGTCGCTCCTCAACAGCCTTATTCTCCGTGCTAGTTGACGACATTACTCCGTGGTGTTCTTGGCTAGCATGGGTATAGAGGTGGGGCGTCACATTACTTATCTTTTTTCATTGATCTTCTCGATTCAAGGACGCCTTGTGTACTCGATTTTCTCGATTGTCATCGATCTTCGTCGTGTTTTTTATCGTCGATCTTCATCGTGCTCTGTATCTTTATCAAACAATTTCGTTACATTCAGGTATATTGCTTTTGTTTGTTTCCATATTCTTTTTATCTTTCTCTCATAAAATATCGTTCGATTATTAAGTATATTTTTGTTTTTCTAGGTTGTATAGTTTGTCTTCTTCCAGATTTCAGTTCCTATTTTGGATTTGTTTCAATGGCAGCGTAAGATTTTATTCTGTATCAATCCGTTTCTTCAGTATAGTTTAAGGTTTTACAATTTTACCGTTCATCTATCTTTCTAGTGAATTTCATATGTAGTTTTTTTCATTATGCTATATTTATATAGCATTCTTTGCGGTTGTATTCATATTTTGTTGTAATTTGATTGTGCTATGTTCATTTATCATCTGTTTTTTAATTAATTTATATTTTTTTATTTAGCTCTTAATTTGATTTCGATTTGTTATGCTATGTCAATTTAACATTTTTTGTTGTTGCTGTATCATAACATTAAGTAAGTTTGTTAATTGGTTTTTTAATTTCCTTTGCAGTACTGATATCTACAATGATGAAGCAAATAGTTTGCTAGTTATTTTTGGACATAATGAGAATTGTTATTCTACTCGACTCACGACGGGCTCTTCTTTGTTTGGTGTGAAGACTGAAATCCGTGAAGTTTGGCCACATCTTAGTCCATTTTCTGTTGAGATATCTTATGTTCTTGAGAATAAGAGTATAATCATTGATACTGATTCAGATTTGATTGGCATTATGTGTTTTCTAATTTTCAAGAAAAGTCAATATTTTAAGTTTACTGTTAAGGAAAATGTTGGTGTTAAGGAAGCTGATATTGCTGCCTATAGTTTAGGTAATGCAAGTGTTCAAAGCACTTCAATTGGTAGTAACTCTGGTTTAAATAGTGATTCACATGCCGATTCTTCTTATTATTTGAAAGATATGTTGAAGAAAGGCTGTCAAAAAACTATTGTGGATTGTAACGATCCTGAATTTTTAACAATTTAAAAATGAAGATATTTAATTAATTTTAAATATTTGAGATAATTTTAAAATTGAATTCCAATAAAACTATGAATTGGCGATTAAATTTTAGAATTTAATCTATTTAAAGTTGAATAGAAATTTGAATTTGACTTTGGAGTTGAAATTGAACATTGAATTTATATTTTAAATTTGAACTAATGACTTAGAAAAATAATTTGGATTTAAGAATTATTTATGTAAATTAATAAATCGATAGTTAGTTTTAATAACAATTTTCTTTAACTTAATTATAATAAAATAAAATCTGAAATAAATGGTTTAAATTAGAATTATAAATAAATCTACATGAGATAGATTTTTATAGTTACAAATAAAAGGAAATAAATTATTAATAAATTTTGTAAAATAGTAAGTTGAATAAATAAGTAAAATGAACTATGTAAAATCAACAAGTATATGAAGTATTATAAAAGATAAGGATGAACACTTGTGAAAGCAAATAACAAAGGCAATAAAAAAAAAAAAATACAAGTGAAATAAAATAAGAAAAAAAATGGATTGCAAAATCTTAGTACACTGCTATGTATCTCCTCTCTGCAAAATCTCGTACCCATCAGCTACAAACATGCCTTGTTCCACGCCGTTTTTCACGCCTTCCTCCATGCCTAAATCACGTTCTCCTCTGCATAATACACGAACCCCCCTTCCCCTATCATCTCATTTTCATACGAAAAAAAAAAAAAAAATGGCGTCTTCGTCTTCCTTCAACCATTAGGGCTTCAAGGCGTTCGTCGCCGCCTCTGATTGCTCAAAGATTTCTGCTTCAATTCGATTCGTCTCTCGTTCGCCTTCACAAAAATTGGGGGCTTCGACCTTGTTTATATTGTGCTGTGCTCAGTACTCTTCGGCTGTTTCGATTATCAAAGGTGAGTTCTTTACTCACGATTGATTTTAATACAAGTTCTTAAATTTGTGGAATTGAATGCTTGGTTGCATGCTATGTTTTTGGGTGTTATCTGTTATCATTGGCTTGGTTACTTGAATCTGAACTAACAAGAACAGATGTTTTGTGAATTTTCGTTTCAAACTGTTAAGGACAGATGCTATTTGCTGTCACTTGCTCGATTTGCTTGAATTTTCAACTGATGAGAACAGATGCTGTTAAATTTATTTATAAATTGATAAGAACAGATGCTGTTAATTTTTTTTTTACTGATAAGAGCAGATGCTATTTGGTTTTGTTTTTAAAACTAACAAGAACAGTTGCTATTTGATGCTTGTTTTTTTTAACTGATGAGGATAGATGCTTTTGATTTCACTTGCTGATAATTTGATTTTATTTTTAAACTGTTGGGAACAGATGCTAATTGATATTGTTTTCTTAAAAACTGTTAAGAACAAATGCTATTTAAATTTTAATTTTAAACTAATAAGGACAGATGCTATTTCATATTTGTTTTGAACTGTTAAGAACAAATGCTATTTGACAATTTGTTTTTAAACTAATAAGAACAGATGTTATTTAAAATTTAATTTAAATTGATGAGGGCAGATGCTATTGATTTAAGTTTTAAACTGTTAAGAACAGATTCTACCCAATATTTGATATGTGTTTTAAATTGATAAGAACAGATGCTACTTAAATGTTGTTGAACTAAGTAGCATGCATTTTGTGGTCTGCCTTGTTGCTAAGTCATTTCTGTTGACATGTTGTTGCATTCCTCTCTTGTGAACCTGAGAGTTGAGTTTTTTTTTAAAAAAAAAAAATCTGGGAAAACTCAAATTTTTAAAAGCTATGTTTTAAATTAAAGTATAGTTGAATTAAATTCAAGTGAGTAAATCAATGATTTAAAAACAGTTTCTACTTTTAAAACCAAGCCATCTGGATTTTGCAGAAATTTAAGTTTAATTTGAAATGTTGTTCAAACAACAAAATCAAAACCAGTGATTAGTAAAATAAAAATGAATAATACCAACTACCCTATTCTTTCTTTTGGCAAGTAAACATGACTATTTATAGGTTGTTTGAAATTCCATATGTGCATGAGTTTGAATTTGCTTGATTTTATTCACTGTCTCATTGCAGTTATCTTGGTTCAAAACTGATAATTGCTATTGGCATTTTATTTTGCTTGTTACTGTGTTGCCCTATCACTAGTGTACTCACTCATTTGAGTTTGTATGCTGTTCACTTGATAGTAATCAAGTCTGAATTGTTATGGTTTCGTCTCCGAACTACTTCGATTTTGCCTTGCTTTAACAGTGACTTCGGTCACTTTGATTCTGCAGATGCTATTTAAATTTTAATTAAACTAATAAGAACAGATGCTATTTGGGATTTATTTTTGAACTGTTAAGAACAGATGCTATTTGTTTTGTTTTAAAATTGATAAGAACAGACACTATTTGGAGTTTAATTTAAACTGTTAAGAACAAATGCTATTTGTTTTGTTTTAAATTGATAAGAACAGATGCTGTTAAATTTTTTTTTTTTTTTTTTTTTACTGTTAAGAACAGATGCTATGCCAAAAACTTTGCTTGTTTGGGTTGTTGCTGCATGAGATGGATGTGAATTTATTTATATTGTGATGGATACTGCACTTGCATATGGCACTGCAGTGAGTTAATGCTCCAGGTTTTGATGTTTGGGTTGCAGAGTTTTGCCTCGGGTAGGGTCTCGAGTTAATTGGGAAAAAACTCGAAGCAAGAGGAATTTTGACTCGAAGTCAAATAGGGTTGCTTGAGTTTGCTTTGTTTCAAATTGTAAATAACAGAGCTGTTCTTCAAAATTAAATTTGAAATTGAATGAAATTTGAATCTGAAGATGAATTCAAAATATTTGAATCCTGAGGTTGAAATAATTTGAATACAGAAATTCAATTTTGGGTTTAAATGAAAAATAAATAAAAGGAGAAGAAACAGGAAACTGTTTCCAGATTTTAAGATTTGATATAAATTACAAACTAGAAAGTTAACTTTGGATTTTAAACTAAATTTAATAATGAATTTAAATAAGTTTAAATTCTGTTCTTTTGAAATTATTTAAATTCTGGAAATTTTCAAAGTTTAAGTTTTTTTTTTTTAAATAAACCAGAAACTATTTTCTGTTTTAAATGTAAAGGAAAATTTAAAATTTGCAGGGTGGAGCTCTGCATTGTTGTCACTTGGTCTGTTTTCACTATGGTTTCATGTTTAGCTTTGCGGTTTGGTTTCACTTTGCATTTTATCGCGGTGACACTCGTTCTCTGTTCACTTGTATCATTGGTTATGTAGCAGTATTCATTGTTGATTGTTCCCACTCACTGCTGCATATTGTTCATCAGTTCATTTTTATCTGTTCCCTATGTTGTTTGCAACTATGTTGCACTTGTATCACTGGAATTTGCATTTTTGTCTGCATATTGGTTTGTTTGTACTTTGGTTGTCACTGGAGTATTTGAGTTGGGCTTGCCTGTTTAGTTGAGTTGCAGGCTTTGACTTCTGATACCCTGACCATTTCATACTTGTATATTTGCAATGCTCGGCTTGAATTTATTCTCGGCCTTCATGTGCCCTTTGTGCATTGTGTTTTGTATCATTGGGCTGGTGCTGTTGTAGTGAGCTCTGTACTTCACCATACTGTTGAGTTTCCTTTGGGATTGAACTTGAGCATTTCTTTGCAGTGATTTGTCTTTCTTTGCACTTGCACACTTGCTCTTGTTGGCCACGCACACGTGTTGGCGAGGCAGTGCACATGTGTGCAAAGTATACGTGTGTACTGCAGCCACACGGGATTGACAGAGAATAAAAATTTGAAGTTGTTAATATAAAAATCCATAATAGATTTAAATTGATTCATGTGATTCATCATCTCTGTTACCATTTTATTCAGTTCATTACAAATTTATTTACTTGAGTTAAGATTAATCCTGACTCGAGTGTTTTGTGTTTTGCAATTAACGCTCGGGTCAGACCGAGTATTTTTACAGCTTGAAGATTTTCAGGCCGCGAAGTTAGAGAGAGGGGATTTCGGCATTCACTAAAGTTTTAAAGAGATTTTTCTTGTATTTAATAAAAGATATATTCCGCTGTATAAAAATTTAATGCATTGTACAAACTCTGTATATAAAAGAAAAATTCATTTATGAATAATATTATGATTATTCTGTGATTCTGTGGCTGATTCTGTTTAAACTTTATAAACTGAACAACAATCCGTCATTTTGAACGTTTCGAGTTGGTTTAATTACCGACTAGAGGCGGTCAGAGCGGCGGGTCGTTACAAAAGTGGTATCAGAGCTTTGGTTTACTCAAAGCTCAGTTTATGATGTTTAATATGAATAGTTACTAGAACCACTATAAAGAAATTGCTTTTCAAATTTAAAGAAGTATGAAGTTGTTTTCTTTAAAGTAAAAGGTATTTTGAAAATTAGAATTATTTTGAAAATTCCCCTCTCTAAATGTGAGTGTGCGATAGTTTATATTCGGTGAGGTCTTCTTAGATTTGAGTTTCGATCGTTCGGAAACTCATTATCGAATTATTGAGATCTATGAAAAATGAAATATGAGTTAAGTGAACTAGTGAATTAATGAATTGGTTTAAATTGGTTTAAATCGAATAACTTGAATATTTCGAGTAATAATTGTGAAATAAAATGATACGTCAATTTAGTTATAATCAAGTGGATTATTGAATTATAACTTAGGAATTTAATTCTGAATTCTTTTGAGAAATTGTTTTCAAATGTGAAGAACGAATTGGTAAATGAATGGATTATAAGTATTTAACTTATAATATGAACTTTTGGGTATATAACTGAGTTATATAAATTGAATTGAATTGAATTGAATTAACAAAGAAGATTTATAAATCAAAGTTTTATAAATAGAAATGGAATTTGTGAACATTGTTTATAAATTCGAAACCAATTGAATTTGATAAATGAAAAATAGAAGTTATTAAAGGAGATATATTCACGATTTTGGACAGGGAATTATCCTTTAAGTTAAATATTGTTATAGTAAATGTTGGTTGGGAATTTTATCCACGATTTTGGACAGTGGGTAATCCTTTAAAAATGAAAATAAGTTGTAGAAATGATGAAATTGGTTGACAAAGTATATTCACGATTTTGGACAGTGAATATATTAGTGAATAAAACAGATATGTTTTAGAGAGAAAGATTGAATAATCCAACCTCTGCTAATAAAAATTTCGAATATTGATAGGAAACTTCGAAAACACCTTGTTAATTATAATGGCGAAAACCGAAGCACAAAAAGCAGCACGCCGTGAACGAAGAGAAATTGCTCGTAGAGAAGCAGGAGCGAGACGTGCGAAAATTGAAAGGAGATTCACTGAAAGGCAAGCACCTGGTCCATATGATGAGGTTATTTGCTATCGATGTCATAAAAAGGGACATTATGCCCTTAAGTGCCGAGAGAGGAGAAAGATAAGGAATGTGGATGACCGATTTGCTCGTCCGGAGATTGTGTGTTTTAAATGTCAGGAGAGGGGGCATTTTCTTAGTCATTGCCCTAAAGTGAAAAAGAAAAAGTGCATACTCAATTTACCCGTCGATAGATTGACAATCTGCTACCATTGTCGTCAGTCTGGACATATAGCCAGAAACTGCACCGAAAGACAACAAGGAGAGCAAGCTATAGCCCGACCAGCTAGAGCGAAAAGTGCTAAGGTGATAGATAAGGATGGAAACATCTCATATTATTGCAATAACTGTAAGGAATGGGGACATGTGGATTTTGAATGTGTTAATTCTCCTTTAACACAATATGAAATAGTGTCATCCGAAGATGAAAGTTTGGCAAAGATGCATACTATCGGACAAGAAGTCGTTAGTCCTTAATTATTCTGAATCTTAAACCAATCGATATATTTTGTAATACTATCTTTTGTAATCCACAATCTTCTGTGTACGTCTTTTAAAAGTATTAAGCTATGTAAAATTTTGTACGGAAGAAATATTTTAATGAAATAGCATTTTGGGAAGTGATATTATGGAAGGAAGTTTAATTGTTGATTTAACTGTATGAATCAAACTGAGTTTGATGTGAAGTTTATATTTCAAGCTTAAAACTATTGTCTAAAATAGTTAATGTGGAAATATGAATTTAATGGAACTAAATCGATGAATGATTTCCTTAAAGAAAGAAATATATACTTAATTTTGATTCAAGTATATTGAATATTTTTCAAAGTGTTGAAAATAAAAGATTTGTGAATTACTTATTATTGAATAAGTATGGGAATATTTTCCAATATGAAATGAAAGGTTTGAAATTTTATCTTTTAAAGATAAATTGAGAAATGAATATTTGAAATTAGTTTCAAATGGCTAAGTGTGAAAATTATATATCTTGTAAAGATATTATTTTGAGAAATTTGAACAATTAGTTCAACTTGGAAATTTTTCAAAGGATTGAATCTTGAGTTAAATTGAGTTTAACTTTGACACCAAAAATAATATAAGTTCAGCTTTGAATTTTGGATAGTCGATTGGGATTGTATGTCTAACATTGTGAATTGATGACATAGCATTTGATCTCTATTAAATATATATCTGTGGTGGCGGAGAATTTATTCTTTTAGCTTAACACCCTTCTCTGAGACGTACGAGCTTAGAGGTTATATATCGATAGACATCAATTATGTGTTGAGAATTGACGATGTAACGTGAAATCCAAATCGAATGTGAAGTCGATAATGAATTGGATTGTGAATGTGAATTAGGTTTGAGATAACCTTAAATTTTCAAATCGATTTAGAGGAAAATTTTAAACGTGATGGAAAATTGGAATCCTCTATTTGTTGTGAATGTGAATTGAGTTTTCGTAACTTATATATGTGAATATAATCGAAAACCATCAGTTTAGAAAGTCATTATTATGAAAATCCTGTGTAGGGTTACATAGATATGATAAGTACGAAATGTGAAATGAAGTACTATATGTATATGACATATGTTTTCTAAAAACTGAGGATATGGAAATGTACCTTCCATTTATTATGTGTGAAAGTGATTGGAACTCGGTGGAGTGTCCATTGTAAATCGTAGCTACGTAGAATTCCATTAGTGGAATGTCCAATGGGACTGATATGATATCCCAATCGTGTTTGGGATTATGTGATTGATGCTGGCGTAATTCGTGGGGTGTGATGCCTACAGTTACAAGCGATTCCACTGAGATAGTGGCGCAACCGCCGAGTAAACTGCGATCTGGAAAACCGAAGCGTAATTCGAGGGGCGTGATGCCTAAGGCTACGAGCGATTCTACTGAGATAGTAGCGTAACCGCCGTGTGGACCGCGATCTAAGGTGATAACCATGGCGAAATTCAGGAGTGATGAGAAATCTGAGATTACAAGCGATTCTACTGAGATAGTAGCGAAACCGCCGAGTAAACTGTGATCCATGGGGGAACGGACTTTCCATATCCATTTTTAAAAGAATTTTTAAAAAGTATTTTCACTGGGAGTTGAAGCAAGTATGTTTAGTACTTGGAGATTTTTAGTCTTGCGTCTGATCAGCGTATGCCTAAAGTCTGTGAGAACGACGATGGACTTGTTAAACTTTGAGTTATCAAGTATTTTCAAAACTTTGAATAGAAAATCAATAATCTGAAATTAGAATTACATAATTCTAACTTAATGAATTAAGGAAGAAGATATTTAAAATATCTTGAAAGTCCGCAGCTTTGGATAAGATATATTATGCAAATATTTAGCATGAAAGATTTAAAGTTTAAAAATCTGAGTTTTGTAAGTCAAAAAAAATTGGTAAAAGACTTTTGTGTCTTGATTATTGAAATTGACGAACAAAACTATTGAAATGAAATAAATGGAATGAATTCTATATTTATTTGCGAATTTGAAACTTGGTAAAATTATGTAGGATATAAATATCGGTGAGATTTTAGCAAACGTTTTTCCTAACTTATAATTTCGGGACGAAATTCTTTTAAGTAGGGGAGATTGTAACGATCCTGAATTTTTAACAATTTAAAAATGAAGATATTTAATTAATTTTAAATATTTGAGATAATTTTAAAATTGAATTCCAATAAAACTATGAATTGGCGATTAAATTTTAGAATTTAATCTATTTAAAGTTGAATAGAAATTTGAATTTGACTTTGGAGTTGAAATTGAACATTGAATTTATATTTTAAATTTGAACTAATGACTTAGAAAAATAATTTGGATTTAAGAATTATTTATGTAAATTAATAAATCGATAGTTAGTTTTAATAACAATTTTCTTTAACTTAATTATAATAAAATAAAATCTGAAATAAATGGTTTAAATTAGAATTATAAATAAATCTACATGAGATAGATTTTTATAGTTACAAATAAAAGGAAATAAATTATTAATAAATTTTGTAAAATAGTAAGTTGAATAAATAAGTAAAATGAACTATGTAAAATCAACAAGTATATGAAGTATTATAAAAGATAAGGATGAACACTTGTGAAAGCAAATAACAAAGGCAATAAAAAAAAAAAAATACATGTGAAATAAAATAAGAAAAAAAATGGATTGCAAAATCTTAGTACACTGCTATGTATCTCCTCTCTGCAAAATCTCGTACCCATCAGCTACAAACATGCCTTGTTCCACGCCGTTTTTCACGCCTTCCTCCATGCCTAAATCACGTTCTCCTCTGCATAATACACGAACCCCCCTTCCCCTATCATCTCATTTTCATACGAAAAAAAAAAGAAAAGAAAAGAAAAATGGCGTCTTCGTCTTCCTTCAACCATTAGGGCTTCAAGGCGTTCGTCGCCGCCTCTGATTGCTCAAAGATTTCTGCTTCAATTCGATTCGTCTCTCGTTCGCCTTCACAAAAATTGGGGGCTTCGACCTTGTTTATATTGTGCTGTGCTCAGTACTCTTCGGCTGTTTCGATTATCAAAGGTGAGTTCTTTACTCACGATTGATTTTAATACAAGTTCTTAAATTTGTGGAATTGAATGCTTGGTTGCATGCTATGTTTTTGGGTGTTATCTGTTATCATTGGCTTGGTTACTTGAATCTGAACTAACAAGAACAGATGTTTTGTGAATTTTCGTTTCAAACTGTTAAGGACAGATGCTATTTGCTGTCACTTGCTCGATTTGCTTGAATTTTCAACTGATGAGAGCAGATGCTGTTAAATTTATTTATAAATTGATAAGAACAGATGCTGTTAATTTTTTTTTTTACTGATAAGAGCAGATGCTATTTGGTTTTTCTTTTTAAAACTAACAAGAACAGTTGCTATTTGATGCTTGTTTTTTTTAACTGATGAGGATAGATGCTTTTGATTTCACTTGCTGATAATTTGATTTTATTTTTAAACTGTTGGGAACAGATGCTAATTGATATTGTTTTCTTAAAAACTGTTAAGAACAAATGCTATTTAAATTTTAATTTTAAACTAATAAGGACAGATGCTATTTCATATTTGTTTTGAACTGTTAAGAACAAATGCTATTTGACAATTTGTTTTTAAACTAATAAGAACAGATGTTATTTAAAATTTAATTTAAATTGATGAGGGCAGATGCTATTGATTTAAGTTTTAAACTGTTAAGAACAGATTCTACCCAATATTTGATATGTGTTTTAAATTGATAAGAACAGATGCTACTTAAATGTTGTTGAACTAAGTAGCATGCATTTTGTGGTCTGCCTTGTTGCTAAGTCATTTCTGTTGACATGTTGTTGCATTCCTCTCTTGTGAACCTGAGAGTTGAGTTTTTTTTAAAAAAAAAAATCTAGGAAAACTCAAATTTTTAAAAGCTATGTTTTAAATTAAAGTATAGTTGAATTAAATTCAAGTGAGTAAATCAATGATTTAAAAACAGTTTCAACTTTTAAAACCAAGCCATCTGGATTTTGCAGAAATTTAAGTTTAATTTGAAATGTTGTTCAAACAACAAAATCAAAACCAGTGATTAGTAAAATAAAAATGAATAATAACAACTACCCTATTCTTTCTTTTGGCAAGTAAACATGACTATTTATAGGTTGTTTGAAATTCCATATGTGCATGAGTTTGAATTTGCTTGATTTTATTCACTGTCTCATTGCAGTTATCTTGGTTCAAAACTGATAATTGCTATTGGCATTTTATTTTGCTTGTTACTGTGTTGCCCTATCACTAGTGTACTCACTCATTTGAGTTTGTATGCTGTTCACTTGATAGTAATCAAGTCTGAATTGCTATGGTTTCGTCTCCGAACTACTTCGATTTTGCCTTGCTTTAACAGTGACTTCGGTCACTTTGATTCTGCAGATGCTATTTAAATTTTAATTAAACTAATAAGAACAGATGCTATTTGGGATTTATTTTTGAACTGTTAAGAACAGATGCTATTTGTTTTGTTTTAAAATTGATAAGAACAGACACTATTTGGAGTTTAATTTAAACTGTTAAGAACAAATGCTATTTGTTTTGTTTTAAATTGATAAGAACAGATGCTGTTAAATTTTTTTTTTTTTTTTTTTTTACTGTTAAGAACAGATGCTATGCCAAAAACTTTGCTTGTTTGGGTTGTTGCTGCATGAGATGGATGTGAATTTATTTATATTGTGATGGATACTGCACTTGCATATGGCACTGCAGTGAGTTAATGCTCCAGGTTTTGATGTTTGGGTTGCAGAGTTTTGCCTCGGGTAGGGTCTCGAGTTAATTGGGAAAAAACTCGAAGCAAGAGGAATTTTGACTCGAAGTCAAATAGGGTTGCTTGAGTTTGCTTTGTTTCAAATTGTAAATAACAGAGCTGTTCTTCAAAATTAAATTTGAAATTGAATGAAATTTGAATCTGAAGTTGAATTCAAAATATTTGAATCCTGAGGTTGAAATAATTTGAATACAGAAATTCAATTTTGGGTTTAAATGAAAAATAAATAAAAGGAGAAGAAACAGGAAACTGTTTCCAGATTTTAAGATTTGATATAAATTACAAACTAGAAAGTTAACTTTGGATTTTAAACTAAATTTAATAATGAATTTAAATAAGTTTAAATTCTGTTCTTTTGAAATTATTTAAATTCTGGAAATTTTCAAAGTTTAAGTTTTTTTTTTTTTTAATAAACCAGAAACTATTTTCTGTTTTAAATGTAAAGGAAAATTTAAAATTTGCAGGGTGGAGCTCTGCATTGTTGTCACTTGGTCTGTTTTCACTATGGTTTCATGTTTAGCTTTGCGGTTTGGTTTCACTTTGCATTTTATCGCGGTGACACTTGTTCTCTGTTCACTTGTATCATTGGTTATGTAGCAGTATTCATTGTTGATTGTTCCCACTCACTGCTGCATATTGTTCATCAGTTCATTTTTATCTGTTCCCTATGTTGTTTGCAACCGTGTTGCACTTGTATCACTGGAATTTGCATTTTTGTCTGCATATTGGTTTGTTTGTACTTTGGTTGTCACTGGAGTATTTGAGTTGGGCTTGCCTGTTTAGTTGAGTTGCAGGCTTTGACTTCTGATACCCTGACCATTTCATACTTGTATATTTGCAATGCTCGGCTTGAATTTATTCTCGGCCTTCATGTGCCCTTTGTGCATTGTGTTTTGTATCATTGGGCTGGTGCTGTTGTAGTGAGCTCTGTACTTCACCATACTGTTGAGTTTCCTTTGGGATTGAACTTGAGCATTTCTTTGCAGTGATTTGTCTTTCTTTGCACTTGCACACTTGCTCTTGTTGGCCACGCACACGTGTTGGCGAGGCAGTGCACATGTGTGCAAAGTATACGTGTGTACTGCAGCCACACGGGATTGACAGAGAATAAAAATTTGAAGTTGTTAATATAAAAATCCATAATAGATTTAAATTGATTCATGTGATTCATCATCTCTGTTACCATTTTATTCAGTTCATTACAAATTTATTTACTTGAGTTAAGATTAATCCTGACTCGAGTGTTTTGTGTTTTGCAATTAACGCTCGGGTCAGACCGAGTATTTTTACAGCTTGAAGATTTTCAGGCCGCGAAGTTAGAGAGAGGGGATTTCGGCATTCACTAAAGTTTTAAAGAGATTTTTCTTGTATTTAATAAAAGATATATTCCGCTGTATAAAAATTTAATGCATTGTACAAACTCTGTATATAAAAGAAAAATTCATTTATGAATAATATTATGATTATTCTGTGATTCTGTGGCTGATTCTGTTTAAACTTTATAAACTGAACAACAATCCGTCATTTTGAATGTTTCGAGTTGGTTTAATTACCGACTAGAGGCGGTCAGAGCGGCGGGTCGTTACATGGATTTTCTTGGTTTTTGTTTTAATGGAGCTGAGGATTTTCGGGAGTTTTTAATGGCATATCAAATAAAAAATGGTTAAAATTTGATTTTTGTAAGAAATTCTCCAGATAGAATTTCGGTTAATTGCTCTTGGTTGAATGATGGTTGTAAGTTTTATCTTAATGCTTCTTCGGATCCTGGTCTACTCTCTCGGTTTTTTATTAGAACTTACAATTTTGATCATTCGTATGGAACCGGTCTTAGAGATGTTAATAAAGTTAATATTTAAAGTAGATTTGTTAAATCTTTGATTGTTGATCAAATTCGAGATGCTCCTATGAAGAAGCCAAAAGATATTATGAAGGAATTTAGAAGAGTACAATTTTAATCTTTCATATTATTATGCTTATAGCGGAAAACAATTGGCTTTGAAAGAAATATATAGGGATGAAGCTATGTCATATAATGATTTACATTGGTATTTAGAGGCGTTGCAAAAGTATAATCCTGGTAGTTATGTGGCCATGGAAGTTAATGGTTCAACTGATCAGTTTGAGAGTGTTTGTATTGGTTTTTGTGCTTGTCTACTTGGATTTATACACTGTCGGCCATTAATATTTTTAGACGCAGCTGCTTTGAAGGGAAGACCGGGTGTTTTGTTTGCTGCTACTTCTAAAAATGGTAATCAAGGTATGAGTTTCATTTTAGTTCTTTTATTTACTTATTTGTTTTCTAGTAATGATATATTAAACTATCATTGTTCAAAGTTGTACATAATTATAATTCAGCCATGTTTACACAAGAATTGTTGGCTTTATTTTATTCAATGATTGACCTGGTTAGACTAGAAATGTTTATGGTAGAAATGTTTACAAAAACAAGAACTAAAATTTTATGCAGCAGTAACTAAAAGACTTTAAAATAACATATGCTATATTCATATATCATTTTGAATTTACTTTAATTTGTATAATAGAAATTATTAACATTTAACAATGGTTTTGATGTTTAATATAATTCATGTTTCTTATTACTGAGCTGTCATTAATTATTTATTTTGTAGGTTTCTTTCCTCTTGCTATGGGTATTATTTCGCATGAAAATGAATCTAATTAGTCTTGGTTTTTATCCCATCTGAAAGGAATGCTTAATGAAGATCGGTCATTAGTTTTTATATCTGATCGTCAATGGGGTCTTGTTTTAGGTGTTCCCAAAATATTTCCTTCTTCATATCATAGCTATTGTTTACTTCACATGGAACAGAATATTGGTACTGTTGTCAAGGCGGCTAAAGGTGATTCATCTATTGTGGAGTTGTTCAAAATTTGTGTTAGAGATTCTAATGTGTATGATTTTGAGCGATGTCTTTTCAAAGTTAAAGATATTGGGGGTACATCTGCAGAATTTTTTTTAAGAGATAAACCATTTGACCATTGGGCAGATTTGTTTTTTAAAGGAAAGTGTTATGGTGAATATTCTTCTAATGTTGCAGAAAGTTTCAACTCATGGATTTTGGAAGGCATTGGATGGTATTCATGTGAAAGTTATGGAGAAAATGGCGAGATGAAGGAATGTTGTCTGTGGACAACATATCTTTGTCCTGTTATGGAGAAACATTTGTCAAAGTTAGTAGATGATGGATTTGGTTGGGATATTTTTAAGTCTTTGGAATTTTTGTTTGAAGTTAAATCTCCTAAGCTACAGGTTGTTGATCTTAAAAATCGTTTATGCAGTTGTAATTAATGGAGTGATACTAGTTTTCCATGTGCTCATGCAATTAAGTGCCTTAACAAGTGTAGATTATCAGTTTATGATTTTGTGGAGGACTATTTTACTGTTGTTGCTTTCAGATCTTTATATGCTAATGCTATCAATCCAATTCTAGATTTTGATAAGCCAATTGCTGTTGAAAATGATGTTTTGATTAGGCCTCCTAAAGAATTTTATGGTGCTGGAAGGCCATCTACAAAGAGGCGTGGTGGATTTGGATATTCTCAAAGTAAAAGAAACAGATGCACTCAGTGTAATGAAGTTGGCCACAACAAAAGGAATTGTCTTCGTTCTTCAAAAATTTAAGAAAATTTATGTGTTTTGTTACTATAATTGAGAAGTTTTTTTAGTGTACATCTGCTAAAGCTTATAGAAAAATGAAGTCAGACTCTGTGAAATCATTAGAAAATAAAATGTGAAATGTTTTGGTTATTTTGTTTTAATTTGTAATATCCGTTGCTCCTCTGCATTTCGGTATTAATATTTCTATTCAATGCTATATGTACTTATCATTTCAATTGAATGCCAGTTGTAACTAGCATTTCATTATAATTAGTATGCATCTCTCTGTCATTGAAACCCATTATCTGTCGTTATATACAACTGAGTAAGCTTTTGAGCAAGAACGAAGGATTTTATGATGATGATATGCTGTTTATATGATTACTTGGTTAGATAACTTAAGTGGTTTTGTAATGATTTTCCAGTATGATGATGTATTATTTATATGATATTGTGGAACACCTGTTCTCATATTTCTTCTATACTGCAATGGAATATCTTCTCTTATTGTTAGAAACAGCAGTTAGAAAAAATAATTAATAGTAATTTGTAAATGGGATATCTTCATTATGCAGACTGCATCTCTCTGTTTCAGAAAGTAACAGAAAACAACATACACGCTACGCAACAAACGGTGTGTTTAACAACTACTTTACTTATTGTGCAAACTAATCTCCTTACTTCAGTCACAAATGTGCATACCAGTCATCTATCAATCACTTCTTCCACCCTGCATACTTCATCACCACCCCAACATTATACTACTCTTAACTACTTAAACTACCACTATTGCTTGCTACTTCATTTTAAACTACATCTTTACTTTTCTGCCGCTATACATCCCACACTCAAACTTCCACTGCTAAATTGCTGACATCATCACCATTTTCTTCATACAGCAACGCTTCCATTATCACCATGCAGCAACCCACTGCCTTTTCCTTCCTAACTTACAATAAAACCACCATCTCTATGTTTCTACCCCAGCACTTACCATCTCCATAACTGCCTATATCTTCTTATCATTTCAGTTAAATGCTAGATATAACTAGCATTATAGTGTAAACAATAGTCATCACATTTGAAATGGAGTTGAAACATTGGAAATCATATAAAATTTCGAATGGATAAATTCACACATTATTGATCATAGTTCAATCACTGAGAAATGTATTTTCGCATAATGCTAATTCTATCTAGCATTTCAGTATAAAACATTATTTGGTACATTAGAAATACAGTAAAAGCATTAAAAAACACATAAAAATGTCACCCTGAATATATCCATAGTTTATACATTGTAGTTCATGCATTGAAAACAAACAACTACAATCAAATCAAATTCATATCAAGAAGTACAAATTCATTTGAGCAGTTTATACACTGAGAAAAAAATACAATCATTGGAAAACATATAAAACTTCATCTCAGACTCCATCTCAGATTCCATCTTAGACTCCATATCAAACTCCATATAAGTTTAATTAGCACAAGTGGTTCAGTTCAAATATATCCAAAGCTCTTAGAAGTTAAAATGCAACAGCTTTTTTTATGTAGAATCTTTGCAGAGTTTCTCCACTGACTAACTGTATTGTGGATCATTGAGTATGCCATACACCATTACAGCTCTTAGGTTTCTAAGCATTTCCTTTGGATATTTTTCTGGTATCTCATCCTTGTCCAGTTTTTTCATGTTTACCATGACAAAGAACGCACAATCAAGTCTGTTTCAAATATAGAAATATTAGTTCATATTACAGTAAAACCTAATTCTAAAATAGTATTGCAATTTTTACTCTAGAATTCTAAAATATAGCTTTATATTTTGATCACAATATTAATCAACATATTCATAGAGATATCATTGCTGTGTGTGGAATGTGCAGCTTATACATAGTCTTTTTGTTCAGTAAATACAGATCAATGAACTGTCAATTAGCAATGCTAGTTTTAATTATCATTTTGCATATTTAGTGCATTCTTCTGCAATTTAGAAATAGAAATGATAGTTTAAACAAGAGAAGAAATGAAATTATTTACTTACGAATCTGAATCCTGTGGTGGGCTTTTTGGCTGCAGCACTTTAGGTTTGTGAAATTCTTTGTTCAGTATTCCTAATTCTGCCCATTTCGTCTTGAACATCAATTCAATTTTGTCTTTCTGCGTGAAGTAAAATTAGTGTTGTATATTAATGTTAGAGTGATTTCAAAATTATACTTTTCTTACAAGAATGATGGCTTGGTTATAGCTGGGGTTTGAAGTCCTTGTTGATCTAGTTTTTGGTTTTGTTGAATCATAATGACTCTGCTGCATTGTTTCATAGTTCAGCATCAACAAGCTCCAATGGTTTGCGTAATGTAGAGGGAAGAAAATTTTCTCTGTAAATTCATCTTTGACAATGACATCTATTGTTGGTATAACTATGTCTTTGATCACAGTTTGCCGGTCATGTGCTAAAGCATTCTGCACATTCATATGTATTAGAATACTTTATATTATTTTTTAACATTTATATTGAAAAGCTTATACTTACCATCATCATTGTGGTGAAGTAGTAACTGTGTTCATACATCTCTTGATTGTAATAAAACCAATCAATAAGCTGTTAAACCAAACAACAAAGGTTGTAAGTTTCACTGGATAATTAATTTTTTTTTGGACCAGGAATATTAGTGCTAGTATTCAGTTTCATTTATTTGTTTACTACATTGTATGCACTGAAAAATGCAAATGATCGTTTAATCAGTCATCTTGGACATTCTATATATTTATATGCGGTTTACAAATATCAATGTTATTTTTAACTCTCATTCTTTCATTCAATACATTTATATGCAGTTTGAAACTTTGAATGCTTGTTTTAACTATCATTCTCTCATTCTATACACCTATATGCGCTTAAAAAATTATGAATGCTAGTTTTATCAATCATTCTCCCATTCTATACAGTTATCTGCATTTTAAAAATACTAATGCTACTTTTAGCTGCCACTCTCTCATTCAATTCACTCATATGCATTTTGAAAAGTTGAATGCCAGGTTTAGTTATCTTTCTTTAATTTTATTTATTTATATATAGTTTTTTACTATCATAATTTTAATTTGATGCATAGCTGTCCATCTGTAACCCCCTCAAACAGAACAGCTTCCAGCATAGATTTAACTATTGTGATTCCTCCTTCCTGTCCTTCATCTTTTTCATATGCTACAATGCTAATTGAAAACCAATAATTGACAAGTTGATTTTTCTTCAATTTTATTTAATTACAAATATAATGAAAGAAAAAATATCAGAATTATTACTTCTCATTTTCGTTAAATTTGAAGAAAGTAAGAATTTTGTTTTGCTGTTCTTCATTCAATAATTGTAGAATACTGCTTTTTGTGATATCTTTACTCTTGTAGGTTTTACTTGATTGCGAGTATCCATCAACATCAATAATTTTTTCATTTTCAATTGTTGTGACTTGTTCATCTGTTTCAGATTCATGTTCATAATCTGATTCTTCATTTTGTTCCTCTTGTTTCTGTTCATTTGTATTTTCTTTCCGACCTTCCTTGGTTTCAAGTTACAGCTTTTGGATTTCATTGTCCACATTTTTCTTTGTTTTTCTGTAAACAATTTCATATTGGCAATCAGAGTCAATTTTACTCCTTCGTTGGTGCTTTTTAACCCTCAAAACTAAAGAGCTTGGTTTCTTCTGTGTTTTTCATGCACTACCGGTGATTTTTCTGTTGCCTCTGAAGGTTTGTTTTCATCCTGTTGTTCTTTCTCTTGCTGCATCTTTTAATTTCCTGAGTTATATTGAAATCAAATGATGGTGGTTCTATTTCTACTTTTGCTTTTTATCTTAAAATCTTGATTTCTTTTTTCAACTGTATGACAGTGCCTTCTGCTTGTATTCTTTTCTGTTTTTCCTTTTCTAATTCTTTTTCACTTTTCTTCAATTTATTTTCCAAATCTATAATGTACTGCTGCATTGACTCAAGTTGCTTTTTTGATGTCTCTTCCACATTTTCTATTTTGTGCATCCCAATTTTCTCATTGGTATCCAACTAGACAAATTTTTGTTGGCTTTTTTGTTGAAGAAGTGATTTTTCATCTTCAGTCAGATTTCTTATTCCAACAAAAATCTATGTAATAACATAAATAGTAATGAATCAGGTAACATACAATGGATGAACTAATTTTATATATAATTGTCATTTTTCATGTGATGCTATATCTGACTATCATTCTTTAGTAGCACCTATAGAAAATTGTATTTGTGCAGAACTGATATATGTATCTATCATTTAAATTATGATTGTACAATAACAAAATGACAACTTTTTATATACACTATGTTATGATATATTTATCTATCATTATATATTTGTTATACTAGTGTGATAAATAATACCTTTCTATTGTTCATGTTCATCAATGCTTCTCTTGAGATTGCCTTTTTCAAGCTTGCAATATTCCACCTCCCAAATCTTGGTAAGATTGAACAGTATGTTGCTAATGGAGATATCAAATTCACATGCTCACATAGGAAAAGCTACAAATAAATATTACTTGTTAAAACATATAATGTGTATAATTTAATTTATAGAGATAGATGCATGAACATAAAGTTAGAATGTTGTACTTACAATATGGAGCATGGAACAACCTGACATGTTTCTTGGCTTTGTTTTGAAAGTCGTCAAAGCTCTAATCAATGAATGATGAATTGAAATTGGCCAAGATACTGAGTTCATTTTGTTTTGATCAAGGATATAGGGAATATATCCCCATGGTAAGTTTCTTTGGTTATCAGGAAAGAAGAAGGTTATCATTGTAAGAATTATAAGCAATTTTGGAAAATCATTTTCATGTTGAAATTGTTGTGTTTGTAGCACATTATTTATCTTTGAAATTGTAAGATCTTTTATGATGTGCTCTACTGTTCCAAAATTTCTTAGTACAAAATCTTTACAATTGTCTGGAAGGATTTGTAAACTCATTTTAGGTAATGGAAAAATATTTATTCCAGAAAAAGGTAAGCTAAAGAGAATTGAAACATCTTCAGGTTTGATTTTTAAAAAAATATTCTCCACATTAAAAGCTTCATCATTGATAGAAAATGTTTCTATGATATCATCTAAGGTTGTTGATGATTTTGTAAAAGCAGCTATGAATAAAATTTCTTCGAAAAACACTAGCATGATCTATTCGAAGGGTGTTTGTTTTAATTAATTTAATTGATCTACAAGATAACCTCCTTTTTCCTTAATTTTCCTGAAATTTTTTATCGTTGGCAGTAAGCTACATCTATACTGAATTTTTTTCTGAGATACTTTCTTTGGTTTTTTTCCTTCAGTTGTTTTTGTTTTCTTCAATGTTTTACCTTTTGATCCCTGTACAAAAAACTATGAATGAATAGTTCGCTATTTAACAAACTATAATGTTATTTTTATGTCTCATTTTTTAAATGCTTTCTTATTTTTATCTATCAATTTTTTCAACTATGAAAGCATAATTTACTAGTGCTATATGCATCTATCATTCTTTTTTCAAATGCTATATTTTGTCTATCATTTCTTTTTTTCAATGTATGCTTCTAAAGTCGAAAGATTGAATGCTATGTTTGTCTATCATATGTTCATCTATCATCTTATATTTTTATATGATGCATACAAATCAAATGATATATTGAACTATCATTCAATAACTATCAAAACAGTAAATCAAATGATATATTGAACTATCATTCAATAACTATCAATACAGTAAATCAAATGATGTATTGAACTATCATTCAATAACTATCAATACAGTAAATCAAATGATAAATTGAACTATCATTCAATAACTATCAATACAGTAAATCAAATGATATATTGAACTATCATTCAATAATTATCATTTATCATACCATCCTAACAAATACAATAAATAAAATGATATATTCAACTATCATTCTATCATGATATGTTTATCTAACATTTTTTCATTGCTATATTTTTCTATCATTCTATAAATATTGATCTTATTGTTGTCTATCATCTGTCAAAGACTGAATGCTATGTTCATCCATCATCTCATATTTCAATATTATACATGCAAATCAAATGATATATTGAACTATCATTAAATAAGTATCCATCTAATTATTATTTTCCATCTATCAAATATTGAAATTCTATTTTCATCTATCATTGCATCATTACATCTATAGTAAATAAAGTGATATATTCAACTATCATTCTATTATTCTATGTTTGTCTAACATTTTTTTTCAATGCTATATTTTTCTATCATTCTATAAATATTCATCTTACTATTGTCTATCATGTGTCAAAGATTTAATGCTATGTTCATCCATCATCTCATATTTTAATATTATACATGCAACAAATCAAATGATGTATTGATCTATCATTCAATAACAAATCAAATGATAGTTGAACTATCATCGTAAAATTATCTTTTATTTTAAAAAATAATCATCTGTTATACCTTTGTTTTTCTTTTCCTGCTGATGTTTGCATCACTAAGCTGTTGTTTCTTCGTGTCATCTTCATTTATAATTTTACATGCCCTAGATTTTATCGTCCTCTTTGTATCTTTGTCAATCTCATTCGAATCGACATCCGTTGATGAAGTAGTTTTTCGCCTTCTCTTTACTGCTGTACGCGTAGCATTCGAAACCCTACTTTTTGAAATCGTAGGTTCATCGTTTATTTGTTCAGGATTTATTGAAATATTTTGATTTACGTTCACCGACTTAGATTTTGAAGTCGATTGCGCTTGTAAATCAGTTTAAGGAAGAAAATTGAATTCGGTTTGGGATGCCATTATTTGATGAAGAAGAAATTATGTTTACAGACGAAACGAAACTAAAAAAGCATGAACGATCGACAAATTTTGGCGCTTCTCCTTCAGACGGAAGTTTAATTTTAACATCTGTTAAAATTAAATTTTATTAAACTTTTTTCTTTAAACTAATTTCCTCTTTACAATATTGTGTGTAAATTATTTTATTTAACAAATTTGTTTATTTTAATTTATATAAATAATATTTTTTTTAGCAAAAGCTAGCGGGGTTAACAGGTCCCCTACCTGATTTTATTGCAAAAAAACAATAAAATACAATACTCGCCCAAAAGAAAACAGCAAGCATGAAAAAGGAAAAGACAAAACAAAACACACGGAGATACACAGCAGGAAAAAAACAACAAAAAACACACAATGCAAATCAACAAAACAAGATACACCCAAAAAAAACACCAACTATCTCCAAGCTTCCTTGTATATGGCTGGAAAATTAGATTGCATCTTCATAGTTTTGTAAATTTCATACTTCAAAACCTTCCATAACACCTGCCCATCTCTCCTCTTCTTTTCAAAGCAAATCAAATTTCGTTCATACCACACCACTGTCATGTACTTCTTCAAGCATATAGTTAAATGCCTCGCCTTCAAAGTTCGCCACCTTGTAGCTTTGTATATCATGTCAAAATCCAGCGTAGGTTGATTAGCCAACAATCTACTCCCAGCAACAAGCATCATATTGTCAAATAGCATCTTAGTGAAAGGACATTGCATGAACAAATGTTGCACAGTCTCAGGGTCATTTGCACAGAAAACACAATTGAATCCCGTATCATATCCCATCTCCATCAATTTGGTTCTAGTCAACATTGCATTTTGCAGCGCTTTCCAAAGCATTAGATTATCCCCTGGGGCTGAATCAGTGGTCCAAATAACTTTGCTCCACTTGAAAGCTAGATCACTAAAATTGTGTAGGTGCTTGTACACAAGCTTGACAGTATGAGGTCTATCATTCCAAAACACATCACCAACATCAACAAGAGGGTAGTTATTACATTGTATATCATTCCACACTGTCCTGATGTATTGATTTGATGAGTATGACAGATTCAAGTTACCATGGAAAATATAATCCACCGCATTTGCATTAATAGGTATACCAGTTTGTTGGAGCTGTTGATATGTGAACAAAGAATGCAAAATCACTCCCTTGGCCACCCATGGATCGTACCAAAATTTTACAGTAGATGAATTTGACAACCTATGAACAATAATAGGAAGCAATCTATCACGTAAACTCAGGAGTTTTCTCCAAGTCCAGCTGCAAATTTGTGGAGTGGTAACTGTCCAGAAACTTGCCCTACCAATTCTATTTGCCCAAACCCAATTAACCCATCCAGAGTTATCCTTGACAATAATAGAATTTAGATGAGTACTGAACGCAGCAATATTCCAGTCTACAATGTTTATAACCCCCAACCCACCAGCATTTAAACTCTTCTCAAAAAGTTTGAAAGAACATGGCAATGGCTTCCTGTTTTTGGTGGAACCAGTCCAAAAGAATCTGAGCATTGCACTTCTGACATGATGCAAAAGTTTAATAGGCAAGACAAAAGCTTTTGCCCAATAAACAGTCATTGAAAATGCAACAGATTTGATTAGGACAAGCCTTCCTGCCTGGGTTAAATATCTGTTATACCACATGTCAAGAATAGCAACCATCTTGGTGTACAAGGGGAGGCAATCAGCATAATTCAGTCTTGATGTCAATAGGGGGAGGCCAAGATAAATCATATTATTTCCCATGCTTTGGAGACCAGTGTATTGTAATAGACTGTTGTAAATACTGGTGGAAACCCCTGCAATTGCTATACTTGATTTAGAAAAATTAAGTTGCAAACCTAACATCAAATAAAAGTCAGTCAATGTTTTAATAACACTCTGCAACGAGGGGAGATGAGGCTTAGTAAAGATCATAATGTCATCAGCAAACAAGAGTGTAGTAACATTTGTTAATTTGCACTTGGGGTGGTATTTAATCTGCCCAGTAGCATACTTTGATATCATAAATCTAGTGAGCACTTCCATCACCAGAAGAAATAAGTACGATGATATCGGATCCCCTTGCCTAATTCCCTGCCTACTCCTGAAATAACCAACAGGTCGACCATTAATAACAATGGAGAACCTTGCAGTTGAAATACATGCGTAAACCGACCCAACAAATGGCTTTGGAAAGTTCATTAATGCCATAATTCTCACAATGGTGGACCAGTGAATGGAATCATAAGCTTTAGAAATGTCAAGCTTTAGCATAGCAGAAGGAGAAGTATTAGATCTCGAGTATCCACAAAGAAGCTCTTGAGCCAGCAAAATGTTGTCATAAATACTCCTATTGGGAAGAAATGCAACCTGGTTGTGAGAAATTATTTGGGGGAGTACTTGCATTAGTCTTGACGCAATAATCTTTGATATACACTTATACACAACATTACAGCACGAGATTGGTCTAAAAGAAGAGACAGTGCTTGGTTCAGAACTTTTTGGGATAAGAACAATATTAGTTGAGTTAACTTCAGATAGCAGTGCGCATTTATTAAAAAAATTATGCACTGCCTTGCAAAAGTCCAATTGAATAATGTCCCAGCAAGTTACAAAGAAGAGGACATTGAACCCATCAGGCCCACCACACGACTTTCTATTCATTGCAAAGAGAGTATTTTTTATTTCCTCATCAGTAACTTGATTTACCAGCATGGCAGCTTGCATAGTGGACAAACTTGGAAGGTGGATGTTGTTTAACATGTCAAAATCAGGAATAAAATCAGAGGAGTTACCAAACAAGTGTTCAAAATATTGAACAAAAGCAGCATCAATTAAGTCAGGAGTTGATACAGTAGAACCTTCAAGAGTAGTAATTGTGTGTATGTTTTCTTTAGCTTGTTTGATTTTGATCGAGGAATGAAAAAACTCAGTGTTACGATCACCAAATTTATACCACTTACTATGAAACTGCTGTTGTTTCATTCCACTTTCAATTTCAAGAGCTTTGTTAAGAAGATCACATAGCCTTACTTCCTCTTCAGCTGCATTTTGATCATGGGGGTTGTTCATCATAAATTCCTGTACCTCAGCATACTTCTTCTTCAAAAATTTTGTTTGCTTTGTACCATCACCATACTTCTCAGTTGCCCAAGCTCTCAAAAGCTTTTTAACATGTTTAAGCTTCCTGCAAAGAATAAACATAGGGTTACCATAACAATGCAAGGACCAAGCTAAATTCACAGTTGGTTCGAATTCAGAAGAACTAATCCAATCATTAAAAAATTTGAAACTTCTTTTTTCATTTTTCATTCTGGGACCGTCAGCAAGAATCAAAGGGGAGTGATCAGATAGAATGGGATGGATTAGATTGACAGAGAGATTAGGCCAAGTAGAAAGAGCTTTGATATTGCAGAAAGCATGATCAATGGTAGAGAATGTTCTGACACCACTCCTACATTTATTGTTCCATGAGTATCTAGCACCATGAGAGTGTATCTTGATGAGATTCGATTCATAAATGGCAGTGTTCAATGGTAGGATATGCTTTGGATATAATGGTTGGCCACCAAACTTGTCATCCAGCTGAAAACAGCTATTAAAATCCCCAACAACCAGCCATGGATGTGATTCTTGCCTTAGATTTGGTAAGAAATCAAAAAGTTTTTTCCCAGAAACAGCTGAATTGTCAGCATAAACAAAAGTAAAGTAAAAGGAAGTTTTGGTTTGCTGGTAGATGATTTTGGTGTGAATGTATTGCCTGGAAGAAATTACAGAGGAGATAGTATAAACTGTTGGATCAAATAGGATGAATATCCTACCATAATCAGCATCAGCAAGGTTATGGATAAACTTCCAAGAAGGATTGATGTAATTTGCAGCCCTAGAAGTTAAAGCAAGATTATGTTTTGATTCCAAGATAGCAAAAATTTTAAGATTATGATAATTTATATGATTTTTGACTTGGTCAAGTTTCAGTTGGTTATGAGCACCCCTAATGTTCCAAACACCTATATTTTGTATCTTCATTATCTAAAGAGATTGATGGATAATGTTCTTTCTGCTCCTGGTAGCAGGAGATTGTGAATCAGTGGTATCAGACTTTGTTTTTGATGATTTCTTTGCTGCCATTCTTGATTTGGTGTCTATATTACCATGGCAGTTATCTTCACATGCTTGCTTTCCTTTATTATACCAACCTGGTATAATAGCATTGTTAACATAAGGAAAATGGGATGTGATTGGAAAAGATGGAGGAGTAGAATTTTTATTGTGTGGGACAGAAGATGATGTAGTTGGGACAGATTGGAGTGGAACAGAAGGAGTAGAATCAGATGGATTATCATGTGTTGAACAGACAAGTTCAATAATGCTTTTTGCATTGTTATTGAGGAAAATGATATCAGAGGAAGGGATGATTTGATTTCTTATGACTTTACCCATTTCCAATTGTGCTTGCCCATTTAAATTATTAAGGGTATCAACATGTTGTAATGGCACAGCACTTGTGTGCACATGCACAGTTGGGTCAGAATGCACATGGATATCTACTTGTAATTCATCACTATCAGCTACTTGGTTGTTGTACTCAGTTAAAAACGTACTTGGTTCATGTAATACCCCCTTCTCAACTCCCATAACTTCATCATTTGCATTAACCTCTCCCACCTGCTCAACATCAATTGCATCTCCATCAATATGATCTTCAAGCACTTGGTTACTGTTAACCAAACTTGTATTACCAACAGAAATAGGCAGTGATTCATCATTTGCAGTTACCTCTCCCACCTGCTCTACATCAATTGCATCTCCAATAATTTGATCTTCAAGCACTTGGAAACTGTTAACCAACCTTATATTACTATCAGAAATAGGCAGCGATTTTTTCTTAATAGTAACTTCACTATCATAGGTACTACCCACCACATTTGGAGCAGTACACTGCATTAACTTTGCACCAACATTATCACCTTGCATTTTACCAACTTCCTCTTGTCTGTTATCCTTGTTTTTGTTATTTTTATAATTAACCTTTTTCCACACCTGTTTTTGAAGTCTATTTGTGCTCAACAGCCTTTTCTTGCCATTAACTCCATCCCTATCATCATGGGTTTGAATTACTTCATTTTCAGAGACTTTAGCTTCAGACACAGCATGAGAACAGTTACTGCCAGCATGTCCAAATTCTTTACAATTAACACACAATTCTGGTTTCCATAAGTACTCAACTGCAACCTTATGATCAGTGCCATCCATCAACTTAACCAAAAAATTATCCACCAGCTCCTTATCAGGTGATACCTCAACTAAGCATTTTGCAAAAGTTATCCTTTCCATTCTCTCCGTAGATTGATCCATGCACAGGAATTTTCCAACCCTTGACGCCAACCAGTTAATACCATAATGTGACCAAGCATAAAGTGGTATGTTAAATAACTTTATCCAAACAGGAATAGAGCGAATTGTCCGACAACTATTACCCACCGTTACATCCCATGGCTTGATAATAAACAATTTGTTTCTCATGATAATAGGATCAGCTTCAGAAATTCGTTGCCTGTCTTCAGCAGACGAAAACCTGAAGAGGAAAATTAACCCATCAGACTTAACGTTGACTTCTCCCCTGAGCTTCCATACTTTCTTCAGATGATACACCACTCTCACATATGGCAGGGGTTTATCCAGGAAAAAACCAACAAGGTAGTCTTTCCACACAGCAGTACCAGCCTGAATAATTTCACTTGTAGGCACAAGTACATCACTAGTGAATTGAAGAGGGATCACCTGGGGAACATAAGTTCCTACATTACGTGGCTTCGATTTGAAAAACGTGGACCAAGGCACCGAATCAAGAGAAGATGAAAGTGTAGAAGGTGGATTGGGACAGGGTGGAATTGGTGAAGACAGACTAGGAAGGATTTGATCAGTGAAATTAAGAGGTGGAGGATCAGGCGATGGAGGCGGCAGTGTGGCAGAGAGAGAGTTGACAGGGACAAGATTTGACAACGATGGACTGATGGACGGCGGTATGGAAGAGGGAGAGGGAAGAACAATGGATGGAACAGTAGAAAGAATGGGTGGTAAGGGGGAGGGAATGGTCCCCATGAAAAATGAACGTTTAATGAATATTTTTTGAAATCATGTTCTAATTTGTTTGTAAAATCATGTTCTAATTTGTGTAACATGTATGTTTTGCATATATTTTATTTTTAAAACATTTTTAAAGTATGGTTATAATGTTCAAATGTTGATTGTATATTGTTTTAAATCTTTAATTCTAGTTTCCATTAAATAAAGTATTTTCTTTGTTTATTTCCTACTTTTCCTAAAACCATTTATGTATTCTTCATAATATCTATCTCTACTTTATTTTTCTTATTTATACATTCGTTTAGTAATTAAATGGGTAAGTATTTAGATCCCTATTTATTTCTTGGAAAGAAATCTCAAATATATATATACACACACACACGTTATTGTTTTAAAAGGCATACCTTTAAATGTTTATTTTAATTAATATAAGTAGTATTTTTGGTTGATATATCATGTTATAATTGTGTGTATATATGTAACATTACATGTTATGTATATATTTACAACATTTGTCCATTTTTTTCATTTAATTTGGATATATACTTTGTAAATTAAGTAACATACAAAGATGTAAATAACAATTAATTTATACGTTTCTATAACCATTTTCTTATTTATTTATATAGTGTTTATATAAACGGTATGTATTTATTGAATTATTTCATTGGAATATATTTTATTAAATAAACGGGAAATAAATCAAATACGTTACCTATTTTTAATTAAAGGCATGCGTACGTTTGACTTATTGCCTCTTGTCTTTCCATCCATTAATTTCATACCATAACTCCTCCATATGTTGTCGTTTATTTCCTTGATCCCTAGCCATGTATTTTGTATATTACGTGAAAGAAAACATCTCTTTCTCATTCATCATACATGCCATTTTCAGATCTGAAGAGAAAGGTAATGACTTCCTTCTCTTTTCTCCACTTTTCTTCTTTGTTTTGCCTTGTTTTTCACTTGATTTTGCTTGATCTTCACATATGGTTCTCGGCCTAACCCCTTCACCATCACCTCCATCAACGACCACCACTTCTTCCTTACTTAATCCACGGCCTAACCACCATACACCTCTGACCTGAAAGTGCCATGGCCTCCCCTTGAACAAAACTTCACAAAAACTATGGTAAACTCCACAAAACCATGCTAACTGACCCCTATATGCAACACCACCTTCATTGCTTTCCACGGCCACCTACTTAGCCACCACCACCTCTAAAAACCATTACTAACCTCTAACCTAACCTGTAGCAGCCTCTGGCTGAGCCCAAATATGCCTTTGATCGAGCCCAAGTTGAACCATAACCCTTTCTAGCCTTGCCTTTTGACCTTCCACACTTTGTAACTTCCAAACCCTTCCTATCCTTGACCAAGCCTTGCTATTTTCAGTCCAAACCTGACCCTTTACCAGTTGAAATATGTCATGGCTGAACCAATTTAGCCTTAAGGCCGAGCACATGTTGAGTCAAGAGCAAGCAAAACTTGTTTGAAACTTGGTGATGTCTTTGTTTATCTCTATTTCAATTTATTTCAATAATTTTGGTATTGTATTTATATTTATGTATGGTCTTTTTTTATTGTTATATACAAGATATACATCTTGGCTCTCTTCCCACTTGAATCAAATCGTGCTATCGTGCTTTTCGGATTCTCTTTTGTGTGTGTTGTTAGCGAACACCAGCTTTAAAGAGGTGAGTAATTCACACATGACATCTGTACTTATACAATTAGTAAATTGACACCATGTGAATCTGTAGATTTTATTATCATGTTATACCTGCCTATGTTATAACTTATATAATGTTAATCCTGTTTATTTATCTGTCATACCATCTGATACTGCTACATGTTGTTACTATTCAGTTTATTTTGATCATCGCTGCAAGTTCCCTGTTAGTATATAAATCACTATGGGTTGAAATGATACATATCCGAACGGACTTTAGAATAGGGAAAAATCATTATGGGCTGAAATGATAGGCCTGAGTGTTTTTTTATTTATTTGTATTTGTCTTGGGATTTCGGGTTTGAAATAATCAAAACCCGAAAATTTTACTGATTACGGATTTAAATGATAATTTCCGTGTCACTTGATTTAGGTGTGAAATATTATCCAGACCCGTGCTTGATTTTAAAATATGATTTCTTATAAATTTCATGTATTGTAAATGAATGAAAAAAATATGAAATTTGACTTATATTGGATTTAAAATGTTTAAGCAGTGATTTATAAAAGGTTAAGTGGTATAAGTTAATAGATGGTTTGAGTTGTAGTGTGAAAGTTTGATTTAACGTAATAATGGGAATTTAAGTAAAAATGGAATTATAAGCTTAACTGGTAATTAATATAATTGATGTATGAAATGGAAAAAAATAAAGTAAAAGAAAATATCAAGTTATTTGTAAAATAAAGTTAAGCAACTTACAGTGTATATTGAATTTATGTAATTAGTTTAAAATGTTAAATAAATAGAAATTTGTAATTCAACTTGACTTGGAATTGTGAGATTTGGTTTTAAAATGCAAGTTTAAGTAAATTAAATAAAATGGAAATTTAGTTCAATGTATGAAATGGTAATTTGAAATTTAAATGATAAATAATTATTAAAGGGTAAAGAATGGGAAATTTGTACACTTGAATTTAATAAGAGAAATTATTGATATTTATTTATGAAATTTACTTTATAAAATCATGAGTTAAAGGGTATTTAAATGACCATTTTTAAAGTGGAAAATATGAAATTTTATAAGTTAAAAATGGTTTAAATTGAAGTTTACTTGTAGGGCTGAAATTTCAACGTTTTATAGTTTTTTTGAATAAATGAACTCTGAAATGTCTAAAATTTTGGAAATTGAATATTTGATTTGAAAGTATAATAACTTCACTTTTAAATGGTTTAAATGAATTATTTTTTTATAATAATATAAACCATTTTGGAAACATAATTTGGAATGGTATTTAAAATAGTAAATGAATGATATACTTGAATTTAAAAGGTATTTAAATTTGAATTCAAATAATGAGTTGATAATGAGATTTTGAAAGAATATGATATTTTGAAATGGTTCGGAAATGATTTGATCCTTATTTTTATTAAGGTTTGTATTTGAAATGATATTTTATTTTTGAAGTATAAAATACTACTTTGAAATTTATAACCACGGGTACACTTCTTTGTGTGCAAAGTGATTTCCTAGTGATTGTTTGATACACACCTTGAATTTGAGAGTGTGGCTAGAGGCGAGCGATTACTGTAACAACCCTGTATTTTCTGATTATTGTAATTGTATATTTTAATTATTTTAATTTAAATTCCTAATTTAAAAACTTTATTTTATTTATTAAAATGAATATATTTTGTTAATTGAAATATAAATGTTGATTTTGATGTGGATTAGAATTTCAATCATGCATAAATGGAATATTTCCAGAAAAGTGAATTTTGGTCAAAATGGTCAAACTTTGACTTTTAAATTTAAAATTTGAAAGTTTGAAAATTTAAATTTTATATTTTATATTGAAAGTAAATAAAATTTTAAGAACACTGCTTTTCGTTTCGTTGAAATCTGATTTATAATGTGAAAGTTATGCCTTTTTAACTATTCTGTGAAATTTGCTGTAGTAAACAAAATTGTTTATTTTAAATTATATAAATAATCTTTTTAATTGTCATATCTTATTCTAAATTATATCATATGCTATGTTACATATATTCTTACCTTTTAAATATTTTTAAAGTGATGTTTGAATTTTTCCAAAGTCTATTGAATTTATTTTCTATTTTTAAAGGTTAGTTTCCATTTTTCTGTTATTTTCTTTATTTAAATTATATTTAATTAAAATTTATTTATTCATTTTATGTATGCATTTTATTTTTATGTTTTTATCTTTATTTATAAATATGTTTCATGTACATACAATTTTTCCAAAGTTCATTTCATTTATTTTCAAATTTTCAAGCCTAGTTTACATTTTCTTTGCAATTTTCTTAATTTAAATATATTTAATTAATATTTATTTATTTATTTTTGTTTATTTACTATATTTTCGTGTTTTATCTATATTTATACATATTTTACATGTATTTAAAATTTAAAAAGAAATGGTGGAAATTTGAAAGGTTTGTGACTCTTTATTTGCTTAAGCCTCTTTGTATTCTCACCTTTTCATTATCAACCATTACCTTTTCATTTTTGCTGCCTTAACTCCATTGCTTCAGCCGTATCTTTTTCCTCACCATTTTCACGAAAATTTAACCTTCTCAACTCCAAAAAGATCGGCCATCAACCTGAGAAAAAGTTTTGGTAAAATTTCTATTTCTTTTTTCATGTTTTCCTTCTTGTTTCTTATGTTATTTGCATTGCTTTCTTCACCTTCTAGGATTGGCACCTCTCCACTCCATCAGCTCCACCATCACCTCCTCCATCTACAGCAGCCATTAGCCCCTCCTTTGACCAAAAATTCAGGCCATGACCCTTCACATGAAGCATCACCACAAAAACATTGCAAAGCTTTGCCAAACTTCACCAAAACAATGCTAGCCAAGCCTATACTCCACTATTACCTTCATAGTTGCCTTTGGCCACTCCTTAGCCACCACCACCATCATCTACATCACTTTTGGCTGCCACGTGAACACTGACCAGATCTGAAACCCCCTATGGCGGAGCTCCAATTGACCTAAGCCGAGCCAAAAAGTTGAACAACTTACCTCTTTTGCATTGTCTTTGGTATGCTTCATGTTAGCACCACTACACCTTCATCTCCACTTGTTTTGATGCCATACCTGACCCAAACCTGACCTATATGATGCCAATCCTGAGCTTAACACATCATTGGCTAAGCTCATGATCCACCTTGGTCGAGCATTCGAATGGTAAAGACAAGGTCTTGTCTTTATTGCCTTGTATTTCAACTTTTTCTAAATAATTTTGTGTTGAATATTCATATGTTATATTGTCTTGTTTTGGGTTGTTTACTAGATGATATATTGGCTCTCTTCACTCATTTGAATCACTAGTCTTGCTGTATCGTGCTTGTCGTGCCTTTGGAATCGTTTGTGTGTCCTAGTGGTCTTCAGCTTGAAAAGGTGAGTCTTTCTCACTCTGACATTTATACTTATGAAATAGTGAATTGATGTCAAGTGTTTAGTAATATAAAATGTTATGCAAGTTAATGTTGATCATATGTTATGCTATACCATGTTATTACCATGTTAAAACTGTTAATTATCACCTGACATCTGATATATGACATTATATTGTGACATTGACATTGTTTATATTGTTTATGCATATATTCACACTGCAAGTTCCCTGTTAGAATAGAATCACTATGGGTTGAAATGATACATACCTGAACGGACTTTAGAATAGGGAAAAATTGTTATGGGCTGAAATGATAGGCCTGAGCGATTTTTATTGTATTTTATCTGACTTGGGATTGCGGGTTTGAAATGATAAAACCCGGTTTTCTTTGTAAATTACGGATTGAAATGATATATATTCGTATCACTTGACCTAGGTTAGAAAATTATATACAGACCCCGTGGTATATTTTTAAATGATTTTTTTTAAATATGTATTTTCAAAAGTATGAAATTTTGATTTAAAATATATATATTATGGTTTTAAGAAAGTTAAATATTAAATCTTGAAATTGTGAATTTAAGTGAATTCAAGTATGCAAATTTGGAGTAAATGTGACGTTTGACTTTAAATTTTATTTTAAGATGTAAATAAATAATGGAAATTAAATTTAAAGTTTTGAAATGATATTTGAAGTAAAATTTTAAGTTTATTAAATTTATAAATTAATAAACAGTGAAATTTGACTTAATAAATGAATGGAGTTTGCAAAATTGAATGTTTGATCTTAAAATTTTATTGTGTTAAATCATATGTTAAAATGATTTCAAATGTGAAATTTTGAAGTCTAGAAATATGGTTTTTAAGTTGTAATAATAAAAATTTGGAGTTTTATTATTATTTTTGAAAAGCTAAAATGAAACCTGGAATTTTATAGCATTTTCAAAATGCTTTAGTCTTTTGACAGCATTTTAATGCTATTGTTTTGAATCTAACAATGTTTGAAATAACTAAATATCTATTATGACATTTTATAAATGTCGCTATTCTTGAAATAAACCATTTTGGAAAATATAAGCTACGATGGCACTTTATAAATGCTGTCGTTGATATAATTTGACAATGTTTTGAAATGTTATAGATTTTAACACTGTTTGGGCTATATTTTAAATTGTTAAATAATTTAACTTTTGAAATGGATTATCTGTGAAATTTTAGAAATTTTGAATATTTAAATCTGAATTTTTAAGGAAATTAAATTGAATTTGAATTTAAATAAAGTTTACTTGGTTATGTGTTAAATGGAATGAAATGTAATATAATAAATGAATTTTTGAATGGAATTTTGGAATGTATTTTTGGTAATGATGTTTGAAATAATAAATGAATGACATATTTGATTTTTAAATGATATTTAACTTTGAATATTTGGATTTGAATTCAAATAATGATTTGATTATGAAGTTTGAAAGGATGTAATATTTTAATGATTTTGAAATGGTTTGGAAATGATTTGATCTTTATTTTAATAAAGAATGTGAATGTTGAATGATATTTGATTTTTCTTTATTTGATAAAGGAATATTTGAAGTTTATATTTGTATGAAAAGATATTTGGTTTAATTGTAATTTAAGTTTATTTTAATAATATTGGATTTATGAAATGAATATTTCAAAACTACATAATAATGAAATTAGATTTGAGATATGAATATATGGAATTGTAAAGTTTAGTTTTGAAATGTGGGATATTAAAGTTTGGAAACATATTAAAATTGGATAGCTTATTTTGTAGATCAAATCTATATTTTAAATTTATAAGATTTGAAATGTTTTGTTAGAAAACTGAATTGAATTGAAATTGATGGTTTGATTTGAATTAAATTGGAAATTTGAAATTTTGAATTAAATTGGAAATAAATTTGTAAAATGTAAAGAATTAAATGAATGTTTCATGATTTCAAATGTATGATTTCAGAATGTTATAACTTTCGAAGTGTAATGATTTCAAGTATTTTGGTTTCGAACGAGTTATAACTTTGAAAGTATTATGATTTTTGGAAGTGAATATAGGTTTGAGATGGAAATGATAAAGTATAAACTATTTTGATTTGAATATAGTTTTGAAAGAAAAATGATTTTGGTTTCGAAGTATAAACTATTTTGATTGAATAAATAGTTTTGAAATAAAAATGGTTTTGGTTTCGAGGCATAAACTATTTTGAAAGGAATATAGTTTTGAAATGAAATGATTTGATCCTTTTGAAATATAAACTATTTTGAAATGACCACGAAGTTATAATAACGTTTGGTTGTTAAAGAGACCGGGATCGAAAGTTGTCATACTCTCTGCCAACTCTGAAAACCACTTTAACAACCGTGTACGCGGTGGAGATTCAAGAATGAAGTAGGATGGTGGCGACGTTCTTGAGGTATATTACGTGGACCCAACTCCCGTGAGTTGGCATATGGTGGCTAAAACAGGAGCGATCTCGGGCCAAAGGAGGTAGCACCTCTGGTCGGACACATTCCTTCGATACTATACTCTTACTGGTGATTGATTAGATGGCCATCCTCCGATTTTGATTGGGAGTGTGTTCCGAGGTGGGCATATGTGGCTGCTGCGTTACCACCAGCCCGTGTGCGTAATTGGTATATCTACCCTGGCATTGCCTTGTGTGCCGTGTCACCTACCGTACCGTGCCTTTACTACGAGTTCGTTTTTCTCCCGTAGCCCGTGTGGTATCCTCTGACAGTCACCCGGAGTGGAGATGACATGATATTGGATGGACTACTGGGACTATTATGTGTGAAGGGTGATATGGGTAGCCCGTAACGCTATTTAAAAGTATATTTATTTTACTGTAGACATTATTATAGTAGCGCAATATTACTACATAGTAAATAGTTTAACGGATCCTTAAAGGATGGGCGATCCCAAGCATCCTTTAAGTTACTGATGCATTTTTGTTACTGTTCACTTGAGTTTATTTACAGTTCATAAGTATTTACGTCCTGACTCGAGTGTTTTGTATTTTGCTTTACGCTCGAGTCAGATTGAGTGAGTTAGCATTCAAGATTCACCTTCGGAGTTGGAGCTTTCCTTGAAGATCCAGCCATCTATTTTGCTTTCTGTATACAGTGATTTCAGTGATGTATTCTGATTTGTACCTGATCTATCTTGTTACTTTTTGTTGTATCATGTTTAACTCTGATGTATCTTATTTTTATATAGTAGCTTCATGAACTACTATTTCTTTTAAATTCCGCTGCATTATTAAATACTCTGTGTCTGTGATCTGTGATTAATTATTTACTGTATATTCTGAGATTTGCCATTTTTTTTTACAACGCGGTATTTTGAGCAATTCAAGTCCGACATGTGCGGATGCGAATGGTTGAAAATATCGGGTCGTTACAGTTGGTATCAGAGCTTTGGTAGCTCTAGGCAAAACTCAGTATATAGGGTAAATGAAATTGCACAATCACTTTCATTCGAGTTTAAACCTCTTCCTTTTTGACTCGATTCCTTTGAATTTTGGAACATTCCCTGTGGTTCCAAAATCCATTCGTGTCCCTCACTATTTATCTTCTTTTGTTTCTAGAGTATCCCATAACTCAACTTCAAAAGATCTTCATAATGAGTCGGCGGTCTCGCCAACCTCAAATTTATTTTTAAAGGGGGAAAACTCCTTTACAACAACATCGATTCACCAGAGATTCTATATCCTCGGTTTAGATGCTAGTATCTCTTATAATTTCGAACTCTACATCTTGAGATCGAATGTCGATTTACCCAAGAAATCCACATCGGTCTTATTCTTTAAGTCACGGTTGACCCGGTTAAGGTTGCCCGCGATTTATATAAGCTTATCCATCTTTCTATTCTGTTATTTAATTATCTCATCTTTGTTTCCAACTTATCTTCAAATCATTCTTGAAGTGTATTTGTAAACTAATATTTAAAATGTCTAATATATTGTGTTTTTGAGTTGTTGATGTTGATTTGGGTTTCTGATCGATTCGTATGATCAACGCTATCGATAAGATTTCCAAAACACTTGAACAGAGCAAACTGACACAATATGTTTTAAAATTAGTAATGAAATAAATTTTGTGAAATAAATTTTGTAACTATATTATAAATCTTTATCTGGATTTTATTTGAATTGGTTGTTAAGAAATAATATTTGATTTTATATATCATTTTCTATTATTTCATATATCTAATTGAACTATAAAACATAGTTATAAATTTATTTGGAAATTTAAAATGAATGTAAAAAAAAATAAAAATTTGAGAATTTAATTTCGGATGGATTTCAAACTTTGTGTTTAAAGTTTTAAAGGATATATTATTTCAAGTATTTTCGAATAGAAATTTGTTTCCAAAAAATTTTAAATTTAAATTTAGTTCTCTTCTCTTTGTCGCTGGAAAATAATTTCGGTGATGATTGCAGCATCATCGACATTCATTTTCGAGTTTCAAAGTGAAGAGACCATTCTGTAGTCTTGCTATAATTTTGGTTTTGGAAAATTTAATTGGTTTTAATTTCTAAAATAATAATGGATTTATAACATATGCTGATATATGATTTAAATTTAAATGGATATATATATATATATAGTATATGAGCATTTATTTATCTCTAAATAATTTGGAATTTATCGAAAATTTAATTCCTAAATTTTATCTTCAAAGATAATTTCTAAGTATAATTTCAAGATTTGGTTAAATATTCAAGCTTGAAATAATTTAATTAGAAAGTTTTATTTGTATAATACACAATTTCATTCCAATATAACTTACCTTAATTTTGAGAAGTTGAATATGTAATTGGATAATGTACAATATAAAAAAAAAGATTTTATAAATAAAATTTGAGTGATTATAATAAATGTTATACACTTAAATTTTAGTTATAAAAAGATTAACAGAGGTAAATAGAAAAAGGGGTAATGGAATAATTTACAATATAAAATGATGATAAAGGAACTAAGAATAAGATAAAGCAGTTATAATAAGTATAAATATATGTAACATAGGTGATAAAATATATTGAGAGGAATAAATTAAATTTTTTTAATTAGTAATAAGGAAGAATTAAATTTTGTTAAGTACATTTTGAATATAATAAATGATTTTTTCTTTGAAATCCATGATTTTTGAAATTGTTAATTTAAGATAATTGGATGATAAGATAATGAAATTAGAGATAGTTTAGATTTATTTAACTTATGTAAGATTTATAATCAATTTAAGTTGAAATTTTCATGGTTTCAAATTTATTATCTTATTTTGTTTTTCAAACTATCTTTTGGTTGTCCTAATTTCCCTTATCTTGCTACAGAATGGGAGGCTATTGCCTATACCAGTCTGTTTAGAAATCTTTCTATAATCTTTAATAATCTTTGGTACTCATCTTTGAATCTGAGCACTGCTTACCATCCATAGACCATCGGTTAAGCGGGAAGGGTGAATCAGATTGTAAAAGATTTTTTTGTGCTTGTGTTCTTGATTCTGGAGGATCTTGAGAAGATCATCTCCACATTGTTAAACTTACCTATAGCAACAGTTATCAAGTATAATTTTAATCTTCTTGTCATCTTTCCTTAATACTACTTCATTCTATCTTTTCCATGCTTTCCCATACCTCAATCCTTTTCGGGGACGAAAAGTTTTGAGTGGGGGAGAGTGTAACAACCCTGTATTTTCTGATTATTGTAATTGTATATTTTAATTATTTTAATTTAAATTCCTAATTTAAAAATTTTATTTTATTTATTAAAATGAATATATTTTGTTAATTGAAATATAAATGTTGATTTTGATGTGGATTAGAATTTCAATCATGCATAAATGGAATATTTCCTGAAAAGTGAATTTTGGTCAAAATGGTCAAACTTTGACTTTTAAATTTAAAATTTGAAAGTTTGAAAATTTGACTTTTATATTTTATTTTGAAAGTAAATAAAATTTTAAGAACACTGCTTTTCGTTTCGTTGAAATCTGATTTATAATGTGAAAGTTATGCCTTTTTAACTATTCTGTGAAATTTGTTGTAGTTAACAAAATTGTTTATTTTAAATTATATAAATAATCTTTTTAATTGTCATATCTTATTCTAAATTATATTATATGCTATGTTACATATATTCTTACCTTTTAAATATTTTTAAAGTGATGTTTGAATTTTTCCAAAGTCTATTGAATTTATTTTCTATTTTTAAAGGTTAGTTTCCATTTTTCTGTTATTTTATTTATTTAAATTATATTTAATTAAAATTTATTTATTCATTTTATGTATGCATTTTATTTTTATGTTTTTATCTTTATTTATAAATATATTTCATGTACATACAATTTTTCCAAAGTTCATTTCATTTATTTTCAAATTTTCAAGCCTAGTTTACATTTTCTTTGCAATTTTCTTAATTTAAATATATTTAATTAATATTTATTTATTTATTTTTGTTTATTTACTATATTTTCGTGTTTTATCTATATTTATACATATTTTACATGTATTTAAAATTTAAAAAGAAATGGTGGAAATTTGAAAGGTTTGTGACTCTTTATTTGCTTAAGCCTCTTTGTATTCTCACCTTTTCATTATCAACCATTACCTTTTCATTTTTGCTGCCTTAACTCCATTGCTTCAGCCGTATCTTTTTCCTCATCATTTTCAAGAAAATTTAACCTTCTCAACTCCAAAAAGATCGGCCATCAACCTGAGAAAAAGTTTTGGTAAAATTTCTATTTCTTTTTTCATGTTTTCCTTCTTGTTTCTTATGTTATTTGCATTGCTTTCTTCAACTTCTAGGCTTGGCACCTCTCCACTCCATCAGCTCCACCATCACCTCCTCCATCTACAGCAGCCATTAGCCCCTCCTTTGACCAAATATTCAGGCCATGACCCTTCACATGAAGCATCACCACAAAAACATTGCAAAGCTTTGCCAAACTTCACCAAAACAATGCTAGCCAAGCCTATACTCCACTATTACCTTCATAGTTGCCTTTGGCCACTCCTTAGCCAGCACCACCATCATCTACATCACTTTTGGCTGCCACGTGACCACTGACCAGATCTGAAACCCCCTATGGCGGAGCTCCAATTGACCTAAGCCGAGCCAAAAAGTTGAACAACTTACCTCTTTTGCATTGTCTTTGGTATGCTTCATGTTAGCACCACTACACCTTCATCTCCACTTGTTTTGATGCCATACCTGACCCAAACCTGACCTATATGATGCCAATCCTGAGCTTAACACATCATTGGCTAAGATCATGATCCACCTTGGTCGAGCATTCGAATGGTAAAGACAAGGTCTTGTCTTTATTGCCTTGTATTTCAACTTTTTCTAAATAATTTTTTGTTGAATATTCATATGTTATATTGTCTTGTTTTGGGTTGTTTACAAGATGATATATTGGCTCTCTTCACTCATTTGAATCACTAGTCGTGCTGTATCGTGCTTGTCGTGCCTTTGGAATCGTTTCTGTGTCCTAGTGGTCTTCAGCTTCAAAAGGTGAGTCTTTCTCACTCTGACATTTATACTTATGAAATAGTAAATTGATGTCAAGTGTTTAGTAATATAAAATGTTATGCAAGTTAATGTTGATCATATGATATGCTATACCATGTTATTACCATGTTAAAACTGTTAATTATCACCTGACATCTGATATATGACATTATATTGTGACATTGACATTGTTTATATTGTTTATGCATATATTCACACTGCAAGTTCCCTGTTAGAATAGAATCACTATGGGTTGAAATGATACATACCTGAACGGACTTTAGAATAGGGAAAAATTGTTATAGGCTGAAATGATAGGCCTGAGCGATTTTTATTGTATTTTATCTGACTTGGGATTGCGGGTTTGAAATGATAAAACCCGGTTTTCTTTGTAAATTACGGATTGAAATGATATATATTCGTATCACTTGACCTAGGTTAGAAAATTATATACAGACCCCGTGGTATATTTTTAAATGATTTTTTTTAAATATGTATTTTCAAAAGTCTGAAATTTTGATTTAAAATATATATATTATGGTTTTAAGAAAGTTAAATATTAAATCTTGAAATTGTGAATTTAAGTGAATTCAAGTATGCAAATTTGGAGTAAATGTGACGTTTGACTTTAAATTTTATTTTAAGATGTAAATAAATAATGGAAATTAAATTTAAAGTTTTGAAATGATATTTGAAGTAAAATTTTAAGTTTATTAAATTTATAAATTAATAAACAGTGAAATTTGACTTAATAAATGAATGGAGTTTGCAAAATTGAATGTTTGATCTTAAAATTTTATTGTGTTAAATCATATGTTAAAATGATTTTAAATGTGAAATTTTGAAGTTTAGAAATATGATTTTTAAGTTGTAATAATAACAATTTGGAGTTTTATTATTATTTTTGAAAAGCTAAAATGAAACCTGGAATTTTATGGCATTTTCAAAATGCTTTAGTCTTTTGACAGCATTTTAATGCTATTATTTTGAATCTAACAATGTTTGAAATAACTAAATATCTATTATGACATTTTATAAATGTCGCTATTCTTGAAATAAACCATTTTTGAAAATATAAGCTACGATAGCACTTTATAAATGCTGTCGTTGCTATAATTTGACAATGTTTTGAAATGTTATAGATTTTAACACTGTTTGGGCTATATTTTAAATTGTTAAATAATTTAACTTTTGAAATGGATTATCTGTGAAATTTTAGAAGTTTTGAATATTTAAATCTGAATTTTTAAGGAATTTAAATTGAATTTGAATTTAAATAAAGTTTACTTGGTTATGTGTTAAACGGAATGAAATGTAATATAATAAATGAATTTTTGAATGGAATTTTGGAATGTATTTTTGGTAATGATGTTTGAAATAATAAATGAATGACATATTTGATTTTTAAATGATATTTAACTTTGAATATTTGGATTTGAATTCAAATAATGATTTGATTATGAAGTTTTGAAAGGATGTAATATTTTAATGATTTTGAAATGGTTTGGAAATGATTTGATCTTTATTTTAATAAAGAATGTGAATGTTGAATGATATTTGATTTTTCTTTATTTGATAAAGGAATATTTTAAGTTTATATTTGTATTAAAAGATATTTGGTTTAATTGTAATTTAAGTTTATTTTAATAATATTGGATTTATGAAATGAATATTTCAAAACTACATAATAATGAAATTAGATTTGAGATATGAATATATGGAATTATAAAGTTTAGTTTTGAAATGTGGGATATTAAAGTTTGGAAACATATTAAAATTGGATAGCTTATTTTGTAGATCAAATCTATATTTGAAATTTATAAGATTTGAAATGTTTTGTTAGAAAACTGAATTGAATTGAAATTGATGGTTTGATTTGAATTAAATTGGAAATTTGAAATTTTGAATTAAATTGGAAATAAATTTGTAAAATGTAAATAATTAAATGAATGTTTCATGATTTCAAATGTATGATTTCAGAATGTTATAACTTTCGAAGTGTAATGATTTCAAGTATTTTGGTTTCGAACGAGTTATAACTTTGAAAGTATTATGATTTTTGGAAGTGAATATAGGTTTGAGATGGAAATGATAAAGTATAAACTATTTTGATTTGAATATAGTTTTGAAATAAAAATGATTTTGGTTTCGAAGTATAAACTATTTTGATTGAATAAATAGTTTTGAAATAAAAATGGTTTTGGTTTCGAGGCGTAAACTATTTTGAAAGGAATATAGTTTTGAAATGAAATGATTTGATCCTTTTGAAATATAAACTATTTTGAAATGACCACGGCGTTATAATAACGTTTGGTTGTTAAAGAGACCGGGATCGAAAGTTGTCATACTCTCTGCCAACTCCGAAAACCACTTTAACAACCGTGTACGCGGTGGAGATTCAAGAATGAAGTAGGATGGTGGCGACGTTCTTGAGGTATATTACGTGGACCCAACTCCCGTGAGTTGGCATAAGGTGGCTAAAAGAGGAGCGATCTCGGGCCAAAGGAGGTAGCACCTCTGGTCGGACACATTCCTTCGATACTATACTCTTACTGGTGATTGATTAGATGGCCATCCTCCGATTTTGATTGGGAGTGTGTTCCGAGGTGGGCGTATGTGGCTGCTGCGTTACCACCAGCCCATATGCGTAATTGGTATATCTACCCTGGCATTGCCTTGTGTGCCGTGTCACCTACCATACCGTGCCTTTACTACGAGTTTGTTTTTCTCCCGTAGCCCGTGTGGTATCCTCTGACAGTCACCCGGAGTGGAGATGGCATGATATTGGATGGACTACTGGGACTATTATGTGTGAAGGGTGATATGGGTAGCCCGGAACGCTATTTAAAAGTATATTTATTTTACTGTAGACATTATTGTAGTAGCGCAATATCACTACATAGTAAATAGTTTAACGGATCCTTAAAGGATGGGCGATCCCAAGCATCCTTTAAGTTACTTATGCATTTTTGTTACTGTTCACTTGAGTTTATTTACAGTTCATAAGTATTTATGTCCTGACTCGAGTGTTTTGTATTTTACTTTACGCTCGAGTCAGATTGAGTGAGTTAGCATTCAAGTTTCACCTTCGGAGTTGGGGCTTTCCTTGAACATCCGGCCATCTATTTTGCTTTCTGTATCCAGTGATTTCAGTGATGTATTCTGATTTGTACCTGATGTATCTTGTTACTTTTTTTTGTATCATGTTTAACTCTGATGTATCTTATTTTTATATAGTAGCTTCATGAACTACTATTTCTTTTAAATTCCGCTGCATTATTTGTAACGACCCGGAAAATTTTAACAATTTTAATTGATTCTATAACGTATTTAATTGAATATTTGTGAAATCTTATAATAATTGAATTTTTAAATAAAATGTTTATATATTTAGAATACGTATATTTAAATATAGCAGATTGTAAATTTTCAAATAATTTTATGGAAGTTTATTTAATTGAGAAAACGTGCTGTCCAATTCAAGCTATTAATTGCTTTAATTGATTTCTGAATCAATGAGTAACTGTTTCTTTTTACTACCGTTAAAGATTTCTATTGCTTAATACTTTTCCAATCCAGGTAGAATTTTCCATTCGTAACCATTAATAAATTTGAGATCATCGACCTTGCTTTTATTATTCCTTGTAGTTTCGTGCACTGACTTTACCTTTCCCACTACCCATAATTTTCTCTATACGTTTCTTTTGCAATTGAAGCGTATATTTATATTTCTGGTGGTGCGTTTATTCTGGTCTCTCTTTATTTTTGTTTTTAACGCTTGAAAGAATCTCAAATCATCAAGCTAGTAGCATCCGTTCCTTCCCTCGCTTTCATAAGGCCTATAATATATAAACCACTTGCTTATAGATCCGAACACAACTTTGTCATCAAATTTAATGTGCCTTCCTCTCCCTATTATTTCGGTTCCAACCTTCCTAGTAAATGGCTTTAATAAATTTTGGCTAAATCATAGATACGGACTTTTCAAATTTCTTTCATTTTATATTTATTTCCAATTCCTTCATTGCTTCAAAAATTTTGAACGTGCCTAATCATCTCAGCATGTATATATAATGTAAGCCTACCTTTCCTTGGAAAGCTATTGCTCACAAAATTTCCTGATTTCTTTCCTTTTATCCATTTTTATATCCTTGACTTTCAAAACTCATTATGTGTTGTACAAACAAACAAAAAATTTATTGCCTTAAGTGTATAGCTAAATCAACTATTGACCGTTACAATTACTTTTATTTGTATATTCATTTCAATTTATTACTTAAATAACGTTTTGATGAATTGATGGACAGCTTTACGTTTCTTTTGCTTTTGAAAACTTTATATTTATAGTGTATGTTTCTTTTGCATTTCAAAAATTTGAAACATGCTGCCCCATTTAAGCCATTAATTGTTTTAATTATTTTTCTTAATCAACATATAAACGTTGCTTTTTATTATTCCAGGATTTACATCCATACTTTAATCTCTGCTGTTCCATTTATTTCATTTGAAATCTAAATTTATTTACCATTAATTTATACGCCTCTTTCTCTTCCCTCTTTTACCTCTTCGTTTCCGTGTTTCTAGGAATATATATATATATATATATATATATATATATATATATATAGTATAACATAGATTGCACCTTCTTTTCTCTCTGTAGGCTATTTGTTGCCCTCAAATTAATATTAAAAGAGGAGAGAGCTTTGTAAATATTATATAAAGTCATATAGCACGTTCACATATCAGATGCAGACCTACCTTTATATTTAAGAAACTAGCATTTTCTCTGTTGCCTCAAGAATGCCCTTCGCCATGTCATGTTGCTTGAATCACGCATGCATTCTTCCTTTAAAAATCGCCTGTTCTCATCTCCCCTCCATCTTTTCTTATTGCTTCCAAACCTAAGCATGAGCTCTCTCTTTTCCTTAGCCTGCCTCCTCCCCATGGCCGCATGCATTAGTTGGCAAAACATTTCCTCTCCGGTTTTTAAAAGTAAGTACGCATTTTATTTGATATAAGTCTATTTTATATATTAAGAACAGTATAGATTGTGCATAAGTTTTGTTTTATATGTTTACTGCAACTATGGGGATTTTGAATTCCCTAATAGTTGAACTTTAAAAATAATAATATATTTCATAATAGTATATATATGATAATTGTTATATTTATAAACGTGTATATAAATATTTAACTTTTGTTCATATATAAAGGTTAGTATATATTTATACTGTATTATGTATATTATTTTAAGATTTTACGATATATAGTTTTTGACTTTTGTTAGCATATAGTTATCGTACGGCTTTTAGGTACGTATGTTTTACTAACTAGTTGATAAGTTAAATATATATATATATATATATATATATATATATATATACGCGTTTTATTTTACTATTGATAGCTTACGGTATATATGGTATAAGTTTGGCAGCCTTCTATTAATATACGTATTTTTATATGTTTTATATATTTGGTTATAACAGTTTCAACTATAATAAAATATGTTATTTTATTAGCTTTCATATGTTAGATATATAAAATATAGTATTTCAATTTTCGTTACTGTTTTGGTATATATATTATATAAAATTGGTGGGTACACGTTTGATAGGTCAATTTATAATATATATATATTTTTATGATTGTTTTAGTATTTTAGAGTCTACCGTACTATATTTATTTTATTTTCAACAATTTACATAAGTTATATTTAAATGTAGGTATATATATAAATTTTCTATGGTAGTTTTACAGTATAAGTTATATCAATATTTTATAATTTCAACAGTATATGCTTTCAAAAGTTTATTTCATGTCAGCCTTAAGGTTGTTTGCACTGACTGATATACGTTGGATTTTTTTTAAGGGATGTGTATTTTGATTTCAAGTATAGTCATATGTATAGTCATATACAAATTGGTAGAGGAAATGTTATATAGTATATATATGGTTATATTAATATAGTCGGTCTGCACACCTATGTATATATATTAACCGAGGCATTCATATTTTGTTGCATATTTTATAAACTGTGTCTGCATATGTTGGCTAGTTGTATATAAGCTCACTTATCCTATTTATCTTCCTTGATCCAATTCTGATTTGAATTCGTCTATTCCTATTATCAGTTTTGATCATTGAACCGTGTCCATCTAGCTTTGTTTTGGAATTCGGATCTGGATTTCATAACTCACTTCTTTTTCTCTGGCCTCGAAAGGTGAGAAATCACTCACGATTAACATTCTTTTATTTACTAAATTTGATTTCAATTGAGACGACAATTGAAATATGAGGCTGTAGTTATTTAAATTGTTATATATGCTATTATCTGTAACTATTCACTTATGGGATATGACACCATATCCTATTGTTTATATATTTATTTTGATGATATATGCCTGTTGTTATTATTATTTACATATCTGTTATCACTCTGCAAGTTCCCTGTTAGTATAGAAATCACTATGGGTTGAAATGATACATACCCGAACAGACTTTAGAATAGGAGAAAATCGTTATGGGTTGAAATGATAAACCCAAGCGATTTTCATTTAATTGAATTGGGATTACGGGTTGAAATGCTATCCACCCGTATACATTTAGTGTACGGATTGAAATGATAAATATCCGTAACACTTGACCATATGATAAGAAATATATACAGACATCGTTGGTCCATATATATAAATATTTTGAAATTTAATTCATTGTTTTGGAAAGAAATATATGGTCTTATTAAATGTTAATCCTTAAATTTTTTTATATATAATGGGTAATGATATATAGATTTAATAATATTTAATTTAGTCAAAATTTGATTTAATACATAAATTATGCTAAATATTTATGTAAATTTTATTCCAAAAGTATTCTGCAATTTACTAAGATTGGGAGATAAATGTGGGTTTATCTAAATGGTATTTAAATAAGGATTTATTCAATTAAATCAATTTGAAATTTTTGAATGGGAAATTTAAGGGTATGATTTTGTAACTGGATTTTTATTTAAGTGATTTAATGAATATTTCACGTTTAAATAAATTAAAGAAAATATTGAGTAAAATGTAATTTAAGGTTACTTAAATGACATTGTATCTAATGAGGGATTATTTTAAGACTAGATAATAATGAGGTTAAATCGAGATCTATATGGAACTATTAAATTGAACATTTAATTAAATATTAAAGCTTTGAACTATATTGGGATTTAAATGGTTTATTTTCAGATTCGGATATGTATTTGAAATCAGTATAGTTGAATTTATTATTTAGAAACTAAATTGATTAAAAAGTTAGTTTGAAACGTTGAATACTTAAAGTTTTGAAATATATTGAACATAAAGGGTATTTTGTGATTTCAAATTCGAATTTGAGATCGATAAAATTGAAGTGGTTATTTTAGAAATTGAGTTGAATTTAAATTAATAAATTGAGATTGAAATAGATTTAAATGGGGTGGTCGGGTTGATGTTAAACGATTTGTTAAGTTGAGGGAATTGAAATTTCTTTACTGTACAAATTATTTAATATATAAAAATACTATTTGGGAAGTATAGAGATATTTGAAGCTAAAATGATATTTGGTTTTGAAGTATAAATTAAGTTGAAAAGACTACGGTGTTATAGTGTATATTTCTATCTTTTAGATAGTTCCATGGACCCTTAGAGGATGGTTATCCCAGACATCCTCTAAGTTAATTATATTTCAGTTGATATTTCACTTGAGTTAGATTTATAGATATAAGAATGTTAATCCTGACTCGAGTGTTTTGTGTTTTGCTTTACGCTCGGGTCAGACTGAGAGATACAGCATTTGAGACTCATCTTCGAAATTGGAGCTTTGCTTGAAGATCCAGCTATCTATCCCTTCAGTCATCCAGTTGATTGGTTCAGAGAAGCCATTTTTGCATTGGAGACTTCATGGCATTTGAACTATTCGGTTGTATTTTATTTCTAACTCTGAGGTATATAGTAGCTTCATGAACTACTATTCTTTATCTATTCCGCTGCATTGTATTACTCTGTGTAAGTGATCTATGATTGATTTATTTACTGTATATTTTAAGTTTTGTCAAATTTTATTAACAATTCGGTATTTTGAATTATTCAAGTCGGACATGTACGGTTTTATTGTCGATTTGAATGGTCCAAAATAGCGGGTCGTTACATTATTAAATACTCTGTGTCTGTGATCTGTGATTAATTATTTACTGTATATTCTGAGATTTGCCAATTTTTATTTACAACGCGGTATTTTTAGCAATTCAAGTCCGACATGTGCGGATGCGAATGGTTGAAAATATCGGGTCGTTACAATTACTGCAGCTCTTGCTACCCTAGTCACATTAACACTGTTATTTGCATTAATTACTTTAATATGAGTATTCCTGTGATAGTGTTTATTCCTGATGGTTTACCAGATCCTTAAAGGATGGGCGATCCCAAGCGTCCTTTAAGTTATTGTGCATTGCTATTACAGCTCACTTGAGTTGGTTTACATTGTATAAGTATGTATGTCTTGACTCGAGTGTTTTGTGTTTTACTTTACGCTCGGGTCAGCCTAAGAATCACAGTTTTGGATTCACCTTTTGGAACTAGAGAATTGTTAGAGCTTATCTGACTATCTATTCGTCTTCTTCTTCCAGTCATATCCTATTCATTATTGCTTCTGTATTAGTGAGTCATGTATCCAGACTTCTATTGTATCCATTTTGAAACTATGATATTTTGTATATGATTTGAGAGTATGTATATAGTAGCTTCATGAGCTACTATGGTATTTTATTTCTGTTGTGAGTTATTTTGATATTTTTGTATCTGTGATTATATGAACGATTTTATTTGCTCCAAATTTCTTAACAATCCACTATTTTGAATTATTCAAGTCTGACATGTGTGGATTGTTGTCGATTTGAATGGTCCAAAATAGTGGGTCGTTACATAAACATTTACCTTAAGTATTTTAAAACTATATGGTTATTTATTTAAAAATCTTTGCAAAGTTTTATATTGTAATTAATCATAATTTCCAAATTACCAAAATATTAGAATTTGAAAACAAGATTTTATTTGTTAAATTCACCAAAGATTTCTTATTTATAATATATACAAACATATATATTATAAATTAAAAAAATTATTAGCCTTTAAAAGATAAAACTTATCAATTAAATATTTATTTGCTTTTAAAAGAATAAACTTGCCAATTTAAATTACAATAAAAGAAAATTATCACATCAATTTAATTTTTCTATATAGATTATTAAATTGATATTGCCCAAAATTTCGGGTCATCACAACTGCAGTATATCAATCATAACTTGAATACCGCTACTTATAATTCTAAAATTCTTAAAGTTCTAGAAAACACATAGATATATCTAGAACTTTCATGTTTTGAGATATTTCTAAATCATATCATAAACCCTTGAAAAACAGTAATCAAGTTAGTACATTGCTTGTAAAGTGATTCTGAATTATTCGAATGAAATGTAGTATTTTGGACATAATTTTGGGTCTTTTCATTGTTTTGACTTGAAACCAATTTTATTGATTAGCAAATATAAATATAAAAAAAATCCTATTTTGTGTTGAATCAATTTCTAAACTAATGTAATTTGAATAATGGTTTCAAAACAACGATGATAAATGTTGGACGATAATTTATATTCACAAATAAGTTTCTGATAGACTTATACATGAGATGATGCTATGTTCATTTCCTTTGATAATAACTAGCTCATTTTTTGGAGAGTTTTGGTTGTGTGTTATTGTTTGACATAGATGACTTTACTAGGAAATTCAAATGTTGGAGTGAATTCAATTGACATCGTGAAGTATGTTGAATGCTTGTTTGAACATGCTTATTCTCATGCTTGACTTGATGATGAGGGTACAAGAGATCGAATATAAAACCAGTGTTTAGGGAATCATTGTTCGCCACCAATGGCATGTAGAGAGTATCAAGTGGTATAGTTATTTGCCACCATAGGCAGCCGAGATAACAAGTGATATTATGTAAGTATAATTTGTTCTTTCTTATTAGAATGTTTGGTATGATTTTAACCCTTATGATTCCTCCAATCCAATATTTTTCTAATAGCTCATATGTCTCATAGATTGACTGATATTTCACACATTTTATTTTATGCACATGTGGAGAGGTTGTATATTTTTATTTTATTTTTATTTTTATTTTCACAAAATCCAGAACACCTTTTTTCTTCTTAGAATTTTTTGTCTGAAAAATCCGAAACCCAAAAAATTATGTTTTTTCATTCTTCGGATATTTTTTTACTCTCCATATTTATTTGTGTTGTGAACATTTTAAAATGTGACATGAATTTTCAATCAAGAATTTTTTTACATAGGAGAGTCTAAACTAGAGGAAAAAAATTAACTTGAAAATGATTGCCAGATTTCATAATTTGAATATTTCTTTGACTTGAAAATTCTGGATAAATTTTTGACTTGAATGCTTCTTTAACTTGAGAATTCTTTGATGGGAGGATTTGATAAGGAACTCCTGAGATGATATTTGATATTCTACACTAACAAGACTTTTGGAAATGGTTTTGCAAAACTAAAGTTTTTAACTTTGCAATGAACTTGTCGATATGATTTTTTGATATTCAAAACCTGATATTAATTTGAGAGGTGAATTTTGGAAATGAAATATTTTAGCTTTGTGATGAAACTTTTGATATAAGAATTTGACTTTTATTTTGATATATTATTGTGTATACCTTTAGACTGTGTGCTTCCCTCTATACAAATTGCTCTAAAACAAATTCATATATCTTGTTCAAGACATGAACATAAAAATGAAGATATTTTGAGATATTTATGAAGGATTTGCTTTTAAAATCATATCAAAATCGATTGAGCTTTCTTAAGTGATATTCGAAAGTATTTACATTGATTATAGAGATGACTAAGTATATTGCATTTTGTACATGATTAAATAATGATATGACTACATTTTATTGATAAGCAAGCAAACTTTGAAGTTTTATTTTTGCTTATTGCATATCCCACGTCATCTCTAAATCTACCATTCGACATTCATATTCTATCAACTCATATTTTTCAGTTTTATGCTAGTGATGGCTAAAATGACATAAATCAAAATATGATAATGATTGGTTGGCTTAAAAGTGTATAAGGGACAAGTTATGTTTACACTCCACATTTAAAGTAAAACAAATAATATATTATCAAATTTAAATTCAAATGGCTAGAGGGCTATGCATGAAAAATGGATGTGGTATGGGCATAGAGTTATATCCTTAAGTGTATTCGACATGTGCTAAAAATTCTTTAGTAGTAGTGTATATGAACCCATCAAGCAATGTTTCTCCATCATCTAACAGACCTCACAAAAGTGCATAGGTGAAACTATCTTGATCACATTTATACCAAGTTAGGGAAATATTGTCCTTGCGTAAATACTTCACTCGGGCTATTAATTGGATTATTGCTAGAAAGGTTGAGTTTATTATCTTTTGAACCTTACTACGTATTACTATATTTTTTATATCACTCTTTTTCCACTCATGGGATATGACTTTGACCAATATATCTACTATTATTTATGGTTGAATTTTCATTAAATATATGATTGTTATATTTTGATCGAGTTTCGTCATTCATTATCACTTTCTCACAATGTTAATTTGATATTTATATTTTTGATGAAAACAAAAGGGGGAGCAGTTAGGATTTAGTGATATTATTAATTCATTGTTAATATTAAAGTAAATCTTATTAGTTTAATATTTTATTCTGGAACATATATACCACATATGTAGGAGAGCATGTTATATACTGAGACATTATGCTATGGTTGTGATTTTTATGATATCGAATGCACACTCAAAAGAAATACACTTGTCAAATCTATGCTATTGTTTTTTATCATCAAAAGAGGAGATTGTGGGGTGTACATATTGTTTGATGATAACAAATATATGTACTTTTTTGAATTTTCTTTTCAGAGTATGTTATAATTTAAAATCATTACAGCACAATTTTGTTTCCAATTAAATTTCCATCCACTATATCTCATATGCCCGATTTACACGTATCACATTTCAAACACATCTATTTTTTATCTATAAAAGTAATATATGTCTATTTTTATCAAAAAGGAAATACTATTAGGTATGGCAATTATTTCTATTTGATATTAATTAATATATATTATATTTAATATGTTTGTTCAGTGACGTATATTTACATATTTGTGATTTTAGTCAAAATATTTAATTCAATTCATTTGCATATCTCGAAGAAAATATTCTATGTATAGTATAAAACCCTTCAAAAGCAAGGTAAGAGATATCAAAAAGGGAAATATCTAGTCATTCAATTTGGAAGTAGTGAATATTTGACCAGCAAAACCCATATTTTTGAAAAAGAAGGAAAGTTATATTTTCACATTTTTGGAAATACTAACAAAAAAATTAAAAGATACTTTAGAATCATTCAAATAGAGAAATATATACTCAAATGGTGAATTATTCAATTAATTCTGGGACATTCTCAAGCATCCAAGTATAACCGCACCTTCAACACATGACAAAACATACATTGCAATATATAGAGGATTTCTTTCCAACCTCAATCATTCAAAAAAGGAAGGAAATATAATACCGTAGAAAATTCAAACAATGAAAATTACGAACGGAATGGAGAATCGTTCAAACGAGTCAGTGCCAAATTTTGGCGTGATAGTTTAAACTCATTGATATATGTATATATATATTAGAATTTTTATCTCATATGACTGATTAGATATGGAAAAAAGGGAAAGATATTTTTGGGATTATTTGAACATTGCAAGAATTTCTTTCTACTTACTTGGTGAATCAGTTAAGTGCAACAACATAGGGAAGTTAAGTGCAACAACATAGGGAAGTTAAGTGCAACAACATAGGGCGATCAAGTCTACATATTACAATACTTTTCTTTTTCAAGAATAGTCAGATTCCAAAAACAAAAGTATACATATTCAATTAAAAGAAAATGAACACTCCAATTTTTTCATCCATTTATACTATTCGATCATTTATAATCTTTTGAAATTTTTTACACACTTGCAAAAGAAAGCATAGCATCCTCTATCTTCTTCAAGCACTCGTAAACATGGATTTAGATTTCATATTCAGGTAGGATCTCGAATTCATCAAGGCAAAGCATCATGAACTCCATATCTGAAACAAGCAAGGCGACAACACTACAAAATAGACTTTCTGATGGCATGAAATTTGAGAAGAACAAGAGTTGATTTATAGAAGGGGTAATTTTTTTATGATGCGTTTTCTTGGACGCAATGATTGATTTAAGAAGAAGAGGAAGTGCAACACTTCACGTGATTAAAGAAGAACCGATCAAAGTTTTAATTAAACGAAAACTCATGTTAACTTCTACATTTTACAAATTAGCATTTAGAAACATTTTTTTGGGCACCTTTATTTATTGTTATCATGTATTTTCCTTTTAATTCGAACATTAGATTTCTAGGATTAAGGTACTTATTGTAGTTCAGGGATTCTGATCTCCAAGCATTAAGTTTAGGCAAAGTTACCAGGCATAGGATTAATATATTCTGATCAGCAGGGAGTGCGAATTTACATGTTTTATAAGAATATACAATTCTAATAGTAACTTTAGGGGCATTAGCTGGCACTAATCGGTTAGTGGCTGAAATCTTCATGTTTTTTATTTTTTTGCATTTACATTTGAATCCTTTGTTTGTTTATCCATGAAATTTTTAAATAATCTATTTACCCTTTTACGGTATATTACACAGTCAACTGAAAGTCAAAGTCTCTAGCCAGAGCGGTACATTAATAATAATTGTTATTATTGAACCAAGGATTTTGTGTTCGGACAAACTGAATTGAATGTGGATGATGTTGGAATTTTGAACAAAACTAAATTTGATAAGTCCTAATGTGATATAGTGTTGACGTAAAGAATAGGTGTAAATAATAATTACTGTCGAGCATCGCTCATAATAGTAAAATTGGATTTTTACTAAAAAAGATGTATATGCGATATATGTAATAATATTCGAGTTATTTGATTTTAATCATTGACTGAATTTATACCGTTGAGTCGCACAACCATAATGATGAATTCTTTGAAGAACCATACAATTTAATTAATTTACATAATATTGTAAATTAAGTAAATTGATTAATATTCAAGAATATTAATTATTATTTATTTATTTGATGTTTGGGAGTTGTTTGTAATTATTTAAATGCATATATAATAGTTATATATCTACACATCGATATACACTATCGCTATAACTTTAAAAGGTTTTAAATGAAAGATAATTACTTGATGGGCTTTTGAAATTTTTGCCATATGATGGCAATAAACATAGCCGACCTTGCATGGAAAGGGGGTTTAGATTTGATTGAGAATTGATGACTAATTAAAGAGGGAAGGTTTTAAGAAAGGAATTTGAAATGTTTCAATTATTTCACTAAAACAAAATTCTTTCCTTTCGTTCATTCTTTTCAAAATTAAATTTCCTCCTCTCATTATTTCTTTGCCATGTCTAAAATTCATTGTCCCCAATCAAACTAAAAATAACACCAAATTAATGAAATAACAACAAATAAAATAAAACACGAGTGGTTCATTCATCTCCTGAAAGGATTGAGTGTGTTGGAGATCTGAGAAGATATCTTCATCCAATGCATGATTTTTGGCTACACCATAAGGTAATTATTTATTCTCATTTTTATCATATATTGCATCATTTCTAGAATAGTTTAGATCTCCTATCTATACACCTCTTTTGATTATATGCTCTATCTTATTTGTATAATTTAGATCTTATGTAGCAACCCACACCTTCGAACACATCGATTCGAAGCCCAAAACGACATTTGAACTCAAATCGGTATAAGAAGTAAGAACCTTAAGTTTTTTGTGTTTTTATATGAATAGTTTAAAATTAACTTTCCTTCCTTCCTCCTTGCTTTTCCATGGAAGAAAACCATTGTCCATATCCAAACCAAAAACAACTCTAAATTAATGATGATAAAATAATATCAAATAAAATATAATACAAGTGGTTCGTCCATCTCTTGCAAGGATTCGATGTGGATCTTGAACATTTGAGGAGTCAAGATATGATTTTCGGCAACATCATAAGGTAATTATCTAGTCTCATTTTTATTATATATTACATCCTATTAGAATAGCTTAGATCTCGTATCTACATATCTCCTTTGATTATATGTTACATCTTGTCGGTATAATTTAGATTACATGCAACAATTCGTACCATTAGACACACCAATTTAAAGCCCAATATAGCATTTGAACTCATGCCTGGCCACGAAGTATGAATCATTAGGTTTTTGTGGTTTATATGATATAAAGAACTATAATTTTAAACATTCTATACTTCCAGATCTAACAATGGAAGAAGTAAAATATACTAATGAAGATATCCTAAATTCATTATCGTTCCAAAACATAACAAGACTCTAACTGATAAATACGATAAGATACACCGGAAAATAACTATAAATAAGTATATCTTTAGAGTATCGGGTCACCTTCTCCATGGACCTTATCCTAGTTATCGCATCTGCTACCTTGTTCTCATGTAATAGGTATAGAAATAGAGAAATGGAGGGGATCAGACAAGGTCTGACCTAATGACTCATAGTTTGATCAGTTTAATAAAAAATATTTAAATTATTTTAAACATTCAAATATAGATTATTTTTCGTAAATAATCAAGTTTTAAGTGATAAGCAATGATAATGAACTTATTTTGGAAAAATATTCATAAAAATATTTCCTTTGAAAATATATCGATAAAATGGCCGAAAACCATTTTATCGATAAACAGCTCTATAATCGTAAAACATCATGCACAGAGCTGGATACATACACTTATTTTTGTAATTAAACAAAAATATGAAATAAAAAAATTATTTTATTTTTGGAAATTAGCCGAGTGATGCCCTTGTAGTTAATAATTGATTTATGATTTTAAAATAAGATTCAATGATGAATAATTATTATAATTATTCAAATAATTATTTTTAAATGATAATAATTCATTTTAAATAGTTATAAAGTGATGATAAATAATTTATAATAGTTTTATAAAGATATATAATCAGTTTGAAAACATGAGAAAATTGATATCGCTTTATCGATATAATAGCAATTTTAATAAAAAATTATTAATATTGATTTATATGATTTTATAATTCAAATGAGATCATTTTAATTAACGAATAATGATTATAAATTTATTTTCAAGTTTTGTTTACATATATATGTAATTTAAATTAGAAGTGAAAATGTGACCAAGAATCGATTTCTTGATCTTCAACGGTTTAACGATGTTCGAAAGTTGTTGCAACCTTGTTTATATGTCATGTACACATATAAAACACATAAATACACAAACTAACATATACATATATCCATATATGCATACATTACACATTTATACATTTATATATAAATAAAGTTAAAAATATCTAAGATATTTTACAATACTTAACCCTTAAGTCATCTAAAGTCAATGCACATGGCTTGGAAGTGAATGAAGTGATGGAGCACTTGGAGGAGAGGACTAACATGTATGGTGATGGAATGGGAGAGGAGTGGGCTAAGGATAGTTTTGTCCATTCACTTTTAGATATTTTCTATCATTTTTTCCACATAAATACCCATGCGTACTCTTCAATTTCATTCAACTTCTTCTTCATTTTTCCTAAGCTCTTCCTTCCCAATTTAATGGTTTCTTCCTTAAAGAATTCATGAAGAAATTTTAGCGGTAAAGAATATATATATATATATATATATATATATGCTATAGTATTACACCTCCCTATCTCTTCTACAACTCATGCCACCTCTATGTCCTAAGCTAAAGCAAAGCACCACTCATCCAAGGTCAAGGTCGTGGGCACTAAAAGAGAAGGAAGTAAGTTGGGCAGTGGGGAGTGGGGAGCTCCGGAGCAAGGAAAAGAGAAGGAAGTGCTATCGGAGTGCTGCAGAATCAATTCGACATGTATAGTGATGGAATGGGAGAGGAGTGGGCTAAGGGTAGTTTTGTCCATTCACTTTTAGATATTTTCTACCATTTTTTCCATATAAATACCCATGCATACTCTTCAATTTCATTCAACTTCTTCTTCATTTTTCCTAAGCTCTTCCTTCCCAATTTAATGGTTTCTTCCTTAAAGAATTCATGAAGAAATTTTAGTGGTAAAGAATATATATATATATATATATATATATATATATGCTATAGTATTACACCTCCCTATCTCTTCTACAACTCATGCCACCTCTATGTCCTAAGCTAAAGCAAAGCACCACTCATCCAAGGTCAAGGTCGTGGGCACTAAAAGAGAAGGAAGCAAGTTGGGGAGTGGGGGTAGGGAGCTCCGGAGCAAGGAAAAGAGAAGGAAGTGCTATCAGAGTGCTGCCGGAATCAATTCGAGAAGCTACGAAATTTTTTGGTGCAATGGAGGCATAAGTGAGTACTCAATGTTTATCAAATATTAAATATTCTCTAGAACTATTTTTAAGTATGATAATATCACCATATTATCTCTTAATAATTTAAATGAATATTTGATAACTTGGTTGACTATATGGTTGATTATATGGATGTTGATATGGTCGATAACTTAGTTGTGATAAATTGTGATAAATCATAATAAAAATGGTTAAGTAATTAACCATGATTAAATAATGAAAAATAAAGCCATACAGATGTATATGAAGTTATTTAGCCTCTTAATGGTTTAGAAAATATAAAAAGGTTGAAATGAATATTATAGTAATAAAATATTATGAAACGATTTAAAAGTGAAAAAGAGATTTAATATGGAAATAATTGGTTTAAATGTTTAAAAATGTTAATAAATGTTTTATAAACATTAAAATTTAATTTGGAGAATTTTTGACAAATAATGAATTTGGAGTCAAAAATAGGCGCGTCGCGTAATGGCAGTTCGCGATTTTGCACCGTAAAAGTTAAATCCTTATATATGATGGAATTGAAGTCAGATTTCTTTGAAATAGGAATTTTCTGAACTATTATGTCCATTGTTTTCTAACAAAGAAAGAAAATTGAGATTTCGATAAGTAGATTTGAAATATGAGTAAAACAAGTTTTTGGAAAAATCGTGTTTTTACAATTCGGAACCCATAAAAGGATTTCTTTAAAAATGTTATTTATAAATTGTTTAAAAATATAAAATAAATTCTAAAAATATTTTAAATGTTTAAAAGTGATTTGTATTATAAAAATGTATTTTCAAATGATAGAAAAGTCATTTTGATCAATATAGTTTTAAAAGCACTTTTCATAGCACTTTTTCCCTACTCTTTTTTCTAACTGTTGAAATATAGCTTTAAACGCAATCGTTCTTTTCCAAATCTTTTGTAAAGGTTCTTAAATGATTTATAAAGTATTTTAAAGGAAATTTTAAGGATTTGTGTAATGGTTAAATAAATTTTAAATGATTTAGAGTGGTTCAAATAACTTGACCGCCGTATGGGTGTCAGAGAGATAGTGCCTAGGCTTGAGTTTGGAAAACCAGTTTTCTGCTCTCATTAGCTATCCGGACTGGCCTGACAAAAGGGATAGTAAATTTGGTTTACTCGAATCAAAATTTCCTAAAATATAAAAGATTAGATTTTCCAAATTTAAATAACTTGGATTGCATAAAAATGATTTGGAAATGTTTTCCTAAATAAAAGGTGAAACAATTTGGAATTGTTCCAAGATAAAAAGGTTTAAATTAACCAAAAGGATTTGATAAAAATGAGGCTTAATGATTTCATATACTATTATGAAGATAAATAGGACAATTTATAATAATATGTCTCCTTGAGATATTTATGAATGAATACAAAAGATGAATTAAATTGAATGATGATTGATAATCACATTTGAACTTAACATCTTTTTAATCGATGATTGGCTCGGAGGAACCGGGGTCATATTTGGGTAATTCCTACCTGCAAACCACTTTAAACCAAGTATACATTCGGATTTGTAGACATGATGATGTTGATGATTTTTCAAGACGAGGATCTTCATGATGAAGGGCTGCTTGCCACTAGTCCCTTGGGGTGAACTTTACCGTATCATAATTTATGGTGGCAGTAGTGCTGTGTTATGAAAATATTCAATTACAATGACTAATCGCTACTAATTCTAGGGATAACTCCTGATAGGATGTGGTAGGAAGAGTGCCTTCGGTTTCGTTCAGTCCTAGAATGAACTTGTATGGACAAATGTATGACATTGCATTTCTAAGATCACAACATTGACTTTTACAAATGTACTTCTATTTAGTAGCGGAGAAAGCAACTTCTCTTAGCTTAACCCCATTCTCTGAGACGTACGAGCTTAGAGGTTGTATATTCGTGGAAGTCAATAGTGATTGAAGGAATGGCAATGTGGCATTCAAAGTGAAACTTATGATGATTGAAGCGCGGCTTTGTGAAACGCAAAATGTGGCTTTACGAATGGCAAAGCGTGGATTTGTAGAGTGTAGCCTCATGAGCCTCACATCCTAAGAATGATATGGGATACTAAGTTGTTTGGCGGACACAATTCGAGCTGAGAAGTAAGAAGGTGACTAGAGTGAATCTGGGCCACATGGACAGGTATAAGAGGCTGACTGAGATCGTGTAAAGCCATCGAATAATACCCTGTACCACAGTAGTGCAACAACATAGTTTAGAGGTTGATGGAGATCGTGTAAAGCCATATGGAAACTACGGGTTATGCGTGGATCAATAAAAAAGGTCACTAGTTCCCTATCATATTGTAAATCCTATTCCAATATGTTGCTTTTACGGTTTTGATTGGAGAATCTACTTTTATAAAGTAGCTAGTAAGCCTCAAATTTAATCATTATAACAATTTCTGCCATCTTGATATATTATTTGAAAACTGTTTTCAAAGGAACGTCATTAAAGATAATATCAAATTATTTTGATATTAAAGTATTTGCTTATCATAAGGTAAGAACCGTCCATATTTATGTGTGGGAATGGTCTTATGAGATACCCTTCTTTTCAAAGGTATTTAACTGCCATCAATTTATCAATCGAGTTTATCATGTTGTTTTATCAAGCCTGATTTGGCTATTTCTAATACTCAGGTCAAATCCGAGTGGTTTTAGATTTTGTTGAAGACGCTTAGGGGTTCCAAAGGAGAGTTGGAGATCTTCATCTATGTATGAACGTATTCTATTATCCGCCGCATCTATTGCATTTGTTTTTATTTTTTTGCATTTATAGGGTTTATAACTGTCCAAGCTGAATCTAGGTTAGACTCTGATATCGTACTCAAAATTTTCCACTGTAAAGATTATTGTTGAAATAATATATGTTATTCCATTCACGTGAGATTCTGTTCTACCTTTATTTTCTTTTTCCCTTAATGTTCGGGCTTTCCGGCACTTGGATTTGCGATACGAGGATGTATTTGTGTCGATTTTCGAGGGTCGAAAATCCATGTTCCTTATATTTGTTATCGGAGCATAGGTTGAGAAAAAATGTAGGCTTTGGTGGTGTAAAAGTCATTACAGATAGGGTTAGTAATACCCTAGAATAAGTGACTCATTATAGTTAGAGTTAGTAACACCCTGGAATGAGTTTTGATAGTATCATACATATGAGTGCATATTCGTTGTTTAATATAAAAATGTTTGTGTGGATTGATCTGTTGAGTAGTATATAAATTCTGGTCGATACGCCAGATCACTGCAATCGATAGGGATTTCTAAACATTTAAACAAGGCAAATCAACACAACATTTTAAAAGGAATATATTTAAATATACAAAATTATAAATAATTGTGTGATTTGGTAAATTTATAAGATGTTATCCCATTGGAAAGTTCCATGAATAAGGTCTTGATCTATTTCGCGATGTTGGGAATAACTTCTAAGTATTGATCATATGTTGGCTTAGGCGAACGGTGTCGAACACTTGGCAAATTATTCTCCTTATCATTATATGATCAAGGCAAGTTCAAATCCGAACAAGTTGAATGATTATTTGGATAAAATGTTTTAAGTTAAGATGGTATGAACCTTCTAATGATATGTTGGTATATCACTTAGGTTTGGATGTCATATTTTTCGAGGAATGAGTTTTGGATGACTTCAAAGCAAGCACAAAGAGCATATGCAGTAAAAGAAGAAGAAGAAGAGAAATAAAAACTAGGATCTTATGCTGGCATGTATTGTTATAGATGCGGTAAAGAAAGACATTATGCAGTTCTGCGTAAGGATAGGAAAGAAAAGGAAAGGGGTAAAAGGAAAGCAGAGGAAAAGAAGAAAAAATAATCTTTTAGGGTTGATATATTCTGTTACAAGTGTAAAAGGCAAGGACATTTTCTACGTGGGTGCCCTAGAACGACAGAGAAACCTAGAATTCTGTCAGGAAAGGAAAAGGATTGCTACCATTGCAAGGGATTAGGACATATGGCCAAAGAATGTCCACGGACATGCATTTGGTGCTACCGGGGAAACACTTAATGAAAGACTGTCCAAAATGAAGGTGACTAACTTAAGGCCTCAAAGATAAAGTACCGTCTACCTCAAAAGGGATCCAAGAATAGTATGTATATAGCTGTTCAAGTATCTATATATGTATGATGGTGTGTGAAAATCTGTATTCCCTAAGAATTTATCCCTAAAAGTTTTTAATACAGCAAGGAATGGATGTATAAATATGATGTTAATTAATAAACTTCTCTTTAGATTATCCTCTCCGAGCACTTCTGTTATCTTATATTCGATCAAGTTTAATAAGATATTTTGAAATAAAAAGATTATATAATATAAAGAAGTGCCTTTGTAAATTGAAATTATTTAAGAATTGTGATAACCCTGATTTTTGGGCATCTGTTAATTGGTAATTAACAGGATTAAATTTACTAAAATGCTAATTTTTAAATTGAACAAATAAAATTCTGATAAATGTCTGGATATCTCGAAATTTTAGGCAAATAAATATGTAATAATTTATTTTACAAATAATTTATTATAATCTAAAATTTATTCTTTTCCTAAGAAAATAAAATAAGTATTAATTTGAATATATATATAAGTAGTTTTTAAAAGAGAATTTGGAATTGAAGTTTCATATGTAAATATCTTAGAAATAAATTGAATTTTAAAATAATATGTATATATGATCTTTATTAGTATATGATTATTTTTATATCATTGTCTTTAAAAGACTTATAAAGGATATATTAAACTAGTACAATAATTATTTTTTTAATTGTGTAATTGGATTTTATATCATTTTCTTTAAAATTTTATATAGATAAATATAAGAGAAGTTTAAATATTAAACACTTAAGACATTTATAAATATATAACTAGATTTAAAAATATTATAAATATATATATTAAAACATATTAATGCACATGTAAACTAATTCTTTATGCTTTATAACAAGTGTTAAAAAATTATAAAATGTAAAATACAAGTGGAAGCTAAGGATAACATACATTGACATTTGTTAGTTTAGTGTTAGCGTAATGAATACAAGTGGCAAACTTAAATTTTCTTTTAGAATTTAATATAGATAAAAGTAGAGAAAATCTGGCTATGAGTTTTCAGTTTAAATTTAAACACTTTCTTTCAATTTCAAAATTTAAAAGAAACATAAATCAAGCAATTTCAGTTTTCAACTATTTCAAGATTAAAACAAAAGCAAAGATTTCAACTCAGCTTAAACAATAAAGCAAGCTGTAGATCAGAATACAAATAAGCTCAAACCTAAAAATGAAAGATTATCAGATCAAAGTTGTTGATCAACAATCAAAGATCAACTCATCTCAAACAAAAAAACGGATCTAAGTTCAACATCAAGCAACTTTCAGTTTTTCAAAGCAAAACTGCTTCTCTGTCTAAAGCATACGTAGGTGAGTAAACATTAAAAATTTTTTTAAAAAAAGCCAGTCTATTTATATTCTGATATATATGATGAATCTTAGTGTAATGTAATGAAATGTTTTGAATATGCCTGTATGTATATAAGTATAAGTTGTGTATGCATGCTTGGGATTTGGGTATGCCGGTTTCTTTTGGTTTCAGCAGACCTAAACATCTCTAAATTCAATCTCTCTTCCTATTAACCTTTACTGATTTTAATGATTTAAGAAAATGAGTTTATTAACAGGTTCTTAATTTAAAAAATATTATTAAGTAAAATTTACAAGTAAGATTATGGGAAATAAGAAAAGACAGTGAAACTAAATTCAAATCAGAAATTTGATTTTTAAAATTTCAAGTTTTAATTATTAAAACTGATTCATTTTCGAAAGTAATGAATTTTGACATAGATCTTATGATTTTTAATATGGTGGTTGTTGAGGATTCGTAAGATGAACGAGATTTCATTTTTCATCAATTAACGACGATTGGAGAGAAGAAGAGCGTCAGGCCTGGTGTTGGAGGAAGCTTGTGTCGCGGAGATCATTGGAAAAATAGTAGGGGTTTTTATCAAGCGTCAGAGTGGAAGTTCGACGGCGATGTAGGGTTTTAAGCTTGTCTTGTGTTGAGGCGGGTTTTTGTTCGTTTATGGCGTTGGTAGCGTTTGGGAAGTGCGGTGTAGGGGGATTAGCTGGAGGGTTGGATGACGAAGCTCTATACGTGATCAAGTGGTGTCCGGTGGTTGGAGGTGATGTTGCGAGGAGGATTTGGTTGATCTGGGTTGTCACTGTAGGTCTAGTTTTACCTCCTTTTGATTTGAAGGGGGAATCCAAGTCTTGGGTGGTCGAGAAGTATGAGCAAGGCGATGGCGACTGGGTGGGGCCATCAGGGATGACCGGAGAAGCTCCATCGCCGTGTACACGTGCATGGTGCATGGGCTTCAATGTTTTGATATCTGAGGAAGGATCAGGTTTGAAGGGTCAAGGAAGATGAATTTGTCTCGGGTTGCAGTAAGAGTTGGTCACAGGTTGGACATGAGTAGATTTGAAATGTTTAAGAAAAGTGGGAAGGAGAGACGCTCGGTGTTTGGTTCGGGTAAGTGATGGTTTGGCTCTGTTTTCGAACAAAGTAAATATCAAGTTTTAAGCATCAAGTAAATACAAGTTTTAATGATTAAGATATCAAAGCAAAATAAAGAGAAATGTATTTATTTGAAACTTAAATTTGTTTTTAATTTGGATCATTCTATATTAAGTTGAACCCTAAGTGTTTTCAAATAAATTATTGGTGAAATTAAGTTGAATGCTTAATTAAAATAGTGAACTTTAAATCAATTAAGTTCTCAAGTGATAAATTTCAAACATTTAATATAAATAGGATAAATGGTAAGTAGATTAATAATTAAGATAATGGTTTATCTTTGATTAATTAAGGTTTAATTAATTTAAGGTTAATGAGAGTAATTAAAGGTTAATTATTCAATTAATTAAAGGTTATAATTAAAGGCTAATTAATTAACATAGTTAATAAAGGACAATTGAGTAATTAACAAGTTAATTACTTAATAATCAGACGTTAATTAACTAGTAATAAAAGAGTAATTAACCATAAATTATGGGAGGATTAATTAATTAAAATTAAGGATTATAAATTAGAGATTAACTGGTAATTAGAGATTAATTTGTTAATAATTAGAGATTAATTAATATAAGTAATTAGAGATTAATTACTTAAATGATAATTACTTAATGTATGTAACTAAAAGCTAAATTTGTTGAGGGTTGATTAATTTAATTGATTATTAGAGGATAATTAATTAATAATTAAAGATTAATTAGTTGAGAGTAATTAACCAAGGGATAATTACTTAATGGGAGTAATTATGGATGATTAATGGATAATTAAAGGATGATTAAAGGGTTGTAATTAATTAATGTTAAGTAAGAGGAATTAAAAATGATTGAAGTAATTAAATTAATTAATTTAAATTAATTAGAAAACGGCATGATAAATTAATCTCGCTTATGAATGATTGAATGATATTATATGCCTTGGGTTATTTGATATTTCTGATAAGTGATTTGTGATGCTGTGTGATATGATATGTTTGGACTAAAGTGTGATAATATGGTTAGTCTATCTGTGATGAATGGCTATGTGAATATGTTACTCTGAATATGAATTGAATTGTTTCCACTTAAACAACTTGGATTAATAATGACACTGGATTCGAAGAGACCTGGGTCGAGTCTTAGTAAATACCTGAAACCACTTCGATTTGAAATATACTATAATTCTTTATAGATTTGATATGTGAAATCAATAGGCTAGAATGAAACGATTTAAGTGAGCGGGACCATTGGAACTAAGTAAGGGTACTTAGGGATTGATTTGTGAAATAAGTGTTGACTATAACAAGTTATGAACTCGTAGTAAGGTATGAGTTACCCTGGGTTTTTAAATAAGTTTCATGCATTAGTATTTCATGTTAGATGGGTTTACTCATGCTAGTTTCCAGCCTGACCTGGGTGTTACTTTGATGTAATGCTCGGGTTAGACCGAGTATTACAGATTTCAGGTTAAGACGTTTTGGAGCTCAGGAGGCGAGCTGGATGGTAGGAACGTATGAAGTTTTCCACTGTGTATATAAGACTGTGTAGTCTGTAAAGATTATAGTCTAGAACAAGTTGTATAACTGTCCAGTTTATGTATAAATGATTGTAACTCTGATGAATTGTATGTAAAGTAACAATTACAGCTTTCCTTTATAAAAATGCTATTATTTTGATATTATATTTTGATCCGCTGCGAATGCGAGATGTTGTTGTTCTGTTCTTCTTCTACCTTCTTTTCTCTAACAATCTGGAATTTTCGGAGTCGAAAATTTCGGGTCCTTACAAGAATATATTTTATAGAAGTGTATTTTATAAAATAAAGTGTAATTAGCAAAAATAAAATAATGTTTGAGAAAGATGGGTTAAGAATTCATATCCAAATGTTTTGAAAAGTATAAAAGGAGAAGATGTGTAATATAAAATAAGTCTGGAATTAAATTTATGATGAGATTTATTAACAAATAAAATTCAAAGGAATTTTAAAAAAAGAATTATAATGGTATTATTCTAAATAATGGATAATCGATTTCTTTTGGAAATGAGGTAGTAATATTTTCGGGAATAAATATTTTAAAGAAAGGGTTTATAAAGGTATTTAAATAAAATTAAAAAAAATTATGAGATGTTTTCATATAGATTTGAAAAGATTAAATAAATTTTATATAGAACATTTCGTCACGTGATGTTGATCTAAGATTCGAGTACAGAACTTGAAAGTGTTTACACCAATCCGAAAAAGGATTTATCAGTCGATTCTTGACGACGAACATTGATGAGGGTTTGTGTTGGCACACTTACGTTTTCTATCATAGTTGAGAGCTATGTAAGGAAAACCAAAAGTTCTGATCCGAAAGCCTGATCAAAGTCCGCATTAGAGGATCAGGGGGATTCAATACTAGTTTGGAGATAAGGTTGTAGATTCGAATAGTAGATTGAATCAGTTATTGTGTATGGATGACAGATGTACATCGTATGGGTGTAAGTTTAATACGGGCAAAACCTTTGGGTTTTTTGGGTAATTTTGGGGATGAAATTATTTTAAGGAGGGAAGTCTGTAGCGATCCGTAATTTGATCAGTTTAAATAAAGTTATTTAAATTATTTTAAATTTTCAAATATAGATTATTTTACATAAATAATCAAGTTTTAAGTGATAAGTAATTATAATGAACTTATTTTGGAAAAATATTCACAAAAATATTTCCTTTGGAAATATTTCGATAAAATGGCCGAAAACCATTTTATCAAAAAAAAACAGCTCTATAATCGTAAAACAATGCGCATGGAGCTAGACACATACATTTACTTTTACAATTGAACAAGAACATGAAATAAATAATTTATTTTATTTTTGGAAATTAGATGAATATATGACATCATTAGTGATGCCCTTATATTATTGATTTGTGACTTTAGTTTGAGATTTAATGATTGAATAATTATTATAATTATTCAAATAATTGTTTTAAAATGATAATAATTCATTTTAAAATTTATAAAGTGATAATAAATAATTTATAATAGTTTCATAAAGATATATAATCGGTTTGAAAACATGAGAAAATTGATATCGCATTATCGATATAATAGCAATTTTATAAATAATTGTTAATACTGATTTATATGATTTTATAATTCAAATGAGATCATTTTAATTAATTAATAATGATTATAAATTTATTTTAAATTTTTGTTACATATATATGTAATTTAAATTAGAAGTGAAAATGTGACCAAGAGTCGAATTTCCGATTTTCCACGGTTTGACGAATGGAAGTTGTACGAAAGTCATTGCAACCTTGTTTATATGTCATGTTCACATATATAACATATAAATACACACTCTAACATATACATATATCCACGTATGTATACATTACACATTTATACATTTATATATGAATAAAGTTAAAAGTATATAAGATATTTTACAAAACTTAACTCTTAAGTCATCTAAACTCAATGCATATGGCTGTGAAGTGAATGAAGTGCACATGGAGGGTAAAGGAATAACATGTATGGTGATGGGATGGGGGGAGTGGGCTAAGGGTAGTTTTGTCCATTCGCTTTTAGATATTTTCTACCATTTTTTCCTTATAAATACCCATGCATACTCTTCCATTTCATTCACCTTCTTCTTCATTTTTTATAAGCTCCTCCTCTCCATTTTAATGGCTTCTTCCTTAAAGGATATATGAAGAAATTTTAGTAGTAAAGAAAATAAAATTATTTATACATATATATGTTATAGTATTACACCTCCAAAAAAAGTGCAAACACCTCCCTATCTCCTCTACAACTCACACTACCCATATATCCCAAGCTAAGGCCATGCACCACTTATCCAAGGTCAAGGCCAGGGGCACCAAAAGATAAGGAAGCAAGTCGAGGCGCTCCAGAGCAAGGAAAAGAGGAGGAAGTACTGTCGGAATCGATTCAAGAAGGTACAAAAAAGTTTGGTGGAGTTGAGCCATAAGTAAGTACTCAATGTTTATTAAATATTAAATAATCTCTAGAACTATTTTTAAGTAGGATAATATGACCATTTAATTTCTTAATGATTTGTATGAATGTTTAATAACTTGGTTGATTATATGGATGTTGATATGGTCGATAACTTGGTTGTGATAAATTATGATAAATCATAATAAAAATGGTTAAGTAATTAACCATGATTAATTAATGAAAATTAATCCATACAGATGTGTATATGATATTTATTTAGCCTCTTAATGGTTTTGAAAATATAAAGAGGTGGAAATGAATATTATATTGCTATAATGTTATGAAACAATTTAAAAGTGAAAAAGAGATTTAATATGAAAAATATCGGTTTAAATATTTGAAAATGGTTTATAAATGTTTTATAAACATTAAAATTCAATTTGTAGAATTTTTGACAAATAATAAATTTGGAGTCAAAAATATGCGCGCGAGTAATGGCATTTCGCGATTTCGCGCTGTAAAAGTTAAATCCTTTTAGTGGATGGAATAGGAGTCAGATTTTTTTGGAATAAGAATTTTTCAAACTATTATATCCATGGTTTTCAAACAAAAAAGAAAATCAAGATTTTGATAAGTAGATTTGAAATATGAGTAAAACAAGTTTTGGAAAAATCGCGGTTTTGCAGTTCGGAATCCATCAAAGGATTTCTTTAAATATGATATTTTCAAATTGTTTAAAAATATGAAATAAATTCTAAAAATCTTTTAACATGTTTTAAAAGTGATTTGAGTTATAAAAATGAATTTTAGAACGATAGAAAAGTCGTTTTGATCAATATAGCTTTAAAAGCACTTTCCACGCACTTTTACGCAACACTTTTCTCTAACTGTTGAAATATAGTTTTAAACGTAACCACTCTTTTCCAAATCTTTTGTAAAAGTTCTTAAATAATTTATAAAGTATTTTAAAGGTAATTTGAAGAATTTATGGAATGTTTAAATAAATGTTAAATGGTTTAGAGTCGATCAAATAACTTGACCGCCTTATTGGTGTTAGAGAGATAGCGTCTAGGCTTGAGTATGGAAAAACAATTTCCTGCTCTCCCTGGCTACCTAGACTGGCTTGATGGAGGGGGTAGTAAATTTGGTTTACTCGGATCAAAATTTCCCAAAGTATAAAAGATAAAATTTTCCAAATTTAAATAGCTTGGATTGCATAGAAATGATTTGGAGATGTTTTCCTAGATAAAAGGTGAAACAATTTGGAATTGTTCCTAGGTAAAACGGTTTAAATTAACCGAAAGGATTTGATAAATGAAGCTTAATGATTTCATATACTTCTAAGATGATAAATAGGATAATTTAAAATAATATGTGTCCTTGAGATATTTATGAATAGATACAAAATTTGAATTAAATTGAATGATGATTGATAATTATATATGAACTTAACATCGTTTTAATCGATGATTAGTTTGGAGGAACCAGGGTCAGATTTAGATAATTCCTATCCTAAAACCACTTAAACCAATGTATGCGTTCGGAAGTGAATACATGATGATGATGATTTTCGAAAATGGGGATCTTCATGAAGAAGGCCTGCTTACCACTAGTCCTTCTGGGTGAAATTTAGCATATCATATATTTATGGTGGCAGTAGTGCTATATTATAAAAATCTTCGATTACAAGGACTAATCGCTACTATTCTTAAGGATAACTCCCAACAGGATATGGTAGGAGGAGTGCCTTCGGTTTCGTTCAGTCCTAGAACGAACTTGTATGGACGGATGTCTGACATTGCATTTTTAAGATCACAATGTTGACTTTTACAAACGTACATCTATTTGGTGGAAGAGAAGGCAACTTCTCTTGGCTTAACACCCTTTTCGTAGATGTACGAGCACAGAGGTTGTATGTTCTGAAAGACAATAGTGATCCAAGGAATGGCAATGTGGCATTCAACGTGGAACCTGTGATGATCAAAGCATGACTTTGTAAATGGAAAAGCATGGCTTTTGTGGAGCGTAGCCTCACGAGCCTCACATCCCAGGAATGATACGAGATACTACGTGGTCTGAAGGACACAATTCGAGCTAAGAAGTAAGAAGGTGAACAGAGTAAATCTGGGCCTCATGGACAGGTATAGGAGGCTGACGGAGATTGTGTAAAGCCATCGACTAATACCATGTACCATACTAATGTATAGTGTATTTCAGAGGCGGACGGGGATCATATAAAGCCATTCAAAAACAACGGGTTATGCGTGAGTTGGAAAAAAAGGTCACTAGTTCCCTATCATGTTGGAAATCCAATTCCAATACATTGCCTTTACGGTTTTTATTGTAGAACCTACTTTTAAAAAGTAGCTAGTAAGCTATCAAATTTAATCATTGTAACAATTTCGGCTGTCTTGGTATATTATTTGAAAGTGTTTTCAAAGGAATATCATTAACGATAATATCAAATTATTTTGGTATAAAAGTGTTTGGTTAGCATAAGGTAAAAACTCATCTGTATTTATGTGTGGGCGTGGTCTTATGGGATACCTGTTTCCTGGAGATTTGACCAGGAAACTTAGTACTCGGCATACCCTTGATCGACATCTATTTACGATCGTTGTTTAGAAACGTTCGGCATCCAGGGAACGCTCGGCATCCAGGAGCGCTCGGCCAAAGGCATCGTTCGGCCAAAAACATCGCTCGGCCAAAGGCATCATTCGGTCAAAGGGCATCCAGCATCTCTGGGCGTTCGGCATGGTAGAGTCGTCCGGCATCAAGCGCCTCATTCGGCATTGGATAACGCTTGGCATCAAGTGCCTCGTTCGGCCTGCACCCCTCACTCAACACCACATCCCGTCCGGCATATACCTCGTTCGGCCGTCACCAACCGTTCGTCATCCATAATCGTACGACACTAAGGGGTGTTCGGCTTGTAGAGTGTTCGGCCTCACTTTTTTCGGCATAAAGATGGAGGTTCGGCACTTGGCTGTTCGGCATTTTTGGGTCGGCACATAGGGCTCATTCCATTTGGACCAAGATATTCAGATACCAAGCCCACCAGGGAGTCCAACCCATTTTTGTCTATAAATAGAGGGGCAGGGGCACAGTAAAAGGAGAGGATCTTTTCCGAGAACACTGGGGAGACTCTATCATTTTTTATACTCTCTTCTTCTTCATTCAAACTTGTATTCAAGCGATTGATTTACGGGTTGTATCTGTACTCAAGTAAAGGAGAAAGCAATAAAAGTTAACCTCAATGTGGACGTAGGCAATTACGCCGAACCACTATAAATTAGGTGTTCTTGTTCTCTGCATTTAAGTTTATACTATGTTCTCTATTTTATTTTACTTTCTTCATTAATCTCTCTACACAATCTTTCTAAGGGTGTTAGTGACCAACTTTGGTGCTAACATTTTGGTGCTTTCACCGAGAATTGAATTTTTAGGCTGTTAGGATCTACTTTGTAGCTACTGGATTGTAAAAATCCCCCGAAGGAGATCCAAAATCATTGACAAGGCATCTGTTGATTCTACTCAGAGTTACAACCAACAACTCTACCATGGGGAGACTACGAACCAGATCGGCCTCTCATAATGCAGATGTCCATGAAATTGCTAGCGTACAATAAGTTGGACCAGGAAATCAGCAAACAACCAGAGGTGCAGGGCCCTCCACCCAAATCCAAGCGGAAGTCGTTCCTCAAATGGAGTTCAATGATTTGATAAGAAAACTCAAGGAAAGCATAAGGCAGCTTGCTGAACAGATTCAATCCAACACTAACCTCATGACTCAGCTCGCCCAACAGCAGTGCCAGAATGCTGGAGGTAACCCTGCCCCTTATTCTGAATCTGATAGCTCAACCTCAGTTTACGAACCTCCTAGGCGTAGACGCCGTAAGGATGAAGGTGCATAAGCAAGCGTTGGGAATCAAGTCTGCGAAGAGACCGGACACCCGAATCTCCAAGACCCAAATCAGGCGGGACATCAACCCTCACGGTCCCGTGGAACGGAACCCAACCTTCCATCCTCCATACAAACTCCGGACTTAACAGCTATGGTCAGGCAGTTGATAAGAGTAAACCAAGGCTTGACCAATTAAGATTGGGCAGTGACTAGAAGCCATACCCCCATTACGGATGGTATCCTGCAGGCTGAGTACTCCAAGAAGTTCAATATGCAAACTATCCCAGCCTATGAGGGGAAGACTGACCCCAGGCAGCATGTGATGAGATATGGATGGATGATGGATTCTGCAAGAGCCAATGATGCAACCAAGTGTAGGTGCTTCCCAATCACTCTGTCCGGAATCGCCTCCATGTGGTTTACTCGACTTCCCCCGCGATCTATATCCAGCTTTGACGAATTGGCAATGAAATTCATAGAGCAGTTCAGAATACACACCACTCATCCAAAGGATGTGATGTCCTTATCAAGCGTAATCCAAGCTCCGGTAGAGTCGTTGAAAGCATACATGCAGAGATTCCATGTTGCTGCTACTGAAGTACGCAATCCAAACGACCACGCGATTTTGATGGCGGTAATGCGTGGAGTGGATCTAGATTCTAAATTTGGAGATTGGTTGGCGGGAAAGCCCCCAGCCACGTTGGAGCGTTTTTATTCGAAAGCTCATCAGTTCATAAGAAGGGAAGAAACTCGATGGACAAGGCGAGACAAGGCACCAGGGCCTGCCCAGGAGACTGTGAAAGGTAACGTCGCCATGAAGCAAACCGGCGATAATTCGGGAAAGACTCAAGTCAACGCCCAAATCAAGCCTGGGTGGTCTAAAGGATCCGGAGGTGGAAATCCTGGAAAGAAAAGAGAGACGGGGAAATGGAAGACAAGGATCCCGACCTACAATGAATACACCCCGCTCAACGCAACTCTTGAGAACATCTATTTGTCAACTTGCAATACTTTTCAATATAGAAAACCACGCCTAAAGGAATCAATGGAGGAACAGAAGCGGACTGGGAAGTATTGTCGCTTTCACGAGTCTTATGGGCACAACACAGAGGAGTGTAGACACCTCTATGACGCTATAGAAAATTTGATTAGACAGAAGAAACTGCAGGAGTTTGTCAAAGACCCACAAGACGGAAGACAAGAGACATCGGACCCCGAATGCGGGCTGGCTCCACGCCGACCAGAACAACCTGCTCGAACTATGGGTAAATTGGTTATCAACACGATTGCTGGCGTACCTCATACTGCAGATAAGAATTGGTAGGAGATGGAGTGATATGCTAACTCTTTAAGACATGAGGAGTATGAGTATTGCTCGAATATGGAGGATGGGACTCATGTAAAGCAGCAGCGCATGATGGATGATGATATTGTATTCAGGAGTAGAGATGCGGATAAGGTGGAGGCTCCTACCATCGACCCGATGGTCATATCTGCACAATCGGGCCGGCGTTCGTAAAGAGAATTCTAATTGATTGCGGAAGTTCCATTAACATCATCTTCAAGAAGGAATACGACCAAATGAAGTTGGAGACCAAGGATTTGAAACCATCTAAAGCCAAATTTATGGCTTCAACGGCGCAGCAACAGATGCAGTGGGATATATGGAACTTCCAGTTTAACTGGGGCAAGGAGAGCGCAGGAGGGTGCGAAACCTACCGACTCTCCATATAACGTATTTCTAGGACGTCCAGCCCTGGCAGAGTTTAGGGAAGCATTGGCCCCTTGGTGTCTAACGTTAAATTTTCCGACAGACATAGGTGATGGAGTGGTACACGGCGATCAGGCGACTGGACACGCATGCTATGTGGCTGAGCTGAGAGAGGCTCAGCATAGAGAGAAAGGGAAGGTTGCGGACAGCTCCGTCCGCATCTTAAATGCTGATAATTGACAAGTAGCGCCCGAGCCCTGGCTTGGGCCACAATCTCGGATCCATAGAGACATAGATCTGAGAGATGATATGGGGAACCCAAGGAAACAAATGCAACACCGGCTGAACTAACCATTGACATCCCAGTTAGCCGGAGCGACCCATCACGAGTTCTTAAAATTAGGTCGCAACTCGACCCTTTGGCCGCTGAGAACCTTACCGATTTCCTCCGAGCGAATCTTGATGTTTTCACCGGACACATTCTGATATGTGTGGGATTTCTCCTGCGATTGCAAGTCATATGTTGAACATAGACCCGAAACATGTACCTGTGAAACAAGAAAGGAGAGGCATGGACCCGAAGAGGTCTGTGGCTCTTAAAGAGGAGGTGGACAAACTCAAAGCCAATGGGTTCGTCCGTGACGCCCTCTACCCTGAATGGGTACCTAACACGGTGCTAGTAGAGAAAGCAAATGGAAAATGGAGGAGCTGTGTTGATTATTCTGATTTAAACAAAGCATGCCATAAGGACAGCTCCCCGTTGCCTAGGATTGACCAGCTGGTTGACTCAACTGTCGGACATGAGTTATTATCATTTATGGATGTGTACTCTGGATACAACCAAATCCCAATGCACCTCCCAGACCAAGAACACGCCAGTTTTGTCACGAACATGGGCTTGTATTGCTATATAGTAATGCCATTTGGATTGAAGAACGCAGGAGCGACTTACCAACGCCCGGTGAATCGAATGTTCAAAGATAAGATTGGTAAAACAATGGAAGTCTATGTGGATGACATGCTCGTGAAGTCACAACAGTCAAACAACCACATTCGAGACTTAGTAGAGATGTTTGACATACTCAGGCATTATGGAGTGAAGATTAATCCGTTGAAGTGTTCATTCGGCGTAGCATCAGGAAAGTTTTTAGGATTCATTATGAATTCCCGGGGTATCGAGGCTAACCCAGAGAAGATTCAGGTTATCTGAGATATACAAGTGCCCAGGACCATAAAACAGGTACAAAGCTTGAATGGAAAGGTGGCCGCACTGAGCCGATTCATATCCAGGGCCACAGACAAGTGTATTCCCTTCTTCGATGTCATAAAGAAAGGAAAGAGGAATTTCGAGTGGACATCCGACTGTGAGGAAACATTCCAAGCTCTTGTAAGGCACTTGGAAAATCCCCCGATATTGTCAAAACCAATAGACCACGAAATGTTGTACGTCTACTTGGATGTATCCCAGCACGCTATCAGCACATCCCTAGTTTGCGAGGAAGACCGGGTCCAGAAGCCCGTTTAATATGTTAATAAACGCTTGATGGGGGCACAAAGAAATTATCCAAAGACTGAAAAACTAGCCTATTGCTTGGTGATTGCAGCACGCAAGCTTCGCCCGTATTTTCAGGCACACTCAATCAGTGTTTATACTAATCAGCCTTTGCGACAGATACTCCAACGACCGGAAACTTCCAGAAGGATGCTAAAATGGAATATTGAGCTAAGTCAGTTCGACATTGCCTACCTGTCGCGAAGGGCCATAAAAGGACAGGCACTAGCTGACTTCATTGCTGAATTCACTACGACAGACGAATTAAACGATCATAATGTCATACCTCCCGTTCAATGGAAGATGTACACCGATGGGGTGTCTAACGACCGTTGTTCGGGGGCCGGCATAGTTCTTGTAACTCCTGAAAACCGATCGGTCTACTATGTTTTGATGCTCGAATTCACAGCAATGAATAACGTAGCCGAATATGAAGCGTTGATCGCCGGCTTGAAACTTATCAAAGAACAGGTAGTAAAATTGGTTGAAATCTTCAGCGACTCGCATCTGGTGGTGTACCAAGTGCGAGGTGACTACCACGCAAGGAGGAAGAGATTGCCCCATATTTGGTTCGAGTTCAGGAGCTGCTAGTGAATCTCGAGTACTACGATATTTTACATGTCCCGCGTGAGCAAAACATAGCAGCTGCTCGCTGGCAAAGTTTGCAAGCACAGGCGACACACAACAAATGGGATTATTTCCTGTTGAGACCCTCCATGCTCCAAGTATAAATATGATGGAGGTAGATTTCGTGTTGGAAACAGAAATCGAGAAGGAATCGTGGATGACCTCAACCAAGAAGTACTTGTTATTCGAGATCTTGCCCAAAGAAAGGAGCGAAAGAAGACAAGTCCTTCGTAAGGCTTCTCGTTATGTAATACATGATAGAATAATGTATCGAAGAGGATTCTCGACCCCGCTACTCCGATGCATTGCCCATGATGAGATAACACGAGTCCTGGAGGAAGTCCATGAAGGAGAGTGCAGCGACCATACTGGAGGGCAGACAATAGCAAAGAAGATCCTCCGTTATGGATACTACTGGCCAACTGTGAATCGGGATGCTGCAGACTATATGAGAAGATGTGACGAATATCAGATATATGCTAAAATCTTGAGAGCTCTGCCGACGGAACTCACGCAAATGGTTAGTCCCTGGTCATTTGCAATGTGGGCAATTGACTTAGTTGGTTCTTTACCCATAGCCAAAGGTAGAGAGAAATATGCAATAGTTGTGGTCGACTACTTCACCAAATGGGCAGAAGTAGAGCCTGTGGCCATGATAACCACTAAGAAGGTTATTAATTTCATCGTACGAAATATCATATGCTGCTTCGCCTTCCACAGACCATCATTACAGACAATGGGACTCAATTCGAAAGCAAGGAGTTCAAAGAATTTTGCTAGAAATATGGCATTGAATAGAAGTTTGCAGCGGTTGCTCACCCGAAGGCGAATGGGCAAGTGGAAGCCGTAAACAAGATAATCAAGTCCATATTGAAAAAACCTCTGGAAAAGGCTAGAGGCATGTGGGTGGATGAACTTCAAACAACACTTTGAGCCTACAGGACCACCCACAAGACTGGCCACACTCCATTCGCGTTGGCATATGGCACGGAAGCTGTCATACCCGTGAAACTTGAAGTCCTATCACATCGGGTAACTTATTACGACCCTGAGTCGAACCAGAATCTTTTATTGGAATCGTTGGACTTCATTAATGAAAAACGCGAAGAAGCCAATTTGAGAGCGACCGCATATAGATATAGAGTCGCTAAATACTATAACGAGAAGGTCCGACCAAGAATTTTAGTGTGGGAGACCTCATTTTGAAACGAGTTTTTCCGATCCCGTCTCATATGAATCCCGCATAGGAAGGTCCATACGTCATCGAACGGAAGCTTGGAGAAGGAACTTTCAAGCTAGCGACCGTCGATGGTGCGACACTCCCCCGAGCATGGAACAACGAGCACTGCGGCATTATTATACTTAGTCTATTTCTTTCATGTATCAGTTGCACTTATTTCCAGTATGCTTTTATTTCTAATTCTTGGCATGTAATAAGGCAATTTAGCTTGCTCTCATTAATAAAGGCTTGAAGCCATCTTTTCCATGAATTACTAATGTCACTACAAATGATGATCCTGTGACGGGCGAGCAAAATTATGTTATCCCGGCTAACGTACGAACGCACACGGACACTTAAAATCTCCAAGTCCCCGGAGTGCGGGCTGGAGTACTCTAAGTCCCCGGAGCGCGGACTCGAGTATAAACGATGTAAAATCTTCAAGTTCCCGGAGTACGGACTGGAGTACACTAAGTCCCCGGAGCGCGGATCGAGTATAAACGATTTAAATCTCCAAATCCCCGAAGTGTGGAATGGAGTAATCTAAGTCGCCGAAGGGCAGACTCGAGTATAAACGATTTAAAATCTCCAAGTCCCCGGAGTGCGGACTGGAGTACTCCAAGTCCCCGAAGCGCGGACTCGAGTATAAATGATTTAAAATCCCCAAGTGGCCGGAGTGCGGAATGGAGTACTCTAAGTCCCCGGAGCGCAGATTCGAGTATAAACGATTTAAAATCTCCAAGTCGCCGGAGTGCGGACTGGAATACTTTAAGTCCCCGGAGTGCGGACTCGAGTATAAACGATTTAAAATCTCCAAGTCCCCGGAGTGCGGACTGGAGTACTCTAAGTCCCTGGAGCACGAACTCGAGTATAAATGATTTAAAACCTCTAAGTCCTCGGAGTGCGGACTAGAGTACTCCATGTCCCCGGAGCACGGACTCGAGTATAAACGATTTAAAATCTCCAAGTCCTCGGAGTGTGGACTGGAGTACTCTAAGTCCTCGAAGCGCGGACTCGAGTATAAACGATTTAAAATCTCCAAGTCCTCGAAGTGCGGACTGGAGTACTCCAAGTCCCCGAAGCGCGGACTCGAGTATAAACGATTTAAAATCCCCAAGTCCCCGGAGTGTAGACTGGAGTACTCTAAGTCCCCGGAGCGCGGACTCGAGTATAAATGATTTAAAATCTCCAAGTCCCCGGAGTGCAGACTTGAGTAATCTAAGTCCCCAGAGTGCGGACTTGAGTATAAACGGCTTAAAATCTCCAAGTCCTCGGAGTGCGGAATGGAGTACTCTAAGTCCCCGGAGCGCGGACTCGGGTATAAACGATTTAAAATCTCCAAGTCCCCGGAGTGCGTACTGGAGTACTCTAAGTCCCCATAGCGCGGACTCGAGTATATGCGATTTAAAATCTCCAAGTCCCCGCAGTGCGGACTGGAGTGCTCTAAGTCCCCGGAGCGCGGACTCGAGTATAAACGACTTAAAATCTCCAAGTCCCTGTAGTGCGGACTGGAGTACCCTAAGTCCAGGAGCGCGGACTCAAGTATAAACGATTTAAATGACCAGGTCCATTGAAGATGGACTGGATACAAATGATTTGAAGACATCGAGCCTTCAGTATGCGTATTAGAAAATATTCTAAGTGCTTAGGGCGCAGAAGAAAAAACAGATAGTTCTCAAAGAATTTCCGAGCTATATGAAGATGAAACGAGAGGTCTATTATATTCACAACAACTTGGATTTGAATCACAATCACAAAGAAAATTGAATGACAAGAGCCATGGAAAGACATAAAAACTAAGTTTTATTCATCAAAGATAAGTTTCCATTACGACTCATTTGAAGCTTGGAATCAAAAGTTTATTTACACAAACTAAGAAAACAAAAGTACTTGCATAATCTAAACCGACTCTCGTTGAACGAGAGTGATGATTACTTCTTATGCTACTTCGCCTTCTTCGCCTCTGTTGTCATCTCAGACGACCCCTCTCCTCCGCATTTACCCTTGGTACCCTTCTTTGACGGAGGAGTGACAGCCGGGGAAGTATGAGGGACATCCACAGGTTTAGACCTGCCAGGGAGAATGATTTTCAGCGGCTTATTCAATGGATCGTCGGGGTCCACGGCTTGAGGTTCGACCTTGATCTTGGTCGTTTCTCTCTTCTCTTTCTCCAGTCGCTCCTTAATACTCAGCTCAGACGTGTGTTCGGAGGCGCCTGTGATCTCTACTTCATAACTCCCCTCGATGGGAGAAGAAGTCTCAGATTTGTCTTCATCTAGCGCCCCAATCACCTGAGCATCTGGCCCGGGAGCTTCTCCTGCCTAACTAGCCTCACCTATCTTCTCCTTCACCTCCTTGGCGACATTGCTCCTTGGAGTCGGCCCAGGATCAGAACGACCTGCGCGAAAGCATGGAAAACAAGCATTAGAATACAATAGTCCCAGGATGTCGACATTTGAAATCTCAAAGTGAAAAGTTATCTACCAGCTTCCGGCAAGATCTCAGCCGTCAAGGGGGTCTCACCCTTCGGAATAGGGGACAGAATATGGACATCAAGGCCAGGGTCCTCCAGATTGTAACCAATATGCTGCTCGAATGGATCGAGTATTGGCCGATCGGCCGATCGAATAGGCGCATGAGCTGGAGGCACGGCCGCGGATGGACCAGTAATAACTTCTTTCCCTTTCTTTGAGGGGGAGCCTTTTCAATAGATAGCTTTGGCCGCCAACAAGTTCGAAGGCTCTTTTCCCTTGAGATATTCTTTTATCAATGCCCCCTCATCAATTTCTTCGGTGCCGTGCTCGGCTTTCCTGATTTCTATCAAAGACTCCCATGCCTCGGCTAAAGATTCAAGATAGCCCTCGCCCAAGAAAGTCAAATCTCGATGCATGAGAACGCAGGCGTTGAACTCAGCAATTAGCGGGTCAAACATGCTTTTGACCTCTTCCCTGCCCTCTTCTCTAGCCGCCTCGAGACGTGAATTGATATCCACGGACGATATCTTCTTGCCCTCTTCTCGGGCTTCACTCTTTATCGCCTCAACGTGGGAAAGCTCGGCCTCAATTTTTTCCTTTAAGAGTCGAGTAGTAACGATTTCGCCATAGTATCGTTGTGACTTTTCTTGAGCGGCTGTTTTCTCTTCCCTCTCCCTACGGAGATGCTCCTCGTGTTCTTTGACGCGGAGGCTGAGTGCGTCCCTCTCCTTCTGAACTGAGTCCTTCTCTAGAGCCAAGGCCCCACATCGTTGAACCGCCTCATCAAGTTCTTTCTTATGAGTTTACTCTAGATGAGTAACGGCCTTAGCAGTGTCCTTAGCTCTTTGATGGGCGACCTCGAGCTCAGACGTGTAAGTGGCCATTTCTTCATCCTGAGCTTTAGTGATATCCTTGTCGTGGATAGCCTCAAGCTTCAGGTGGTCGATTTCATGCTGGTGCTCTACGGAAACTTCAGAAAGTTTTTCAGCTAGATGAACAAACACGTCATGTTGAACATAGACGTCATTCGTACAGGCTGGGCGCTCTGTTTGGCATGTCCGAGAATAAGGTGAATCGCCGGGAGGAATTTCAGGCCATCGAACCAGATTTTTAGAAATTTATCTTTAAGCTCGGCCAGCCTCTCTGATACTTTTGGGTCTATTGCAGGAGCGGGGGGGAGACGGCTTTGAAAGTTCGTCCTTCCTGTAAGAATCTCGGGACTGTCGAGTGGAAGAGGAGTCGGAGTGTTGGTCCCGGGGAGCATCAGGTTGCGACCTCTTATAGCCACGCTTGTCTTTCTTTGCTCCGCGTGAGAAGAGGTATCCTGGTGGTATTTTGGCTGATAATAAGTTTTCCTCCGAGATGATGAGTCCCGGGAATGATAGTCTTTATCGCCGTCACCATCCCTATCTCGACGTCTTTCGAAACCCGAGTCGCGTCCAGAGTGGTGAAGAACAGACGAGCCACGAAGGCAATCGAATCCATGCGAACTCCCCATACCACCTGTACAGAATTCAAATAACAGCGAATTAGGAAAGAGTAGTGACAACAAAAGTCTAAGCGAAAATTGAAGTGCAAGTGTTCGAGTGTGTCCTAGTGTCTCCCCCCAACGGACCAGTCACTTTGCTAATAGGAGTTTTCTCTCCCTGACTCTGGGTTGGAGCACTTGCGTCATCTTTGATGGGCGAATGAAGTTTGAATGCCTCCGGATTGTCAAAGTCATAATTGAGCAGATCATCCGGAATGGAGAGGTTCGATAAGCCCGTTAAAGAACTTTCTACGTGCTGCGAAGAAGCCTCTTTCTCCATCGGAATAAGCGTAACTTTCGAAGTTCCATGAACCTTCTCCTTTCTGATCTTGTACGTCGATCCCTTTTTCCTCTGTGAAGGAGAAGATGATGTTTCGATGTCGTGCACTTCAACTATAGGATCTTGGACTAGACCCAAATTCTCACCTTGTGCTTCGGGTGTTTCACCCTCCTTGATTTCCCCTTCTTCTTGTACATCAGGGATGTGGCGTGCTGACGACTCAGCTAATTTTTTCCCTTTTCCAGAGACCGGCCTGGGTACAGTAACACCTTCGGGATGACCTACCCGGCGACCTTCTGCTAACAAGTCGAACCTCGATAGTGACTCATTTGAGAAAAGAGTTCGGATGTCTCGTTCTTCGACGGGAAGAGCTCTAATAGCTTCAACGGCCTCGGAATATCTACGACCGTCGGGACGTGGATTGATACCTGTGAAGATGAAATAAGAGTTAGAATAGGCATAGCTTCGACCGAAACATGATTATCGTTCCAAGAAGAAGACTTACTTCCTTCGACCCATCTCCTCGCGAAACCAAGGGGCAACACACGTAGAACCATTCTTGTTTGTACAGGGCAAATTTGCTCCACGCCCCGGTTAAGATTTAGCATTTACGGTATGGCTCGAGGAACATGTAAGAGGGGCTATCTCCCTGCTTTTTGATCATATATATGTATCTGATGTCGCCAAGAGTTGGGGGCCTGGAGAAAACGGTCATGAAGAGGATGTAGGTGCCATAGATGAAGGCATGACCTTTTGGGTGCAGCTGTGACGGGGCGATATCGATTTATTGCAGCACATCCCGAAGAAATAGATTGAATGGTGGCACGCTGACAACCCAGCACATGAATTCATTGCACGTTGTATATCCGACCGGGGGTAGGTGTGGCCGGTCGTGCCCCGACGGAACCAGCACGTCGTCAAAAGGTATTCCATGGATGAAGCATATTCGCCGAAGCGCGACTTCATTGATTTTTGAAGCCTGTTAGTCGACAGGGTTGTCCAAGAAAATCGATGCCTCTAGGGCATCGGGGGCTAAGTTATGTGCAATGGAGGTGGATGGATTTGAGACGTCTGCGACTTCCTGTCGAGAGGATGGCCCTGGTTTGTCAGAAATCGTGGCGGAGCTGGATTTTTTCGACATCTTCAACAAATAGTGAATTTGGCTAAGCACCGGTGTGAACTATACTTGAAAAATGTTCGACGTTAGAATTAACAACACAAATATTCCCCCCAAGTGATGTGTGAACTAGTGCGATCAATCGTATATAAGCATTGAAAAATTGAAAGTCATAGAATTAGTAATACAAAATTGAACTTCGGATTGTCGACTTTGAAGACCGTCATCGCTGACCGTCTCCAAAAGCATGCCTTATGGTGTTCACAATTTCGGATTCATTAAATGTTGGAAGAAATTATCCGTTTATGTCGATTTAAGTTCAGACTTGTGACTACTGAAACTAGGAAGTTTATAGTTCGGATCAGTTCGATATGCTAATATGTTAGAGTCCTTGTCCTTGTTTTGTTATATGGTTGCATCCATGTTTGTTCGGCCCTGATATGGTTCGGCATCTATATTTGTTCGGCCCTGATATGGTTCGGCATCTATGTTTGTATGGGCTTGATATGGTTCAGCATCTATGTTTGTTCGGCCTTGATATGGTTCGACATTTATGATTGTTCGGCCTTGATATGGTTCGACATTTATGTTTGTTCGGCCAAGCTGTCGTTTGGCCAAGCTACCGTTCGGCCTGAAACTTGTTCGGCCAAACCCTCGTTCGGCCTAACTATCGTTCGAACTAATTAGTGCTCGGCAAAATATCGTTTGGCCAAGATTCTGTTCGGCCGAAACAACACTCGGCATCCTACCCAATTCATACTTCCTACCTAACCCACCGTTCCACTGCTCGGCATGTGGCGAGCCATGCAGAACCAAATCTACACCGAGCCCCAACGCTCGGCACTCCGTCATCATTCGACAAGTCATGCCAGAACATACCGTTCGACATTCTAACCATCTCCTAATCCTCCTCTATTCTTTTTTTCCAATCTCGTTCGGCACAAGGAAACCGTGCCGAACCACAAAACATCTCTCCCTCGTACGCTCGTCTCTAGTCATTCCTCCTTTCCTCCTCATCATTTAACTCTAGAAACCCTTAGAATACCTTAATCAAGGCCCAACCCTATCCTATCGCCTGAGGACTCGGGCATAAAAAACTTCTCTAGTTATGAAAAGGACTTTGATGGAAGGATCGATACCAAATTATTAGATCGAAACTTGGAAAGGATTGATGAATCGTTGGAGGTTGTTAACTGGAAAAGTCAGCAAGTACAAAGCAGCGGTGGTAAAAATGTGAAAAGAGAAGAAGGAGGAAGTCGCCAGGTTTTATAGGGGAGAAGAAGAAGTTGAAGAGACTATGACGGGTAGAACCGGTCAAGGCGATATTGTTCGGCTACCTTGGTTTGTTCGGCATCAGCTACTCTAGTTCGGTCGGCATCCCGGGTACTCATCTTCAGCCAGATTGTTCGGCATACACATTACGTTCGACATGCGCCATAATCCCCTCAAGAGAAGTGAACCAAGGATCGAAGAGGAACCCAGAGGACATGTAATTCAAAGCACATCACGTTCGATCACGCGATACAATTTGGGAGGCAAGTGTTTCCTGGAGATTTGACCAGGCAACTTAGTACTCGGCATACCCTCGATCGACATCTATTTACGATCGTCGTCAACAAACGTTCGGCGTCCAGGGAACGCTTGGCATCCAGGAGCGCTCGGCCAAAGGCATCGTTCGGCCAAAAACATCACTCGGCCAAAGGCATCATTCGGTCAAAGGACATCGGCATCTCTGGGCATTCGGCATGGTAGAGTCATCCGGCTCAAGCGCCTCATTCGGCATTGGATAGCACTCGGCATCAAGCGCCTTGTTCGGCCTGCACCCCTCACTCAACACCACATCCCGTCCGGCACATACCTCGTTCGGCCGTCACCTACCGTTCGTCATCCAAAATCGTTCGGCACCAAGGGGTGTTCGGCATGTAAAGCGTCCGGCCTCATTTTGCTCGGCATAAAGATGGTGGTTCGGCACTTGGCTGTTCAACATGTTTGGGTCGGCACACAGGGCTCATTCCATTTGGACCAAGATATTCATATACCAAGCCCACCAGGAAGTCCAACCCATTTTCGTCTATAAATAGAGGGGCAGGGGCACAGTAAAAGGAGTGGATCTTTTTCCGAGAACACTGGGGAGACTCTGTCATTTTTATACTCTCTTCTTCTTCATTCAAACTTGTATTCAAGCGATTTATTTACGGATTGTATCTGTACTCAAGTAATGGAGAAAGCAATAAAAGTTAACCTCAAAGTGGACGTAGGCAATTATACCGAACCACCATAAATTGGGTGTTCTTGTTCTCTGCATTTAAGTTTATACTTTGTTCTCTATTTTACTTTACTTTCTTCATTAATCCCTCTAAACAATCTTTCAAAGGGTGTTAGTGACCAATTTTGGTGCTAATAATACCCTTTTTCAAAGTTTTTAATTGGCATCAATTTATAAATTGAGTACCTCATGCTGGTTTATCAAGCCTGATCCAGGTATTTTTAATACTTGGGTCGGATCCGAGTATTTTCTGGTTTAGTCGAAGACGCTTGGAATTTCCAAAGAGAGCTGGAGATCTTTATCTACGTATGGACAATTTTTATTATGCACTGCATCTATTGCATTTGTTTTTATTTTTTAGCATTTGTAAGGGAAGAGGGTTTATGGCCATCCAAGCTAAATCAAGGTTAGACTCTAATATTGTATTCAAAAAAATTCCACTGTAAAGATTATTGTTGAAATATTATATGTTATTCCATTTGTGTGAGATTATGTTCTATCTTTGTTTTCATTTTCCCCTAATGTTTTGGCTTTCCGGCACTTGGATATGCCACACGAGGATGTATTAGTATTGATTTTCATGGGTCGAAAATCACTAGTCGTTAATTCGATGGATGAATTATTCCACTAGTGATATGGTGCCAGTAAGTAATTAAATTATCACTTATATTGTGATGACCCATATTTTCAACCCTCGAATAATCGACAATAATACATCCAAAGTATTCACGTGCTGTAAATTTAAGTGTCGGAGAGGCGGATGATCAAGGCTAAAAGAAAAAAAGATAGAAGATATAAAAAACAGATTCTCACATCGTATTAAACAATCCCAAAGTGATACATCAGAGTTATGGCAAGTAATAACCCAGGCAGGGACAGTTATAACTGCCTATCCCTACATAGGTGCTAGTATATACTTATACAAAATATAGTAGAAACAGAATTAGATAATTATCAACAGGGGATTTTCTACTCGGGCTCCTTCCAAAATGCTCCAAGCTAGATCTGACTACTTGGCTACCCGAAAATTAAGTAACCTAAGAGTTTTAGGGAAAAGAAATAAAATTTGGATCCGTCATAGGACATGTGTGATAAAACTTAAAAGAACATATATTTTTAAAACAAAAGGTATCTAATATGACCACGACGCGAATAAATACAGATGGGTTTTCACCTTGTGATAATCAAAACATTTTCTATGTAAAATCAAAGATATTATAATAGTGGTTATGGTACAAACACATATTAATCATAGTCGTAATTGTTACATTAATTAAATTCCAGCATAATAGGTATGCAATCAAGTCCATAAATGTACCTATTGGATAATGGATTTCTAACCATGACAAGGTAACGGACAACCTTCCACAGTACATCTCTAGAGGAATGTACCAAGGCACAGTCTCGCTACCCTCTACCAATGTAGAATTGGTCTAATTCTAGCATATATAGTACCAAAATATCTCATCACCCCGGTCGTTCCCGACCTATCCGTGGGATCAAAAAGCAGACATAACAAACCCCAAATATAGAGGGAAATCTAAAAAGGTATTGACCATATCCTAATGGGGCGACCCATATAGCCCTGCTGCATCTACTATGTTTTACCATTACCGATGTGTAAGGCTTGAGGTAACGTTTTACCTTTCACATGAAAAATTCAACTTTGAATGTCACATTACCATTTTCGATGACACACCAATTGGTTTCCACAAAAGTACAACCTTCGAGTTCATACGTCTCAGAGAAGGGTGTTAAGTATCAAAGGGGTTACCTCCTATACCACCAAATAGATGTACATTTGTAAAAACCAATGTTCATGTTCTTACAAATGCAATGTCTAACATTCGTCTATACAATTTTTTCAGAAATAGCATATACCAAAACTATGCCTACTACATCCTGTTTGAGAATTACCCCCATTGGATTAGTAGCAAGTAGTCCTTGCGTTGAAGATTTCAAAAGTATTAACTTCAACATGTCTTCACTTTTGAATGCATAAATTTGTTCGAAGTGGTTTTCAGATAGGAATCACCCAAATCCGACCTCGGTCTTTTTGAATCAATTATTAATAGAAAAGATGTTAAGTATGTGGGTGATTGGCGATCATCATTCAATCAATTGATATCTTTATATCCAATAAAATATCTTTAGAGATATAATTTAAACCACTTTTTCTTGGCATATACAGATTTATTATACCTATTTTCAACTTTTTAAATACAAAATTATTTCCTTTATATTACATAAGAAAATATTTCTATCTTTTATTATTTCAATCTTAATGGAGATTACTTATTTCCAAAACATATTTTTTACTGGGTTAAAAACAATGTTATTTAAGACATCGTTTACCGTATACCCAAACCAATCAGTACTGAGTAGAAAGGATTCGTAAATTTTAGAATAATCATACTAAATTCTAATTTTTGTATTCAACTTGTACTATTTGTCGAATAATGGTGAAATCATCTTTTAAATTCACACGGATAGTATGGGTTCCCTCTTCGGAATTTAATACAGAGTTTAACTAGAACGTTCTCTTAACCATCAAAATCTTATTTGAAATATCATTTAACTTTGTGAAAAGTTCCAAGTCTCTTTTTTTATTGTGAGAAAATACGATCCAAGTAAATTAAAGTAACTATCCCCTCCATCGGACCTGCCGGATAGTTAAATCTTTCATTCAAAAATTGCCAAATTCAGTTCTTAAATTGGTAATGAATAGTGATTTTAAAGCTTTGTAGATTAAAACAAGTATTCCATTATATATTTATGTCCATTTTTATAACTCAAATCCCTTTTAAAACATTTTAACAAATTTATGCAATCTTTTTCAAATTTCTAAAGATTTAGAAATATCAAATTTTAAAATATTGAAAACTATGGTTTATGAACTCCCAAAACGCGACTATTTTGAAAACTTGATTTGGACATATCTCAAACTTTATTAAATAAAAATTCAAATTTTCTTTTTCATCTATAAACTATGGTTGTAAGAGTCCAGAAAATTCTTATTTCAAAGAATTCCAACTTACATTTCATTCTACAAATGGATTTAATTTTTATGGCGCGAGTTTGCGAACTACCATTACGCAACGCGCTTATTTTGACTCCATTTTCAAATCTTTTTCAAACTTTGTCAAAATGAGTTTTACTATTTATAGAACATTTATAAACCGTTTTTCCCATTTTTAAACAGGTTAACAATGTTGTATATACCATTATAACTTATAAAGGGAAGTGATTCATTTGTGTAAATTCGGCATGTATTTTGTCATCAATCATTTCAATATCAAACAAGCATATAATCAACTTCCAAAACATGATGATCATGCATATGAAATAAGCATGGCCAAGCATATCATATCAATATATAATTTAATAAAATAAACTAGCAGAGTAATTCTCACATATATGCTTTCCGCAAAATTTTAGTGCTATAAAATCGACAATAGCTCCCCTTTTTTCGTACCGAAGCTTATGAATGTTGAATATGGGAGTATATGATTTTTGTTTGATGATAATAAAAATATATATTTATTTAAATGTATTTGTTAATGTACTATTATATTTTTCACATAACTAAATAGATATTTGTTGAATAAAATAAATAACACAGAATTTGAATTCAAACGGATATTTTATTCAAACAAATATTTATTACAATTTTGAATAGTACAAATTCAAGCTCTCACTATATATACAAAATTTCAATTACAATACATTTCATTTTATACAACTATCCTCACTACATATCGCTCATTCACTCGTATTTTATCTTCAACTCTATTCCAGATTGAATCCAGCATCTGAGCAATTTGCAAAAATGTACATTGACGCAGTAAAATTGAAAAGAAAATATTTCTGCAGTATAAAATAAAATGTGATTTTGGAAATTTTATTTGCCTCGGTTATTTGGGTAGTTTGTCGTCATTTAATTTTGAATCCATCACACATGAACAACTTGTGATATGCACAGTGTATCACTGTACATGCCATAAGGCCGTGTACACCGATATATACACTTGATAATGTTACAGGGACATGTGAGAACAAGGTCAAACCAAAATCAAAATCCGGGTTCAACTCAAGTGAAGTAAAAATAATGTCACGACAAGATCACAAGGTCAAACCCGAGCTTTAAAGCTGGATTCACCACTAGTGCAGTCCAAAAATACAAGCCTCGACAAAAATTCAATGAGAAGAAATGAACTAGTCAGAACAAAGGCTCATAGACACAAATGATATGCACATCTATGCAGACTTGAAAATACAGTGAAATACAAGAAAGAATTATACATGAAGCACAGGGATGCAAGCATCAAGTAGCAGTTTTGAACAAGACATAAATGCCGAAGTCATGCAATAACATGTAGACATCAAGTAGATAAGCAAGGCTGCAAACATACATCATGAAACCATAGTACACAGCAACCACCAAAGATACAAATGCACATATGTACAGCATGAAATAAATAGACCATCGAATGGCATGTGGTACGAGATAGAACCAGACTCGAGCTCCAGATGGTACACAAGATAATGGCACAAGGCAGTTCATAAGTCAGATTCAATGAAGACTGAACCAAGACATCACATGCATATGTGTACAAATGAAGACACAGAGACATGCATACAACTCAACACACCAATGCAATCAATTGAGGCTACAAATCAGGTTCAGACTCAAGTACAAATGCAACCATACGTGCAAAGATGCATACCAACCATAAGACAACTTACCAGGTCTCAAAATGAAAACCAAAGCTAACACATACATATACACACACATATACATATGCTTGTGTATACATGATGAAGGCATAAGCTCGTGCACCAATGAACCAAAGACCATGCTCCATGCAGACCTAACTGCAAGTGCAAAGCAACATTGAAACAACTCGAGCTCAAGTCAGCACAACAAAGTTCAAATGAAACTGGACTAGTAAGCAGTGCCAAAAGAACAGGTAAAACATGCAGTGCAAAACCAAATATCGTGTATCAGAATTAAAGCAACATGTACAAAGTATCACACTTCAAACAATAGTCAACGATTCAACTGGCCAGAGGCAACTCCAGGCTTGCATAAACAAATCGATAAAGTAGTGTCAGTGACAGTACCGAAGTCATCAAAAGTCATAGAGGCAAAAATCAACAACCAGGGTGTAAATTCGAACAATTTCAAAAATCATGGTAAAGCAGTCATGGGACGGCAAGTAGAATTCAAACTGAAGTCAAAAGTCCAAATAATTCATAGCCGTGGTTGACAGGAATGATACAGCTCTCAATCGAAGCCGTGTGAATCAATCTACCAGAAAATATACGAATTTGAACAAATAAAAAGCATACGAAGTGAAAAAACACAAAATATCACCAGCATCAAAGCAAGATCGAATGGCCGAGTTAAATTAGACGACAAATTCAATGAACGAGAATATAGGAATTAGAATCCTATTTAACCCAAATCATCACTGGATGAAAAAAGCATTCGATTTCATGTAACAACAGAGCATAATCATTCAAGTCGAATCATAGATCGAGTTCAAGTGAGCAAATCAGAAGAAGAAAAACGCATAAATTACTTACCGAAGTTAGGAGTTGAACTCGATCAAAAAATTGGGGCAGCCGTGTACAAAGCGGAGAGATCTACAACTGATCGTCAAAGCAATCACGAGAACAACCCATCTGATCGGACAAAAGTCTACGCCTTCAATTTTACAAAGCCCTAATTTCAGAGTAGAGAGGAACGAATGAAAAAGAACGCGAAAAAGGAAGGCAACCATTGTCTAAGAACGAAGTACAAGGAAGCGGGCTGATAAAAGAATAAGGGGATAATATTTTCACTTAACAAAAATTTGGACCGGCTTCAAGTTATATTTAGGCTAAATATCTAATTAGGGTTTTGTTTTATTTAAATTTTTTAAATTTGTATTTCCTTTTTAAACAATTGTAATTTCTAGTCGTATGACTAGGGGACGAACTACGGTGGTGTAGTTCGAGAATTCGCAACTCAGTGGCTGAGTTGTGGCAGAGTTTTAAGTCTAGAATTAAGGCTAATCGATAGCGGTTGCCGCGAGTTTACGTGTGTAAGCGTTTGACTGCTTAATTTCTAGTAGAAACCTTGGGGGTAGCACGTAGGCAGGGTTTTGCCAAAGCTGGGTAAATTCTGTGTCGTTCTATTTCTACATTTATTATTCTGCTATTATCTGTGCTACGATAATTCTAATGTATCTGTGTTGAAAATATTTTACAAACTTCCGCAATAAATTTTTATAATTAATAGTATCACCCTATTCACCCCTTCCTCTAGGTTGAAATCGATCCTACAAGTGGTGTTAAAGCCTGGTTCAAAAGCCATTTTTGTTTTAAAATTTTTATTTTGCAAAAACCAAAATTTGTTTTACAAATTTGATATTTTAAAATGGCTTCTTTTAGTGAGGGTCGGTTCAATATTATTCCTCCTATTTTTGATGGAACACATTTTCTGATTTGGAAACTAAAAATATAATTTTATTTAAAATCTGTTAATATTAAATGTTGGAATATTATTGAAAATGGGTGTGATATAACAAACGAGAAAATTATCTCGATTAATGCTCTTGCTATGCATATAATACATTCTTATATTAATCAAGATAATTTTAACGTTATCTCTCATTGTGAAAATGCACAGGAAATCTGGAATACTTTTGATGCAATATATACTGCAAAAGTCAGCAGCAATGAGAAATCCTCCACAACCGACTCAGTTAAAGAAATGTGCTTAACAGGATTGGTAAAAGGCAGTTGTGATGATGATGATGATGGAGCGGCTGAGCTGGTACTATTAATGAAGAAGTTGAAAAAGTGGAATCACAAATATGGAAATCCAGCGCTAAATCAATAATTGAAAAGCAAAATAGCCACAACACTCGACAACCCAGAAGAGCGGAAGATCATCTGTCACAAGTGCAATAAACACGGACACATCAAGCCCAATTGTCCTCGACTTCAACACGGCCAAGAGAAGAAATCAAAAAGGAGAAGTTTTGCAGCCACATGGAATAAAAGTGATAATGACTATAAAAGCACTAGCAATGAGAGTGAGAAAGCAGATATGTGCTTTAGAGGTGATATAACTGATAACGATGATGATGAGCCAAGCGAGGTATCAAAACTCACTCACTCAGAATTACTTATATATTTCCACGAAGTAAATGGCAGTTTTGAACAACTTAGGGAGAAGTATGCCAAATTTGAATCACAAAAAGATACTTTGATAGATTTGAATAAACAACTTTATCAATTGGTTAAAAATTATCAAAGTAGGATCCCTAAGTGTGATACGTGTCCAACATTTGAAAAAGAAATTAAAAAATCAGAAATTAAAATCAAAACACTTGAAAATGAAATTCTGATTTTGAAACAAAGCGAAAATACTCGAAGAGAAAATTCTATTAAAAGGTGCGCACAATTATTGAATGAAAATGTATCTCTCAAAATACAAGTCCAACAACTATCAATGACTTTAGGAAAATTTTCCAAAAGTGAAAAATCGTTGAATATGCTATTAGGGAAACAAACTGTTAATACAGTTAGACAAGGACTTGGATATAATCAATCTGAAAATGTTAGAAACGAAATTAATCAAGTCAATTCAATGTGCACAATTTGTAAAAAATTTGGACACAATCAAAATAATTGTTGGTATAGATCCAAACACGTCAAAACCATTCCAATTTAGGTTCCAAAAGGCACAAATATAAAATCCCTCAAAGTTAAACAAATTTGGGTGTCGAAAGGAACATATATAAATAGTTTTGGGTCTTCACAAACATATTTTTCAATATCTCTTGCCACTAACAATCATGGACCTATAAAAACAAATAGGTCACAAAAATCTTTCATCGCGCAGGTGTGGTGGCAGGCTAAGGAACAACAACTGTGTTACTTGGATTCAGGCTGTTCCAAGAACACAATGGGCGACGAATCACAGTTCCTTAGCCTAGTACAAAGGTGGCAGAATCATAATGGGCATCAACGAAAAATTAATGTAAAGGTAAAAGAGGTAATGCTATATTCATCTTGAATGATATATTAATGTGATAATCTGCACCATATCTGATTTGAATTAATTCAGCCAGTTATATGGTAAAGAAATGAATGTTGATGATTAATCCTACTTATTCAAAATTGTCAACCAATCATCTTTGAACAATTTATGTGGACTATTGATGATGTTTTAATGATTAATGATGGTGTATGATAATACATTTGGTTACTTACGGCTGACACTATTTTCACGATTTTGTTTATTGGCACGGCTTCAATTATAATCCAAAATAATTTTATTTAAAAAGTTTGAAAAAAAGGATTTCAAGAAATCGTTGCAAATTTCACGTCTGGTCTATGACATTCAATTAATGATAATCTCTAGTGAAAGAAAAATTCAGATGTAGATTACACTGGTAATTTAGTTGGTAGAAAAATTACTAGCGAAACATGATTTATGTTGAGACATTCAGTAACTGCATCATTTTTTTTCAAAGAAATTTTTTTGCATATTTTTCATTTGAAATAATTTTCAAATTGCAGACATTTTTTTCTTTTATAAAACCCCTTCTAGAAAATAATTTTTGACCTTGTTTTAGACTAGTCATCTTAGAAATTTTGATTTTATAATTATTTTTCGATTTGATTTTAAATGATTGCATTGACTAATCTATTCCCTACAAATTATTGAAAAGATAAATAGTGATTGAAAAAGTGATGAGTTTTGTTATTAATCATATATTATAACTTGAGACGGTGTATTTAGTAAATTTCTTTAGAAATTTGAACAAGAGTTATAAAACCTTTTTGTTGGTAAAAATTTCATGACCATCTCTATTTCTATCATATTTCTAACAACCATCACTCATCAAAATTCAATATAGTTTGTTAATATGTGGTATTTTAAACAGGAAATCATTCGTTTTTCATTTTATATTTTTTTAAAAATCCATAGTATTCACTCTCATTTAAAAGTCCTCACAGTTATGCATGGGTGAATTACTTGGAATTTTTGATTACATGCTTCCATGCTCATTTAAAAGTCCTCACGGTTATGCATGTATGGAAAGCATATCAAAATTAATTTATTAAATAAACAAGTTGATTCTAATCCCATTTAAAAAACGTCATGGTTATGTGTGGTTAGAAGATACTTGAATTCATTTTTTAAATAAAATTGGAATACTACTAATCTCATTTAAAAGTCGTAACGGTTATGCATGGTTAGTAGATATTTAAATTCCTGATATAAATATACCATAAATAGACACAACTGTAAGGTTTTATATGATGACATTATTCCCATCATTCTAAAAGTGGAATATGCGTCAAACAGAGTATTTATGATTTTTGTAGCAGATCGTATGGTAGGTCACAAATTGGGAGAATTCGCGCCGACTCTGACTTGATTTTTTATTGAAATTTAATATTTATATTCGATTGAGTTTTAATGTTGCATTAATGTCTATCACTTTATCTCTATTTTTATAACACTATTACTCTTTTGCTGATAACAAAAGAGGGAGAGAAAAGTTAAGATTTTGACAAATAAAGGTCAAATATTTTCTATTTGCATCTAGTCTTATTTGCATATTTTCATTTACATGCATATATGAAGGGGGGCTTTGTGTAGAGAGGAAGCATTCAAATAGGGGAGCAAATTGAATGATCAAATACATTTAACAAATTCAAAATCTTAAATATATGTTTGTTATCATCAAAATGGGGAGATTGTTGAATATGCGAGTATATGATTTTTGTTTGATGATAATAAACATATATATATATATATTCATTGAAATGTATTTGTTAATGTACAATTATATTTTTCACATAATTAAATAGATATTTGCTGAATAAAGTAAATAACACAGAATTTGAATTCAAATGGATATTTTATTCAAACAAATATTTATTACAATTTTGAATATTACAAATTCAAGCTCTCACTATATATACAAAATTTCAATTACAATACATTTCATTTTATACAACTGTCCTCACTACATATCGCTCATTCACTCTTATTTTATCTTTAACTCTATTCCAGATTGAATCCAGCATCTGAGCAATCTGGAAAAATATACACTGACGTAGTAAAATTGAAAAGAAAATATTTTTGCAGTATAAAATAAAATGTGATTTTGAAAATTTAATTTGCCTCGGTTATTTGGGTTGTTCGTCGTCATTTAATTTTGAATTCGTCACACACGAACAACTTATGACATGCATAGTGTATCACTGTACGTGCCATAAGGACGTGCACACTGATATATACACTTGATAATGTTATAGGGATAAGTGAGCACAAGGTCAAACCCAAATCAAAAGCCGGGTTCAACTCATGTGAAATAAAAATAATGTCACAACACGAGCACAAGGTCAAACCCGAACTTCAAAGCTGGATTTAACACAGATGCAGTCCAAAAATACAAGCCTCGACAAAAATTCAATGAGAAAAAATGAACTGGTCAGAACAAAGGCTCAAAGACACAAATGATATGCATATATATGCAGACTTGAAAATACATTGAAAAGCAAGAAAGAAGTAAACATGAATCATAGGGATGCAAGCGTCAAGTAGCAGGTTTGAACAAGACATAAATGTCGAAGTCATGTAACAGCATGTAGACATCAAGTCGACGAGCAAGGCTACAAACATACATCACGAAACCGGAGTACTCAGTAACCACCAAAGATACAAATGCACATATGTATAAAATGAAATAAATAGACCATCGAATAACATGTGCTATGAGATAGAACCAGACTCAAGCTCTAGATGGTACACAAGATAATGGAACAAGGCAGTTCACAAGTCAGCCTCAATCAAGACTGAACCAAGACATCGCATACATATGTGTACAAATGAATACACAGAGACATACATACAACTCAACACACCAATGCAATCAATTGAGGCTACATATCAGGTTCAGACTCTAGTACAAATGCAACCATACATGCAAAGATGCACATCAGCCATAAGAGAATTCACCAGGTCTTAAAATGAAAACCAAAGCTAATACATACATATACACACACATACATATACATGTGTATACATGATGAAGGCATAAGCTCGTGCACCAATGAAACAAAGAACAGACTCCATGCAGACCTGACTACAAGTGCAAAGCAACATTGAAGCAACTCGAGCTTAAGTCAGCACAACAAAGTCCAAATGAAACTGGACCAGTAAGTTTGTGCCATAAGAACAGGTACAATATGCAGTGCAGACTCAAATATCGTGTACCAGAATTAAAGCAACATGTACATAATATCACACTTCAAACAATAGTCAATGATTCAACTTGACAGAGGCAACTCCAAGCTTGCATAAACAAATTGATGAAGTTGTGTCAGTGACCATACCGAAGTCATCAAAAGTCACAGAGGCAAAAATCAACAACCAAGGTGCAAGTTCGAACAATTTCAAAAATCATGGTACAGCATTCATGGAACGGTAAGTAGAATTTAAACCGAAATCAAAAGTCCAAATAATTCAAAGTCATGGTTGACAAGGAATGATACAGCTCTCAATCGAATCCGTGTGAATCAAGCTGCCAGAAAATATACGAATTTGAACAAATAAAAAACATACGAAGTGACAAAGTCAGAAATCATCACCAGCATCAAAACAAGATCGAATGGCCGAGTTAAATTAGATGACAAATTCAACGAACGAGAATATAGGAATTAGAATCCTATTTAACCCAAATCATCACTGGCCGAAAAAAGCATTCGAGTTCAAGTAACAACAGAGCATAATCATTCAATTTAAATCATCGATCCAATTCAAGCGAGCAAATCAGGAGAAGCAAGATGCATAAATTACTTACTGAAGTCAGGAGTTGAACTCGATCAAAAAATTGGGGCAGCCGTGTACAATGCAGAGAGATCTACAATCGATCGTCAAAGCAATCACGAGAACAACCCATCTGATCGAACAACAGTCGGCGCCTTCAATTTTACATAGCCCTAATTTCAGAGTAGAGAGGAATGAACGAAAGAGAACGCGATAAAGGAAGGCGGCCATTGTCTAAGAACGAAGTACAAGGAAGCGGGCCAATAAAAGAATATGGGGATAACATGTCACTTAACAAAAATTTAGACCGGCTTCAAGTTATGTTTGGGCTAAATATTTAATTAGGGTTTTATTTTTATTTAAATTGTTTTAAATTTGTATTTCCTTTTTAAACAATTGTAATTTCTAGTCGTGTGACTAGGAGATGAACTACGGCGGTGTAGTTCGAGAATTCGCAACTCAGTGGCTGAGTTGTGGCAGGGTTTTGGAGTTAAGGCTAGCCGATAGCAGGTGTCGAGAGTTTACGTGTGTAAGCGTATGACTGCTTAATCTCTAGTAGAAACCTTGGGGGCAGCATGTAGGCAGGGTTTTGCCGAAGCTGGGTAAATTCTTTGTCGTTCTATTTCTGCAATTACCGGTGCTGCTATAATTCTGATATATATGTGTTGAAAATATTTTACAAACTTCCGTAATAAATTTTTATAATTAATAGTATCACCCTATTCGGCCCTCCCCCTCTAGGGTTAAATCGATCCTACAATGAATCCTACCCTGCGACCTTTGGATGTGCTAGGCCTTGTTCTTGAGAGGATGGAGAAGTGATGTTGGCTCTTGATGAGCTCGGCTAAGCAAGAAGAAAGAAGAGATGATCACTAACTTGATCTTGAGTTTAAAGTGGTATATCTCTCAATATCTTATGATTTTTTCGGTAGAATTTCAACTTGATTTTGGAATATTTTAAAAGGAGATGGAGGCCATTGTTCTGCCTTAGAAGAAGAAGAGAAGCTTAGGAATTTTGAGAGTGAATAAGTGAATGAATTGCGAAGGTATATCTTGCTATTTGTAGGCAAAGATGCATAAAATATCACAAACATCATTATAACACACACCTCACTTATATGCCACCCCTCAACATGACAAAACCAACCCCCTTCCCCATATGCCACCTCATCTGCTTATCCTTATATGAGTGATGGTTGGTTCTATTTTGATTTGCTTAGGAAATATCTAGCTATTTATTAATAAATATCATGATATTTTTTTAATTACCATTAGTAAATATGAGATGTAACTGGAAATTTTGATGTCTATGTATGTGTATATGGATGTGTGTATGTGTCTATATATATATATATATATATATATGTGTGTGTGTGTGTGTGTGTATATGTGCATGTATGACACATCTAGTCTACGACGTTGCACAACTCCTCTTCGTTAAATTGTTACGAATTCAGATTTCGATTTCCACTCATATTTTTACTTCTTAGTTAACATATATATAAACAAAATTTAAAAAAACATTTCTATTATTATTTAAAAATTAAAAGGGCCTCATTAGATTTAAAAAAATTTATTAAATCATTGTATATCAGTTTTAACAAGTGATGCAAAATTACGTCGTTATGCTACCGAAGCGCGATAGATTTTGTATATTTTACAAAAAAAAGTATAAATCCTTGTAAAACAATTATAAATCACTTATTATCATTATATGATAATTGAAATGAATTATTTATCATTTAAAACAATTATTTGAATCCTTAAATGGTCATTTTTGAAAATGATAACATCATCGATGACATCATAATTATTTTTATTTTCAAAAATGGAAAAATATTTTTATTCCTTATTTTAGAAAAAAAATTTAGAAACAAGATCACCATTATTATTGACCATATAAAACATGATTTGTATGTTTAATAAACCTATATTTGAATATTTAAAATTAGTTAAACATTCTAATTCAAAGTGATAAAATTATAGATCGTTATATACTTCCCCCTAAAAGGAATTTCATCCTCGAAATTTAAGATAAGAAGAAGATAACTCAAAAAGGAATATATTAGATACAATGAAATATATAAGAAGATGTGACAAATGACTTCACCATAGACGGTGGGTACACTACATCCATACAATATATATACAGACTATCCATCATCTCAAGACATGCCTTTCTCCTTCTATCCTCAGTTTCCCAAGTGCAATCTTCTACATCCCAAATCCATTGGACTTTAACTAATCTCACAACCTTTCTCCTTAATAGCTTTTCATCATGATCCACGATTTGAATTGGTTGTCTGATAACTGCCAAATTTGATTCTACTTCTAAATCTTCCTGAGCAGCTGCCTCTATAATTAGTTCCAGGTCATGCACAAACTTTCGCAAAATGAGACACATGAAAGACATTGTGCACTCCTGATAACCTTTCGGGAAATTTCACTTGATAGGCTAGTGGGCTAATCCACTTATGAATGACAAAAAGGTCTAATATATCTAACTTTGCAGTCCTCCCAAATCTTACTACTCCCTACATCTGAAAGGTTTTCAAAAATACAAAATCTTCAACTCAGAATTCTAAATTTCTACGCCTCTGATCAGTGTAGCTTTTCTGTCTGCTTTGGTCTTCCTTTAGCCTCTTCATAATAATATCTACCTTCACCGAGGTTTCTTGAATTATATTAGAATCAAGTACTAGCTGATTTCCAGTTTCAATCCAACATGCTGGTGATCTACATGGGAGACCATATAAAGCTTCATAAGGTGCCATGTCAATACTTGCCTGGTAGTTGTTGTTATAATAGAATTCCACTAGATGAAGATGATTTTCCCAAGAACCTCCAAAGTCTAAGATACTAGCTCTCAGAAGATCTTCTAATACTCGGTTCACTCTTTCTATTTACCCATCAGTCCGGGGATGATATGCGGTGCTCAATCAGCTTCATTCCCAAAGCTTCATGTAATACTTCCCAGAAGTGACTTGAAAAAATTGAATTTCAATCGTTTACTATGATTCTCAAAATTCCATGCAAACCAACAATCGCCTTTATGTATACATCTAAGGCTTGAGGTAGTCCTTAATGGCTTTACCGAAATAAAGTATGGGCTTTTGGTTAATCGATCTATGATAACCCAAATGTCTTCATTTTCTATCCTTGTTTGAGTTAATCCGTTCATGAAATCCATTAATTTCCGATCCCACTTCCAAGTTGGAACCTCGAGAGGTTGAAGTAGTCCTACAGTCTCTTGTTGATCGCTTTTGATCTGCTGATAGTTTGCACATCTACTGACGTGAATGGAGATGTCTGTCTTCATACTTTCCCACCAAGAAGACTTCTTCATGTCTCGATACACTTTGGTAACTTCGGGATGTACTATAAGTCGAGCATTCTACTATTACTTTTTGCTAATCCCATTGACATTTGGAACACATACTTTTCCATTTAATTGTAATACCCCATAGTTATCTATTTCTAAGCCTGAATTCCGTCCTTTTCTTATATCCTCAATAATCTTCCTTAGACATCAATCTTCTCCTTACTTGTTGGCAATTCTTTCTAGAAGAGTCGGAGTCACTACAAGATAAGCTATAACGGCATGCTTTCTGCTTAGTGCACCGACTGCTACATTGGCTTTCCTGAGTGTATATCAAATGTCAAGATCATATGGTAAGAGAAATTCTAACCAACGTTGTTGTCTCATGTATAGATCCTTCTATGTGAAATGATACTTCAAAGATTTGTGATATGTGAAGAGATCGAACTTCTCACCCAGTAAATGCCTCCATAGTTTTACTGCGAACATAACGGCTAATAGTTCTAAGTCGTGGGTTGCATAATTTTGATTATGAGTTTTCAGCTATCTATTTGCATAAGCAATAATTTTCCCATGCTACATTAATACCGCACCCACTTTTCTCTGCAAACATTTGTACATACGGTCAAACCGCCGCTTCTATCAACAATAGCTAGGGCTGGCACTGGGCAACCTTTTCTTTAGCTTATTAAATGCTTCCTCACATTTTGGTGTCCAGTCAAATTTAACATTCTTCTTGGTTACCTTCGTTAGATGGGAGGAAATTTTGGGGAAGTCCTGAATGAACTTCCGGTAATATCCCGCCAATGCTAAGAAGCTGCGGACATCTGTTTGAGTTCGTGATTGCTTCCATTCTTGAATAGATATAAAATTTCCTGAATCAACCGAAATTCCATCCCTTATACTACATGTCCATGGAACCTCACCTCCTTCTCCCAAAAATGGCACTTTGAGAATTTGTCTTTAAGCATATGTCTCCTTAATATCCCCAATATAATCTCCTGATGTTTTTTGATCTTTGAATAAATAAAAATATCATCAATAAAAATAACACAAATTTTTTAAGCACATCTCTAAACACTTTATTCATGAGATCTACAATATAAGCGGGCGCATTAGTCAACCCAAATGAAATAATCAACCATTCGTAGAAAATCCAGACCTCTGAATGCAGTTAATGGAATGCAATCTTCTGCTATCCTTAGTTGATAGAATCCTTGCTAAATCCATTTGCAAGAATATTCGAGCACCATGAAGTTGATCAAGCCAGTCATCTATAAAGGGCAGGGGATACTTGTTCTTAATCTTCTATTTGTTTAGATCTCTATAATCTACACAAAGTCTTTGGGAGCCATCAGATTTTGCAACAAAAACTACCGCTGCTCCCTAAATTGATCGACTTAGTCTAATTAGCCCTTTCTTCAACAACTCATCAGCTTGGTTCTTCAACTCCTCGTTTTCCCTTGGAGCCATTCTTCGGATAGGGTGAATGACAGGTCTTTCATCGGGAATCAAGTCAATACGACACTCAATTTTCCAATATGAGGGCAAACTTTTCACTTCTTTAAAAACATCCTGAAATTCCTTAGCAATCATTATCTTCACACTTCTTCAAAAACATCCTGAAACTCCTTAACAATCGGTATAGTCTCTACTCCCTTTTTGGATGAATCCATTGCATACAAGAAACTATCCGTTACCGGACTAGGTTCTTTACATAATATTTCAATAATCTTCCCTAACTTTGTTTCCACCAGTACTGTCCTTTTAACACAATCAAAAACAACTTTATTATTAGATAACCATTTCTTACCGAGCAAAACTTTAAGTCCAATAAAGTCAATGATAAATAGGTCGCATGAAAAATTATGGGAAAGGTGTGTAACTTGACATTTTCACAAATCATACGAAGATTAGTTGTACCGTTTATAGGATTAGGCACACAAACAGGGGTATCTACTATTTTGTGACGAGTTTTAATCTATCAACCAATCCTTTAGCAATAAAACTATAGGAAGCCACAATTTCAAATAATATTTTAACTAAATCTTCATTAGCATGGATATTACCTTCTAGAACTCCCTTGCCCTTTGCATCTTTGGAGGTTGAAGACTCGTCCTTGATAGCATAAACCATAACCTGCTCTCCTTTCTTCATTAGTGGGCAAGCATTTTTCCAATGTCCGAGCTAATGGAAATTATGGGAGAGACTCTTCAAAACTATAGAAAAGATAGGACCCTCTTGTTGTTTCTGAACTTTGCGACTTCTATAGAACCTTTAAAGATGGCCCTTCTTTCCATGGTTACAACACTCCACATTCTTAAACCGATTTCCCTAAGATCCTCCATTGGCTTGGTTTGACAAGGCTTCTTCCTTTTATTGTTGTTGTTGTCTTGAACTGCTACTGGATTCTTTCAAAACTTCATACTGAAAACCCATATCCACCAGAAATACAAAGACTCCTTTCACATGAGCGGTCATCCAATCACATGAGCGGTCATCCAATCCTGAGACTACTCATTTATCCCAGTAATAAATATCTCATTTTTCTTCAAGGGGTATCTACTAGTCTAGGCCCAAAGCGAGATAATTAATTAAACGTGCTCAAATACTCGTCTGTAGACATTTCGCCCTACTTTATATCCATAGAACTTCTATGGAGGTGGGATTTTCCATCATCAAGTATGTATTGTTCTTCAAAAAAAAATTTGAACCTTGCCCAAGAGAAATTATCTTCCAATACATTAAGAGTAATGGACTCCCACCAAGCTAGAGCCTCATCCTTCAATTGCCAGGAGGCTAAGGACATTTTTCGATCATTATTGATGTTTAATCCTTTAAAGATTTTCTCATATGATTGAAGTAAAGCTTCAACTTCAAAAACAGATTCAATGCCTTTGAATGGCTTTCCTCCCAAGTTGGTATAATTTTGGCACAATGTGGAAAAGTTGACCCAAGGTTGCAAGTAACTACTACTTCTTCAACTACCGCAGCATTTGGGGTTCAACCATTGGTGGTCGTTGTGCTATTATTTCCCCTACTACTTCCTCTTCGGTTACTTATTTCCGACTATCTGAATATAGTAACATATCTGTTTAGAATATATAGACAAGATTATCTTAGGGGATGGGGATAAAATAACTCGAATATATTTATTCAGACAAAAATTTCTAGTACGCACTCTCATTGACTAAACTCATTCTAGGGCATTACTAACCTTATCTCTGATGAGTTGATCCCATCAAGTCTAAAGTGTTCACTCAACCTAAGCTTTGACACCCACTATTATAATCCATCATCTCGACACTCGAAAATCGACAATAATACATCCATGGTATTCACGTGCCGTGAATTCAAGTGCCGTAGAGGCGGATGATCAAGGGTAAAAGAAAATAAAGATAGAAGATAGAAACAACAAATTCTTATATCTTATTAAACAACTTACAATTATACATGAAGACAGTATATACAATCACTCCCAAAGTGATACATCAAAGTCATGACAAGCACTAACCCAACCAAGGGTAGTTATAACCGTCTATCCCAACATAGGTGCTAGTATATACTTACACAAAATACGGCAGAAATAAAAATAGATAAATATAAACAGAGGAATCTTCTGCTCTAGGCTCCTTCAAAAATGTAAACTAGATTTGACTATTTGGCTGCCTAAAAATTAAGGCACCCAAGAGTTTAAGGGAACAGAAATAAACTTCGGGTTAGTCATGGAACTGGTGTAAGAAAACTCAAAAGGACGAACAATTTTGAAAACAAAAGGTATCTCATAAGACTATGCCACACATAAACACGAATGAGTTTTTACCTTATGATAACCGAAACATTTGCTACGTAAAATCGAAGTGTAATAGTGTCTACGTACAATTACATATTAATTATAGCCAAAAAAATTACATTGATTAAATTCCATCATAATAGGTATACAATCAAGTCCGTAAAGGTACCTATTGGAGAATGAAGTTCCAGCCATGACAAGGTAAGGGACTACCTTCCGATAGTACATCTCTAGAAGAATGTACCAAGGCACAATCCTGATGCCCTCTACCAACAAAGGGCCAGCCTACCTCTATCATAAATAGTACCGAATATCCCATCAACATGGTCCTGACCTATCCATGGGATCCCAAAGCACACATAACAAACTCGAAATATAGAGGTAAATCTAGAAAGGTGATGATCATATCCAAATGGGTGCGACTTACATAGCCTTGCTGCATCTTCCCTGTTTTTTTCCATAACCGATGTGTGAGGCTTGAAGTAATGTTTTACCTTTCACATGAAAAATTCTACTTTGGATGACACATTGCCATTTCCGACGACACACTAATTGGTTCCACAAAAGTACAACCCCTAAGTTTATACGTCTCATGGAAGGGTATTAAGTATAAGAGAGGTTATCTCATACACAAGTAAATAGATGTACATTTCTAAAACCGATGTATGTTGTCCTAAAAATGCAATGTCAGAAATTCGTCCATCCAAATTGTCTAGAAATAGAAAAAACCAAAGGTACTCCTACTACATCATGTTTGGGAATCAACCCCTTAGATTAGTAGCAAGCATGCCTTGCATTGAGGATTTCAAAATCATTGTCTTCAACATACCTTCACTTTCGAACGGGTAAATTAGTTCGAAGTGGTTTTTGAATAGAAATCGCCCAAATTTGATGTCGGTCCCTCCGAACCAATTATTGATACGAAAGATGTTAAGTAAGTGGATGATTGGTAATCATCATTCAATCGATTAATATTTTTATATTCAATAAATATCTTTATAGATATATTTCAAAGCATTTCTTCTTGGCATATACATATTTATTAAGCTTTTTTTCAACTTTTGAAATTCCAAATCGTTTCCTTTAAATTAATTAGGAAAATATTTCCATCTTCTATGATTTCAATCTTAATGGAAATTGCTTATTTCCAAAACATGTATTTTAATGGGTTAAAAAAATGCTATTAAGATGTCGTTTACTATACACTCAAACCAATCAGTACCGAGGGAAAATGATTCATAGTATTATATTAATCATACTAAATACTAATTTCCATATTCAACATGTATTGTTTGTCTAATAACGGTGAAATCAACTTTTAAATTCACATAGATAGTATAAATTCCCTCCTTGAAATTTAATATAGAGTTTAACTAGAATGTTCTCTTCACCACCAAAATCATATTTGAAATCTTGTTTAACTTTGTGAAAAATTCCAAGTCTCATTTCTTTTATATTAAGAAAATACAATCCGAGTAAATCAAATTAACGATCCGCTCTATCAGACCAGTCCGGATAGTTAGGGGAAACAGACAACTGGTCTTCCAAATTCTAGCCTAGACACTACCTCTTCGCCATACATAAGGCAGTTAAGTTATTTGATCTACTCTAAACCTTTAAAGTACTTGTATGGTTAATTGGAAAACATTTCCAAAAGATTTGGGAAGAGAAATAAAAGTTTAAATCTTTTATTCAAAAATTGTCAAATTCAGTTGTTAAATTGCAGATGAATAATGATTTTAAAGCTTTGTAGATTAAAACAATTATTCCATTATATATTTCTGTCCATTTTATAACTCAAATCCCTTTTAAAACATTTTAACATATTTATAGAATTTATTTCATATTTCTAGAGATTTAACAATATCAAATTTTAAAAGATTGGAAACTATGGTTTATGAACTGCCAAAACGCGACTATTTTGAAAAATTGATTTGGACATATCTCGAAAACTTAATTTTTCTTTTTCAGTTGTAAACTATGGTTTGTAAGAGTCTAGAAAATTCTTATTCCAAAGAATTCTGACTAATATTTCATTCTATTAATGGATTAATTTTTTACTGCGTAAAATCGTGAATTACATTTATCAAAACGCTTATTTTGACTCTATTTTCCAAAAAAAATCGAACTTTGTCATAATGAGTTTTAATGTTTATGAATATTTATAAAACGTTTTAAACCATTTTTATTCATTTTTAAAGTGGTTTGCAATGCTATATATACCATTATAATTTATAAAGGGAAGTGGTTCTTTTATGTAAATTCATTATGTATTTTTCTATGAATCATTTCCATATCAAGCAAGCATATAATCAACATCCAAAAAATAATGATCAAAGATATAAAATAGGCATGGCAAAAAAAAATCATATCACTAGTGGAGTAATACTTACATATATGCCTTCGCAATCTAATTTTTAGTGCTACGAAATCGACTATAGCTCCGCTATTTCCATACTGAAGCTTATGAATCCTGCCCTAGGACCCCTGGGTATGCTCAGCCATGTACTTGAGAGAGTGGATTGGTGGTGGTGGAATTTGATGAGCTTGGCTAAGCAAGGACAAATAAGAGATAATTAGTAACTTGATCTTGAATTTAAAGTGGTATATCTCTTTGTATCTTATGATTATTTTGGCAGAACTTCGACTCGATTTTGGAATATTTTTAAAGGGAGATAGGAAATTGTTGTGCCTCAGAAGAAGAAGAGAAGCTTAGGAATTTTGAGATTGGATGGGTGAATGAATTGTGAAGGTATGTCCTGATATTTATACGCAATGAAGTGTAACATATCACACACATCATCATAACACACCACCTCACCCATATGCCACTCCACACCGCATCCACATAGCCGAAACACCCCCCTTTCCAATATGCCACCCCATTTGCTTGTCCTTATATGAGTGATGGTGGGTTTTGTTTTGATTTTCTATGGAAATATCTAGATTTTTGATAATAAATATTATGATATTTTTTTGGCAAGGCAAATATCACGATATTTTTATTCAGTTACCATTAGAAAATATGAAATGTAAATGGTAATTTTAATGTGTATGTATGTGTACATGGATGTGTATATATATGTATGTATGTATATACATATGTATTGTATGTATATATATAAGTATAATGTGCATGTATGATGCATATAGTCTACGACGTTGCACGACTCGTCTTTGTTAAATTGTTATCAATTCAGATTTCGATTACCAGTTCTGTTTTTAATTCTTAGTTAATATATATATATATATATATAATTTGAAAATGAAATTTCTATTATTATTTAAAAACAAAAAGGGTCTCGTTTGATTTTAAAACAATTATTAAATCATTATATATCACTTTTAACAAGTGATGCAAAATTATGTCATTGAGCTACTGAAGCGTGAATTTTTTTGTATATGTTATAAAATAAGTATAAATCTTTATAAAACAATTATAAATCACTTATTATCATTATATGATAATTAAAAATGAATATAATTTAAAACAGTTATTTGAATATATAAATACGCAAAAATACCAAAACTTTCCTTAGTGCTCATTTTTTAAAATGATGACATCATCGATAACATCATAATTATTTTTATTTTCAAAAATGGAAAATATTTTTATTCCTTATTTTTGGAAAAAAAAATTAGAAACAAGATCTCCTTTATCATTTATCATATAAAACATGATAATTTATGTTTAATAAACCTATGTTTGAACATTAAAAATTAATTAAATATTCTAATTCAAAGTGATAAAATTATGGGTGCTGCATATAATCATACATCTAACGGTGTTCATTTGCGTGTGTGTACTATGCAGAAGGAATTAACCAATTTATACACTATAAGGTGGCGGTCCTTAATATGCCCATGTCAAATATTGACCTACAAATATTTCCAACCGAAGATTGAAGCATCCAAGAACTAAGTACCTAGGAATACCCCTAGTATACGGTCTTGATAATAAACCGCCTAACTATACATCATGCAGACATACTCAATGGTAAACCATTGAGTTGCTTATACTAAGTATACATCACAACGAATAGGCATATATCGAGTAAACAATCCCAATGGCAACTACCTACCAAAGCATTAATTAAACAAATTAGTGGAAAACGTGTCCTATGCCCCCACATTGTTTGACTAACAGGAAAGAAGGGATGATAATTTGATTTCTACTGTAGATTCATTCATTCGAATGATGTCAACCTACAAATATAGATATCTCCATCCATGTATTTGATTGCTTCAGCAATTCAAACATCTGAATATGTCATCCAAACGTCTGGACCTCTTACCTAATGTCTAAACTTTTTATTCAGAAATCCGACTTCCTTTGTCAAAATACTTACAGGCAATCAAACGTCTAAATTCCATTTCAGACATCTGAGTGCAAGTTCTGGACGTCTGGCTTATTTTTTCAAACATCTGAACCTAGTTAGATTTCAATGCATTCCTTTATGTTTTCTTCTATTTAAATTTTAGACATTTGGCTCCTTAATTCAGATGTTTGAGGTAGATTTTCAAGTGTTTAAACATCATTTCGAAATAGATGAATCAGTTGTATTTTGATTTTTTTTCTTTCTACTTTATTCTTTCTTTCTAGATTTAGATACAACTTTTGAATTTGTAAAATTCATCTTTTGCACAAGTAGTTATATTCAATTTCAATCATATTTGTAACAACCAGCACCTTAGTAGATCCGATTTTCGTTGAATCGAAAATTTAGTAAACCTAATTACGAATCGTTGGTGTTGGTATCCATAAATAACAAAAGCATAACAGAGCACTATCGACATAAACTCATAGTGAAATAGTAGTATAATAAAATATATAATTACTGACCAAGATTGACACCTTTGATCATGAGTGCCATTATCAGCGTCGAGCATGCATAAGGAAACCTATCATTCCACCATTCATGCCTAGTACCAGTATATGATTCTCTAAAGCTATCATGTGATTTTTAATGAAGAGGGGGGCCAGAATAATGTTTTGGTAATTGGTAAATTACATACTTTATACATAACACTAGTTTATATCTATTGTCTTCCATTACATGTTATGAATATTATTTTACTTAGCCGTATTGACTTCACGTATGTGAGGTATACAATAACTACATATGTGTGTGTAATTTCCACAGTCCTCCTTTAGACTAGGGTACTTTCCCTTCTAGTATCCATACTAAACACCTCGTCGGGATCCATCATCAACGTAGTATCACATCTTCACCACCATGCATACTAAGGAACTCATGTAGTTCCTTGCTTTATATCATCGACTCAGCTCTACGGACTATTCTATTCGTTTAAAAGACCTCCATTAAGGGTTATCTAGCCTTGCCTTCTAACAACAAACTAACTAACAAAAAATTATGAGGCAGTGCATGTCCTAAACGTGATCTACACTAGTAGGAGGTGTATCCCATTTAGGCATAACCCTTGTCTTTTCACTGACTGCTCAGGACCGATGATGATCTCGGCCTATGTGAATAGCTCCCACTCCTCACATATATGGTACCAACTTCATTGCCATAGTGCGGAACCTATACTCACTAACCCATTTAGATCGCCTAATTCCATTTAGGAAATGTCCATTTGGTCACTTAACATGTACCCCCTAAAAGGTTGAAAAAAATCCCTAATTGGCCGTTTGACACTTCGACCGGGGCAAACCATCCTACTTTTATATATTCCTTTCACTTGTACGCAAACGTATAATCCCAGGGGTCCTATAATTGAAGAAGTCTCACATCAGTAAAATGTATACACAACCACTAGTGGCCATTTTTGGTGGGCGGACTTCTGTTGTGCAACATTACTGTCCTAGCATCCCAACCATACTAATGAGTTTGTCATTTTATCTATTCTAAGATATTGGCTAAATCCAATAAGTTACACATGTCATAAATGTGTAGTTGAGGGTATGTAAATTAATCTAACTACTACGCCTCTTATGTTCGACTGTTGTGTTTAGTTATCTTTACACAATTTACTTCTTATTTAATTAATGTCATTTTAATGTCATTTACCTCTTAATTTTAATTTAACAGATTAGTTATCTTTTACTCTTTAACTTCTACTTAATACTATTAAGTGTATTTTACTGTTCCTTTTAAATATTACCATCATCCTTTGATTATTATAATGTTCTTACTTACTCATTTCATTACATTACATATACTTCTACGCTTATTGCTTATTTTCTAGCTTATCACATATGCTATATTTATAATTGAATTATTATTATTATCTCCACTTATAGTACTTTGGTTTATACTTAGGGATTTTTACATTTTAATGCATTGGAATTAAATCCTTCAAAAGGAAATGTTAATATTGCAAATTTCCATAACTTATCTAAGGAGAACTTGTGTTACGTTTGGAATTATAAGAAATTATCTTTTTGTTACTATTGAAATTGATGGTACAAAATACAATAAATGTCTCTATTTTGTACACCTCTTTCATTTAGGCATATTCCCTGTTACTTCAAACCATAAATAATTATTCATGCCTATGAAACTAGATAATTTATATCAATTTACATGCAATACAATTATTCCAATGAATCAAAATACTAATCAAATACCAATCCAATTTTGTAATAACTTCTGATTCTCATTTACTCACATATATCATTTAACTAACAAACATGGAATTACCATACAATCTCATTAATTTAAGGACTAATTTTACTCATACTTTCCAAATTCAAGTATATGTAATATTAAATGAAAGTTAATCATTTCCAAATTATATAGGCATGGTTTATAAATTCATTACATGTATATACTTAAAACTACAACTCCAAAATTACATGCAAGCATATATGAACAGATTTACAACGATAGAAAACCAATATTATATAATAATATATAATTTCTCACTCGCCCCTAAGCTTTCAAATCTCTAAAATTAAACCTTATTATTCATGTTTGACTCCCTTTTCTTCCTACTGAAATATGTACCGAAAGAATATACATATTAATTAGAAATTCAGATTCGGTAAGAGATTTGAATTTAATTTAGATTTGTACTTAGATTTACAGTTTATCTGGGCTATGTCGATTTGAGTCGATATTATTATTGAGGTTGTGACAACCCGGAATTTTTGAGCGTTTGAAATTAGAATATTTAATTGATTTTAAATACTTAAAAGGTTAATTTTAATTTGAATTACAAATATCACTATTTATTTATTGAATTTAATAATTGAAAATTGGGTAAAATATGAAATCTGGAATTTTAAGCCTGTTAAAAATAATTCAAAGGCTTGTAAAATTTATATTGATAATACTGAAGATAGTAAAGTGTTGAAATTGAATTTGGAATGTTTTGATAAGTTTTAATAATACATCGTTTAAATCGATATTTAAAAATAGCCTTCCTAGGCACAGTCTCGGAATTCGACGAAACCAGTTCCGTTGGATCCGTAATATTATATTATTGTCGAATTTCAAATTTTATATTGATCGGAGTTGTTGTGTGAGCGTACGATATATAAACGCGCTAGAATTAATATCGAAAATTTAATACTTTAATTCGATTCAAAGAGCTATCTTCTCCATACGATCGAATTAGGACTCGGAACTTTTTCCACTATGTTCGGAATAGGTGTATAACATTATGAACGCCTAGCGGCACGCCTTGATAAGAGTTCATAATTTTGTATTGTAATTTTTTGACAATTTAAATTTGAATTTGAAAATAAATAATATAATCGAACACTATACTAAGCTTTGGCACATTAAGAAATATAGACACGCATTGTCTTCCTTCTGAAGCTTCCACACACGTCTTTAAAGTAAGAATAATGGCCGAAACATTTCAGTTTATTTTCTACAACCCATCGAACCACGTTCCTCTTGTCATCAATGTCTTCCCTTCTTAGTCCAAATTGTTCCCCAATTCGAAATCGATTCTTAAAAAAATAAAAAAATAAAAATGGCGAACGAAAAAGGGGGTCGCTCGCACGCGTCGTTGACGGCAAAATCGAAAGCGATGTTGACTTCGATGCGGGGGAGACTCGTGATGCCGGACGAAGCTAGGGCTGAGTCGATTTATTACCACGACGTTCGTTCAAGTGGAAAGGGAGGTTCGCGTTCGACCAGAGAGGCGAACTAGGGTTTGATTTCTTGGGGTTGGCGATAATCAAAGGGACGCTTATGAGCAAAGCAGAGGGCTTCGTGGGAGGAGGCACTGGAAGTTTTGATCGAATCGTGGCTAGTACTGCTAGGGCTTTGGGTGGTCGCAATACGGCATGGAGGCACGGTGAGGTCGACGATTTGGGATTTCGAGCTCGAACTCGAGCTACAACCGTGAAATCACCTTGGAGGCTGCGGGATTTCGCGATTCGAGTGAGGTGGATTTCCTGGGTTTGTTTTTCCAACATGGTATAGATTTACTAATGGTTAATTTACAATTTGCATTTCAGTTTAGATTTGAATAATCAGAATTCAGGAAACAAAAGAAAAATATAATTACAGTAAAATATTTAAATACAGTTTACATATATGTATCTTCATTTTAAAATATGTAGATTAACATAATCTATATTTCCACTTAAAAGAATATTGAATATAAACATGTTTGAAAACCTATGTGGAGTTAAAAAAAATTATAAATATATATGAGATTTTCGTAAGAGTTTATAGAAAAATGTTTAAAACTAGCTTATTAATTATCTTACTGACTAAAAGATCTTCAAAAGGGAAATTTAGTTTAAACAAAACAATTAGCTAATTAATTTATTGAATGGTAGTTGATTATTCAATAGGTTCGAATATTAATAAAATCCTATAATGCTTATTCAAGGTCAAACATCAGGAAATCCAAAGCAATATTGAAGTGGATTACAAAACAAAAATCAAAGGTGAGTTAATCTCACTCGGCTGAAATTTAATTTAAATATAAATGGTTAAATTTAAATAATCGGTTGATTGCGTGATTTTATTGGATGTGTAATATTAAATATAGTATATATTATATCTTGGAATGATTGATTTCCTGCATTATATAGCAGATGAGGCCCTATGCGCCGCATAATAGCAGATCATTTTATATAAACCCCGTATACCGCGATATTCCACCTTGAAGTGGAATTGGTATTATTATATTGCGCTAACATCTGTGGATGCAGGGAAACAGGTTCGAGGGATCCAACTGGATTCCTCAACATTTATTTAGATATTTAATATTCTCTGTTATATTATTTGATATTTTGTGATGAATCATATTGATAATTGGAATATTGAATACTATGGTTTATTGAAAATATTTTAGTTCACTGAGTTATTAAAATATATAGAATTGGACTTTTTGGAAAGAAATAAAAGAGTGAATTTTTAAGTAAAATATTTATAGAGCATCTGAATAAATTTTAAAATAAACTGGATAAGAATAAAGTGATTTTAACATTCTAATAAATAAGTTCTGTATATGAAAAGGGAATTTTGAATAAACAGAAAGTTAATGAATTTTCAACTTCAGTGTTATTATTTAAAGAACAAGCATTTATTTTAAATTTAAGATTTAAATTTTGAAAAGAATAAAGAAGAAATTGGAAAAAAAATCTGAAATTTGTATATTTCAGTCAAAAGATTTAAAATCAAACGGAAAATAATAATAATAAAGTCCATAATTAACGAATTTTGAAATGAATTGAGTAAGTAAAGAAATATATTTCAAGTAGGGTAAATTGGAGATCAATTTGGATAATTGATTCAAGTGATTGAAATTGGGAATTCTCCCTGGATAACCAAGTACGTTTTCAAAGTAAATTTTTAAATATAAGTTAAATGTTTTAAAGTTGTTTTAAAAAGCATGTTTTGGAAAATTTGTTATTTCTAAAATATTTAAATTCTAAAGTAAGTATTTTCTTTTAATCTATTATAGAAGTAATTATTTAAAAGTGACTTGGTATTTGTTTTAAAAGAGAAAATCTAGTTTTATATTTTATAAAAGTAACCTCATTTTAAATATTCCTATAGTATATATTTTTAATAAAATATTGAAGTAGTTTTTAATTTAAATGTTTTAAAGTATATTTTATAATAAAGAGTTTTAAATTATTTTTAAAAATCTAAAGCTTTGTACTTGGTGTTTCCAATGTGGAAATTCATTCCATGAGAAGAGAATGGTTTGAACTGTTTTCAAAGGGTTGAAAATAGAAATATATCTTGTGAAGATATTTTGAGGTTAATAAATAATATGGGAGATTATCTGTAACGATCCTGAATTTTTATTTAATTTAAATTAATAATTAAATGAAATTTTGAATAAAAATTTATAAAATTAATTATAAATAGTGATGTGAGTTTCCCCGAGTTCAAATATATTCTATATAAATCATTTAAATTTTTGAATATTGTATAAATTTGTATATATGAGAATATATATGTATATATTGGATTTTAAATAAATTCTTAAATAAATGATTTTGAAAAATAAATAATATACTTTAGACACAAGTATAAAAAATAAATAAATAAATTGATTTAAAAATTTATAAATAATGATAATTAGAGTTATATAAAATATATGTGTATATATAGAGAAATATAAAACAATAATTTTTAAAGTAAAATTTATGATAATTATTTAAACTAAAAATAGAAGTAAATTTAAAATGCAAGAATAAGAGCAAATAAAAATATGTTATTTATCAAAATAAAGATAGTTTCTTTTATAAATTGTTTTAATTAAATAAGGAGTTGTATTTAAACAATATTAATAGTATAATATTTATACAAATGGATTTTTATAGATAGAAATGGTTATTTCAGATTTATATATATATATATATATATATATATATATATATGTATGTATTTTTTTTTAAGAAAACTAGGATTTGTGAATTTAAAATGAAATAAATTACAAACAAATGTATGCATACAAACATAATTAAAATAGAAAATTATTTGTAATACAAAGTGAACTAAACAAACATATATGCAAAAGCTTGTGAAAGAAAATAAAGTTAAATAAATATCCACAAAACAAAAATAAAAGCAAACCTGAATAAATACAAGACAATATGTGATGAACTCAATGATAAAGGCAAACACAAATCAAACAGCATATATATATATAAGTGTATGCATAATGTACTTGTAAGAATTAAAATAAGATGGTTGTTACATTGAAGCATGAAGCATTTAATGCTTTCAAACCAGCCCATACCTATTGTACAAAACTGTTTCCATATATTTATATACATCCATATTAGCTGATATTCATTCAAAAACAAAACTTAAACAAGCCAGAAAAAAAAAGAAATTCAAAAACTGAAGACTTAAAAGCTTCAGCAAGCAAAGAACTCAAGCCTGTTCAACATTATCAACTCTGTTTTTTTTTTCTGGAAAAACAAGTGAGCAAACCTCTTAACTCTGATTTTTATCTGGATGTTTGGATTCGTATGAGAAGCTATGTTGTGAATATATTTGAATGTTGTGCCTGCTTTATGTGTATATAAGTGTGTGGTTGGGTTTATAACTGATGACAGGTATGAACATATCCTGTTCAAACTTACAGGCTGCAAATAAAAAAAAAGAAAAAGAAAAAAATCTGTGAGCAACTTCACCTTTAAACCCTTAAGTATAATTTTGGTTCATATTATTTCTGTGTTCCATCTTGTAGTGTGAAGTACATTTGGATATTTATCTTGTTGAACTACTAGAGTATAATGAGTGTATGTTTGTATGACCTGAAGAAGACCTCTGTTCCAAAAGATTTCAAACTCAGGTTATCTTTCAAAATTATTTCCTCTTGATCCAAGGAAAATCTGGACTCATAATTTAAACAAAAGTTGATTGTTTTACCTTAAGCTTTAATTTAAAATTTTATTTAAGATAAAACAACTAGTTAATGTTTCTGGAAAATCAAGATACTGAGTAAAACATAAATTTGTCAAAATTCAAATTTTCTAATTTACAAGTTCAGGTTTGTAACTTGAATTCACATTCCATAACATGATTTTTAAAGTAAAAATCTTGATTTTTAGATCAAAGATAAGAGAGTAGTTTGAGTTTGTCTGATTTGAGCAATTCAAGTCGTCTCGATTGATCTAGAGGGTTGGAGATGTCGTGTTTCTTCCTAGAGGTAGTGGAGTGACCAGAGACTTTGGCAAAAATGTCAGGTAGTCGATCGAAGCACGGTGGAGGTGGTGGTTGACATTTTTTGTCTGGAACCCTAGTTTTAGAGATGTAAAATGTTTTGGATCGTGCGCCTTCTCTAGTCGATCAAGTCTGGCGAACTTTGGGGAGGAGGTAGAGCGAGCGTAGGTGAGTTGATGGCCGGTGTTTCAGAGGTGATAGTGGTCGGAGCACCGAGAAATTGATGTTGACAGGTTTGCTAAGTGATGGGTCTCGCGTGTTCCAGGTTTGGGTTGTATGCTCGTTTTTGATTTTGGGGTTCGATGTGGTCTCTGGGTGGTCGATTGGGTTGAGGTGGTCGGCGAAGACTTGTGAGTGGCAACGGTGATGGTCGGAGAGGTGGCGGACGCTGGTGCATATGCACACGTATCAGCGTGTATCAGTGAGGAGTTTGGGGAAGAAGGTAATGCACTCGGGTTCAGGCTTGTTCTCGTGTGGGATGACTCGAAGTTTTACTCGGGGCTTTGTGAGTTGAACCCGAAGCAGGGGCTGGTGAGACTTGGGTAGGTCTTAGTTTCAGGTTTTAACCTGTTTTGTTTTGAAATTTAAAACCAAATTTGAATTTTAAAACTTTATTAAAAATAAATTTGTATTTATTTTAAAGCTTGAAATTTAATTCGGAATTTGATTTGAGAATTGAAATCAATGTTTCCAAACACATTATAATTAATCATTAAATCATAAGTGTGAATAAGTTTACTTTAAGTAAAGAAGATTTAATGATCTATAATTCATTAATTATTAAGTTAATAAAAAAAACTAGATTAATTAAATAAGTAATTAAAGAGTAAAGTGACATGTGAAGGGTTAAAGATTAATTAATTGGTAACTAAGGATCTTTTAATTAAATATTAATTAATGATTAAAGTTGATTAATCAAGTGATTAAGCAATAATTAATTCATGAATAATGTGATAAATCAATCAAGGTAATTAATCTGAGATTAATTAATGTAGTTAAAGGTTAATCAAATGAAAATGATTTAAGGATAAATTACTAAGTTAAAAAGAAATTAATTAATGGTTAGAGTTAATAAAGTAATTAGGAATAATTACTTATTATGATTAATTAAGGATAATTAATCAAAAAGGAGATAAATTTAATGATTAATTAATTGAGAATTAATGGTTAATTAAATAATTAGTGATTAATTATATGATTTCAAAGGCTAATTAAAGGGTAATTAACAATAATTAAATTGAGTTCAATTACTTAAGAATAGTAATTAAATAATTATGAATTGTTAATAAGGATCATTTACTTGAGATTTATTTGATAATTTATTAATGTGATTAATCTTGATAATTAATGTGATAAATTAATTTGTGGATTGTATTAAGTATAATTATTTAATAACAGTAATTTAGAAATAAATTATTCAATATAATTAATTGGGTTAATCAAATCTGTTTAAATTAAATTCTTAATTTAATTTATTCAGAATAATCACTCGATAATTTTGGAAAGGTAATTACTTAGAGAAATAATAAATGGATAATTTATTCATAAGTAATTAATTAAATTGGAAATAACTTGAATTAATTAGGATTAAACGATTTATTAATCCTGTTTATGAATGATTATCAAATGCCTGACCTTACTTATGAATAATTGTATTGTATGAGTTGCCTTGAATTGTTTTTCCTATCTGATCTGTGATATTTTGTTCTGTAGATTGTGGTATGTATAATTTGTTCATTTATGGATGATACATTTGTATATTATCTGTGAATCTGTGAATATATGATAAGCGTTATTGTTTATATCGCTTATCAATTATATTTCTGTGTTTTGATCTGTGATGATTGAATGGTTGTGCACTATTGAGTTAAACCCCTGGACCACACCATACACACACAAATATGGATTTCACGAGGAAATCGATTAAGTCGCAGATTTTTGCAATAGTTAAATTTGAATTTTTAAATTCAAATGTTTTGGAAATGGAATCGGAATAAATGTGAAAAGCTTTTGGAATGGAATTTCAAAATAGAATTTATTATTTTTAAATTACTTGATTAAGTTTTGGAATTTAAATAAGTTGATTTAAATTTAAATTCAATACTTGAAATTGAATTCTGTAATTTGAAATTAGGGATTAATGATATTATACTAGTCATTATGAGTTAAACCATTTTTAAAGTATTATTTTTGGGAATTTGAATTTAACTCAAGGATTTCAACTAGTATAAATGAATCAGATTTCCAAAATGAAAACTGTTGTTTTCAAATGATAAACACTTTTGGATAAGAACTGAGATTCCAGTTAATTAAGGGAATTTCAAGATTGAATAGAGAAATGATTTTCCTAAGTTAAGAATGAATTCTTTTTGAAAGCTATGAATTAAATCTGTTATTTTTAACAGATTTAAATTGATGATTTGTTTAAATCAAATTGAAATGAAATTGTTTTGAAGGCTATAAGTTAAATCTTTGATTTAAAGATTTAACGCGTTAAATCAAATTGAAATGAAAATTGATTTGGAAAATATGTGAATGAATCTTTTGTTTAAAAGATTTAAATGTGAAAATTGTTTAAACCGTTAAAGGTTGTGAAAATGAATCTTTTTGTTTAAAGATTGAAAATGGTAATTTGTTAAACCATTTGAAAGAAAGTTTGAATTATTAAGTTGTGACTTAATTGAAATCCCATTATCCATTGTTTTTGAAATATTTTTGCTCACTATTCGGTTTAGCCGGGAAAGGACCTTTGTGTCGTATAACCCATTCCGAATATGTGATACGTCGTTATGGATAGCATTTGAAGACCGGTGATGAAGACCGGGTATTTGTGAAAGCGATAGGATGGCCTATCGATTGTTTCTGTACCGAGTCGCGCCGGTATAGAAACTCCCTAAGTGATGGGAAAATCCGATCGGGATTGTGAATATCCGGATTGCAAGGACTTCTTTGTAAGTGCCTTCGGTTTTGTTCGAGCCCGGAACAGACTTGTATGGATTGTGTGTCTGACATTACGAGTTGAGATGTAAAGCCGATTTCTTTCAAATATATTTCTGTGGTGGTGGAGAATTTATTCTTTTAGCTTAACACCCTTCTCTGAGACGTACGAGCTCAGAGGTTATATAGTTGAAGTTATCAGCGATATGTTCCCAATTTGGTAATGTGACATACTGAGTGTTGCTGTAAATGATCATTGTGTTGATTATTGTGATAGGATCGTTTATTTGATCGTCTATCTTAGTGATCATTTCTATGATCATTTGTTGACCCAAAGCATGGCTTTTGTATAAAGTATGTTTTTGTGGACGTGACTTCGTCGAGCCTCACACCCCGGAAATGGTCAAAACAGGAAAGATGCAGCAAGGTTATAAGGGGTAGCACCCTTTAGGGTACGTACATTTCCTTCTGGATAGAGGTGGTATCATGGTATGGAGCCCAGATATTTAACCTATGTGGTTACTACGAATTTATTACTTTGTGGTTGTTGGTTATCGGGATCCCGTGAGAAAGGTCGTTTACGATCGGGGAATGGCGTGCTCGTGTCAGTAGTTACCCAGTTAGGGGTAACCCGGCCTTGTGTTGGCAGAGTTCCGGTTTGGTTCTCGGGGATGTCTTTCCAGAGGCATTCTCATGTGGCAATGGGAAGTTTCTTGGCCTGACCATTTGTTGGAAATCCAAAGAAACAATACGAAACTTATACGGTTTTAGTTGTAGAACCTGCCATCTAATATGGTAGCTATTAGTAGGCATAATATAATGGTACCTATGCTGGCTAAGATTTATATTCTACTTTCGAAATGAATTTTCTACACTATGCACTAGTAATAATATCAAATGTTCTTTTTAAATGCGTATCAAGCATGTTTGGCTATCATAAGGAGAAATCTTCTCCAAGTCTGCGTTTGCATTGTGTGTGTGGCAGGAGGTCTTATGGTAGTCTCATTTTTAAAAGCATTGCGAATTGACTTTGAAAATCTTTTGTTGAATGTTTTAAAAGATAAACTGTTTTTGTTGCTCACACCAGTCCCACGACTGATCCGGAGTTTATTGTTTCTTTCCTAAACTCTGGGTGCTCATTATTTTCTACACGAGCAGTCTAGAGTTGGGTTTTACAGATAGTTAGATATAGTGGATTATCTGGAGTTAGTTCAGTCTTTGGATCGCACCAGGCTTGTCTATCTTTGTGCATCGTTATTGGGAGTTCGAGCTATTGCTGGATTAGTTCTTGGAGATGGAGTTCAGATTTGGAGTTCTTCGTTGAAGATTATCTTAGAGTTATTTGTTCCGCTGTTAAATGTTATCTATTTTCTTTCCGCTGCTATTTTATTGTATCATATCTCTGATGTATATTGATATCTATTGGATCATCTGTTGTATCAGATATTGTATCAAAGCTGTATATCAATGTATTATTCTTTTATTCCGCTGTGTTGTTTACTTAATGATTGTTATAAGCTCCGGCGAATCGGATTTGAACGGTCGAATCTATGACATTCGAGTACGATTTGAAGTATGGATGTCGATTTTTGAGCGGGCAAAATCCGAGTCGTCACATTTGGTATCAGAGCTAAGGGCTAAACTTTAGCTCAGGAGTGTAACACGTTAAGTAGCTCATTAGAGATAGGGTGAAGTAAATCCTAGAATGACTAATCCTTAAGATATCCGTTTGAATGCCTCAGTAAATTCTTTTACTATCCACTGATAGTAAGTATGAGTGCAAGAAGAGAACGAGATAGAGGACAGGGAAATACGACTATAATTGGTCAATACTCTGTAACAATAGTGGAAACAACTTTCTCTATCAATTTTCTTTGATTCGTTTCTAAATTCTTTTGATTTCTTCGTGCCAGCTACAAGAAGAAGTTTCGGTGCGGTGATGCTCTACGAATCGTTGTAGGAAATTTTACTTCGTATCTTCATCGATTTCTTATCGGCTTTTCGATTTAAACTCTAATAAATGAATTAGAAATTGGAAATTTTGAATGAATTGAAAATTTTAAATTGAGTTAAAATTGATTAATAGAATATGAAGAATGGTTAGAATTGAATCAATAAAACAATTTTGTTTAAAACCAAAATTGAAATTCTATTATAATTTCTTGTATCTGTTGTTGATATTCTGATTTGGTGAGCCAAATGCAGAATTGATATCCAGTTTGATTTGAAAAGATATTTCTTCTATCTTTCGTCTATCTCTGTATTGTTTTCGTGCCTGCGAATTTCGAGGATGAAATTCTTTTAAGGGGGGAAGTCTGTAACGATCCTGAATTTTTATTTAATTTAAATTAATAATTAAATGAAATTTTGAATAAAAATTTATAAAATTAATTATAAATAGTGATGTGAGTTTCCCCGAGTTCAAATATATTCTATATAAATCATTTAAATTTTTGAATATTGTATAAATTTGTATATATGAGAATATATATGTATATATTGGATTTTAAATAAATTCTTATATAAATGATTTTGAAAAATAAATAATATACTTTAGACACAAGTATAAAAAATAAATAAATAAATTGATTTAAAAATTTATAAATAATGATAATTAGAGTTATATAAAATATATGTGTATATATAGAGAAATATAAAACAATAATTTTTAAAGTAAAATTTATGATAATTATTTAAACTAAAAATAGAAGTAAATTTAAAATGCAAGAATAAGAGCAAATAAAAATATGTTATTTATCAAAATAAAGATAGTTTCTTTTATAAATTGTTTTAATTAAATAAGGAGTTGTATTTAAACAATATTAATAGTATAATATTTATAAAAATGGATTTTTATAGATAGAAATGGTTATTTCAGATTTATATATATATATATGTATGTATGTATGTATGTATTTTTTTTTTAAGAAAACTAGGATTTGTGAATTTAAAATGAAATAAATTACAAACAAATGTATGCATACAAACATAATTAAAATAGAAAATTATTTGTAATACAAAGTGAACTAAACAAACATATATGCAAAAGCTTGTGAAAGAAAATAAAGTAAAATAAATATCCACAAAAAAAATATAAAAGCAAACCTGAATAAATACAAGACAATATGTGATGAACTCAATGATAAAGGCAAACACAAATCAAACAGCATATCTATATAAGTGTATGTATAATGTACTTGTAAGAATTAAAATAAGATGGTTGTTACAATGAAGCATGAAGCATTTAATGCTTTCAAACCAGCCCATACCTATTGTACAAAACTGTTTCCATATATTTATATACATCCATATTAGCTGATATTCATTCAAAAACAAAACTTAAACAAGCCAGAAAAAAAAAAGAAATTCAAAAACTGAAGACTTAAAAGCTTCAGCAAGCAAAGAACTCAAGCCTGTTCAACATTATCAACCCTGTTTTTTTTCTGGAAAAACAAGTGAGCAAACCTCTTAACTCTGATTTTTATCTGGATGTTTGGATTCGTATGAGAAGCTATGTTGTGAATATATTTGAATGTTGTGCCTGCTTTATGTGTATGTAAGTGTGTGGTTGGGTTTATAACTGATGACAGGTATGAACATATCCTGTTCAAACTTACAGGCTGCAAATAAAAAAAAAAGAAAAAGAAAAAAATCTGTGAGCAACTTCACCTTTAAACCCTTAAGTATAATTTTGGTTCATATTATTTCTGTGTTCCATCTTGTAGTGTGAAGTACATTTGGATATTTATCTTGTTGAACTACTGAAGTATAATGAGTGTATGTTTGTATGACCTGAAGAAGACCTCTGTTCCAAAAGATTTCAAACTCAGGTTATCTTCCAAAATTATTTCCTCTTGATCCAAAGAAAATCTGGACTCATAATTTAAACAAAAGTTGATTGTTTTACCTTAAGCTTTAATTTAAAATTTTATTTAAGATAAAACAACTAGTTAATGTTTCTGGAAAATCAAGATACTGAGTAAAACATAAATTTGTCAAAATTCAAAATTTCTAATTTACAAGTTCAGGTTTGTAACTTGAATTCACATTCCATAACATGATTTTTAAAGTAAAAATCTTGATTTTTAGATCAAAGATAAGAGAGTAGTTTGAGTTTGTCTGATTTGAGCAATTCAAGTCGTCTCGATTGATCTAAAGGGTTGGAGATGTCGTGTTTCTTCCTAGAGGTAGTGGAGTGACCAGAGACTTTGGCAAAAATGTCAGGTAGTCGATCGAAGCACGGTGGAGGTGGTGGTTGACATTTTTTGTCTGGAACCCTAGTTTTAGAGATGTAAAATGTTTTGGATCGTGCGCCTTCTCTAGTCGATCGAGTCTGGCGAACTTTGGGGAGGAGGTAGAGCGAGCGTAGGTGAGTTGATAGCCGGTGTTTCAGAGGTGACAGTGGTCGGAGCACCGAGAAATTGATGTTGACAGGTTTGCTAAGTGATGGGTCTCGCGTGTTCCAGGTTTGGGTTGTATGCTCGTTTTTGATTTTGGGGTTCGATGTGGTCTCTGGGTGGTCGATTGGGTTGAGGTGGTCGGCGAAGACTTGTGAGTGGCAACGGTGATGGTCGGAGAGGTGGCGGACGCTGGTGCATATGCACACGTATCAGCGTGTATCAGTGAGGAGTTTGGGGAAGAAGGTAATGCACTCGGGTTCAGGCTTGTTCTCGTGTGGGATGACTCGAAGTTTTACTCGGGGCTTTGTGAGTTGAACCCGAAGCAGGGGCTGGTGAGACTTGGGTAGGTCTTAGTTTCAGGTTTTAACCTGTTTTGTTTTGAAATTTAAAACCAAATTTGAATTTTAAAACTTTATTAAAAATAAATTTGTATTTATTTTAAAGCTTGAAATTTAATTCGGAATTTGATTTGAGAATTGAAATCAATATTTCCAAACACATTATAATTAATCATTAAATCATAAGTGTGAATAAGTTTACTTTAAGTAAAGAAGATTTAATGATCTATAATTCATTAATTATTAAGTTAATAAAAAAAACTAGATTAATTAAATAAGTAATTAAAGAGTAAAGTGACATGTGAAGGGTTAAAGATTAATTAATTGGTAACTAAGGATCTTTTAATTAAATATTAATTAATGATTAAAGTTGATTAATCAAGTGATTAAGCAATAATTAATTCATGAATAATGTGATAAATCAATCAAGGTAATTAATCTGAGATTAATTAATGTAGTTAAAGGTTAATCAAATGAAAATGATTTAAGGATAAATTACTAAGTTAAAAAGAAATTAATTAATGGTTAGAGTTAATAAAGTAATTAGGAATAATTACTTATTATGATTAATTAAGGATAATTAATCAAAAAGGAGATAAATTTAATGATTAATTAATTGAGAATTAATGGTTAATTAAATAATTAGTGATTAATTATATGATTTCAAAGGCTAATTAAAGGGTAATTAACAATAATTAAATTGAGTTCAATTACTTAAGAATAGTAATTAAATAATTATGAATAGTTAATAAGGATCATTTACTTGAGATTTATTTGATAATTTATTAATGTGATTAATCTTGATAATTAATGTGATAAATTAATTTGTGGATTGTATTAAGTATAATTATTTAATAACAGTAATTTAGAAATAAATTATTCAATATAATTAATTGGGTTAATCAAATCTGTTTAAATTAAATTCTTAATTTAATTTATTCAGAATAATCACTCGATAATTTTGGAAAGGTAATTACTTAGAGAAATAATAAATGGATAATTTATTCATAAGTAATTAATTAAATTGGAAATAACTTGAATTAATTAGGATTAAACGATTTATTAATCCTGTTTATGAATGATTATCAAATGCCTGACCTTACTTATGAATAATTGTATTGTATGAGTTGCCTTGAATTGTTTTTCCTATCTGATCTGTGATATTTTGTTCTGTAGATTGTGGTATGTATAATTTGTTCATTTATGGATGATACATTTGTATATTATCTGTGAATCTGTGAATATATGATAAGCGTTATTGTTTATATCGCTTATCAATTATATTTCTGTGTTTTGATCTGTGATGATAGAATGGTTGTGCACTATTGAGTTAAACCCCTGGACCACACCATACACACACAAATATGGATTTCACGAGGAAATCGATTAAGTCGCATATTTTTGAAATAGTTAAATTTGAATTTTTAAATTCAAATGTTTTGGAAATGGAATCGGAATAAATGTGAAAAGCTTTTGGAATGGAATTTCAAAATAGAATTTATTATTTTTAAATTACTTGATTAAGTTTTGGAATTTAAATAAGTTGATTTAAATTTAAATTCAATACTTGAAATTGAATTCTGTAATTTGAAATTAGGGATTAATGATATTATACTAGTCATTATGAGTTAAACCATTTTTAAAGTATTATTTTTGGGAATTTGAATTTAACTCAAGGATTTCAACTTGTATAAATGAATCAGATTTCCAAAATGAAAACTGTTGTTTTCAAATGATAAACACTTTTGGATAAGAACTGAGATTCCAGTTAATTAAGGGAATTTCAAGACTGAATAGAGAAATGATTTTCCTAAGTTAAGAATGAATTCTTTTTGAAAGCTATGAATTAAATCTGTTATTTTTAACAGATTTAAATTGATGATTTGTTTAAATCAAATTGAAATGAAATTGTTTTGAAGGCTATAAGTTAAATCTTTGATTTAAGGATTTAACGAGTTAAATCAAATTGAAATGAAAATTGATTTGGAAAATATGTGAATGAATCTTTTGTTTAAAAGATTTAAATGTGAAAATTGTTTAAACCGTTAAAGGTTGTGAAAATGAATCTTTTTGTTTAAAGATTGAAAATGGTAATTTGTTAAACCATTTGAAAGAAAGTTTGAATTATTAAGTTGTGACTTAATTGAAATCCCATTATCCATTGTTTTTGAAATATTTTTGCTCACTATTCGGTTTAGCCGGGAAAGGACCTTTGTGTCGTATAACCCATTCCGAATATGTGATACGTCGTTATGGATAGCATTTGAAGACCGGTGATGAAGACCGGGTATTTGTGAAAGCGATAGGATGACCTATCGATTGTTTCTGCACCGAGTCGCGCCGGTATAGAAACTCCCTAAGTGATGGGAAAATCCGATCGGGATTGTGAATATCCGGATTGCAAGGACTTCTTTGTAAGTGCCTTCGGTTTTGTTCGAGCCTGGAACAGACTTGTGTGGATTGTGTGTCTGACATTACAAGTTGAGATGTAAAGCCGATTTCTTTCAAATATATTTCTGTGGTGGCGGAGAATTTATTCTTTTAGCTTAACACCCTTCTCTGAGACGTACGAGCTCAGAGGTTATATAGTTGAAGTTATCAGCGATATGTTCCCAATTTGGTAATGTGACATACTGAGTGTTGCTGTAAATGATCATTGTGTTGATTATTGTGATAGGATCGTTTATTTGATCGTCTATCTTAGTGATCATTTCTATGATCATTTGTTGACCCAAAGCATGGCTTTTGTATAAAGTATGTTTTTGTGGACGTGACTTCGTCGAGCCTCACACCCCGGAAATGGTCAAAACAGGAAAGATGCAGCAAGGTTATGAGGGGTAGCACCCTTTAGGGTATGTACATTTCCTTCTGGATAGAGGTGGTATCATGGTATGGAGCCCAGATATTTAACCTATGTGGTTACTACGAATTTATTACTTTGTGGTTGTTGGTTATCGGGATCCCGTGAGAAAGGTCGTTTACGATCGGGGAATGGCGTGCTCGTGTCAGTAGTTACCCAGTTAGGGGTAACCCGGCCTTGTGTTGGCAGAGTTCCGGTTTGGTTCTCGGGGATGTCTTTCCAGAGGCATTCTCATGTGGCAATGGGAAGTTCCTTGGCCTGACCATTTGTTGGAAATCCAAAGAAACAATACGAAACTTGTACGGTTTTAGTTGTAGAACCTGCCATCTAATATGGTAGCTATTAGTAGGCATAATATAATGGTACCTATGCTGGCTAAGATTTATATTCTACTTTCGAAATGAATTTTCTACACTATGCACTAGTAATAATATCAAATGTTCTTTTTAAATGCGTATCAAGCATGTTTGGCTATCATAAGGAGAAATCTTCTCCAAGTCTGCGTTTGCATTGTGTGTGTGGCAGGAGGTCTTATGGTAGTCTCATTTTTAAAAGCATTGCGAATTGACTTTGAAAATATTTTGTTGAATGTTTTAAAAGATAAGCTGTTTTTGTTGCTCACACCAGTCCCACGACTGATCCGGAGTTTATTGTTTCTTTCCTAAACTCTGGGTGCTCATTATTTTCTACACGAGCAGTCTAGAGTTGGGTTTTACAGATAGTTAGATATAGTGGATTATCTGGAGTTAGTTCAGTCTTTGGATCGCACCAGGCTTGTCTATCTTTGTGCATCGTTATTGGGAGTTCGAGCTATTGCTGGATTAGTTCTTGGAGATGGAGTTCAGATTTGGAGTTCTTCGTTGAAGATTATCTTAGAGTTATTTGTTCCGCTGTTAAATGTTATCTATTTTCTTTCCGCTGCTATTTTATTGTATCATATCTCTGATGTATATTGATATCTATTGGATCATCTGTTGTATCAGATATTGTATCAAAGCTGTATATCAATGTATTATTCTTTTATTCCGCTGTGTTGTTTACTTAATGATTGTTATAAGCTCCGGCGAATCGGATTTGAACGGTCGAATCTATGACATTCGAGTACGATTTGAAGTATGGATGTCGATTTTTGAGCGGGCAAAATCCGAGTCGTTACATTATCTATTGTTTGATGGTTGTTGTGAATGTTAATTGATAGTTAAACAACTGATTATCAATATTGGCCAAATGCGCTGATCGTTTCGAAGAGACCGGGATCAAGATTTATTTCTCGAAAACCATTTCGATCTGGTTTATACGTTTTCATGGAAAACGAGTTTGGAATCGAAGATGGATCAGTGAAGTGCAAGGGCTAGTCTCTACTAATCCTGAGGATATTTCCAAAATGGATGTAGTAGGAATAGTGCCTTCGGTTCCCTTCAATCCCGAGACGGACTTGTATGGATAAATGCTTTCGAAACATCGTCAGGTTGACGATGGGCATTCTAAGGGATATGTCCTAAAAGGTAATGCTTAGCCTCAAGCCTCATCAACCGAAAATGACTGAAAATCAGGGGTTATGCAGCAAGGCTTGGTGGTTAACACCCATTTCCGGGTAAGGTCATCCTTGTCTAGATGTCCCTTTTTGTTTCGGCTTAGTGGTGCGGTTGCCGATCCCAACCGTGGGTTGATCTTACTCAGTATTATCCAGTAAGGGATAATCCGGGTCTTGTGTTGCAGGAGAGTTAGGGTGGCTCCTCGGTACGCTGATCTAGAGCAGGTACTGTGACAGGTGGTACCCCAGTGCCTAGTCATTAGTTGGAAATCCATTCTCCCTACGCGACTTTTACGAGTTTTGTTTGTATTACCCACTCTGTGGCTAGTAGCTGGAATTTAATGAATGTAACAATTTCGGCTATTTTGATAAGTATTTGTAAATAGACCCTATTATAATATCATAGGATTTTAATAAAAATATGTTTTATCTATCGTAAGGTAAAAACCCTACATGTTTATTTGTGGCGTGGTCTTACGAGATGCTTTTGTTTTTAAAAGGATTTTTGAAACTTTAATAATCAATTTGAGTGTGATTTCTCACGCTGGTATTTAAGATTGACTCGGGTGTTATTTAAATATAATGTTCGGGTCAGACCGAGTATTATAGATACAGGATATGATGTTGTGGAACTCAGGAGACGAGCTGATGGCGATACGTACTTCCGTACTTGATTTATTTTCCGCTGTGTATTCAATTGTGTGAGGACAGGTTATGATTACTGTCCAATAGTGTGTTATGTGATTGATGTTCTCTGATGATGTAATGTATAAATATGTATATTTGTTTTTGTGTAAAGATCATTTATTATCTATTACATTTTATTTCGCTGCGATGGTTTGATTTTGATGTTGTTTTTTTCTATTTTCCTCTTCTACCTCTTCTTCTTTAACCCTAATGGTTCATATTTCTGTTCAACTTGAGTTGATTGTTGTAGTATAGAGTCGAATCAAGGGGTACAGATTTGCGGGTCGTTACAGTTGGTATCAGAGCTTAGGTTGGTGATAACCTTGGCTTTGGTGGGAATTACTCATTTAAATTAGAGTCTGTGGTACTCTAGAATGAGTTTGAGCGTATTAATAGATATGAGCGCGTATTTGTTAGTGGATATTAAAATGGTTTTATATTGCGTTGATTGGTTTATTGAGTGGCATATGAACCTTCGTCGGCACATTCTGGACAACTGTATCGAAGGGGTTACTAAACATTTATATAGAACAGTTTGACACGGTATTTTTTTAAACGTGGATGAATGAAATAATTTTACCCAAAAATATATTTTGATATAAAAAAAGTTTTTGTAAACTATTTTAGCTAATATATGGTTGCTTGGATGTTAGGAAAAGAATAATATTAAATTATTATCATTGTTGTGTGGAAATTTAACTAGAAATTGAAAATGTAACCAAAGGTTAGGGAAAATAAATTCATTTATAAAAAGAAATTTATAAATATAAATTAATCATGTGCTTTATAAATTGAAATATGATCAAATGGGAATGTATACAAATGAATTATAATTAAAATTGATTTAAGCAGGATTTGGAAATTTAAAATCCCGGAGATTTTGGAAGAGTTTTGAAGATAAATAATAGCATTATTGTTTTAGAGGTATTTCCGAAAGGAAACTTGTTTTAAATGGATTTTGAAATTGATATAGCATTGAAAATCACTTGGATTATTGGGAAATAATTCTAATTATGACGGCCGCATCATCAGTATTCATTTTCAAATTTCTAAGTGACGGATTGCTGCCAAATTGATTTGTTCAGAAAAGCTTGTTGTTTTTGAAAATTTCAAAGGAAATTTGTTGAGGATAAAAAAATAAAGATTGGTTTAAATTTTGAGAAGTGTAATTTAAGATGTTGGAGATTTCAAAATGATTTGAAACCAAAAGTCGGGTGTTTAAAAATTCTAATGAGATAGGTTGTAAGCTTATAAATTGAGATGATTTTTAAATCAGAAAGGAAATATGAGCTTCGAATGTTGGAATTTAAATTTAAAGTGAAAGTTAAAAATAAAATTAACTTGGATTGAGGAAGGAGATTGAATCAAATTGAATTAAATAAATCTGAGTTAAAAAAGAATTGAATTGGGATAGAAATTCAGTTGAGTTATTGAATGGAATTAGATTCTTACCTGAATAAATGGAAGTAAGTTGGATAAGCAATAAGTTGGAATAAATAAATTAGAATAACTTATAAAAGAATTAAAATTCCATAGAATAAAATATACTTGGGCTATAAATAAGCGTAAATCTTGAGTTAAAAAAAAATAAAAGATGAATATATTCAAGCCTAGAATGAATGGAAATGTGTAAAGTAATAAGTTGCGACATATAAAATTGAAAAGTGGAATAGAAAACCCAAAATAAATATTGTCTGATGAATTGGAAAATAAAATAAAAATTCAAACTTGAATTATAAAATAAATTAAACTTAAGAAATTTAAAAGAAGTGATATTTGGGATTAAAAATCAAGTATTTAATTTTAAATTGGGGGAGAACTAATTAGATAATAAATTAGTTAATAAAATGTGTAAATGGAACCTAATGTAGTCAAATAGAAAGTTGGATTTGTGATTTAATAATGTAGTTTGGAAATAAAACTCAAGTTACAAATTAAATTCGACTTGAATTGTTAGTGAAGTAAATATGATTGGGAATAGATTAAAGTAGGGATTGTTTTGGTTGCAAACAAAACCCAAATGAGTGGGAATAAAAATGAAAATGGCCTTGTAACCAATTGAATGAATTGAATATGAAAATTTAAATTTTATAATAACTAATCAAATAAAATTGTAGATTTAAAATGAGATTTGATTGAGATAGAATTAAGTTGAATAGAAAAGAAAATTTTACTTGTAAAATGAAAATGAGCTTAAGTATAAAATTTGAATAAATGGAAGTAGATTAACTTAAGCTAAATAAATGGAGGAGAGTTGAATTGAAGTCAACTTAAACTAAGTTTAATGATATTGGGTTGGATTTAAATCAAGTGAAAATAAATTGAATCGAAAAAAAATTCGGTGAGTTATAGATAAAATTTAATGGAATGAAATTCTTAAATAAATAATTGTAAAGCACTTCAATTGTTAAAGAATTGAAATAACTTAGAGACAATAAGAAAATAGAATGGTTTCAAGTTTAATAGAATGATTTTAAATGAATGCGGATAAGAAATGAAACACAAATGAATGGATTGTGAATAAAATTGAAATGGAATGTGTCGAGCTAAATAAAATGGTTGTGAATGAATTAAGACAGAAAGAAAAAAAGAAAAAAAATATAAAATAATAAATTGAGCTGGAGTCAATTTAAAATGGTTTTAAGCTTAAGTAATTGTTATTTGCATGAATAACATCAAACTTGTACGGAAAATTAGTCATTTTATTGTAAACAAAAGTAAATGTATTAACAGAGGTGGATAGAATTGATTTTTAAATCAATTGGAATGATATGGGTTTGTCTAAAAATTAAAAATGAATTGAATGTAAGCAAGTGGGTGGTAAACCATTCAAATTTAATGGAAATGGTATATGAATTATTAATTGAAAACGGTTGAATTAGTATTAAAACTATATAAATTGCTTACGGAAAGTGTTTAGTGTGCATTGTTGTTAGAATTCATGTGTTTAACTATTAAAAATAAGTGAAATGTTGTTAAACTTTATATATATTGTACTTACATGTTTGAATTGAGTAAGTCCAGGTACGAGGAAGCCGTTTGGCTGGATTTTGGGCGCGTTAACTGCTAAATAAATAAGCCGCTTGCTTATAAATGCTAAATAAGGTACGCTTACGCAATAAAAATAGGAAATATGAACTGTTTTTGTTTTTCCGACCGGGTGGGTCGATGTATATGTATTTATATCTTTTGTCAAATTGCAAAAGCTCCTCCGTACAAAGGAGACTCTGCCAAAAAAATTCAGAAATTTTGGGAGTTTGAAAATTTTTGGAAAATTTCGTTAACGACAAAACGATTTCAAACTGGAAATTGAAATAAATTAGTGAATGAAACTAATTTAAAATAATGATATGAATCAGTTATAAACGGAAGATGAAATTTTATATTCAGAGATAAGAATAAATTGAATTCATATGGAAATGGGAGAACCAATTTGAATAAAAATAGATATAAATGAAAGTGGTGAAGTGAAAATAAATAAAGAAGCATATAAAATGCTTATACTAAACATAAGAAAGGAATGGCGAATTCTTAAATGGGAAATTGATATTACAAATATATTCTAAGTTAATATTTGAATGAATAAATATTGACATTTTGTAAGGAAGTCGATAAAATGTTTTTGGAATATTGTGATTGGATATTATTGCTATATAGGATATGCTGGTATTATAAAGGGAAAGGAAAATTAGTTTTGATTTCAGACGATAAATTTGAATTGCCAGACCAAAAAGGTATGTGTTTAAAATTCTATATGAAATTTGATTGGGTTTTTGATATAGCCACTTAGCCTTTTGTTTTCTTTTGGAATTTGGGAGCCTGTAGAGGCCTTTTGTAGTTGTACCGAGCTAGCCGCGCAAAAGAGACGCTGGCGAAATTTTTCGAAAATTTAGAGAGTTAGAAAAATTTTGAGAAATTTTAAAAAATTAAAACTTGGTTTTGAATTATAATTTGAATGGTTGAATAAGTAAAAGATGTTTGGGAACTGTGGAAAAGTTTGGAAAGTAAGTAAGATGGATAGTGTGCCTAATAAAGATTGTTTGGTTGTTGTAAAACAAAATTAAAAAATTGTTTGGTTTTGGAGATAAGTAAATGGGTATTGGACCATTCTTCCTAACTAGTAATTTCGGGGACGAAATTCTTTTAAGGGGGGAGGAATGTGACGACTCGGAATTTTTGAGTGTTCGAAATTAGAATATTTAATTGATTTTAAATACTTAAAAGGTTAATTTTAATTTGAATTACAAATACCACTATTTATTTATTGAATTTAATAATTGGAAATTGAGTAAAATATGAAATCTAGTATTTAAAGCCTGTTAGAAATAATTTAAAGGCTTGTAAAATTTATATTGATGATACTGAAGATAGTAAAAGTGTTGAAATTGAATTTGGAATGTTTTGATAAGTTTTAATAATATATCGTTTAAATCGATATTTAAAAATAGCCTTTTGAGGCACAGTCTCGGAATTCGACGAAACCAGTTCCATTGGATCCGTAATATTATATTATTGTCGGATTTCAAATTTCGTATTGATTGGAGTTGTTGTGTGAGCATACGATATATAAACGTGCTAGAATTAATATCGAAAATTTAATACTTTAATTCGATTCAAAGCGCTATCTTCTCCATACGATCGAATTAGGACTCGGAACTTTTTCCTTTGTGTTCGAAATAGGTGTATAACATTATGAATGCCTAGCGGCATGCCTTGATAAGAGTTCAGAATTTTGTGTTGTAATTTTTGGACAATTTAAATTTGAATTTGAAAATAAATAATATAATCCAACACTATACTAAGCTTTGGCACGTTGAGAAATATAGACACGCATTGTCTTCCTTTTGAAGCTTCCACACACATCATTAAAGTAAGAATAATGACCGAAACATTTCGGTTTATTTTCTACAACCCATCAAACCATGTTCCTCTTCTCATCAACGTCTTCCCTTCTTAGTCCAAATTGTTCCCCAATTCGAAATCGATTCTTAAAAAAAAAAAAATTGGAGAACGAAGAAGAGGGGTCGCTCGCGCGTGTCATCGACGGCGAAATCAAAAGTGATGTCGACTTCAATGCGGGGAGACACGCGATGCCGGACCAAGCTAGGGCTGAGTCGATTTATTGCCGCGACATTCGTTCAAGTGGAAGGGGAGGTTCGCGTTCGACCAGAGAGGCGAACTAGGGTTTGATTTCTGGGGGTTCGGCGATAATCAAAGGGACACTTATGAGAAAAGCAGAGGGCTTCGTGGGAGGAGGCACTGGAAGTTTTGATCGAATCGTGGCTAGTACTGCTAGGGCTTTGGGTGGTCGCAATACGGCATGGAGGCACGGTGAGGTCGACGATTTGGGATTTCGAGCTCGAGCACGAACTCGAGCTGCAACCGTGAAATCACCTTGGAAGCTGCGGGGTTTCGCGATTTGAGTGAGGTGGATTTCCTGGGTTTGTTTTTCCAACAAGGTATAAATTTACAACTGGTTAATTTACAATTTGCATTTCAGTTTAGATTTGAATAATCAGAAGTCAAGAAACAAAAAAAAAAATATAATTACAGTAAAATATTTAAATACAGTTTATATATATGTATCTTCATTTTAAAATATGTAGATTAACAGAATATATTTCCATTTAAAAGAATGTTGAATATAAACATGTTTGAAAACCTATGTGAAGTTTAAAAAAATTAATAAATATATATATGAGAATTTCGAAATAAGAGTTTATAAAAAAAATGTTTAAAACTAGCTTATTAATTATCTTAGTGACTAAAAGATCTTCAAAAGGGAAGTTTAGTTTAAACAAAACAATTAGCTAATTAAATTTATTGAATGGTAATTGATTATTCAATCGGTTCAAATATTATAAAATCCTATAATGCTTATTCAAGGTCAAACATCAGGAAATCCAAAGAAATATTGAAGTGGATTGCGAAACAAAAATCAAAGGTGAGTTAATCTCACTCAGCTGAAATTTAATTTAAATTTAAATGGTTAAATTTAAATAATTGGTTGATTGCTTGATTTGATTGGATGTGCACTATTAAATATGGTATATATTATATCTTGGAATGATTGATTTCCCGCATTATATAACGGATGAGACCCTATGCGCCGCATAATAGCGGATGATTTTATATAAACCCCATATACCACGATATTCCACCTTGAAGTGGAATTGGTATTATTATATTGTGCTAACATCTGTGGATGCAGGGAAACAAGTTGGAGGGATCCAACTAGATTCCTCAACATTTATCTAGATATTTAATATTCTCTGTTATGATTATTTGATATTTTGTGATAAGGGAATTTTGAATTGGATTTTTTGGAAAGAAATAAAAGAGTGAATTTTTAAGTAAAATATTTATAGAGCATCTGAATAAATTTAAAAATGGATTAGATAAGAATAAAGTGATTTTAAAATTCTAATAAATGAATTCTGTATATAAAAAGGGAATTTTGAATAAACAGAAAGTTAATGAATTTTCAACTTCAGTGTTATTATTTAAAGAACAAGCATTTATTTTAAATTTAAGATTTAAATTTTGAAAAGAATAAAGAAGAAATAGGGAAAAAATCTGAAATTTGTATATTTCAGTTAAAAGATTTAAAATCAAACGGAAAATAATAATAATAATAATAATAATAAAGTCCATAATTAATGAATTTTGAAATGAATTGAGTAAGTAAAGAAATTTATTTCAAGTAGACTAAATTGGAGATCAATTTGAAAATTGATTTAAGTGATTGAAATTGGGAATTCTCCCTGGATAACCAAGTACGTTTTCAAAGTAAATTTTTAAATATAAGTTAAAAGTTTTAAAGTTGTTTTAAAAAGAAAGTTTTGGAAAATTTATTATTTCTAAAATATTTAAATTCTAAAGTAAGTATTTTCTTTTAATCTATTATAGCAGTAATTATTTAAAAGTGACTTGGTATTTGTTTTAAAAGAGAAAATCTAGTTTAATATTTTATAAAAGTAACCTCATTTTAAATATTTCTAAAGTATATACTTTTAATAAAATATTAAAGTAATTTTTAATTTAAATGTTTTAAAGTATATTTCATAATAAAGAGTTTTAAATTATTTTTAAAAATCTAAAGCTTTGTACTTGGTGTTTCTAGTGGAAATAAATATTTAGAAATTCATTCCATGAGAAGAGAATGGTTTGCACTGTTTTCAAAGGGTTGAAAATAGAAATATATCTGGTGAAGATATTTTGAGGTTAATAAATAATTTAGGGGAATATTTATTGTTTGATGGTTGTTGTGAATGTTAATTGATAGTTAAACAACCGACTATCAATATTAGCCAAATGCATTGATCGTTTCGAAGAGACCGGGATCGATACTTATTTCTCAAAAACCACTTCGATCCGGTTTGTACGTTTTCATGGAAAACGAGTTCGAAATCGAAGATGGAGCAGTGAAGTGCAAGGGCTAGTCGCTACTAATCCTGAGGATATTTCCAAAATGGATGTAGTAGGAATAGTGTCTTCGGTTCCATTTGATCCCGGGACGGACTTGTATGGATGAATGCTTTCGGAACATCCTCAGGTGGACAATGGGCATTCTAAGGGATATGTGCTAAAAGGCAACGCTTTGCCTCAAGCCTCATCAACCGGGAATGACTGAAAATCAGGGGTTATGCAGCAAGGCTTGATGGGTAGCACCCATTTCCGGGTAAGGTCATCCCTGTCTAGATGTCCCTTTTTATTTCGGCTTAGTGGTGCGGTTGCTGATCCCAACAGTAGGGTGATCTTACTCGGGATTATCCAGTAAGGGATAATCAGGGCCTTGTGTTGCAGGGTAGTTAGGGTGGCTCCTCGGTACTCCATTATCCTATGATCCTCCTCTTTCAATTTCTCACATCATTTTCAAAGCCATAAATAATTACTCAAAAAACATTAATTCCTCTCCCGATTGTTCATTACCCTCAAAATTAACCTAAATTATTCATTCAGAAAACCTTTGATCTTCCAATTCCATTCATAACTCAATAAACTTCGATCTACACCGTCAGTGATTTACCCAATGGATGAGGTCTCTTGAAATTTTGTTGACTATCGGACTTCATAAATTTTCGGGTGTGGAAAATTTACTCTTTTCATTTGTGATTCAAACATTTCATATGTTTTGATTTAAGTTTCACATGTACCGTTTTAACTTTTGGGCATACAATGTTGAATCAATTCGCTCCGGTGAATTCTTATTCGCTTTTTGTATCTCCAGTTTCTATATTGTTTTTGTTCAAGCTTCATACATATAATTTCTTTTCATGTTAAGAAAATATGGATATAGTTTGGACGTAGGAATTGTTTGAGGTTTTATTGCAAGGCCATTAGTACAAAATAGTAAGTACTCTCGATTCAAGTTATATTTTGTCAAATTTTCTACCCATTTGCTAACCAAAATTATATAATACAATTTCTTAACACAGGATACAGAGTATTGCTTATAGATAATGCTAGATATATTTAATCTTGGCATTCCTGTATGCGTATAATTACAAAATATTTATTTGCAAAGACCACTAGACTAGATTATAATATGCATCCATTATTCTTTAACTGGACACGTGAATTCTTTTACTGTTATTGGCAATTAAAGTAAAAATTATCCAAGTTTAAGGATGTTATGACCAGCAATAAAGCTAAAAGGCCAATAGATATATCATATGTTGAAAACTCTATGCTAGAGAGCTCTTGAGGCTTTCTTGGACTATTTCTCTATTTTAAAATATAGTACATACAGTAACATAAATTATTTACACAATTTGCATGAGTAAATATAGTAAGCTCGAGAAAAAGTTTAAAAAACAGTCAACTTGAGGTATTAGGTTCACTACATAATATTGAGATGAGCATAGTTTGACCAATCTTTTATACAGTTTTAGTTCTGGAGGTTTGATGGTATTAAAAGTGGAAGTTCTATTTTAAAGAGCATACTCGAGGGTCGAAATATCAATTTTAGTTTGATTTACATTGTTTATGTCAGTAGACTATATGATAAAAACTGTATTTATTACACTGTATCTTTGTTTTTATTCAATTTAAGCTATAGAGCCATGGTTTTGTTTTCCCCTTATTTATTGCATGGTTTTGTTTTCCCCTTATTTATTACAGTGAGAAGTTTTTCTTAACGTGGTTAATTGGTGCCAATGGGTTTTCTGGTTTGAATCTCAAGCTCATGACCTTTACTCGAGAATGAAAAGTTATTATTTGGCATTTTATCATAAACGATTTAGTTTCAATAGAAACAACTCTTAAAAATATTACGAAACTATTATGTACTTATATTTGTATATGTCCGTACGTGCATGCTATGTATATACATACATAATCCACACACACACACATATGTATATGTGTGTACTTATATTAGTATATGTAAGTATGTGCATACTATATATATACATACATAATCCATATGCACACATAGATATGTATGTATGTATGTATGTATGTATGTATGTATGTATGTATGTATGTATGTATGTATGTATATACTTATATTTGTATATGTAAGTATGAGCATGCTATGTATATACGTATATAATCCACACACACATGCGTGTGTATGTATATATGTGTGTGATTTCCAAAGTCGTCTGCATGATGTTATTCTGCATTTTTAATGCATTTTTGGGTGAAAATATCAAGATAGAGTACAAGTTCAGCCCAATTTCTTAAACTTATTACAGATTAGTTGTAAGCCGTAAAAAAGGTTCATAATCCCAATAGTTGTGTATTTGTTGCATCTTTATGAGAAGATAAAATTTAAGTACAGTTTGGAAAACTGAAAAATAAAACAATTAAAATATTTAATTTAACATTATTTCTTCCTATTTTGATTCGTAGGTTGTTATCATACATGACAGTGGTCTTCTCCATTTAATGCATTGCAGAATCAAGGGAAGAAACTGATTAAGGAGATGAAGGAAAACTACATAACATGGCTAAGTGGTGTGATTACTTTTTATTACTGTCAACGTACCGATCTTACATATATTATTATCTTAGATAAATTGAAATTTTTCCATGTAATATAATTATTTTTCCCTCTTTAGCTATAGATTTGTCTTTCAGATCTACAATGGTCATATTTTAATGAAGCCTTCAGTTTACAGAATCTTTTTAGAGGGAAATATAAAAGAGTTGAGGTAAGTATAACTAAAATTGAAAAAACACAGTTTAATGAATTTAATTTTCTATATACCAAGATATGTAGAAGGTTACATCATGAATGCCATGTGAAGCTTACTTCCTTATGAGAATTTATTTGTATACCACACTTGCTACCATGCACTATTGGCAAAATTGGTGTAGGCATTTTGGTAATGCCATCAAGTACGAGAAGACTTGGGGAAATACCGAGATGTCATTCTTTAAGGACTCCTAATAACAAGTGATTATTATGTAGTTAAATATTAATCCTTAAGGTGTCTTAATTATGGAACAAATCAAAAATGAAACGTAAACTCAGTATTGATGTGGCCACTCTTTCAATATAAACGTTGAAATGATATTTCGACCAGTCCCTTGAATATTAACTATTATGCTTCCTTGTGTAGGTTTTCCAATTTTTTTGCATAAACATGGTATTTATTTACAAAATAATCATTGAATGAATTGTGTTGAATACCGTGCAAGTTTGAAATATATAAATATATACGCCTACCTTGTAAGTGTTAGAAGTCTATAAATGTATACAACTACCTTTACAAATCCACTTCATCCTCTCTGCCGCAATTTTTAGTTGTTCGTGTTTAAAAAATGGAGAGATATTTGTACTGATGAACTAAATATTGATAAACCTGAGCAATATGAATATTTCTATGAGCTCTAAAACTAAAAATTGTCAATCTTATTCAAGTGCTTGCGTACACTAGGACCTTATCTAACTTTCCACAGTCATTGATCTTGAAATATCTCATAAGACGAAGGTCTTAAATGGCGGGAGCATATCTTTTCGTAAAACACTCCCTTTTGCCTTTTAATATGATACCACCTTCGTCGTGTGATTGTGAATATTCACATAGTAAATGGTTGAAAGTAAAACTAAAATACATAAGGCAAGTGCAGTGGTAAATAAAGAGAAACGTTTAAAGACCATAAGTAAATCTAAAAACATAAGTTTCAGATCAATAAGGTATGTAATTAATAGTATAATAGCTACATTAGTGCACTATTAGTACTGAGGCATTAGCACCCTATATGACAATAAGACGAAACCTAGTATTCTCAAGGGAATGATAATTAATTAAATATTAATGATATGCATGGAATATAAGTTTGTTATAAGAGAAATGCCATCACCACTCTCCTTTAAGGGACAATATAATTGTAGTTGTTCTTTTATTGGTGGAAATCGCTGAATTCCATAGTGAAATCATTAATTGCCAAATGATTAATATGCGAGCCTCGGTGATTTCCACTAATAAGATATCAAGTACAACAATACTCTCCTTGAATGAGACTGATGGTAGAATTGCTCTTTGTTATAATTCACCAATGCAAAAGTAAAATATACCTCAAGTGTAATCCAGCTCTTGCCACTACAGCACTCCCATCACTCATTAACTATAAGTTGTTTGTATGGTTAACAGAATTTAACTTGCATACAAATCATATGAACAAATCATATGAACACTCGAATTTGCTTGGATGATACTAAAAAAAAGTTATTTTTTTTCTTCGAAAATGAAGGCTTCCACGTATATATATAAGGAGAAGGCGTCGGTTAGTGGTGACTGTTCGAAATGAACACATATCTTCCTAGAAGTCATGCTTGGTTGCTGTTTGAATTCAAATTCAAACAGTAAACGAAACGTATCATTTTCGAATGGGGTGTTGCCTCGCAGCATGCCATGGGACGCCGCCCCTTGGACCCCCGCGACTTGAGCGGCTAGGTTGACCGTAGTTAGTGGGGGAGTTGTCCCCGTACGCCCATGGACCCCACTTCGTAGTGGCAATCATTTAAACAATTTTATGAAAAAGTTCCCACAGATTATATAAAAATTTCACACATACACTACACTACGAACGTTATATTTTGCGACCATGTCCATGGCAGGTCACTAACATCCAACATAAAGTTGAAAATATAATTACTAATCCTCATATCCAAGACATTTGAGCACATCTATCAAAAAGAAAAATTAAGTACAAAACATATAATCATACAATAAGCACCCACAATTGTCAACTTCACAACTACCGGTGTGCGTAGCACGGGTCACTTACTAGTAATAATAATAATAATAAAGTCCATAATTAACGAATTTTGAAATAAATTGAGTAAGTAAAGAAATTTATTTCAAGTAGACTAAATTGCAGATCAATTTGAAAATTGATTTAAGTGATTGAAATTGGGAATTCTCCCTGGATAACCAAGTATGTTTTCAAAGTAAATTTTAAATATAAGTCAAAAGTTTTTTAAAGTTGTTTTAAAAAGCATGTTTTGGAAAATTTATTATTTCTAAAATATTTAAATTCTAAAGTAAGTATTTTCTTTTAATCTACTATAGCAGTAATTATTTAAAAGTGACTTGGTATTTGTTTTAAAAGAGAAAATCTAGTTTTATATTTTATAAAAGTAACCTCATTTTAAATATTTCTAAAGTATATACTTTTAATAAAATATTGAGGTAGTTTTTAATTTAAATGTTTTAAAGTATATTTCATAATAAAGAGTTTTAAATTATTTTTAAAAATCTAAAGCTTTATACTTGGTGTTTCTAGTGGAAATAAATATTTGGAAATTCATTCCATGAGAAGAGAATGGTTTGCACTGTTTTCAAAGGGTTGAAAAAAGATATTTTTGTAGGATCTAGATTAACCCTAGAGGGGGGGTGAATAGGGTTATAGCAAAATTTCTTGATTTAAACACAAAAATAAACTGCAGAAATAAATATACTGAAAAGTAAATCACACACAAAATTTACCCAGCTTCGGCAACCCCTGCCTACTGCTGCATTCCCAGATTTCTATTAGAATTAAACAGTATCACGCTTACAAACACTCTAACAGACTTGCAAACCCTGCTACCGCCTATAGAGTTTTGCAAACTCGCAACCCCTGCTTACTGAACTAACTCTAAATAGACAATCAGACACAACCTAAAACCTAGGTAGTGATTTACCAAGATTCTTTGATTCGTAAAATAAAAACAATAATTAAGAACAATAGAAAATAACCTTAAAACTAATTAACAATATAATAAAGCCTTAAATTAAAAAAAAAAAACCCCCTTTTTTTTTAATAAGACCGGCCCACTCCCTTATTTCACCCGATCCTTTTGTCTCGTTCGTGAGAATAATGGCGGCTTCGTTCTGTTTAGGGCTTCGTTCCCTTTTGTTCCAGTTAGGGCTTCGGCTCTTTGTTCCAATTAGGGCTTCGGTTTCTTCAATTGATCTGAGATATGTTGCCCTAGCTCGCTGCTTCTCTGATGGTTGACTATTGCTCGTTTGCAGTTGCTCGATCGAGTTCGTTGTTTGTGAATTCGGTATGTACTGTCTCCTTTTGCTTTACTAAGTTGATACTTGAACTCGATGAAATAAATGCCGATGATGATTAGGGTTTTTATAGGATTTGATTTCCTATTTTTGCGTTCGACTGATTGCTTCAAAAATTCTTGCTTTGCCGTTCGATTACACTTTGATGCTGAGGATTGATCTGACTTTGTCAATTTCGTATTTCTAGTAGCTTGATTCACACGGCTTTGAATTGCCTTGCTTATCACTGTTTTGATTTTGACTGGTTCACAATTGGCTTCGACCTTTGAACTTGTGTTGATTGACTATGTTCTCTGTGTTGCTTCTGGCTTGACACACCTGTAGCATGGTCGATTTGCTTGGCCACCAACTGTTTCGAATCTGCACTGATGAATTTTGTTTATCCACTGTTGCCTTTGACTTTACACGGCATTGATTTTCTGGCACTGTTTTAATTCATTGTGATTTTTATATCACTGCTTGATATTCATTTGCATCTATATTGTCAATATCAATATCTGCTTCATTCTGATTTCATACATGTTGATGCTTGTGTATATTACTGCTACATATGCATTGTGCTTGCCTGTTGCACTCACTTACTTGCTGTCATAGACGTTTTGAACTGCATACTTCTTGTTGCAGTCTTGTACAATGCTCGGTCATGTTAGTTTCATATGCATATTTGTGCATATTGACCATTGGTCTCTGTTGCATTCATTTGTTTGCATTGTCATATTTTATTCCTGTTGCCTTCATTTGCCATTGAGTTTTGTAGCTTGGTGTCATGTTTGCTTTGAGTCTGCAACTTGGAGTCTGCAACTTGTAGCTGGACTTGATTTGTGCCTTGTCCATACTCATGTGTTCATCCCTGTAGTATATGTTAGTGATACATTTTGGAGTTGGTTCATGTTGCACTGCACTTTGATGTTGCAGTCTCTGACTTTGCTGTATCCATGCTTTTACGCTTGTGATATTCCTCTGCCTTGTTGAGTTCCTGTGTTTGGTCACTGATGCATTCATGTACACTGCATTCATGTTCAAAGACTGCTACTTGTTTTTGTACCCTTTGTTGTTCATCTGCATTGTTGCCTTGTTGACTGTTGCATACATGAACTGTTTTGTTCTTTGTGCTTCGACTCTGCCATTTTCTTTTATGTTCACTGGCCTGTACATTTGCATTGTATATATTCTTGAATTTGGATTTGAACTGCTTCATTGTTGTTGCTTCACCACTGAACATTTGTCACTTCACTGTTGCACTTTTGTGCTTTGAGTCAGTTTCATTGTTGCTGTACTGATCCTATGTTCATGCACTTTTGCAGTCTTCATGACTGTACTGTTGCAGTCGAGTTGTATTCATGTACACTTGTGGCTTGAACTTGATTCACCTCATGTTGTTGTTTGGGCATTTGCATTTGTACACTCCATACTTGGTCGTGCTGGAGTCTTCAAGCATGTTGCTGTTGCATTTGTTAGTGGCTTTAGTCTTGAACTGTTTGTAGTCAATTGCTTTGTCTATTTGCCTTGAGTTGAACCTATCTTGGGTTTGACCTTGTTTTTGATTTCTGTGCTTTTGTTTGATTTTTTGCACACGAGTTGGCGAGGCAGTGCACACGTATACGAATGTACACGTGTATACTGCAGCCACTTATAGTTACCTGTCCCTGATAAAATACTGATATGCACAGATATTGCACAGTCAAAAAATGATGACGAACAACCCAAATAACTGAGGCAAATAATGTTTTCAAAATCATCGTTTCTTTCAAATTTCAAAAATATTTCTCTTTCAATTTTACTGCGTTTGAGAATATTTTTGCAGATTACTCAGATGCTGGATTCAAACCGGAATGCAGTTGAAGACAAAAACACGAGTGTGAGTGATATGTAGTGAGGTTAATTGTAAATGTGAAATGTGATGTGATTGTAATCAAAAATGTATATGTATAGTGAGAGCATGAAATTGTACTATTTAAAATTGTAATAAATATTAGTTTGAATAAAATATCTGTTTGAATTCAAATTCTGTGTCATTTAATTTTATTCAGCAAATATTTATTTATTCTATGAAAAATAAAATAGTACATTAACAAATACATTTAAACGAATGTATATATGTTTATTATCATCAAACAAAAATCATATAAGCGCAAAGCGCATATTCAACAATCTCCCCCTTTTGATGATAACAAACATATATTTAAGATTTTGAATGTATTAAATGTATTTGATCGTTCAATTTGCTCCCCCTATTTGAATGCTCCCTCTCTACACAATACTCCCCCTACATATATGCATAGAAATATATAAATGAGCCTATATGCACAGTGAAAACTATTTGACCTTTGCTTGATTCTATTCGACAAAATCTTAACTTTTCTCTCCCCCTTTTGTTATCAGCAAAAGAATAATAGTGTTATAAAATAGGGATGAAGTGATAGACATGAATCAAACATTTAACTCAATTAAATATAAATATCAAATTTCAATAAAACTCAAACAAAAATCATAATTACCCTTGTCAAGCGCATATTCCACTTTCAGAAGTGATGGGGATAAAATCATCAAAAAATCATACAATTCTGTCTATTTGTGGTATATTTATTTCAGGAAATTTGAATATCTACTAACCATGCATAACCGTTAGGACTTTTAAATGAGATTAGTAGTATTCACAATTTTTATTTAAAAAATGAAATCAAGTATCTTCTAATCACGCATGACCGTGAGGACTTTTAAATGGGATTAGAATCAACTTGTCTATTTGAATCAATTAATTTTGATATGCGTTCCATACATGCATAACCGTGAGGACTTTTAAATGAGCATGGAAGCACATAATCAAAAAAAAAATCCAAGTAATTCACCCATGCATAACCGTGAGGACTTTTAAATGAGAGTGAATACTTTGGATATTTATTTTTATTGCTAAATATAATAAGTTGAAGCACAAATAATTTCCTTCACAGATTTAAAGATATTGAAGAACAAATGATTTCCTTTGTAAACTACCACAAATTTACATACTAAATATGATCTTGATGAGTGATGATCGATAGAAAGATGATAGAAATAGAAATGGTCATGGAATTTTTACCCAACAAAAAGTTTTTATAACTCTTGTTATGAAATTCTAAAGAAATTTTCTAATTATACTTTTTCGAGTTATAATATATGATAAATATCAACACTCGTCTCTTTTTCAATCACTATTCATCTTTTTGATAATCAAAGGGAGTCAGATTAGTCAAAATCAAATCAAATTTTTTTTAAAAAATGATTAGTCAATCTCTATAATTCCCAAATCCAAACGTAATTTGGAAAATCTGTCTTCGGGGAGAGGTTTTGTGAAAATATCAGCAAGTTGAGTTTCAGTTGAAATATATTCAATGCAAATGTCTTCTTTAGCAATGTGATCTCTAAGAAAGTGGTGTCTCACATCAATGTGTTTTGTGCGTGAATGATGAACAGGATTATTTGACAAATCTATAGCACTCCTACTATCACATTTTAATGGAACTTGTTTATAGACTAAGCCAAAATCAGAAAGAGTTTGCATCATCCATAGAATTTGAGCACAACAACTTCCCAAAGCAATATATTCTGCTTCAGTGGTGGATAATGCAACACAATTCTGTTTCCGACTTGACCATGAGACTAATGAATGTCCTAGCATGAAACATGTCCCACTAGTGCTTTTTCTGTCAACTAATGAACCAGCATAATCAGCATCGGAATAACCTACTAAATCAAAATTTTCACAAGAAGGGTACCATAGTCCAAATTTGTGTGTGTGTGAAAGATATCTCAAAATTCGTTTAGTAGCTTTTAAATGAGATTCTTTGGGATTAGCTTGAAAACGTGCACACAAGCACACAGAAAACATAATATCAGGTCTAGAAGCAGTAAGATAAAGAAGTGAACCGATTATCCCTCGATATTTCTTTTGATCAATTGCAATTCCTTTCTCATCTTTGTCCAACTTTGTTGATGGGCTCATAGGAGTTCTCAATGGTTTGGAATTTTCGACTCCAAATTTCTTCAATAGCTCCAACACATATTTGGATTGTGAGATGAAAATACCATCACTGCTTTGCTTAATTTGAAATCCAAGAAAGTATTTCAATTCACCAACCAAACTCATCTCAAATTTAGCCTGCATGACTTGTTCAAAATTCTCACACAAGAGCTCATTAGTAGCACCATAGATAATATCATCCACATAAATCTGAACAATCAAAAAATCACTTTCTTTATGTAATAGAAACAGTGTCGTGTCAGCACTTCCCTTTTTAAAACCATTTTCCAAAAGATATGTACAGAGGCAGTCATACCAAGCTCTTGGAGCTTGCTTAAGACCATATAATGCTTTTTCTAGCTTATACACATGATTTGGAAATTCATGATTTTCAAAACCGGGTGGTTGTTCAACAAAAACTTCTTCTTTTAAATCACCATTCAAAAAAGCACTTTTTACATCCATTTGTTTAAGTTTGAAACCCTTGTAACATGCAAAACTTAGCAAGATTCTAATGGCTTCTAACCTAGCAACTGGAGCAAATGTTTCATCAAAGTCTATGCCTTCTATTTGGTTATAACCTTTTGCAACCAACCTAGCCTTGTTTCTAATTACATTTCCTGATTCATCAAATTTATTTTTAAACACCCATTTAGTCCCTACAATTGGATAGTCATTAGGCCTAGGAACTAAATTCCAAACTTTGTTTCTCTCAAATTGATTAAGTTCATTTTGCATTGCTAAAATCCAATTTTCATCATTAAGAGCCATTTCAACAGAATCAGGTTCAATCTCAGAAATAAAACCACTATGACAACAAAACGCACACAAATTTTCATCAAATGAAGAACGAGTACGTATACCTTCCGTAGGATCACCAATAATTAATTCAGGAGGATGATTAGGTTTGAACCTTAATTTATCAGCATCAACAGCCCTTCTTTCAGTTTTCTCACTAAATGTCCCTTCTTCAGTGCCTTCAGGATCTACTCCATCGTCAACCATCTTTTCAGTCGTTTTTTCCAGATCAGATTCATCAAATTTCACATTGATTGACTCAACAATTGTCTTTGTTCGTTTGTTGTATATCCTGTAAGCCTTACTCCTTGTTGAATAGCCCATGAAAATTCCCTCATCAGCCTTTGACTCAAATTTTCCAAGTTGATCACCTGTGTTAAGAATGAAACAAGGACATCCAAATATACGAAAATAAGAAATGTTAGGTTTCCTTTCATGCCACAATTCATAAGACGTTTTGCCAAGTATTGGTCTAATCATTACTCTATTCATTACATAGCACGAAGTATTCACTGCCTCTGCCCAAAAGATTAGAGGTAGCTTATACTCACTTAACATGGATCTAGCCAATTCCTGTAATGTACGATTTTTCCTTTCAACCACTCCATTTTGTTGAGGTGTTCGTGGAGCAGAAAATTCATGTTTTAAACCATTTTCTTCACAAAAATTTTCAAATTCAAAATTTTCAAATTCGCCTCCATGATCACTTCTCAAGGTTTTAATTGTAACTTCTTTTTCATTTTGAACAAGTTTTGCAAATTTTGAAAAATATTCGAAAGATTCAGACTTTTTGGCTAAAAAGTAAACCCATGTAAATCTAGAATAATCATCAACCAATACATAACAATAACGTTTTCCATTCAAGCTTGAAATTTCATTTGGTCCAAATAAATCCATGTGAATTAGTTCAAGGACCCTTGATGTGCTAACAATGTTTTTAGGACGAAATGATGATCGACTAAGCTTGCCCAAGGAACATGCTTTACACACTTTATTATTTTTAAATTTCTGATGTGGTAACCCTCTGACTAATTCTTTTGATTCAAGTTTTTCTAAGAGACTCATGCTAGCATGTCCAAGTCTCCTATGCCATAAATATGCCTCTTCGTCAGTGGCTACCAAACATCTAGAAAGATTTAGATTATCAAATGAAAGTGAGTAAACATTCCCTTTTCTTTTGCCCATAAAAACAATGTTATTAGAAGATTTATCAATGATTTTGCAAGTATCACTATCAAAAATCACGTTCATACCTTTGTCACATAGTTGGCTAATAGAAATGAGATTGTGATGCAGATTTTCAACGTATAAAACATTAGTCAAGGAAAAAATACCGTTACCAACTTCACCTTTGCCAATAATCTTACACTTGCTATTGTCTCCCATGATCACATTTCCACCTTTAAAATTCTCTAAGCTAAGGAACTTCGATTTGTCACCTGTCATATGTCTAGAACAACCTTAATCTAGAAACCATTCTTGTTGTTCCTTAGCCCGCCAACAGACCTACATAAAAAGAGAGGAAGATGACCTAGAGAAACTCTTAGGTCCAATGTTATTAGTGATAGAAGCATTGTGAATAAACAATCCCTTTGGAACCCATACTTGTTTAGTCCTTTTATTTTTATTCCAATAGACATGAAATTTGTTTGTAGAATTCTTAGGAACCCAAACTTGTATAAATTTTGTGTTCTTGTTCCTATGACTATAATTTTCAGCACGACATCTAAATATTTCACATCTATCAAAGACATTCTTATATTTTGCATTATCATCAACTTGTGTTTTCCCAAAACCTAGTCCTTTTCCGTTGTTAGCAAAAATTTGATTTCCCAATAGCATGTTGAAAGATTTTTCGCCTCTTGAAAAGTTATTCAAAGATTTCTCAAGATTTTGGACTTTGGTTTTTAATGTTGAGTTTTCAGTAACAAGTGAGGTGCATCGATTAATAAAATCCTTTCTCCTAGTGTCGATGGTTTCCTTAAGATTCAAGTTTTCATTTCAAGACTTTCAAAGTTATTCCTCAGTTTTGATAATTCTGAATCTAAAATCTTACATTTTTTACATTCTAGGTTTTGAATATTTTCAATTTCAGTTTCTAACCTAGAATTTTCATGGACAAGTTCTCTCCTATCAGATTTTAGTTTTTCAATTTTAGATTCAAGAGTATCAATCATTTTAGTAAAATCACAACACATTGAAACAAGTTCTTTATAAGAATAGTTACTTACCTCACTAGATTCCTCTAAGCTTGCTTCTGAATCCGATTTTGACATAAGACACAAGTTAGCCTCCTCTGAGCTATTATTCGAAACTTCCTCTCCTTCTTCATCATCCCAAGTTACTGCAAAGGCCTTCTTTTTCTTTTTCTTTCCTTTGTTGTTTTTGAGAAGTGGACATTTTTGTTTGAAGTGGCCAGGCTTCTTGCAGTTATAGCATGTCAATTCATTATCGGAATCGTCAGAATTCTTTGACCTATTACCACTTATTTTCTTCTTTCGTGACTTGAATCTTGACCATTTTTTAAGATTATTGACAGCCATTGCAAGCTCTTCAATTGGATCTTCTTCTTCTTCATCGCTTTCTTCTTTGCTCTTTAAGGCAATCGTCTTCTTCTTTGGTTCGGAGTTGTTGCGTTCTTCCTTTGCTTTTAGCTCAAGCTCATATGTCATCAAGTTGCCAATCAACTCCTCCATGCTTAGCTTACTCAGATCTTTCGATTCTTGTATTGCCGTGACTTTTGCCTCAAAGTTCATCGGTAGGACTCGTAGTATCTTCCTTACAAGCTAATACCTTCTCAAGTGCTCTAGCGTTGTATACCAAGGTTGAAAAGCGTCCAAACATATCCTTTATGCTTTCGCCTTTGTCCATCACAAAGTTTTCGTATTCATTGCTGAATAGGGCTAGACGAGACTCCTTGACTTGAGAAGTTCCTTCGTGTGTCACCTCCAAAGTGTGCCAAATTTCCTGTGCTGTTGTACAATGAGAAATTCTATTAAATTCATTTTTATCAAGAGCACATATCAAAGCATTCATGGCTTTAGCATTTGTCGTTTTCAATTTCTTATCGTTAGCATCCCACCTATCCTTAGGTTTAGGAATCTCAGTATCACCAACGATTATAGTGGGGGGTTTATAGCCAGTTTCAATAATATTCCAAACATCATAATCAACAGAACTGAGATAGATACCCATCCTAACTTTCCAATAAGCATAATCGTTCCCGTTAAACATGGGTGGCCTAGCAATAGATTGCCCCTTAGAAAAAGCATTATTTTGTAGACTCATGACTTTAGAGTTAAAAAAAAATATACCGGGCTCTGATACCACTTGTAGGATCTATATTAACCCTAGAGGGGGGGTGAATAGGGTTACAGCAAATATTTTTTTGATTTAAACACAAAAATAAACTGCAGAAATAAATATACTGAAAAGTAAATCACACACAAAATTTACCCAGCTTCGGCAACCCCTGCCTACTGCTGCATTCCCAGATTTCTATTAGAATTAAACAGTATCACGCTTACAAACACTCTAACAGACTTGCAAACCCTGCTACCACCTATAGAGTTTTGCAAACTCGCAACCCCTGCTTACTGAACTAACTCTAAATAGACAATCAGACACAACCTAAAACCTAGGTGGTGATTTACCAAGATTCTTTGATTCGTAAAATAAAAACAATAATTAAGAACAATAGAAAATAACCCTAAAACTAATTAACAATATAATAAAGCCTTAAATTAAAAAAAAAACAAAACCCCCTTTTTTTTAAATAAGACCGGCCCACTCCCTTATTTCACCCGATCCTTTTGTCTCGTTCGTGAGAATAATGGCGGCTTCGTTCTGTTTAGGGCTTCGTTCCCTTTTGTTCCAGTTAGGGCTTCGGCTCTTTGTTCAAATTAAGGCTTCGGTTTCTTCAATTGATCTGAGATATGTTGCCCTAGCTCGCTGCTTCTCTGATGGTTGACTATTGCTCGTTTGCAGTTGCTCGATCGAGTTCGTTGTTTGTGAATTCGGTATGTACTGTCTCCTTTTGCTTTACTAAGTTGATACTTGAACTCGATGAAATAAATGCCGATGATGATTAGGGTTTTTATAGGATTTGATTTCCTATTTTTGCGTTCGACTGATTGCTTCAAAAATTCTTGCTTTGCCGTTCGATTACACTTTGATGCTGAGGATTGATCTGACTTTGTCAATTTCGTATTTCTAGTAGCTTGATTCACACGGCTTTGAATTGCCTTGCTTATCACTGTTTTGATTTTGACTGGTTCACAATTGGCTTCGAGCTTTGAATTTGTGTTGATTGACTATGTTCTCTGTGTTGCTTCTGGCTTGACACACCTGTAGCATGGTCGATTTGCTTGGCCACCAACTGTTTCGAATCTGCACTGATGAATTTTGTTTATCCACTGTTGCCTTTGACTTTACACGGCATTGATTTTCTGGCACTGTTTTAATTCATTGTGATTTTTATATCACTGCTTGATATTCATTTGCATCTATATTGTCAATATCAATATCTGCTTCATTCTGATTTCATACATGTTGATGTTTGTGTATATTACTGCTACATATGCATTGTGCTTGCCTGTTGCACTCACTTACTTGCTGTCGTAGACGTTTTGAACTGCATACTTCTTGTTGCAGTCTTGTACAATGCTCGGTCATGTTAGTTTCATATGCATATTTGTGCATATTGACCATTGGTCTCTGTTGCATTCATTTGTTTGCATTGTCATATTTTATTCCTGTTGCCTTCATTTGCCATTGAGTTTTGTAGCTTGGTGTCATGTTTGCTTTGAGTCTGCAACTTGGAGTCTGCAACTTGTAGCTGGACTTGATTTGTGCCTTGTCCATACTCATGTGTTCATCCCTGTAGTATATGTTAGTGATACATTTTGGAGTTGGTTCATGTTGCACTGCACTTTGATGTTGTAGTCTCTGACTTTGCTGTATCCATGCTTTTATGCTTGTGATATTCCTCTGCCTTGTTGAGTTCCTGTGTTTGGTCACTGATGCATTCATGTACACTGCATTCATGTTCAAAGACTGCTACTTGTTTTTGTACCCTTTGTTGTTCATCTGCATTGTTGCCTTGTTGACTGTTGCATACATGAACTGTTTTGTTCTTTGTGCTTCGACTCTGCCATTTTCTTTTATGTTCACTGGCCTGTACATTTGCATTGTATATATTCTTGAATTTGGATTTGAACTGCTTCATTGTTGTTGCTTCACCACTGAACATTTGTCACTTCACTGTTGCACTTTTGTGCTTTGAGTCAGTTTCATTGTTGCTGTACTGATCCTATGTTCATGCACTTTTGCAGTCTTCATGACTGTACTGTTGCAGTCGAGTTGTATTCATGTACACTTGTGGCTTGAACTTGATTCACCTCATGTTGTTGTTTGGACATTTGCATTTGTACACTCCATACTTGGTCGTGCTGGAGTCTTCAAGCATGTTGCTGTTGCATTTGTTAGTGGCTTTAGTCTTGAACTGTTTGTAGTCAATTGCTTTGTCTATTTGCCTTGAGTTGAACCTATCTTGGGTTTGACCTTGTTTTTGATTTCTGTGCTTTTGTTTGATTTTTTGCACACGAGTTGGCGAGGCAGTGCACACGTATACGAATGTACATGTGTGTACTGCAGCCACTTATAGTTACCTGTCCCTGATAAAATACTGATATGCACAGATATTGCACAGTCAAAAAATGATGACGAACAACCCAAATAACTGAGGCAAACAATGTTTTCAAAATCATCGTTTCTTTCAAATTTCAAAAATATTTCTCTTTCAATTTTACTGCGTTTGAGAATATTTTTGCAGATTACTCAGATGCTGGATTCAAACCGGAATGCAGTTGAAGACAAAAACACGAGTGTGAGTGATATGTAGTGAGGTTAACTGTAAATGTGAAATGTGATGTGATTGTAATCAAAAATGTATATGTATAGTGAGAGCATGAAATTGTACTATTTAAAATTGTAATAAATATTAGTTTGAATAAAATATCTGTTTGAATTCAAATTCTGTGTCATTTAATTTTATTCAGCAAATATTTATTTATTCTATGAAAAATAAAATAGTACATTAACAAATACATTTAAACGAATGTATATATGTTTATTATCATCAAACAAAAATCATATAAGCGCAAAGCGCATATTCAACAATTTTGAGGTTAATAAATAATTTAGGAGAATATTTATTGTTTGTTGTGAATGTTAATTGATAGTTAAACTACAGACTATCAATATTGGGCAAATGCGCTGATCGTTTCGAAGAGACTGGGATCGATACTTATTTCTCGAAAACCACTTCGATCCGGTTTGTACGTTTTCGTGGAAAACAAGTTTGAAATCGAAGATGGAGCAGTGAAGTGCAAGGGCTAGTCGCTACTAATCCTGAGGATATTTCCAAAATGGATGTAGTAGGAATAGTGCCTTCGGTTCCGTTCGATCCCGGGACGGACTTGTATGGATGAATGCTTTCGGAACATCGTCAGGTGGACGATGGGCATTCTAAGGGATATGTGCTAAAAGGTAACGCTTAGCCTCAAGCCTCATCAACCGGGAATGACCGCAAATCAGGGGTTATGCAGCAAGGCTTGGTGGGTAGCACCCATTTCCGGGTAAGGTCATCCCTGTCTAGATGTCCCTTTTTATTTCGGCTTAGTGGTGCGGTTGCTGATCCCAACCGTGGGGTGATCTTACTCGGGATTATCCAGTAAGGGATAATCAGGGCCTTGTGTTGCAGGGGAGTTAGGTTGGCTCCTCGGTACACTGATCTAGACAAGGTAATGTGATAGGTGGTACCCCAGTGCCTAGTCATTAGTTGAAAATCCATTCTCCCTATGCGACTTTTGCGAGTTTTGTTTGTATTACCCACTCTGTGGCTAGTAGCTGGAATTTAATGAATGTAACAATTTTGGCTATTTTAATAAGTATTTGTAAATAGACCCTATTATAATATCAGTGGATTTTAATAAAAAAATGTTTTAGCTATCGTAAGGTAAAAACCCGACATGTTTATTTGTGGCGTGGTCTTACGAGATGCTTTTGTTTTCAAAAGGCTCTTTAAAACTTTAATAATCAATTTGAGTGTGATTTCTCACGCTGGTATTCCTGACTGACTTGGGTGTTATTTAACTATAATGCTAGGGTCAGACCGAGTATTATAGAATACTGGATATGATGCTATGGAGCTCACGAGACGAGCTGGATGGCGATACGTACTTCCGTACTTGATTTATTTTCCGCTGTGTATTCAATTGTGTGAGGACAGGTTATGATTACTGTCTAATTGTGTGTTATGTGATTGATGTACTCTGATGATGTAATGTATAAACAGGTATATTTGTTTTTGTGTAAAGATTATTTATTATCTATTATATTTTATTCCGCTGCGATGGTTAGATTCTGATGTTGTTTTTTCTATTTTCCTCTTCTACCTCTTCTTCTTTAACCCTAATGGTTCGTATTTCTGTTCAACTTGAGTTGATTATTGTAGTATATAGTCGACTCAAGGGGTACGGATTTGTGGATCGTTACAGAGGTTTAAGTTAATATCTTAATTCATCGAAATGTGGAAATGTTACTATGTAAATTTCTATAAATTATCCAACTTCATAATTAAGTTGAAGTTGTACTGTTTGAAATAATAAGGACTATGCCTCAAAGAAAAAGATGTACAAAATAAAGATGTTTATTGATTTTGTACCGTCTATTTCAATAATAATAGAAAAGATGGTTCCTTATAATTCCAAAAAAATCCTCTTTTAGATACTTTATGGAAAAATTACAGTGTTAACAATTTTATTTTGGAAGATAAAATTTCAATGAATTAAAATATAGAAATGCCTAAATTTAAAACCAAAGTATTGTAAATAGCAATAACAACAATAATTCTATTGTTAATTTAATATACATGTTTAAAGGTAAGTTAAGAAAGATATTGTAATCAAGAAAAGTATATATTAATTTAAAGGAATCACCGAATTATACGTAATTGTTATAGTTGAAAGGAACAGTAAATTACATCTACTTGTATTAATTGGAAATCAAGTAGTAAAATGTATTTAATCTATAAAATTAGAAGTAAGGTGGTAAATGATAATTAATGACACTGATGAAGAAGGAATAAGTTCATGCAAATGAATACTGATAATTGGACTTATGAGGCATAATAATTCTCGAGCTAAAATTATATAGACTCAAGAACACGTTTATGTACCCAGTCTTCTCATACTGATAGCTTGAAAGGAAGAAACCTTAGTAACTTGTGATTGAAATAGACTAAATTGCAAGAGATGTATGATGTATGAAGTATTATATAGTATAAAAATACATGTACCTTCTCTCAATATACCTCTATTTATCAGGTTGCTTAACTAAAATAATCTACTTGGTCTTAAGTACCTTAAGTGTTGAACCTATTACTCCGGTGCCAATTGTGTAGCCTACCCTTCGAAATATACCGAATCAATATCAAATGATAACGTTTGACTTTCGAATACTGGAGAAGATGGTCTGTTAGGGTAAAATTAAAACTAAACATTCTAATAAGGCACATTGATACAATCTCATAACAGAATGATAACATATTATATACATGAACAAAACATGATAACAATATATAAGGCTGTGCTAGTGGAAGCAATTGGTAAATAAATATTAATGCAGAATGTTAGAACACATCAACACTATACATACGAAGTTCTGAATATACATTTGATTCAACAAGTCTCGTATATTAGTAATGTAACAACCTGCACCTTAATTAACCTGAATTTTCACTAATTGAAAACTTAAGTCCACCAGGGTACGGACTGTTACTGTTGGTATGCTGCAATTTACAAATTATATCAAAGAGCTAGATGATAAGAACTCACAACGGAACAATAAAGTATAATAAAACATATATATATACCGACTAAGGCCAATACTTCTGGTATCTAGTGCCTTTGTCAGTGCATAGCATGCATGAGGAAATCTGTCTTTCACCATTTCCTTATTACACCAGTACATGTCCTTCTAAATCTATCATATGAGCTGTAACAAGGAGAGAGTCAAAACAACGTATTAATGACTAGTAAATTACATACTCTATGCATAACACCAGTTTATGCCGATTGGCATAACCCAAGTCTTTCAGACTGCTCCAGGACCAATGGGGCACTCGATCTATGTGTACATCCCTACTCCTCAAATATATGGTACCAACATTACCGACTTAATCACCGAGCTTTCATCCACCATCCCATTTAGATTGCTTAATGCAAATCAAGGAAATGCCCACCTAATTACTTAATACCAACGTTAGGATTGAAGCAGGCCCTAATTTTCCATTTAATACTTCAAACCCAAGGAAAAACCATTTTTTACATTCCATACACTTATATGCAAATATATATTCCCATGGGTCCTATAGTTGGAGATGTCCCACACCAATGCAATGTATACACCATTATTGGTAGCCTATTATGGATGGCATACTTCTGTTATGCAACAATATTGACATCGCATTCCAACTACTGATGACCACGTCATTTATAGTTAATTTAAATATTTGACTAGATCCCATGATTCACACTTATCGAGAAGATGCGGCTAGGAAGACAGTGATGCCTGTTTGTTTCAGAGACTATTTGGCTACTACAGGGGATGTACCGCCTCCTGCTAACATTCCAGCAGTCGCGGTAGGTATTAGAGTGGTGTAGCTATGGTAGATGTTAGAGGTAGTGTAGTCCTTGTGACATCGGTATAACCTACTCCATTGGTTTTAGACTTTCCAAAGTTATGTCGTAATTTCCTTAGCCATACAGGGAAGCCATTTCTGGGTTCCAAGACTATTGTTGAGACATAGACTTAATACGTACATATGATAGGGATTTCCCTAATATAGGTGTTTGCGCCAAAATTGGTCACAAACACCCAATATCACGAAAGCACCCGTTTACGTACTCAACTCGATAATAATCAACACAGAACTCAGCAACAATCAATATGGAATTCAGCTCTAAGTAACCAATCACAGTAATTCACAAACAACAATCACAAACACAGGATTTATAGTGGTTCGGCGTTCGCGCCTACGTCCACTTTGAAGGTTTTCTCTTTATTGCTTTGCTTGATTAAATCGATTACAACGGATTACAGTTGATAATAGCTTTGAAATCTGAATACAACAGTGATTCTGATGAATAGATTTGAATCCGGCAGAGTCTTGGTGTTCAATGGCAGAAGTTCTCGGAAGATCCCCTTTTCTGAAGTCTTCAGGGTGCTATTTATAGGCGTTGGAGGCCCAGATCTTGCTGAAACTTCGGGAGACCTCTTCTGGCACGTGAGTGGGCCCACGCGACCGACCCCACCAAGTTTCGTCTCGATCTGACATCGATTCGAAGTCATTTCGAACCCATCAAGAAATGGTCCAATCGAGCTGAAACTTGGCAGGAACAATATTTATCTTGTATGGAAGCTACTGTGAAAATTTGGTTGCATTTGGATCAGTGGTTTAGGAGATATGATCGGTTCGAAATGAGGATTCTCGGTTGGCTGTGTGGTTCGAACCGATAGTCTCGAACCCTTGAGTTCGAATCCATGAGTGCACGTGGGTCTGCAGTGACGTGGTGCGTATCTCTCGAATCGATCCTAATTTATCTCCGAATGGACCGCTTCGACTCCGTGAACTATGGCGACTTCGTATCGATGGAATGACACGTCATTCAAACCAGCTGACTCGGTGGATTCGAACAGAGGAGTATCCCTGGCTTCGAACGCGACCGATTCGAATCGGGGAGTCCCTATGGGTTCGAACTCGATCGATTCGAACAGGATCGGTTCGAAGTGACATGGACTCAGAGCTAGGGGGTTTTCTATGGACTCGGACATACTGGTGAGGATGGATTCGAAGTAAGGGCTTGCATGGATTCGAAGCAAGGATACGAAGGGGCTTTAGTTGGATGGTTTCGAACCAGATGGGTTCGAACTAGATGGGTTCGAAGCAAAGACAGTGGATGAGTTCGAACTGGATGGTTTCGAGGTAGGGGTATTGGATGGGTTCGAAGGTGATGGTTTCAAACCAGACAATGACTACCTCTCTCAAATTGAATCCATCATATCTTGAGCATACGGACTCGGATTGACCTGAAATTTGAAATGACGACTCCTTCGACCTTTCTTTTCATGTCCTATCAATTTTGGCTCGTACCGGACTCGGAAAAAATTCATCGATATCCATAGCAAAGTGAAGTATAACCACTCTGTGAGACGAACTGTCTTTTGTTTTCGATCAATCTTTTGGTATCACGGCTTTGCCAAAAAGCGGGATAACATTTTGCCCCCCAAAACATACCTTGCGGTAGGAAGGTGTGTTTTGTAATGCTTCGAGTTGGACGTTCGTATTCGATCATCAACCTGCAAAGAACTTGATAGTTTCATATGGCCTCAAATGACGATCGTTCGGGATCGAGCTATTTGGGATGAAGCGCGGTCGTTCGTGGTCAAGCGCTCAACTTCAAATGACGATCGTTCGTGATCGAGTCATTCAAGGTGAAGTGCGACCGTGCGCGGTCGAGCGTATAAATCCATGCGTCGATCGTTCGGGATCGTATGCTGTTTGAGGTGAATCGGGACCGTTCGCGGTCCGTGCCGTTCGTGGCATAGGATGGAATAGGACCGTTCGCGGTCGATGCCGTTCGCGGCAAATGATGAGATGGGACCGTTCGCGGTCGACTGCTGTTCGTGGCAAATGATGATCGCTCGCGACCAAGTGCCATTCAAGGCGAATGGTGACCGTTCGAGGTCGGATTTTATAATTAGTGAACCATGACCGTTCGCGGTCGGTGCCATTCAAGGCAGAAAGTGATCGTTCGCGATCGTGTGCCGTTCGAGGCGAATTTGTGACCGTTCGCGGTCGGGTGTTGGACCTCAAGTGACGACCGTTCGCGATCAAGCCATTTGAGGTGAGGTGAGTTGTGACTGTTCGAAGTCGAGTGCCGTTCGAGGCGAACTATGACCGTTCGAGGTCGGGTGCCGTTCGAGGCGAATTGTGTGCCCGGGAGGGCTTGGTATTATCGATGCCAGGGTCACGTTCGGGTGAGTTCCTGGATCGTTTGTCAGGGCGGTTCATCGCCATCTCAGAGCATGCCTAAGGATCGTTCGCGACCCCATACATGTGTAAGTAGCTTAGCCATTCCAGAGATATCAGAATCAAATATCTATTAAACGGATGAGTTTTTAAAACAGAAATGTCCAAACAAGCAAAGTCTAAATGTTCAAATCAAAATGAAACGAAAGCAAAGCATGGATGTCAAAGTGTAAGTTCCCACTACGAAACGGTTAATGATCACTCAGAGCATGCCTGGAGATCGTTCGCGATCTCGCACATGTGTAAATGATTCAATTGTGTTAGTGGAAGCTTACAACTTGTTCATCGTTATTTCACTCAATTGATAACCAAACGGTGCCTTGATTCAGGGTCGTCTCTAGCTGATGTGGACGGTGGCCGTTCTGGTTCCGCCACAGGAGCTCGCCTCCTTACATATCGAAGGAGCATACCGTTCCTGATATGCCCTTCCACCTCATCCTTCAGGTGCCTACAATCATTAGTGTTATGACCATTTAATTCATGGAATACACAGAACTTATCTGATTTCCTTTCGTCAGAGGTTGGATCCCTTCGCATTGGTCTACGATACGGAATCTGTTCTTTGGTATCCTGATAAATTCGTTCCAGGCTCTCGTTCAGCTCAGTGTAGGTGGTGAATCGCGGCTCCCTCCGTTGCCGCTTTGATCTGTCTCCGTCATTCTCAATCTTTCTTTTACCTTTATCCTTGTCCGAATCCTTTTTAAGAGGCTTTTCGTCTTTAAGTGCATAAACTTCTATCCCATCTCCTTCTTCCCTTTCTGCATTCGCATCCTCTAATCGTAAAAACTTTTCCGCCTCATGATAGAGTTCTCCCAGATCCACGGGTGGATCCTTAGTTAATGAATTTTTGAACTCCGTTCCGTCTGCTATTCCGGACACAGCCGCCATCATAACCATGGATGGATCCAGTCGATCCACCGAAGCTGCTACCGCATTGAACCGTGTCAGGAAACTTCTCAATGTTTCTCCAGCCTTCTGTTTTAAAGTTGCCAACGTCATCACATTCTTGGGTCTTGTAATGTGAACCCTGAATTGCCTCATAAATCTCTCAGTTAAATCGTTCCATGTTCCGATGGACCCACTATCTAGTTGCCTGAACCATAACGCCGCAATATCCGTTAGATACAATGGGAAGCACCGGGCCATAACCTCCTCTGATGCCCCCAGCACCTCCATATGTCTCATATATTTCGTCAGATGGACCGTGGGGTCCGTTCTCCCGTCATACATATCCAACGATGGTAATTTGAAATCCGGTGGGTTTCTAGCTCGTCTGATGCCGGAGTGAAAGGACTCCTATTAACATCCTCTAGGTCTTTGTTCACCAAACCGCCTCTCATTGCTCGCCTAACCATCTCTGCCAACTTGTCGGTGTCTCCAAGATGTAACCTTCGTTCGTTACTTTCATCCTGCCCCCCGAGTTCGTGAGGGAACTCTGGAATCTGCCCCCTTGACTGAGCGTTCACTCCTCTACTACTCCTAGGTTGCGCAGATCCTTCTCTCTCTCTTTCCAAGATTGGGTCAACATTTTCCATATGCGTGCCCCCTAGCTCGGGTGCTATGCCGGATGGTCCTGCTCCATTCTGGACTCCATTGGCTTCTCTATTCTGTGCTCCAAGCTGTCCTATCTGTTGAAATAAACTCTGGATCAACTCCTCTTGCTTCTTCATCATCGTCTCCATCTCGTCCCTAGTGATGTAGATCGATGGTTGATTCGCTCCTGAGGAAGCCTCCTGACTTCCTTGCTGTTCACTTCTCTCTGGCCTTGGCCTTCGGCTTGATTGTCTCGTCATAATTTCTCAAATCTAAACTTTCAAATTTTCTCTGAATCAACTATCGATTGGTAGAACTCCTGAGTTCAATTCTCAGTGAAAGCACCAAAATGTTTGCGCCAAAATTGGTCACAAACACCCAATATCACGAAAGCACCCGTTTACGTACTCAACTCGATAATAATCAACACAGAACTCAGCAACAATCAATATGGAATTCAGCTCTAAGTAACCAATCACAGTAATTCACAAACAACAATCACAAACACAGGATTTATAGTGGTTCGGCGTTCGCGCCTACGTCCACTTTGAAGGTTTTCTCTTTATTGCTTTGCTTGATTAAATCGATTACAACGGATTACAGTTGATAATAGCTTTGAAATCTGAATACAACAGTGATTCTGATGAATAGATTTGAATCCGGCAGAGTCTTGGTGTTCAATGGCAGAAGTTCTCGGAAGATCCCCTTTTCTGAAGGCTTCAGGGTGCTATTTATAGCGTTGGAGGCCCAAATCTTGCTGAAACTTCGGGAGACCTCTTCTGGCACGTGAGTGGGCTCACGCGACCGACCCCACCAAGTTTCGTCTCGATCTGACATCGATTCGAAGTCATTTCGAACCCATCAAGAAATGGTCCAATCGAGCTGAAACTTGGCAGGAACAATATTTATCTTGTATGGAAGCTACTGTGAAAATTTGGTTGCATTTGGATCAGTGGTTTAGGAGATATGATCGGTTCGAAATGAGGATTCTCGGTTGGCTGTGTGGTTCGAACCGATAGTCTCGAACCCTTGAGTTCGAATCCATGAGTGCACGTGGGTCTGCAGTGACGTGGCGCGTATCTCTCGAATCGATCCTAATTTATCTCCGAATGGACCGCTTCGACTCCGTGAACTATGGTGACTTCGTATCGATGGAATGACACGTCATTCAAACCAGCTGACTCGGTGGATTCGAACAGAGGAGTATCCCTGGCTTCGAACGCGACCGATTCGAATCGGGGAGTCCCTATGGGTTCGAACTCGATCGATTCGAACAGGGTCGGTTCGAAGTGACATGGACTCAGAGCTAGGGGTTTTTCTATGGACTCGGACATACTGGTGAGGATGGATTCGAAGTAAGGGCTTGCATGGATTCGAAGCAAGGATACGAAGGGGCTTTAGTTGGATGGTTTCGAACCAGATGGGTTCGAAGCAAAGACAGTGGATGAGTTCGAACTGGATGGTTTCGAGGTAGGGGTATTGGATGGGTTCGAAGGTGATGGTTTCGAACCAGACAATGACTACGTCTCTCAAATTGAATCCATCATATCTTGAGCATACGGACTCGGATTGACCTGAAATTTGAAATGATGACTCCTTCGACCTTTCTTGTCATGTCCTATCAATTTTGGCCCGTACCGGACTCGGACAAAATTCATCGATATCCATAGCAAAGTGAAGTATAACCACTCTCTGAGACGAACTGTCTTTTGTTTTCGATCAATCTTTTGGTATCACGGTTTGCCAAAAAGCGGGATAACAATAGGCATAAAGAATATTCTCATGAGGAGGATTGCTTCCCAACATCTTGTGGGGGAGGCTTTGGCTTGATGGGGGCATAGTAGTAGAGGAGTTTGATGAGTTGGCCATGACTTGACTCGATTAGACATTGCTTTGAGTCTTAGCTTATTTGTGAGACCGAAAAGGACATGTAGCATGAGTGTTTCATCTGTTTGCAACAGGGTGGCTTATCGATGATGGAGTATGTTAGCCAATTTAATCTTTTAGCTAAACTCAGGACTGAGATGATCAATAGTCCATTAAATAAGGCAAAGAAGTTTCTCAAAGGTCTTAATGCATTGGTTTGATATTCACTGCTTAGTCATATCCCATTACAGTCCACTTTTGGGGGTCTTGTAGAGAAGGATCTTCGTCATGAGAGCACCGTGAAGAACCAATGGAGGTAGCAAAGGTCGAAAACAAACAAAAGTTCCAATCAAAGTGTAAAGGTGAAGATATATTGAAAATCAAGCTTATACAAAGAAGAGAGCTAGTGTGGCACTCTTACGACATAAAGGGGCATTTTATTAAGGAATGACATGCAGCTAAGGCAAATCGCAAGTACTTTAATTGCAATCAGCTTGGTCACTTGAGGAAGTACCGCCTTCCATTTACAATGGTGGGAAAGTGGCGATGACTTATGCCTTATAGGCATTACCCTATCCTAGTAGGCCTATTGCTCAAGAGAACAAAAAGAAACTCATGTGTTGAGGTATGCCTTATTTATATGATATTCGCTTATGTTCTTTTCAATACTAGAGTTGTATATTTATGTATTACTAGCGAGTTGGTAGATGGGCTAAACTTGACACCTTTCATAGTAGGTAAATTCTTTTATAACGTTAAACATTGTATAGGTAACCTTAGTTGTTAAACTAAGGTGTAACGACCAAAAATACAGCCATTCGAACTTGATGCAACGGGTTTCGAGTTAAGTGGGGTTGATTGGTTAAGTGTGACTTAGATTCTGTATCCGAGTATAATTCAACAGTTGCCCAGTAATGAGCAAAGACCTAGTAAAGGACTTATGTATGTTTTGCAAGGACTTATTCAAGTTTGAGTTGTTTGACCCTGTGTTAGAAAATCTCAGAGTGGGATTAATCGTATGTGCCGCACAAGTGTTTTCTAAGGATCGATGCACTCATGCACGGTTTCCAAATCCCAAATTCGAGCATGGGATTTCTAAGTGATTTGCACTAGTTAGGTAGGGTATTTTCACTTGATTCTTAAAGCGCGCACTTAAGTTGAATTCTTGAGGTGACTTAGAGAGTTTTGATGTGTGATTCTAGTCATGCAGGGAAATTTTAGTGGTAGAGCAGTAAACCAGATCGGGATTTGCACGGGGAGCATGTGAGCAAACAAAGGACTAGATCGGGCATTGTATAATATTTTAGATGATCTATACACATCATGCATACACGTACATGACTATATATATAGTTAATATAGCTTGTGATAGTTTGGGAAGTACTTCCCAACTATTTTTGTGACGATTCATATAATCTTCTATGTTGTGATATAATACTAGCCTAGACAAGAGTCACGGTACACTTAGTATATTATCCTTATTATCATTGTGTGGTTGAGGTGTGTTTGAACTTGAGTGAGCCCAAGGGTTAGTAGAACATCACTGAATATTGAATCAAGTAGTAAAGTTTCTCCTCTGGAGAATAAGTCCTATTCGAAAGAAAAGAAAATTTGAGACTTAAATTGCTGAATATATTCTAAAATTGAAAGGATCGATGATCCAACATATCATATAGGTTTTATTTTTCGTAGCACGAGATGTAATAGTATTTCATGAATTGCATTCATGGAAGGAGTTGCACCACTCAGGCATATTGTTCTTTTTTTGAAGCCGAACGGACTCGTGAGAGTTTATAGCTTGACATGCACATTATAACTGTTGTTATTTATTATGCATGTTGGTATAGACTTGTATGCATAGCATGTTAGTAGTTGTTACTTTTTTTCATGTTTAGTTGTTTGTATGTTAATTTTGTTACTTGTTTTGCATGTCCGGTTGCTTATATATTAGTCAATATTACTTATTTTGCATGTTTAGTTGCTTGTGTGCTGGATGTTACTTATTGTAGCATGTGCAAAGAGAGATGGTTATAACTATCTAAAATAGATCACATATCAACCATGTCTATCTTAGAGGTCAAGATGAGATTTATACAATTCTAGTGCATTTTGATGTGATTCGGAGTTCATGGTATACCTAGACTGACTTATTTTGGTTTATTCTCTAATGGATAGTCATGTGTGATTGTGATTGTGATGGTATCGGTTGTAACGCTAAATTATACATGTTAAATTTTGGCTCATTGTTCGGTTGGTGCAAATCCTCTTTGTAATACTTGTTAAGTACTTATGAACGAAGACTAGATGCGATTACAAGATATATTTTGAATTTGCTTACTTTACATTGTATGTAGGAGTAAGTTTTCTCGCAACAAGTTAGATATTAATTAGATAGAGAAGTATGTCTTTTTTGTAGTATGTATTCCCAAATATGAGATGCCCTAAATATAAGACGTATATTATGTTCTATGAGTTTCTGAAATGCTAGCATGCAAAGGCGTTACCATCGAAATTTTCCAAACTACCCGGACTTAAAGGCTGAAGGGGTTAAAGTCATTATCTCGTTCTTAAGATTTTGAGGATGAAATTCTTTTAAGGTGGAGAGAATGTAACAACCTGCATTTTTAATGAGTGGGTATTTAAATATTAAATCGTTAAATAGATGAAAACCCTACTGTTGAGACCACAATTCTGTTGTGAGAAATATAGGCTAGGCTAGGTTTGGAGTCAATAAGTTTTAGGGGTAGCGATTTTGCTTGGATGAAATGAATTTCAACTAAGGCCCATTAAATATCTTATAAGTAAGCTAACTCTTCATTTATTTTCTTCCATGATGCATTTCCCTTCATTCTCCAATTACTTTCATAATCATTCCTTTATTTGTGACTCTAGATCCACTAATTCAAACCCAAATAAATTCCTATAAATCCTAATAAAATCCCTACCATTCTTCTTGTCCCATCCTCACAAAATCCATTATTGGATCGGTTTAAAGTGGATTTTGGAGTGTTATCTTAAATTTCAAGAGAGCTAAGTTTGGGTTTCGGTGATTTAAAACTTGATTTGTTGAATAAGAAGGCGAGTGGGATGATTCTCCACCTATATTTACTTGTTATACTTCATAGATTTATGTTTATATGATTACAGAGTTATGTGAAGTAACTTAGAGAATGGTATGGCTAATTTGAGCTTATGTTTATGTTATAGACATGATTATATTGACACATAATTTATTAAAGGCCTTCATTAGGCCTTTTAAAGAAGTTAATAAGCCATGAAATAGTTATGAGTAAATTGAATGATGGTATGTGGCATTATGGATTGACTTGACGCTAATTAAGTGGTATAATGATGTATATATCATTTGTCAGTATTGATCAAACCATTCAAATTGGTTTTAGAAAAGTTAGCAAGTAACTATAATTTCTTATGACCATTTAATGAATGTATGTGATTATTTGAGCTTATGTTTATATAATAAACATGGTTATATTAGCATGCTGATTATTAAAGATCGTAAAGATGACTTTTAAAGAAGCTTGTAAGCTATCAAGTGAGATTTGAGCACTAAATAAAGTGATTAGAGGCTTAATGAAACTTGTTTTGTATTTATAAATATTGATTAAGTGAAGAATTTTTTATAAGTGAATGGAATATTCTATAAAAGAGTCGTAAGGTTTTACAAAATGATTAGGAGATACTTATTTAAATATATATAAATATATATATATATATATGTATGTATGTATGTATATATGTATGTATGTATGTATGTATGTATGTATGTATGTATGTATATGAATAGATATAAGTATACGTGTATTTGAAGATATATAATAATCAAGCCAATTCATGAATTATAACTGGAATTGTTATTTGCGGTTTTGTTATATATATATGTGTGTGTGTGTGTGTGTGTGTGTGCGTGCGCGCGCGCATGCGCGTATGCACGTTTATGAGCATGTCATGCACATAGAGAGACTATTGTGTGTGCTAAGGTGCATGTGAAGATACGGGTCGAGTAATTGTTCCAGTGAAGCTTGAAACATTATTAATGAAGTATAAGTGTGTTGGCGTACATGTGTGCATATGCATTCACAAGTAGGTGCATCGACATAAGTATAAGCATTTGGGGTATAAAGGACCGTTGAGTACTTTTTTGCATGTGAGAGATGGCAGGGTTGAACAGGTAACCTCATGGAACTCTATGTGAAAAGACTAGGTTTCGTATCAAAATCAATTTCGTATCAAAATCAGTTTCGAATACATAAGGAACTACTTCCAAAAAATCAATAGACTTGGGAAGAAGACCGATGTTGTAGAGGCGGACTAAAGGAGTTAGGTGACTCATATGGTAAAACTATGGAGAAGAGAGGGTAAAGAATGGTGATCAATGTGGCAAGACTTCTTATTGCCTAGTCTCACAGCCTACTGCAGGCTACGATCGTTCAACTAGTTATAGAACAACCTGTCGACCGTTGGCTGACTGGCCTGGGTAGTAAGCCTAGGCAGGGAGTAGTAGAGGAGGGTTTCTATTAGTTTCAAGCGTGACTCTACGTAAGCCTTTGGCATGCCTTCGAGAAGGCTTTGAACTACTCAAGAAAGTGGAAAGCAAGGCGAAGCACATATTAGGATGTGAAAGTACAGCAATGTATATGCGATTGATAATGGTCGATAAGGCATTTAGGCAAACGATCGAGGATGTGATCGAGGCGAAGGATAGGGGATGTGGCATATTCCTACATGCAAATTATAGAAGACTGAGATAGCGATCGAAGGATAATTGGATACGAGATCGGTATGGTGGCCAGTCGAACGGACACATACAATAAGCATGTACAATTGAGAGAAGCACTGTTTGCAAGGAATTGGTAACTGATTCTGGTAGATCTGTGAACACATGGTGACAAGTGATCGATACAAGATCGAGTAGACATGTGGATAGAGGGTTAGATTAGATTCCACGGTTCAATGCGCTATTATGCTTAAGATATCAATTGGGTTCGACGCAAGTGCATAGCAAGAGAGTCATGGAGAGACGTCATGGTTTGATGAACTATTGTGCTTGAGAGATCCATTGGGGTTGAAGCAAGCACTCGACGAGAGTCATGTAGTGAGGGACTATATTTGAGTCGTAGCATAGTTCTAGTGCTATGTATTCATTTATACATTCGTTTTATGGTTTTAGGCCAAGCCTTTGGAAGGGTCCAAAGTGACGCTTAAGGGATACTTGTATCTAGTAGCGGTAGCATAGTTATAGTCGTGAGGGAGCACTATAGTGATTGAGATTTTCATTAGTGTCGAGAGAATGGTCTAGGTCTATACAAGGCACTTTTGTAGCAAATAGGTCGTATAAGATGTTTAGTTCCATTCGTGAACTCTCATAGTATAACAACGCTTTCCTCTAAGCACGTTATATGTTTATTCGATGAGTATGTGATTGTTTTAGTGGTCAAAAGAATTTTGTGAAGTATAAGAGTATTTTATAAATAGTATATAGTTTTGAAAATGGGTATAGGAGAGTAATAAATTATTTTGAAAATGGATATAGTATATAATTATTTAAATATACATGTAAGTATGTATGTATATATGGGTAAGTATGCATATACGTGCATTTGAAGATATGTGATAATAAAGGCTTTTGTCTAGAGATTTAGCCAACCTATGAATTATCCTAGTTACGTTGTGAAAACAAAGGTTACTTGCTAATCACTAGGCACAAAAATGAAAAATGAGGAAGAAAGCAACCAAAGCAAAGTAAATGATGCCAAATATATAGTGGTTTGACAAGTTTGTCTACGTCCACTATGAAGATCTTTTACTCTATTTCTCCCTTACAATATAGGGAATTATAAGGGAACAATAAGAAATATAGCACTTAAGACTAAAAGGATAGCCAATCTTAAGTTCTTAAGTTTTGATTTGATGTGAGGGGAGCTTGGATAAAGATAATGACTAGAATCCTAATAATTTTCATCCCCTTTCAAGTAGTAATTCATGAAGTGTTTATAGTGACTGAAATGGACAATGAATGACTGATATTGCGTAGTAAAACAGATAGAAAACATGTCTGTATGTTTACCTAGTCGCATGGGCTAATGGAGACAACTATAAATGTAGAAAGGAATGAGTGGTTGAGAAGCATGTTAATTGTCCCTCTATACAAGGCATTGACTGTGCATTTAATGCGCATTGAATGATGGAAGCAAGCTATAAAAGTGGGCACATGGCTGGCTGCTTTGCTACAATATCTCATATAGTAGGCCGTACATTTTATCATTTTCTTTTGTACACCTATGTATTTAGGTGGTTAAGTGATTTCTGCAAGGCTTTTGAGATACTGGAAGCCGAATGCTGCTAAGGACCAAGGTATAAAGAATGTAGGACCGACTGCAATATGACAAGATGGGCTACGGTAATGCAGGAAAAAGACAGGTTATGATTGAGGCGGTCTCGATGGATGTATCTGTTGTTGAAGTCGTTTTGAGCATGCCGATCAGCTACGGACCCAATTTTATTGGACTTATTCGGAGCCAGACTGGATGCAAACTGCCATGAGTAGGTTGGCTACTTCAATCCTTAAGTTTGCAGAGAGTTAACTGGTGCTAAGGACCAAATTATAAAAGAGATGTTAGGTCAACTATAAGATGACTAGATGGGCTGCTTTGGACTGATCAAAGGCGATTGTGCTGAAGCTGGACCAAAGATTGGTCACGCTTGAATTGATGTTGTCTAAAGCGCTAGTTGGCAATTGACTTAGGGTAATGTTGAGTAGGTGGGTTGACCTAGAACCTTACTGAGTGTTGGCCGACATGAGAGTACCGGTTGTTGGAGAGCTGGGCCGATGTGGATCAGGTTGGGTTTTGTCCTTGCTTGATGAGTTGGTTGTTGAGGACGTTTCAGGTTGACCCAACTGGTTGTTAAACAGACGCGCCACTGAGCAGACGAGATAGCCAGGGGCCAGCTTGAGCCGATAGGGGCAGACCAGTCAACGACCCCACTAATTACTTGCGAATAAATTAATGCAAACTCTTTTGCTGTTTTGCAAACAATACCGGCTCTTTCGCTCCTTCACTACCACTGTCAACCAAGTTATGGTAATTGTGTAGGTATTTTGCAAAAGGATCGCACTAACCGCTTGGCAAATTCATCTGACTCCCATTTTCACTAAGGGTCGAAAGACAAACTAGTACATATAATGTCATCTTTTGCAAGCGGGAAAGGTTGCTCTCTCATTTCCACCTAGAAGCGCTAACAACACCCGAGCCGACCAGCGCTCACAACAAAGACGCGCGGCATGACAAAGGTAGGTTATCCCCCAAGGTAGAGGCCCATCTGTGGCCATTCTACTCCATCAACAGGTGATTGAACAACACCCTCATTCATCTTCACCCTCATCCTAGTCCATCCTCACCCATGAGATCCTCTAGTAGCCTTCATCCATGTCTACAAGCAACGAGATGCCCATCTGTGTTTTTGAAGATGCTCGGGCTTAACATCATACGCTCTTCTTAAGCTTGCTTACAAACTAAGCCCATCACCATAGAAAAGTTCCCATTTATAATAAAAAATTCTCCTACATTCCCATGAACGAGCGACACTCGTCGCTCATCTCATATAACAATTTTGTAGAGTGCTCGAGCCAGCCATGGGCTCTGGTTCATGCGGGGACGTGCGGTCAATTACGACTAACTATGTGTCACCCAGAAGAACCTCCAAGCCTTCATGCACTTTGGTTCGAACCGGGACTATCCGCCACTTTACATATGACTGTTTGTCTCCAAGGAGAATCCATGAGCTAACATTCACAGCCGCTCATCTCGATGCCACCCACCACTCTACATTTGGCTGACACATGGTTTGGATGAACGATGGGGTTTAACTCGTCTTGTTAATATGTATTGCTATTTAATCTATTTAAAAAAGGAAACATTTTCGCAAATAATGCAGGGACTACGCTAACTATTTGGAATACAATGGATTACAAATCATATACAGACAAACAAGAAAATATTAAGCAGTAAAATTCTTAGACAAGGTCCACCAACAAAATATATGTCTCATTCGTTCCAAAAGTGTGGGGGCACAATGCCCACCCCACTAGGTGTACAAAGATATTTTATCACTAACAGGTTGAAAGGAAGAAAAAAAGAAGGAGAGGTGTCTGCCATGGAATACCTTAGAAGGTGTGGCTTAAATGTGCAGATAAAGCAGACCAGCCCGAGCTCTTGGCTCCTCCCAGTCGGTATTTTGCAATGGAAGTAGGGCTGCATTGCTACCCTTGCATCTTTCTGCATCGAATGTCACAAGGGATCTCAAAAGGTTACTGGTCGATGATGTAAAGGAGCCTCCCCTCCAGATACATAAGCTGTAACATTAGTGGTAGAGGCAATAGCTACTACTCTTTCCAACAAGGCACTAAATATCCAAGCCGACCTAGATTCGGCATTGTTAGTGCATGATGGCGAGGAAATCCACCAGCATCAACTACACCATTAGCATGACAATGATGGTCGAATGATGTTAAAAAAATGACCAGAAAGCGCACGCTTGGCCAAGCAACGACGTAAGATCCATCCTTAAACAATGTTCCAAACACCAGTCCATGACGATGATCAACATTCAAAACAACAGAAACTTTCTTACAACAAAAGTCAAGTTTAAAAAAGTTCAAAAGCACAAGGAGATAAAGTGGAAGATGAAGTTAGCTGCTTTTACCAAGAAAAAACCATGCAAAGTTTGAAGACTCAAAGAAAATTTGCATGGCAGAAACTTCATAGGTTCGGGGTGAAGGGGAAGGGGGTAGTTATATACCCACCCCTCCAATCATGGTCGTTATACAAAAAAGGGCAAAATTATCTCGTAGATGTAATCAAGTGTTATGTCACATCATGCACGTGGGAGACATGAAACGTCTCTACCACATCTTAAGAAACAAACTACCACCATCAAAGGCGTAGTGCCATATGAAGGTGCATTAAATGCATGGCAGAGTAGCCAATAGTCGAATGCATACCCCGAAGCGACTTCAACAGCTAATTCATCAACCGAAGCCAAAGCCTAACCCACCCTATTCTACACCAGCCCGTCTCACTCACAACTGGCTCTTGAGCAGGTCCACACTCAACATGACTCCAAATTATCCTGTGTACTAAAGCAAATCTCCCTACTATGTGTCGAACGTCGCAACACTAGACCGGCTCGAGCATGACCCAACTTAAGTACACCCTCCTTCAACTGGCCTCAAGAAGCCTGTCTCATCTTCTCACGTCCATCTCGACACCTCCCCCTCAGTCTCGTCCTCAACAACATGCCTAGCTTACAGCCCGCCAGTTCCACTCGGTATGTCCTCGGCAGCTAGCCCATCTATGACCCAACTATAGTACATCTACCTTAAACCAGTCTAAAGTCATCTGTTTCATCGCCTCATTCCCAACTCGACGCATCTTGCATAGGTTGGTCCTTGGTAACCTTCTTGTTTCTTCACGTCTTTAGTTGTACACCAGGCAGCTCGGCCATTCTTGACACATCATCATGCAAAATTAAATGGTAAGGGACACAACCAGGTGTGCCTTCTTTTGATAAAAAGTATGTCGTGCTCTCATAGCATGCCACCATAGTACAAATGCATTAAATGTGTGGTAAAGGCAAGACATGCGCGTTTTACGGTTCCTCTATAGACACCCATCTGAACCACACATTCCTTACACTTTTCCAGCTATCTCGCATCAGCTTATCCGATAAGAAAAACGGTTAGACGTTCTTTTCACCCGATTCATAGCGCAATCTCAACAATCCAAGCATCAGTTTTAGTTGTTATAAATGCCTCATGCATTGCATCTTCAAAAGGGTTTAAATTCATTAACTGTTAAGTACCTTAATATTACTCTATCTTTTAAACATAGTTATTGTAATAAAAGTGTAAGTAATAAAAAGTTTATCATAGTGGACGTAGATCTCTTTGATCGACTCTAAATTCTTGTCTCTCTACTATAGTATATTAGAATTTCTTCGATTTCCATTTTTAACCAGGGTATTAGTAACCAATATTTTGGTTATATCACCCCTCTATCACATTTTTGGTTTGACAGGAAATCTAATCCCTGATAACAAATTTCTTGAGTTTTACTCTTGAGTTGCAATGCTTGTCAATCTTTCTCTTATAGACTTCAATGAGGAGTTTGGCTTCGGTTCTTCGTTCTTCGACGGTATCAAGTCCGAGCTTGAGTAACTCGATGTTTTACTGGGCATAGAAGGTCAAACGTCAAGGTAATGGGATGCCTACTTCTATGGGTAACATTACTTTGCACCCATAGGACATCGAAAAACGAGCATGGCTGGTTGAAGTGCAGCTGGAAGTGCGATAGAACCAAAGAACGAGCGGTATATTCGGCATAATTCCTCTTAGCTTTTGTGTGGCGTTTCTTGAGCATGGACTTATGGTTTTGTTGACGACAATGGCTTGTCCATTGGTTTGAGGGTGGGCAATGGAAAAGAAGCACTTTTCTATTTTGTTCCTTGAGCTGAAGTCTTGGAAATGCTCTCAAATTGAGTGCCATTGTCAATGATTTTTTTCTCTGATAGGCTGAAATAATAGACGATGTTCTTGATGATAAAATTGAGAATCTTTGGGCAGTAACCCCAGCAAGAGGCTTGGCCTCGACCCATTTGGTGAAGTAGTCAATGGTAACTATGACTTGGTTGTATCCTCCCTTAGCATTAAGCGGCTTTACACTTAAGTTGATCACTCATGTGTTGAACAGCCACGTGTAAGTCATAGGATTAAGGATGGTAGGAGAGGCTATGAGGATCTAGGAGAACCGCTGACATCGGTCTCATTCCTTCACACGGTCCATATAATCCTTTACCATTGTGGGCAAATAGTAGCACTGTTAGGCGGCCTTTTATGCTAGGCTCTACCTCCTGGTGTGATCTCCGCAAAATCCTTCATGCCGCTCTTCCATGATCTGGTAGGGTTCGTCTATAGACATGCACCACTGAAGTGGTTTAGAGTACCCTGTTTGTAGAGCTTCCACCCATGATTATGTAGTAGGGAACCCAGTAAAGGACCTTCCTAGCTTCGTTTCGATCGGTAGGAAGTTCCTCACTTGTTAAGTACTCAACAATGAGCACCATCCATTTGTCTGTGGATGGCACATCTATTTCCATGGTTGTTGGCCCTGGCTCGTATCAGGGGTGTCTTGAATCTCTAAGGTGACCTAAGGAGCGATTTCTTATGGTTGCATACTGCATTGATCGAATGATCGGTCTTGGCACTCTTCTCTCTGGGTATCTGCTCTAGTTTGAATTTGGCAAATCTGTCAATTATCTTCTTGGCCTCGGCAACATAAAAATTCAATGCCTTACCCTTCACTTGAAAGCACTCGGTAACCTGACTGATGAGCAGCGATGATTCACTAAATAAATAAATGGATTCTACTCGCAATTCCTTCGCCATCCTATGGCTGACCAGGATAGCTTCATATGCTGCTTCATTATCAATTGCCTAGAAAGTAAGGCGAACCATTAAACATTACTCTCTATCTTCGAGCGCAATGAGAACCATTCCAGCCCCTGCCCCCTTCTCATTCGATACTCTGTCCACATAAAGTTGTCAAGCTTGTTAGCTAGTTACGACCTCCTTTTCAACATTGTCCGACTTGAACACTCGGCAATGACATCTGCTACGGCCTATCCCTAGAAATGCGAGGCTAGAAAGAAATGTGATGTTACCCAAATCGACAAACAACTTCAATAGGCATCCAACAGTATCAGGCTAGCTGAGGATTTGCTTTGGAAGTGGGTTAGTAAGGAAAATGGTGGAATGATCCTGTAAGTAGGGCCGGTGTTTTCGGATTACCATGAGCAGGCAAAATGCAAGCTTCTTTAGCATCGTATATATTGTTTCTGAGTCGGTTAAACTCTTGTTGACATAATAAATCATCAGTTGAACCCTCCTGTTCTCATTAATCAAGGTAGTGCTGATTGCGTCATCATATACTGCCAAATACAAGTATAGACCCTCCCTGTCGACGGGCGGGTAGTGTGATGACCCGGAATTTCGGACAATATCAATTTAATAATCTTTATTAATAATTTAATTGGTTTGACAATTTTCTTTTATAATTTTAATTTCAAATTGGTAAGATTTATCTTTCAAAGCTAAAAATATATTCTATTTATAATGTATATATTGGTGTATATATTGTGAATAGAAAATCTTTTGTTTAATAAAAGATGTATTTTCAAATTGTAATATATGTGCATGTATATGTTATGATTTGAAGTTGTTTTGAAATTTAATATAATAATTCTTAAACTAATGTCAAAAATATTTTATATTTAAAATGTATATATAGATTTGTATATATTGAAGTTTTGGTTTGAGTTTAATAAAAGTGTTCCAAATTTTAATATATATGCAAATTGTAATTTGGAAAGTATAATTTAATACAGTATTTTAAGAAAAAAGGATATTTGGCGTTTTAATTTATATTTCTTAAACAGTAAAAAAAATTATTTTGGATTTTAAAAATATGTGTATAAGATTTTATTTTTATATATTTTATTTTATAATATTTTCTTTAAAAGTAATTTATATATACATATATTAAGATAAATGTTTATTAATTAACAAATTAAGTATGAAAACTTTATATTAACATTTAATTTAAATAAAAATTTATTTTAAAATACTTAGGACATGTGCTAATACCTTAACACATGTTAGTAACATGTGTAAAGAAATTAAGTGCCATAGTTGACAAATGTAAAAAAATTAACAAGTGTCGTCTCTTACTTTTTATTTTCTTTATTTTTTCATAATTTAGTTCATAAAAACCTACACTTCTTCTTTCAACTCTTTCCCTATTCTCAACTGAAACAAAAGACATTTCAAACTAAGATCTTATAAAAACTTTTCACCAATTCAATTTCCAAAAACCTGATATTAAATCTGAAGCAAATTTCCAAAACATGTACAATTCTCAAAGAAAATTTCCAAAGCTATAACAAGTTTCAGGCAAAGTTTAACAGCAATCATTCAAGATGATTTTTCAATTCAACAGCAAGTTTCAGCACCTAAATCAACATTAAACAAGCATGCAAAGATTTCTGATTTCAACACCAAAGTAATTTCCAAATTTCAAAGCCTGGAAAAAAATAAAAACTGCTCTACCTTTACAAAAATGGTGAGTAAACATTTTTTTTAAAAAAAAACAGTTTAAGCTATGATTGGCTCTAATGCATGTGTTAATCTGTGAATTGATATTGATGTTGCATGAAAATCTTTCAGTGTTTATATAATTGAATTGGTAGATATGTATATATGAGTAAGTAGGTTTGTATATATTTAAATACCTTATTATCTGTTATTTCAGTCCAGGTTTTACTTTCAAAAATTCAAATCTCCCAATAACATCAATATTAGACTTTGATGTTTAAATGGAAGTTGTTTGTTAATGTATGATGATAATTTTAAAAATAGTTTCTGGAATTTTGAATTAACAAACAATTTTTAAAACAGGAATAATAGTAGGAAATGAATAATGGTCAGAAATAAATCATCATAATTTCTAAATTTGATTATATATACAGATTAGTGAAAGAAAATGATGAATTTAGGAATTAAAATAACAATTTTTAGATTTGTAAATAGTGAGATATTCTGGGATGAACGGGAGTTGGGTTTCGATCGAATTCTAGCGATCGGCATGGTATTGTTTGATGATTTTTGGGGTGAAGGTGGCTGAAGTGTTGACGGTCATGGAAAAAATAGTTGTGGATTTTATCATCGGCCTTGGTGGCCAGGCAGCATGGAAGTAGGGTTTCAGGTCTGTTTTGTTAATCGATGGGTTCCTAAGTTTTGCGTTGCCATGGAGATGCTGGAGTGGTTCGCGATGGTGCTAATGGGTGCTGGGTAGGATGACGAAGCTTCGGTGATGATGGTCGGAGATCTCGAGGTCGGAGGCGTCTGAAAGAAGGAGATTTCTAGTCATGGTGGTTTTCAAGGTTAGTCGAGAAGCCTCGTTTTCCATTTGTTTGGTTTTTGTTCGATCTGGGTGTTCGAGTGTGGCTGTGTGAGTTCGTGTGATGGACGAGCATCGTCGTGATGATCATCAGAGGTGGGAGGCACTGGTGTACGTGCACCACGTGCACATTGTTTCTGGTCGATGAGTTCAAATGGTGGCTCAAGTTTTGTCTCGTGCGAATGTAAGTATGACTCGAAGTCGTGAGTGGCTGCGAGTGACTCGAGTGTTTAGTCGAGTTTTCTGAGTGTTGGGCTCGGGTTAGGGTTGTTTCGAGCCTGGTTTTTAAAATTTGAAGAAAAATCAAATACCATGTTTTAAAGAAAACCTGTAACAGTTTTTAAAGCAAGAAATCGAAGTTTAAAGGTAAAGAAATTGTTTAACAAGTTTTCCAAGTTAAAAGCAAAATGTTTACAATAGGTTTTAAAAAGAATGTTTAACTAAGTTTTAAATATATTTAAAGTAAATGTTTCAATGGAAATGAAAATTTAGTTTTTAAAGAATAATAATTTATTAAACAAGTTTGAACAAGTTTTCAAAGATTTTGATAATTAAATTTAATGCTTAATTGTTTGTTTAAAGGAAATTATATATTTTCAATTATAAAATGGTTTGCAAAATGTTTTCAAATGGAAGTTAAATGATATATTTAAGTATTTGATAAAGACAAAGAATTATCTTTAAAATAAATTAAGGTTGTAATTAATTAAGAGTAATTAAATTATGAGATTTATTAAAAGGGTAAATCACTTAATAAAATTGATTGGTGTAATAAATTAATTTTGATAAGGATAATTACTAAGGTAATTAATTTAAAGAACAATTAATTAATGAAAGTAATTGAAAGATAAGTTAATTGCTGAATCTGATTAGTTGAGAATTAATTAATGATGGAATAAATTAAAAGATAATTACTTAGAGTAAGTAATTAATGGTAGTTAATGTTGGGATCATTAACTAGTAAGAGATGATTAATTAATTTAGGTAATTAATTTAAGATATTAATTGGTTTAATTAATTGGTATAATTAATTAGGGATAAACTTGAAATTGATTAAGGATTAATTACTTAATGTAATTAATTAAGTGAATTACTTATGGAAGTAATTAATGGGAAATTACTTATTGAAGTAATTAGTGTATAATTACTTATGGAAGTAATTAGTGGGAAATTACTTATGAAGTGGAAGTGATTAAGGGTTAGTCACATGATGTTATTAATTAAAGGATTAATTAATATAATTGATTTGAAAATTAATTAATTAAAGAGTAATTAATTAATTAAAGGATTAAGGTTAATTAATGATGTGATTAATTACTTGTTAAGGTGATTAATTAAGAGAGAGATTGACTAATGAAAGTAATTAGAGGATAATTACTTATGGAAGTAATTAAGGGTTAATTACTAAGTTAATTTGGTTAATTAATTAATGTGATTAATTAATTGATGAATGTGATTAATTTAAGATTAATTACTAAATGTAATTAATTAAAAATGTGAATAATTAATAAAGTAATTAATTAAGGATTATTAATTAATGTAATTAATTAACGATTACTTAATAAGGTAATTAAGGATTAATTAATTAATAAGTGTAATTAATCAAAGATTAATGTAATTAATTAAGGAGTTAATTAATTACAAGTTTGTTAATTACTGTTTATGATTAATTAAGACTAATTAATGAGGTGTTTAATTAAAGATTAATTATTTAATTAATTAAAGGGTTAATTAATTAATAAGGATCATTATTAATATAATTAATGAAATAATCAAGGCTGATTAATGAAAGTAATTAATTAAAGTATGATTAATTAATTGTGATTAATTAAGAATTAATGTAATTAATTATAGTTAATTAACTAATAGTAGTAAATGGAGGATCATTAATTAATGTAATTAATGATAGTAATTAAAGGTTAATTACTGTATATGGTTATGATAATTAATTTGTGTAATTAATTAAAGGATAATTACTTAATATAATTAAAGGATAATTAATCAAGGAAGATTAATTAAGGTAGATCATTAGGAGATGATTAATTAATTAATTGGTAACTAATTAATGATAAGTAAGCAGGATTAAGGTAATCTAAGTGATTAAAGGTTAATAATTAATTTAATTAAAGGTTAATTAAATTGATTAAGAGTTAATCAAACCTGCTTGTGGATGATTGATTGAATTGGATAATTGATATTGGATGATTGATATTGAATGATTTGGATATGATATCTCAGGTATGTGATATGGCTGCTTTGTGAGATGATTGGTTGATATGAATTATCTATCTGTGATATTGTAAATCATCTATCTATTTATGTTATTCTGAATATAAGTTGAAATTATTTAAATCTTTAAACAACTTGGACATTAAAATGGCGTTTTGGATTTCGGTGAGACCGAGATCGGGTTCCCATATTTGGATATCCAAAACCACATCGATCCAAATTAAACGTTAGGTCGTGAATCCAAGTGAAGAGCATAGTGAAGACTCGAAGTGTAAGAACTATTCGTCAGTATAACTCAGAGGGTCATTCCGAGATGAGTTTGACGGAGATAGTGCTTTCAGGCTCGAGATGGTGATTCAGAGTGCAAGGGCTATGGTCGTTAACTCTGAGGGTGATTCCAAAATGAGTGTAACGAGATAGTGCCTCCGGTTTCGTTCGAACCCGGAACAAACTTGTATGGATTGAATACTTTCAGAACATCGTCAGGTGGACGATGAGCATTCAAAGATAGATGTGTTCTATAAAGGTAATCGTAGCCTCAAGCCTCTTCAACCAGGAATGGCTAAAGCAGGGGAGGTGCAGCAAGGTTAAGTGGGTAGCACCCAAGTAGGACGAGATATACCCCTGTATAGAGGTCCCTTTCTATTTCGGCTTAGTGTGTGGTTGGTCGCGCCAACCATGGGGTGGTCTTGTTCGGGACTGTCCAGTAAGGGATGGTTCCGGCCTTGTGTTACAGGAGATTTAGGGTGGATCCTCGGTACGGTGATCTAGGCCCCGTACCGTGACGGACGGTAACCCAGTAGCCCTACAATTGATGGAAACCCATTCTTCCTACGAGCCCTTACGGTTTTGATTTTATACCTATGTAGCTGGAATTTAATAAATGTAACAATTTCGGTTATTTCTATTTACTTGAAAACCCTAGACACTATTATAATATCACTGGATTTCCTATCAAATGTTTTAGATAGCGTAAGGTAAAAACTTTTCCATGTTTATGTGTGGGAAGTCTTACGTGATACCTTTCTTTTCAAAGGTTTTCAAAGTTAAACAACTTTAAACCATTTACTCACACCAGACCCATGTCTGACCCAAGTGTTTATTAAACTCTTGGGTACTCATATTATGTACGAGTAGTCGAGGAGTTTAGGTTAGCTTGACGAATTCTGGAGGAGATTTGGAGCAGGAGGCTTCAGCATGTAGATATATAGTGGTTCCGCGTGTTTGTGTTGTGTCTGTATCTTTGTGATATCTTAAGTTGTATACTTAGACAGATGTTTATAACTGTCTAATGTGAGTTATATAAGTCGTGTAACTCTGATGTATATGATACTATGTAATATCTTATGTGATATATTATATTTCATTCGTTCCGCTGTGAGTATCTGTTGTTATTGTGCTTCTTCTTTCTTATCTTTTCTTCTTCTATCCCTTTCATTCTTAAATCATGATGCGTCTTTCTGGTTGATGGAAGACGGGTCGTGATAGTTGGTATCAGAGCGCTAAGTTAAGTGAATACCTAGGCTTTGGAGTGATTTCTATCTTTCTTGAGAGAACGTACTTGTATTTATATATATATATATATATATATATATATATATATATCTACCCGATCTACTGGGATACCTTTTCGGGTTTTCCAACATAAGTTATAAGGTAGATAGGGTAGTGGTGTGTGTAACACGACTACCAATAAATTGGAGTTTGAATGTTTGAGGTTGGAAGAGTATTTGTTGAGACTGTAGATCTAATACTGTCTCGAGTAAGCTTTGTAGCTTGGTGTAAGGATTTCTCTGATCTCCAAAGGAAAACTTTTTAAAGGATTCGGAGCCCATCTTTGAAGTTAAGTTGAGGTGTGCTCGGGTGAGCAGATTATTCGGAGTTTGGATCTGTCGGATGTGTAGAAGCAAGTGATGGTATCTTGGCAACCATAGGAAGGAGTTTTGTCTGTTTTGGGATATGAGACAAAGATCTATAATTTTCTTCGCTACGGCATGGTCTCATTTTCACCCCTTAAGAAGAATAAGTTGTTTATGCTTGGTTTGAAGCCCGAGTTTCTTAAGAGGATGTATGCCATCTCGAGGAGTCATGTGTGGAGTTAGTTGATGGCTTTTGGAGTTCGAAAAGCCTTTGGATGAAGAAGTCTTTAGTTAGCTGTGGTAGCAGTGCAGCTTAGAGGTATTCAGTGTGCCGACAAGAAGGTCTTTTGGCTTAGCAGTCTCCTAGAGATAGAGTTTGGAAGCAGCAGTGTAGGCCGTTTCTCCGATGGTTCAAGAATTTTTGTGGTTCTTCTATCAGCAGACCGAGCAGATGGTGAAGACTTTATTGAAGGGTTAACCTTGTTTGGAGATGCTTAAAGCTTTTCTAATTGGTAAAGAGAGAACAGTTTCTTTGGAATCCGAACTAGGTAGGATCGCAAAAGTGACTTGCGATTAGTTTAGGAGTTCATCTTGGGTAATATTTTGTTTGAGGTTGAGGCTTCTCATGTGGAAGTCGGAGCCATTGAAGTAGTCAAAGATTTTTCTAGATATCATCGAGGAAGTCAGAAGATTATCTGCATCAGGAGTTGAGTTCTGTATCGACGTGGTTCTAGAAGCAATACCAGTGGTTAGCCTGGTAGTAAGATGGTCCTTAGAGAAAGAAGAGTTGGTGTAGCAGCTCAGAAATTTTTGGATTTAGATTGGTCAGATCTAGTTTTCAAGTTGGATTCTGCTGTAAGGTTGTGTTACCGAGTCAGATGGGTCACTAAGATTTTATGGATCTGATGAACCGTGTCTCCGAGATATACTGGATAAGTTTGTACTCGAGTTCATCATCAGTATTCTCATCTACTTCAGAATCAAGGTTTTGCAGCCAAAGCAAGGTAGCAGCTATGCAAGGAAGGAAGTAAGTTCACTCTGCTATTGCTTGGGAAGTAGAACTTGTGTTCTGGAAATCGATGGATCTTGGAAGACCTTTCTGTTGAATAGGAACCAGGAATTGATTAGTTTTGGTCTAGTTGTTTCTGGAAGCATCAGCATAGGTTGAGATGATCAGAATGAAGGTAGGCAGCCTAGGATTGTCTGTTGAGTTATGCAGATATGAGATAAGGAGTTTGGAATTCGAAGTTGGAGACTTCGTTGTTTTTAAGGTTTCTTTGGTTAAGAGTGCAGTATGAATGGGTAAGATTAGAAGGCTAACTCCGTGGTATTTGGGATTTCTAATTTGTGTTCTTTTGTCTATAGGATTGAATTTCCATTTTGGATAGTGGAATTCATTGTATTTCACGTATCTCTGAGAGAGTACGTGTATGATTCATTGCTGGTTGTGGAATCTGTAGTTCAGAAGGATTTGGATGTTGAGCTAGACTTGAGTATAGTCTGATGTTTTGTTCAAATTAGTGGATCTAGAGAAGAAAGGAGCTCTGGATCATAGTAGTATTGTTAGTTTAGATTCTGTAGAGCGAGTCTCCCAGTGATTTATACTTGGGAAACTCTAGATATTATTAGTAAGATCTATCCTGATTTGTATAGGATAGTTAGTTAGGTTTGATTGGTTGCTTTGGTTGTTAGTAACAGGATGATAGGTATGCTTTGCTGTTTGAGATTGAAATCTTTGCTGGATTATTAAATTATCTTTGCTTTTAAATTTCGAGGACGAAATTTTTTTAAGGGAGGAGGAATGTGATGACCCGGAATTTTAGGCAATATCAATTTAATAATCTTTATTAATAATTTAATTGGTTTGATAATTTTCTTTTATAATTTTAATTTAAAATTGGTAAGATTTATCTTTCAAAGCTAAAAATATATTCTTTTTACAATGTATATATTGGTATATATATTGTGAATAGAAAATCTTTTGTTTAATAAAAGATGTATTTTCAAATTGAAATATATGTGCATGTATATGTTATGATTTGAAGTTGTTTTGAAATTTAATATAATAATTCTCAAACTAATGTTAAAAATATTTTCTATTTAAAATGTATATGTATATTTATATATATATTAAAGTTTTGGTTTGAGTTTAATAAAAGTGTTTCAAATTTTAATATATATGCAAATTGTAATTTGGAAAGTATAATTTAATATAGTATTTAAAAAAAGGATATTTGGCGTTTTAATTTATATTTCTTAAACAATAAAAATAATTATTTTGGATTCTAAAAATATGTATATAAGATTTTAATTTTCTATAATTTATTTTATAATATTTTCTTTAAAAGTAATTTATATATACATATATTAAGATAAATGTTTATTAATTAACAAATTAAGTATGAAAACTTTATATTAACATTTAATTTAAATAAAAATTTATTTCAAAATACTTAGGACTTGTCCTTAACACATGTTAGTAACATGTGTAGGGAAATTAAGTGGCATAGTTGACAAATGTAAATTTTTTTAACAAGTGTCATCTCTTACTTTTTATTTTCTTTAATTTTTCATAATTTAGTTCATAAAAACCTACACTTCTTCTTTCAACTCTTTTTCCTATTCTCAGCTGAAACAAAAGACGTTTCAAACTAAGATCTTGAAAAAACTTTTCACCAGTTCAATTTCCAAAAACCTGATATTAAATCTGAAGCAAATTTCCAAAACTTGTATAATTCTCAAAGCAAATTTCCAAAGCTGTAACAAGTTTCAAGCAAAGTTTAACAACAAGCATTCAAGATAATTTTTCAATTCAACAGCAAGTTTTGGCACCTAAATCAACATTAAACAAGCATGCAAAGATTTCTGATTTCAATAGCAAAGTAATTTCCAAATTTCAAAGCTTGGAAAAAAATAAAACCTGCTCTGCCTTTTCAAAAATGGTGAGTAAACATTTGTTTTTAAAAAAACAGTTCAAGTTGTGATTGGGTCTAATGCATGTGTTAATCTGTGAATTGATATTGATGTTGCATGAAAATCTTTCAGTTTTTATACAATTGAATTGGTAGATGTGTATATATGCGTAAGTAAGTCTGTATATATAAAAATACCCTGTTATCTGTTGTTTCAGTCCAGGTTTTACTTTCAAAAATTCAAATCACCCAATAACATCAATATTAGACTTTGATGTTTGAATGGAAGTTGTTCGTTAATGTATGATGATAATTTTAAACATAGTTTCTGGAATTTTGAATTCACAAACAATTTTTGAAACAGGAATAATAGTAGGAAATGAATAATGGTCAGAAATAAATCATCATAATTTCTAAATTTGATTATATATACATGTTAGTGATAGAAAATGATGAATTTAGGAATTAAAATCATAATTTTCAGATTTTTAAATGGGGAGATATTCTGGGATGAACGGGAATTGGGTTGCGATCGAATTCTGGCGATCAGCATGATATTGTATGATGATTTTTGGGGTGAAGATGGCTGAAGTGTTGACGGTCACACGAAAAATAGTTGTGGATTTTATCATCGGCCATGGTGGCCAGGCAGCGTGGAAGTAGGGTTTCAGGTCTGTTTTGTTAATCGATGGGTTCGTGAGTTTTACGTTGCCGTGGAGATGCCGGAGTGGTTTGTGATGGTGCTAATGGGTGCTGGGTAGGATGACGAAGCTTCGGTGATGATGGTCGGTGATCTCGAGGTCGGAGGCGTCGGGAAGAAGGAGTTTTCTGGCCATGGTGGTTTTTAAGGTTGGTCGAGAAGCCTCATTTTCAATTTGTTTGGTTTTCGTTCGATCTGGGTGTTCGAGTGTGGTTGCGTGAGTTCATGTGATGGACGAGCATCGTCGTGATGATCATCGGAGGTGGGAGGCGCTAGTGTACGTGCACCACATGCACGTTATGTCTGGTCGATGAGTTCAAGTGGTGGCTCGGGTTTTGTCTCGTGCGAATGTTAGGATGACTCAAAGTCGTGAGTGGTTGTGAGTGACTCGAGTGTTTGGTCGAGTTGTCTGAGTGTAGGGCTCGGGTTAGGGTCGTTTCGAGCCTGGTTTTTAAAATTTGAAGTAAAATCAAATATCAAGTTTTAAAGAAAACCTGTAACAGTTTTTAAAGCAAGAAATCAAAGTTTAAAGGTAAAGAAATTGTTTAACAAGTTTTCCAAGTTAAAAGCAAAATGTTTACAATAGGTTTTAAAAAGAATGTTTAACTATGTTTTAAATATATTTAAAGTAAATGTTTCAATGGAAATGAAAATTTAGTTTTTAAAGAATAATAATTTATTAAACAAGTTTGAACAAGTTTCAAAGATTTTGATAATTAAATTTAATGCTTAATTGTTTGTTTAAAGGAAATTATATATTTTCAATTATAAAATGGTTTGCAAAATGTTTTCAAATGGAAGTTAAATGATATATATAAGTATATAATAAAGACAAAGAATTATCTTTAAAATAAATTAAGGTTGTAATTAATTAAGAGTAATTAAATTAAGAGATTTATTAAAAGGGTAAATCACTTAATAAAATTGATTGGTGTAATAAATTAATTTTGATAATCAAAGGATAATTACAAAGGTAATTAATTTAAAGAACAATTAATTAATGAAAGTAATTAAAAGATAAGTTAATTACTGAATCTAGTTAATTGAGAATAAATTAATGATGGAATAAATTAAAAGATAATTACTTAGAGTAAGTAATTAATGGTAGTTAATGTTGGGATCATTAACTAGTAAGAGATGATTAATTAATTTAGGTAATTAATTTAAGATAATTAATTAGGGATAAACTTGAAATTGATTAAGGATTAATTACTCAATGTAATTAGTTAATTGAATTAGTTATGGAAGTAATTAATGGGAAATTACTTATGGAAGTAATTAGTGTATAATTACTTATGGAAGTAATTAGTGGGAAATTACTTATGAAGTGGAAGTGATTAAGGGTTATTCACTTGATGTTATTAATTAAAGGATTAATTAATATAATTGATTTGAAAATTAATTAATTAAAGAGTAATTAATTAATTAAAGGATTAAGGTTAATTAATGATGTGATTAATTACTTGTTAAGGTAATTAATTAAGAGAGAGATTGAGTAATGAAAGTAATTAGAGGATAATTACTTATGGAAGTAATTAAGGGTTAATTACTTAGTTAATTTGGTTAATTAATTAATATAATTAATGTGATTAATTTTAGATTAAGTACAAAATGTAATTAATTAAAAATGTGATTAGTTAATAAAGTAATTAATTAAGGATTATTAACTACTCTAATTAGTTAATGATTACTTAATAAGGTAATTAAGGATTAAGTAATTAGTGTAATTAATCAAAGATTATTATAATTAATTAAGGAGTTAATTAATTACAAGTTCGTTAATTACTATTTATGATCAATTAAGACTAATTAATGAGATGGTCAATTAAAGATTAATTATTTAATTAATTAAAGGGTTAATTAATTAATATGGATCATTAATTGATATAATTAATGAAATTAATCAAGGTTGATTAATTAAAGTAATTAATTAAAGTATGATTAATTAATTATGATTAATTAAGGATTAATGTAATTAATTATAGTTAATTAATTAATGGAAGTAAATGGAGGATCATTAATTAATGTAATTAATGATAGTAATTAAAGGTTAATTACTGTATATGGTTATGATAATTAATTTGTGTAATTAATTAAAGGTTAGTTACTTAATGTAATTAAAGGATAATTAATCAAGGAAGATTAATTAAGATTGGTCATTAGGAGATGATTAATTAATTAATTGGTAATTAATTAATGATAAGTAAGTAGGATTAAGGTAATCCAAGCGATTAAAGGTTAATAATTAATTTACTTAAAGGTTAATTAAATTGATTAAGAGTTAATCAAACCTGCTTATGGATGATTGATTGATATTGGATAATTGATATTGGATGATTGATATTGGATGGTTGATATTGGATGATTTGGATATGATATCTCAGGTATGTGATATGGCTGCTTTGTGAGATGATTGGTTGATATGAATTATCTATCTGTGGTATTGTAAATCATCTATCTGTTTATGTTATTCTGAATATAAGTTGAAATTCTTTAAACCTTTAAACAATTTGGACATTAAATTGGCGTTTTGGATTTCGGTGAGACCAGGATCGGATTTCCATATTTGGATATCTGAAAACCACATCGATCCAAATTAAACGTTAGGACGTGTATCCAAGTGTAGAGCATAGTGAAGACTCGAAGTGTAAGAACTATTCGTCAGTATAAGTCTGAGGGTGATTCCGAGATGAGTTTGACGAAGATAGTACTTTCAGGTTTGAGATGGTGATTGAGAGTGCAAGGGATATGGTCGTTAACTCTGAGGGTGATTCAAATGAGTGTAACGAGATAGTGCCTTTGGTTTCGTTCGAACCCGAAACGAACTTGTATAGATTGAATGCTTTTAGAATATCGTCAGGTGGACGATGAGCATTCTAAGACAGATGTGTTCTATAAAGGTAATCGTAGCCTCAAGCCTCGTCAACCCGGAATGGCTAAAACATGGGAGGTGCAGCAAGGTTAAGTGGGTAGCACCCAAGTAGGACGAGATTTACCTCTGTCTGGAGGTCCCTTTCTATTTCGGCTTAGTGTGTGGTTGGTCGCGCCAACCATGGGGTAGTCTTGTTTGGGACTGTCCAGTAAGAGCTGGTTCCGGCCTTATGTTGCAAGGGATTTAGGATGGATCCTCGGTACGGTGATCTAGTCCCCGTATTATGACGGGCGGTACCCCAATGGCCCTGGCATTGATGGAACCCATTCTTCCTACGAGCCCTTACAGTTTTGATTTTACACCTATGTAGCTGGAATTTAATAAATGTAACAATTTCGGCTATTTTCTATTTACTTGAAAACCCTAGACACTATTATAATATCGCTGGATTTCCTATCGAATGTTTTGGATAGCGTAAGGTAAAAGCTTTTCCATATTTATGTGTGGGAAGTCTTACGTGATACCTTTCTTTTCAAAGGTTTTCAAAGTTAAACAACTTTAAACCATTTACTCACACCAGACCCATATCTGACCTAAGTGTTTATTTTCTGTTTTATTAAACTCTTGGGCACCCATATTATGTATGAATAGTCGAGGGGTTTAGGTTAGCTTGACGAATTCTGGAGGAGATTTGGAGCAGGAGGCTTCAGCATGTAGATATATAGTGGTTCCGCTGTGTTTGTGTTGTGTCTTTATCTTTGTGATATCTTGAGTTGTATACTTAGGCAGGTGTTTATAACTATCTAATATGAGTTGTATAAGTTGTGTAACTCTTATTTATATGATACTATGTAATATCTTATGTGATATATTATATTTCACTCGTTCCGCTGTGAGTATCTGTTGTTATTGTGTTTCTTCTTTCTTATCTTTTCTTCTTCTATCCCTGTCTTTCTTAAATCATGATGCGTCTTTTTGGTTGATGGAAGACGGGTCATGACAAGTAGCCAAAAATGTTTCAGCTCCTCGAATGCTTAGCACATTCATCGTTCCATGTGAACGACTTTCCCTTTTTGAATAGATCAAAGAAAGGGAATCGCTGGTCAGTTGACTTCGATACGAACCGACTTAATGCTGCAACCATCTCATTCAGGCTTTGCATTTGCTTCATAGTTCTAGGGACTTACATGTCCTGGATGACTTGGATCTTATTGGAATTAGCCTCAATGTCCTTGGCACTCATAACATTCCCTAGAAATTTTCCGGACTGTACAGCAAAGGATTGGGTCTATGGTAATAGGTTAGATCAGATTTGTGTGGATTAAAACGTGACAAAAGGGGAGAGCTTTAGGGGAAGGCCCTCCTAGCACTAAAATGCTGACTAGATATCTAGCCATCCTTTGAGTTAGCCTGGTTACGTTGAGAAAGAAAATGTTACTTGCTAATCGCTAAGCTTAAAAATGAAAAATGAAGAAGAAAACAACCAAAGCAACGTCAAATATAGAGTTGTTCGGCAAGTTTGCCTATATCTACTATAAATATCTTTTGCCATATTTCTCCCTTACGATTACAAGGAAAAAAAATAAAGCATTTAATATTAAAAGGTTAACTAATCTTAGTTCTTAGGGATTTAATTTGCTGTGAGAAAAGCTTTGGATAGAAACAATGACCAAATTCTAATAATTTCCAACCCTTTACAAGTGGTAATGCATGGGGATTTATAGTAGTTGATATGGGTAATGAATGACTGAGATTGCGCAGTAAACAGATGGGAAGCATGTTTAGCCGTTAATCGGGTCGCATAGGCTAATGGGAGACAGCTGTAAAGGTAGAAAGGAATGAGTGGCCGAGAAAATTTTTAATTGCTTTTATAGAAGGGGCAGACTTTGCATTTAATATGCATTGAATGTTGAATAGAAGTAAGCGCGTGGCTGGCCGCTTTGCTAAAGAACCCCGTATGGTAAGATGTACGGTTTGTCGTTTACTTTTGTATGCCTATATTGTAAGGTGCATGAGTGACTACGGTCAAGCTTTTGAGATATCGGAAGCCGAATGATACTAAGGACCAAGGTACAAGAATATACCAGGCCGACTATGATATAATGGGACAGGCTACAGTAATGTCAGGCCAAAGATAGTTCATGCTTGAGCCTATCTCTACAGACGAATTAGTTACTAAAGTCTTGAGCTTACCGGCCGACTGTGGAGTCGGTCTTGATGGACTAGTTCGGGTTACACTGAATGTAAAATGCCATAAATGGGTCGACTGCTTTAGTGCCTAAGTTTTGCTAAGCGTTTATTGGTGCTAAGGACTAAGTTACAAAAGAGGTGGCAGGCCGGCTATAAGATGACTAGATGGGTTGCTTAGTGTGACGACCCAGAATTTCTAACAATTTAAATTTGAATACTTAATTGATTTTAAATATTTAAAAAGTTAATTTTAACTTGAATTCCAGAAATCAATATTTACTTGATAATTAAATCATTGAATTATATAGTTTAAATATTGAATTTGATAATTGAATTGGGTAAAATGTTGAATCTGGAGTTTTAAGCCTGTTTAAAAATAATTTGAAGGCTTATAAAATTTATAACGATGATACTGAAGATAATAGAATGGTTGAAATTTAATTTAAAGATGATTTGTTCAGTTTTGAAATCATACCGTTTGGATTGAATTTAAAAATAGCATTCCGAGGCACAATCTCGGAGTTCGACGAAACCTGTTCCATTCGATCCGTAATAGTAAGTTATTATCGGATTTCAACTTTCGTAGTAATCGGAGTGGTCGTTTGACCCTGGCAGTTCAAAACGCTTCGAACTATTTTAATAAATTTGATTTAAAATTGATCGTTTATTTCCGTAACTCGCGCATACGATCAAATTAGCCTCCGAAACACGTTCCATTGTGTTCGGAATGTGGGTAAAACCATATAAACATTTGTCAGCATGTATGATTCGGGGTTCGGGATTTCGATTTATACAACGCGAGATATTTTCAGTATTCTATTATATTATTTTCACGCGAACTCGAGAAGCTTCTCCAACCCTATACCTTATCCCCGAACCCTCCCCAACCTTTAAAACAGAAAACCATATTCACAAAAAAAACGGGGCCGCTCCTTTCAGATTAAATCCATGAATTCATAATTAAACAATTCCAAATCGATCTATATTCGATCGAATGAAGGGCGAACTCAAACAGGATGCGGCGACGAAGTCGCGACCAAGGCTAGGTTTTCGCGAGGTCGTTCGATCGATAGCCGGTGAGTGTCGCGAGGTGATTCGAGCATTGGGGGTCGTGGAGTTGGCTCTAGCAAGGCGACGTCTTCACGCGTGCGTACGCGTCAGCTTAGTCGAGGTCGGAGGGGGCTGGTGAACTCGGCAGCGGTGGCGGCGCGATTTCGAGGGAAGGAGCTGTTGCTAGGGTTTGGGAATCTTGGGTTTTGGATTAAGAAGTTAGGTATATTTGCTTTTTTATAATTTATTTTAGTTTCATTATGCATATTTATATATATATAAAATTACAGTAGGGTATAATTTTATTTTGTTATTTACTAAAAAAAATATTATAATATATTTACATATACCTATAAAACTGAAAACGTATATCAAATCAGGGAAAAATATTACAATAAAGTTTAAACATTTCTGTTCTATTTTATTTTAATGCATATATATAGTTTTGAAAACAAAAGTGTAGGAATTTGATAAATGTTAATTGTTTATATAAAATTAGACTTTTGAAATCTGTAGATTTTTTTTTGTAGGTACAAGTAGTTTCAGAAGAAAATAAATTTACATGAGTACCTATTTTCATTCACCAGTTGAATTTTAAAATAATGGAGATCAATTTGTTTAATTAAACTTATTTATTTGTTTTAGTTACCAAAGAATAATTTTATTAAAGGAAAATTGATTTAAATAAATAATTAACTAAGTAGATTTATCAAAAGGAAATTAGTTAAAATTAAATTAAATTAATAGATGGTATTAGGCTGATCGATTGGTTCAAATGTTAATAAATTGTAAATGTTTATCCAAGGTTTGAAATCTGAAAAGAAAACCAGCTGGTTGGAATGGGTTGCAAAAAGCAAAATCAAAGGTGAGTAAATCCCCCTCTGTTTGATTTTTTATATTTAAATTTAATGGTTAAATTTAAATAATTGGTTGGATAAATAAATTGATTGGATGTGTACTGATGATGATGTGACTTTGGTTATGGTGGTTCTTGAGTTAATTGTGGATTGACTCGAAGTATTCGGGTTTTTTAAATTGTTTTAGGCTTAAAGTTATAAATAAGAAAATGTTTTCATTTTAATGTCGATAAGGGCTTAAGGATCGGTGATTAATCAAGTTAGTAGGGTAATTAAAATAGATAATTAATTAATTCAATTAATTAATGATTTGGGTTGATTAGTTTAGTAATTAAGGATTTGAATTAATTAATGAAGGTTTAAGTTTATTTATTAAGTTTAATTAATGTAGAATGATCAATGGATGGTTTGATAGGTTATTACTTAATGTAATTAACAAAATATAATTACTTTGTGAAATTAATCAAGATAATTAATTAAGGAATAATGAATTTATTAAATGAAGTAAATAACTAGGTAGATAATTAACGGTTTAGGTAAATCAAAAGTGATTAATATGTATGGTTTAATAAATTATTAATTATTTAATGTAATTAAATTAGATTAGGGTAAATTGAAATGTAAATGGAAAAATCATTAATTTATATAATCGATGACGTAATAAAAGACTGATTAATTAAGATTAATAAATCAAAAATAAGTGACTTATAAGAAGTTAATATATAAATAATTTAAGGATTAATGTAACTAAAAAGGTTAATTAGATCATGAAGTAATTAAGATTACTTATCGTTTTGGTTAAGGATAATTAATATGGTGAAGTTAATTAGAGATAGTTGCTTGAATGAAATTGAAGGATAATTAATCCAGGTTGATTAATTCAGATAAATATTGAAGGGATGATTGAATTATTTGATTTGAAATTAATTAGCTGACAAGTAAAGAAATCTAAGTGATTGAGGTTAGAAATTCAATTAGAATCAATTGAATTAATTTGTAAGTGATCAAATTTGTTGTGGATGATTGGATGGTATTGGATGCTTTGAATGAGTTGATATCCCTGATATGAAATGTTGTGTATTTCATTTGGATAACTTGGGTTAGGATGACATGTGACTTGAAGAGGTCGGGATCGGGTATTGGGAAATACCCGAAACCACTTCGAATTCTTATAAATTGATATGAGAGATTAATAGGTTGGAATGAAACGATTTAAGCGAATCAGACTATTTGATCTAAATTTTGGTTCTTAGAAACTTATGTGTGAAATAAGTTATGTCTATAACATATTGTGAACTTGTAAAATTGGTTTGAGTTACCCCGGTTTCTATATAAGTTGTATGTTTGTATTCCATATTAGATGGGTTTACTCACGCTGGTTTCCAGCCTGACCCGGGTGTTACTTTGATGTAATGCTCGGGTCAGACCAAGTATTACAGATTTTCAGGTAAGGACGTTCTGGAGCCCAGGAGTCGAGCCAGATGTTGGAAACGTATAGAGTATATCCGCTGTGTTATATTATTGTAAATCTGTGATATGATAATTGTGTATGTCCGGTGACTGTATATATGTGAAACTCTAATGTATTAAAATGTAATCGACAGATATAATATTCTTTTGTAGACTGTTATTATTTGTTGTTATATTTTATCCGCTGCGAATGTGAGATGTTTGGTGTTTCTCTTCTTCTTCTTCTATCTCTTTCTTTCTTTTCATAACTATCTGAAATTTTCGGGATCTAAAATTTCGAGTTGTTACATTTGGTATCAGAGCCAGGTTAAGCGAGAACCTTGGCTCTGGTGGGAGTTACTCATTAAATAGAGTCCGTAGTACTCTAGAATGGGTTGACTCTGTGTGTGTGTGTGTATGAGAGCGTACTTGTTATTTTCTTATAAATGATTTTATATAAAAGTATATTTTGATATATGAAGCAATATTTCCCTTCTAATAAATTTTTAAGTGATTGGTTGTTACATTATTGAAATTAAATTAAAAGGTAATATAATACAATCAAATTGAAATCTTGAGTTAGAATTAAATTAAGTGGTAACAGAAATACAACCAAATTAAAATTAAATTGATTGAAATGAAATTCTAGAATTTGAGCTCAGAAATTAAATTGTTTAAAAACTTTAAATAAAGGTAAGTTTGAAATGGATTCAAACTGAAATTTAATCTTGAATTTATAGAAGTAAGAATAATATAAAAAGAAATTGGTATCTAGGTATGATAACCTTGGGTATTATCGAAAATAGTTATTGTGTTTAATAATGATATATTTGTTATTTAAGCCAAATGAAGTAAGCTTATAAGATGAGTATAACTTCTAAATTGAAGTAGGTTTTAAAATTTTGAAGTTTAAACATAAGTTTAGAAACAATCAATTGTTTCAAAGAGTTAAAGAAAATAACAAATAATATAATTTAGACTATTTTGAATATAGTCTTATTTTAAAACAAGAAATATTTGGAATATTTTTAAGGGATTTGTTTTGAAATTTAAACCAAGGGTGGTTTAAAATTCAAAAGTAGCCTGGTATGTAAAGGAAATAAATATGAAAATAAACTCTAAGATTGAGTTTTGAATTTTCCTTGTAATGTGATGTGAAACCCAAAGTCAAGCAAGTTTTAAACTTAATTGGAAGGGCCATGTAACAACCCGGATTTGGAGTTTACCTTTCTAATTATGATTTAATATTGAAAGGTAAACTCCAAATCCGGGTTGTTACAGGTCATTAATTTGAAGGTTTAAAATTTGAATGGGGATTGGGATTTAATTCAAGGAGGAATTGAAATGATATGAAATTGAAGTGGATTCAATTTGAAATTAGTTCAAATTTATTTGAATACTTTGAAACCGTAAATAAAGTTGAATAAGTAAGAATCAAATGGAATTTGATTTGAAGTTGGAAAGAAATTGAGGATTAATTCAACTTGAATTGGGAATAAATCAAGTCCAATGGGAATTGAAGATTATTCAATGTGGAATTGGGTCAATTTAAATGGAAGTGGAGATTTAAATTGAATTGTTGGGGAAGTGAACAGTTTGACTATGGACTATTTTCAATAAATGGTTTTAATATAAACTTACTTTTCTAAGCTATTTAATATATATAACCTTTCTTTTTAAAGCCAAATTATTTTATACTTGTTTTACAATTATTTATGGAGCTATTTAACCATTTTTCAACTGTTTCCTAAACTAATTACTGTTTTTTGACTATATCACAAATTAATTACTATTTTACAACTATTTTGCAATTACCTAAAATTTCTGAAACTATTTAACTATTTTCCAACTATTTTATAATTAGTTAACTATCTCACAGCTATTTTGCAAACTAATAATTATTTTTCAACTACTTATCTATTTTTAAAATTTTCAAGCTATTTTCTAAAAATAAAATGGTCGGAGCCCAAACTGTTATTGGTTAAAGACCCAGCTGAGATAAGAATTGAAGTGATAATCCAAATGGGGATTAAGGCAATTGTAAATAAGTGAATGGGAATTAAAGGAACATGAATAGAAAGGAAATTGATTTGTCTAATAATCAATAAAGCTAAATATGTAGGATACACGTATATTATTCTATTCGCATAGTGATTTGATCCAGATTCGAGCACAGAATTTCGAGATAGTTATATCGATCCAAGTGGGATTTTTCACTCGATTTTCGACGGCGAACCTGGATATGGAATTGTTGATTGGTTATGGATATTCTCTATCATAGTTATAGCTATGCAAGGAGAATGACTGTTTCTAATCAAGAAACCAGATTTGTGTCCGCACTAGGAAATCGAGTGGACGATACTAGTTCGGAAGTGAAATTGTATGATCGAGTGAGCGATCAGATTGGTATAGCGTACAGATGATAAGTGTACATCGTACGGATTTGAGTGAAATTGATATTGAAAGAGTAATAGAATTAGAATATTTGATTTTGAATAAACAGTTATATATCTTTGTTACATAAGGTAAATCTCCCCTTGTTGAATCTATGCTAGAAGGAAAGGATTTTTGTAAGTATTTGAAGTATAAAAGGAATTTTATACAAGTTTGAAAGGATCCAAAGTTTTTAAATTTTATATATATCTATATATATAAAGGATCTTATGAGGATTTTGGAAAAGGTTTTGAGAACCTTTGGATTTGGATAGGCTTTTGATTTTTGGGTAAAATAAATATTAAAATTTGGAAAGCCTAGTTTGAGAATTATCGATTTTGGGATAATCGATTTTGTGTAAAGGAGCTTTGTATGATATCATACTAGGTGTATGATTTGAAAGATACTATATATGTATAGTATAAGGTGTTTTGATGATGGCTCTGGGAAAAAAGGGCGCTCCCTTGAAATGAACTTCTCAGGAGTACCACCGGGTAGTGCTGCCTTGAGCCCCAACGGGGGGTTCTAAAGTTGGTCCTGTGAGGAGTCCGGACAAAATGAGTTCCCGAGGATTATGAATAGTGTGTACCATAGTGAAAGTCGTGTGTGCCGATGAGAGCCAACAGTCTACTTTGATATTATATCGGTAGACTGCGACCTATGGTAACATAGCGAAAGTCGTGTGTGCCACTGAGAGCCAACAGTCTGCGTTTGATTTTATATCGGTAGACTGCGAATTATGTAGGAGTGGAGAAGTTTCATTTCGACAGCAAAAATCGAAGGTCGCGGAGAGCCCACAGTTACATGGGCTTTTGGTGCGATGGCAACGTAACCCTGGAATGTAACTGCGATCTGTCGTGGGTTGCATGGCAGAATCGAGAGGCCGCGGAGAGCCTACAGTTACATGGACTTTTGCTGCAAATGGCAACGTAACCCCGGTATGTAACTGGGACCATGGATGGAAGTGATGATTTCCAGAGCATTTTCACCAAAGATATATCCTCTATTTTCAATAACTGTTTTCTATATTTTCAATAAAATTATTTTCTCAAGTATTTTTACTGGGTGTTGAAAACGGGTTTACCAAGTACTTATAGATTTTCAGTTCTATGCCTGATCAACGTATGACTGAATTTCTGTGAGAACAAGAATAGACTGGTTGAGACATCGAGTTATAAGAAGTATTTTTTTTATAAAAAGCTATTTTAACAGTATTATGTGAATTTAAAAGCTTTTCTAAAATTTTAAAATAAAATGTTGGAATTTTGGAAAATGAAAGAAATCCAAACTGGAAGTATGAAAATGTTTGGATTCAGGAAAATTTAATGAAGTGATTTTTGCAATAAAATCAAACATTGATTTAAAAGTTGGAAATAAGCTAATCAGTTAAATAAAGTATTGGATAAAATATATTGATGAAATTTAACTTGGTTAAACAAATGGATCGTAAGTTGATATTGTAATTTGGAAATGAATTCGAATTATAAATAGAATTCGACTTGGATTTGATAATGAATTAAGTAAGCGAATTAAAAATATAAAATGGGTTAATGGGATTAAATAATAGGTGGATGAAGTTTGATGAATAAAAATTGAATTAATGATTCGTTGGAATCGGATTATTAGAATGAAAGATTATTAATAAGAAGTTTGTGTGACGAGACGAATTTTCGCGCTCGAAAATCGACATCCATACTTCAAATCGTATTCGAATGCCGTAGATTCGATCGTTCAAATCCGATTCGCCGGAGCTTATAACAACATTAAGTAAATAACACAGCGGAAAAAAAGAATAATACATTGATATATAACACTGATACAACAGAGTGATACAATGAATATCAATATACATCAGAGATACAAGAAAATAGCAGCGGAAAAGAAAATAGATAACACTAGCAGCGGAACAAAATAACTCTAAGATAGTCTTCAACGAAGAACTCCAAATCTGAACTCCATCTCCAAGAACTAATCCAGCAATAGCTCGAACTCCCCATAACAATGCACCAAGCTAAGCAAGACTGGTGCGAACCAAAGACTGAACTAACTCCAGATAATTCACTGAACCTAACTATCTGAAAAACCCAACTCTAGACTGCTCGTGTAGAAAATAATGAGCACCCAGAGTTTAGGAAAGGAACAATAAACTCTGGATCAGGGACTGGTGTGAGCAACAAAAACAGTTTACCTTTAAAAATAATCAACAAGAGAATTTTAAAGTAAATTCGCAATGCTTTTTGAAAATGAAACTACCATAAGACCTCCCGCCGCACACACAATGCAAACGCAGACTTGGAGGAGATTTCTTCTTATGATAGTCAAACATGCTTAATACGCAGAAAATTTCTTTGATATTATTATTATAAGTGCACGGTGCAGAAAAGCATTTCGAAAGTAGAATATTAATCTTAGCCAGCATAGGCATTCCGCACTTATGCCTACTATAGCTACTATGTTCAATAGCAGGTTACCGCCACATTCCATAGCAGGTAATACAACTAAAACCGTACAAGGCTCGTATTGTTTCTTTGGATTTCCAACAAATGGTCAGGCCAAGGAACTTCCCATTGCCACATGAGAACGCCTCTGGAAGGACGTCCCCGAGAACCTAACCGGATCTCTGCCAACACAAGGCCGGGTTACCCCTAACTGGGTAACTACTGAAACGAGTATGCCATCCTCCGGTCCTTTAGGACCTTTATCCGAGCGCTCGATAACCAACATCACACTATAGTAAATAGAGTGTTTTCCACATGAGTAAGTATCTGGGCTCCATACCATGATACCACCCTTTTCCAGAAGGAAATGAACATACCCTAAAGGGGCGCTACCCCCTAATAACCTTGTCGCATCTTTCCTGTTTTGACCATTCCGGGGTGTGAGGTTCGACGAGGTCACATCCACAAAACTACGCTTTGGTACAAAGCTATGCTTTGGGTCAACAAATTATCAAAGTAATGATCACAAAGATAAATGATCAAACAAATGATCATATCACAAATGATCAAACAATGATCATTTCACAGCAACACTTAGCATGTCACATTACAAAATTAGAAATATATCGCTGATAACCTTCAACTACATAACCTCTGAGCTTGTACGTCTCAGAGAAGGGTGTTAAGCTAAAAGAATAAATTCTCCGCCACCAACAGAAATGTATTTGAAAGAAATCTGCTTTATATCTCAAAGTGTAATGTCAGACACACAATCCATACAAGTCTGTTCCGGGCTCGAACAGAACCGAAGGCACTTCTTACGAAGCCCTTGCAATCCGGGTATTCACAATCCCGATCGGACTTCCCATCACTTAGGAAATCTCTATACCGGCGCGACTCAGTGCAGAGACAATCGACGAGTTATCCTTTCGTTTTTTTGAATATCCGGTCTTCATCACCGGTCTTCAAATGCTATCCATGACGACGAATCACATATTCGGAATGGGATATATGACACAAAGGTCCTCTCCCGGCTAAACCGAATAGTAAGCGAAATAGTTCAAAAACATATGGATATTGGGATTTCAATTAAGTCACAACTTAAACCCAAAATTTTCTTTAAATGCTTAAACAAATTACCATTTCAAATTTTTGAACAAAAGATTTTTCTCACAAAAAATCAATTCATAGATTTCCAAAACAATTTCATTTCTATAGGATCAACCCATTAAATCTTTAAATTAAAGATTTAACTTATAGCTTTCAAATCGTTTTCATAACTTGGAAATTATCTTCATTTCAAATTAGAGATCATTTTAACTCGAATTGGAAGTTTATTTCTTATGTGAAAGCTTTTATTAATTCAAAACAAACAGTTTTCGTTTCAGAAAAATCCAATTATATTTGCTCGAGTTAAAGCCCTCTAATTCTCAAAATTAATATATTTAAAATGGTTTAACTCATATATAACTGGTATAACATCTTTAATTTCTAATTTTAAATCATAGAATTCAATTTCAAATCTTGAATTTAAATTTAAATCAAATTATTTGAATTTCAAACTTTAATCAAGTTATTCAAAAATAAATTACATCTTTGAAATTCCATTTCGAAAGCTTTTCACTTTTATTTCGATTCCATTTCCAAAACATTTTGAATTTAAATATTCAACTTTTAAAAATCATTTCAGAATTTGTGACTTAACTGATTTCCTCGTGAAATCCATAATTATGTGTGTATAGGTATGGTCCAGGGGTTTAACACAATAGTGCACATCATCATCATCACAGATTAAAACATAGAAATATAGTTGATAAGCGATATAAACTATAACGCTTATCGCTCATTCACAGATTACAGATCACAGATATATAAATTACGGATAAATAAGTCACACAGCTCAAAACAAAGCATCACATATCAGGAGTATCAAACAATACAATCATCCAATAGAATGCAACATGCATAAGTAAGATCAGTTTATTGTTTGATTCATTCAAATCAAATTAATTACTTATGAATTTTTAATCCTGGTAAATAATATTAATTACAAATCATTTCGATTAATTCTTTCTCTAATCATTAATTAACCATTTATAATTAATTAATCAACCCTTTAATTATAATTCACCAACCTTTAATTATTAACTAACTAATCTTTAATTATTTAATTCACTATTTATTCAACTTGATTAACATTTAAAAGTCTTCTTTTAAATTTGAAAATCAATTCATTATTAAAAACTTTCTAAGTAAAATTTAAATTAAAGTTATTAATTTAATTATATTTAATTATCCTACCTTTACAAACCTTCTTTTAATAAACCTTTAATAAACCTTGAATCAAATAATAACTTAACCCATCATTATTTGCTTAAATAAATATTTAACTTGTTAATACTTAAAGCATTAAGGCAACTGACTCGAGGCACCCACGTATTTTCTCGAGTATCACTCGACCCTTTTCCCTGTTTCCCCGCGTTCTCCTCCACTCTATCTCCTTCTTCTTCCTTTCCCTGTTTCTTTCCTTCTCCTCATATTTTTTTTAGTCAAAGACATAAATCAAACAGCAGCGCGACTCTCACGCATACGACCCGAAGACAACCCCGAAGCAACCCTCAAATTATACGAGTACGAGCACGCGACGACTCACAGCAAATTCGACAGACACCTCGCCACCACCGTGCACGTGCACGGTGGTCCACTGCGTCTCCGGCGACACGCGACAACGCCCACAAATCCCAATTCAACCACATATTTGAATTCAAAAGCCAACTCGAAGCAACAGCCACGAAATCGAAAAATTACCCCTCAGGGTGATCTGTAACTCGAACAGCGGCAGAGAAAAATGCTCCATCCTCCTAGCGCCGACCATTATTTGAGTCGTGATTCCTGCCACGCGTCGCCAATGTCCTCCTCCTTCATCCCTCAAAAACACTCCGAGCTCGGTCAACTTTTGATGAAGAAATCATCGAGCAAAACAGACCCAACAGGAACGTGAACTAAGCCCTACTTTAATCACAAACTCAAAATTTATGCACTTGAAAAATAATTTGACATTTTTCTAGTGTTAATACAACTTCAACCTTGCTGCATAAGAAATTTCAATAATTAAATTTTGTTGAATCAACCAATATTGGTAAAAATCAATTTTCGGCTTCTCTTGAAACTGCACCTCAAACTTTGATCTAAAAATCTTAATTTTTGTCTTAAAAATCATGTTTTGATTAGAATATTCAATTTGTAATACTGAATTTATAAATTAACAAGCTTGAGTTTTGACTTTATTGAACATGCACATATGTTTAAATACTTCCAGAGACAAACAAGCCTTATGTTGACTAACTAAAATTTTAAAACATTAATCTAGGTCAAATCGAACAATATTTGTTTGAAAATCAGATCTTATTAAAAAACAGATCATGTGGTAAGGATTTTTAAATGGAATTTTGAGCTTGAAAAACAACAGAGCAGAGTGTGTATATATAGCATGCACACAATAATATTCACATCAGATATTCACCTGCAAATGCTTATTCACTTCAACTCACCCACAAACAACCAAATTTTACTTCAAGGTTTCAAAAATGAAGTTACTCACAGATTCACGGCATTGAATTCAAGAACTAGTTTTAAAACTTAAAGTTGCTCACCTGAGTCTGGAAGCAGAGAACAGTGTTGCTTGCAACAAGCTTTGAGAAATTTGTTTGAATGCTTTTAAACTTTAAGCTGGATTTTGATTTCCTTTGTTTTTTTTTCTTTTCTTTCAAAATGAACTTGCATATTCTATTCTCTCTTTCTTTTAAAATCTAGAGCTGCTTTCATTTTATGATCTGAAACTTTGCCTTTGTTTTCAGTTGAAGTTTATTTAAGTTTGAAGTTATATTTACTTCAGATTTTCATAACTTTGAATGAACAAATTTAGGTAAGAGGTGATACATATAAAAAAAAAGTTTACAGGTATAAAATATTGCTTTGAACAATTAAGGACAGAGATATTTTCCTTTGCTTGGGGGCTGAAGTGATGCATTTGTATGCTAAAGATATTGCATTAATTATCTTGTACAAACTTGAACATATTTTATTTCCTTCTCTTTTATTTGATTTACTAGCTTTAGCTTATGTACTTGATGTTGATATACTTAGATATAAACTTACTGTCCTACTTTGTCTACAGCCTCTTGCTTGGCTCGGCTGTGATGATAGCAGTATGACTACAGTGATATGTTATGGTGGCTGCCACTTTATGTTGTTTTGTTTCTTATTTATGCATTAGATTATTTATGTACTAAGGGTCTTTTTATTTTACTTTGCAAGTGTTTACTCGGCTGAGATGATTTTGTACTTATATTTTTATTTGTTATATTTTATTCTTGCTTTGGTGGCTGATATGTCTTTGTTTGTTATTTTATTTTGTCTTGCTTTTTATACTTGTCTTTTGTTTGTTCATGCTTGCCTTACTTACCTGGCAGCCTTTTCATTTCATTTGATTTCTTTTTCTTTGTACATAGATTTACTTGAATATTTTTACTTTGATCTTGCCTAGCATATTAAACTTTACCGGCCTATTTTGCTTGCCTGCATACTTATTTTTCAATTTTAAATATTGGTTATAATTTTTAGCTAATCTGTTTCTTTATATTTTAATTTGTTTACAACTTCAAACAGGCTACATGCTTTTGTATGTATTAGAGAGGACATTCCTTTACTTAGTTTGATTTTATACTTCATGTATATAAATATAAAGCTATTTTACTTATTGTTATAAAAATAACTCCCTGTTGATTTAAAATAATTTATAAAAGAAATTGTTTTCTTATTAATAAATAAAACAAACTATTTGAATTTGGAAAAACTCCAATCGATTATCATTTAATTTCACAATTTTAAATCAAAAGTAAATTTATTATCAATTTAAAATAAATTAAAATTCAGGATCGTTACAGATTTCCCCCCTTAAAAAGAATTTTGTCCTCGAAATTCGCCAGAGAGAGATAACGAAGATAGATGAAAGATAGAGAAAGTTGTTTCCACTGTCGCAGGGTATGGACCATTTATAGTCGTATTTCCCTGTCCCCAGTCTCTAATTTACTGAAGCGTGGTGGGCCATAACCCACAGGTCCAAGGATCGAAACCTCGCTCTGATACCAAATGTGACGAGACGAATTTTCGCGCTCAAAAATCGACATCCATACTTCAAATCGTATTCGAATGCCGTAGATTCGACCGTTCAAATCCGATTCGCCGGAGCTTATAACAACATTAAGTAAATAACACAGCGGAAAAAAAGAATAATACATTGATATATAACACTGATACAACAGAGTGATACAATGAATATCAATATACATCAGAGATACAAGAAAATAGCAGAGGAAAAGAAAATAGATAACACTAGCAGCGGAACAAAATAACTCTAAGATAGTCTTCAACGAAGAACTCCAAATCTGAACTCTATCTCCAAGAACTAATCCAGCAATAGCTCGAACTCCCCATAACAATGCACCAAGCTAAGCAAGACTGGTGCGAACCAAAGACTGAACTAACTCCAGATAATTCACTGAACCTAACTATCTAAAAAACCCAACTCTAGACTGCTCGTGTAGAAAATAATGAGCAGAGTTTAGGAAAGGAGCAATAAACTCTGGATCAGTCAAGGGACTGGTGTGAGCAACAAAAACAGTTTACCCTTAAAAATAATCAACAAGAGAATTTTAAAGTAAATTCGCAATGCTTTTTGAAAATGAAACTACCATAAGACCTCCCGCCACACACACAATGCAAACGCAGACTTGGAGGAGATTTCTTCTTATGATAGTCAAACGTGCTTAATACGTAGAAAATTTCTTTGATATTATTATTATAAGTGCACGGTGCAGAAAAGCATTTCGAAAGTAGAATATTAATCTTAGCCAGTATAGGCATTCCGCACTTATGCCTACTATAGGTACTATGTTCAATAGCAGGTTACCGCCACATTCCATAGCAGGTAATACAACTAAAACCGTACAAGGCTCGTATTGTTTCTTTGGATTTCCAACAAATGGTCAGGCCAAGGAACTTCCCATTGCCACATGAGAACGCCTCTGGAAGGACGTCCCCGAGAACCTAACCGGATCTCTGCCAACACAAGACCGGGTTACCCCTAACTGGGTAACTACTGACACGAGTATGCCATCCCCCGGTCCTTTAGGACCTTTATCCGAGCGCTCGATAACCAACATCACACTATAGTAAATAGAGTGTTTTTCACATGAGTAAGTATCTGGGCTCCATACCATGATACCACCCTTTTCCAGAAGGAAATGAACATACCCTAAAGGGGCGCTACCCCCTAATAACCTTGCCGCATCTTTCCTGTTTTGGCCATTCCGGGGTGTGAGGTTCGACGAGGTCACGTCCACAAAACTACGCTTTGGTACAAAGCTATGCTTTGGGTCAACAAATGATCAAAGTAATGATCACAAAGATAAATGATCAAACAAATGATCATATTACAAATGATCAAACAATGATCATTTCACAGCAACACTTAGCATGTCACATTACCGAATTGGGAATATATCGCTGATAACCTTCAACTACATAACCTCTGAGCTCGTACGTCTCAGAGAAGGATGTTAAGCTAAAAGAATAAATTCGCCGCCGCCAACAGAAATGTATTTGAAAGAAATCTGCTTTATATCTCAAAGTGTAATGTCAGACACACAATCCATACAAGTCTGTTCCGGGCTCGAACAGAACCGAAGGCACTTCTTACGAAGCCCTTGCAATCCGGGTATTCACAATCCCGATCGGACTTCCCATCACTTAGGAAATCTCTATACCGGCGCGACTCAGTGCAGAGACAATCGACGAGTTATCCTTTCGTTTTTGTGAATATCCGGTCTTCATCACCGGTCTTCAAATGCTATCCATAACGACGAATCACATATTCGGAATGGGATATATGACACAAAGGTCCTCTCCCGGCTAAACCGAATAGTGAGCGAAATAGTTCAAAAACATATGGATATTGGGATTTCAATTAAGACACAACTTAAACCCAAAATTTTCTTTAAATGGTTAAACAAATTACCATTTCAAATTTTTAAACAAAAGATTTTTCTCACAAAAAATCAATTCATAGATTTCCAAAACAATTTCATTTCTATAGGATCAACCTATTAAATCTTTAAATTAAAGATTTAACTTATAGCTTTCAAATCGTTTTCATAACTTGGAAATTATCTTCATTTCAAATTAGAGATCATTTTAACTCAAATTGGAAGTTATGTGAAAGCTTTTATTAATTGAAAACAAACAGTTTTCGTTTCAGAAAAATCCAATTATATTTGCTCGAGTTAAAGCCCTCTAATTCTAAAAATTAATATATTTAAAATGGTTTAACTCATATATAACTGGTATAACATCTTTAATTTCTAATTTTAAATCATAGAATTCAATTTCAAATCTTGAATTTAAATTTAAATCAAATTATTTAAATTTCAAACTTTAATCAAGTTATTCAAAAATAAATTACATCTTTGAAATTCCATTTCAAAAGCTTTTCACTTTTATTTCGATTCCATTTCCAAAACATTTTGAATTTAAATATTCAACTTCTAAAAATCATTTCAGAATCTGTGACTTAACTGATTTCCTCGTGAAATCCATAATTGTGTGTGTATAGGTGTGGTCCAGGGGTTTAAAACAATAGTGCACATCATCATCATCACAGATTAAAACACAGAAATATAGTTGATAAGCGATATAAACTATAACGCTTATCGCTCATTCACAGATTACAGATCACAGATATATAAATTACAGATAAATAAGTCACACAGCTCAAAACAAAGCATCACATATCAGGAGTATCAAACAATACAATCATCCAATAGAATGCAACATGCATAAGTAAGATCAGTTTATTGTTTGATTCATTCAAATCAAATTAATTACTTATGAATTTTTAATCCTGGTAAATGATATTAATTACAAATCATTTCGATTAATTCTTTCTCTAATAATTAATTAACCATTTATAATTAATTAATCAACCCTTTAATTATAATTCACCAACCTTTAATTATTAACTAACTAATCTTTAATTATTTAATTCACCATTTATTCAACTTGATTAACATTTAAAAGTCTTCTTTTAAATTTGAAAATCAATTCATTATTAAAAACTTTCTAAGTACAATTTAAATTAAAGTTATTAATTTAATAATATTTAATTATCTTACCTTTACAAACCTTCTTTTAATAAACCTTTAATAAACCTTGAATCAAATAATAACTTAACCCATCATTATTTGCTTAAATAAATATTTAACTTGTTAATACTTAAAGCACTAAGGCAACTGACTCGAGGCAACCACGTATTTTCTCGAGTATCACTCGACCCTTTTCCCTGTTTCCCGCGTTCTCCTCCACTCTATCTCCTTCTTCTTCCTTTCCCTGTTTCTTTCCTTCTCCTCATATTTTTTTTTAGTCAAAGACATAAATCAAACAGCAGCGCGACTCTCACGCATACGACCCGAAGACAACCTCGAAGCAACCCTCAAATTACACGAGTACGAGCACGCGATGACTCACAGTAAATTCGACAGACACCTCGCCACCACCGTGCACGTGCACGGTGGTCCACTGCGTCTCCGGCGACACGCGACAACGCCCACAAATCCCAATTCAACCACATATTTGAATTCAAAAGCCAACTCGAAGCAACAGCCACGAAATCGAAAAATTACCCCTCAGGGTGATCTGTAACTCGAACAGCGGCAGAAAAAAATGCTCCATCCTCCTAGCGCCGACCATTATTTGAGTCGTGATTCCTGCCACGCGTCGCCAATGTCCTCCTCCTTTATCCCTCAAAAACACTCTGAGGTCGGTCAACTTTTGATGAAGAAATCATCGAGCAAAACAGACCCAACAGGAACGTGAACTAAACTACTTTAATCACAAACTCAAAATTTATGCACTTGAAAAATAATTTGACATTTTTCTAGTGTTAATACAACTTCAACCTTGCTTCATAAGAAATTTCAATAATTAAATTTTGTTGAATCAACCAATATTGGTAAAAATCAATTTTCGGCTTCTCTTGAAACTGCACCTCAAACTTTGATCTAAAAATCTTAATTTTTGTCTTAAAAATCATGTTTTGATTAGAGTATTCAATTTGTAATACTGAATTTATAAATTAACAAGCTTTAGTTTTGACTCTATTGAACATGCACATATGTTTAAATACTTCCAGAGACAAACAAGCCTTATGTTGACTAACTAAAATTTTAAAACATTAATCTAGGTCAAATCGAACAATATTTGTTTGAAAATCAGATCTTATTAAAAACCAGATCATGTGGTAAGGATTTTTAAATGGAATTTTGAGCTTGAAAAACAACAGAGCAGAGTATGTGTATATATCATGCACACAATAATATTCACATCAGATATTCACCTGCAAATGCTTATTCGCTTCAACTCACCCACAAACAACCAAATTTTACTTCAAGTTTTCAAAAATGAAGTTACTCACAGATTCACGGCATTGAATTCAAGAACTAGTTTTAAAACTTAAAGTTGCTCACCTGAGTCTGGAAGCAGAGAACAGTGTTGCTTGCAACAAGCTTTGAGAAATTTGTTTGAATGCTTTTAAACTTTAAACTGGATTTTGATTTCCTTTGTTTTTTTTCTTTTCTTTCAAAATGAACTTGCATATTCTATTCTCTCTTTCTTTTAAAATCTAGAGCTGCTTTCATTTTATGATCTGAAACTTTGCCTTTGTTTTGAGTTGAAGTTTATTTAAGTTTGAAGTTATATTTACTTCAGATTTCTATAACTTCGAATGAACAAATTTAGGTAAGAGGTGATACATATAAAAAAAAGTTTACAGGTATAAAGTATTGCTTTGAACAATTAAGGACAGAGATATTTTCCTTTGCTTGGGGGCTGAAGTGATGCATTTGTATGCTAAAGATATTGCATTAATTATCTTGTACAAACTTGAACATATTTTATTTCCTTCTCTTTTATTTGCTTTACTAGCTTTAGCTTATGTTCTTGATGTTGATATACTTAGATATAAACTTACTGTCCTACTTTGTCTACAGCCTCTTGCTTGGCTCGGCTGTGATGATAGCAGTATGACTACAGTGATATGTTATGGTGGCTGCCACTTTATGTTGTTTTGTTTCTTATTTATGCATTAGATTATTTATGTACTAAGGGTCTTTTTATTTTACTTTGCAAGTGTTTACTCGGCTGAGATGATTTTATACTTATATTTTTATTTGTTATATTTTATTCTTGCTTTGGTGGCTGATATGTCTTTGTTTGTTATTTTATTTTGTCTTGCTTTTTATACTTGTCTTTTGTTTGTTCATGCTTGCCTTACTTACCTGGCAGCCTTTTCATTTCATTTGATTTCTTTTTCTTTGTACATAGATTTACTTGAATATTTTTACTTTGATCTTGCCTAGCATATTAAACTTTACAGGCCTATTTTGCTTGCCTGCATGCTTATTTTTCAATTTTAAATATTGGTTATAATTTTTAGCTAATCTGTTTCTTTATATTTTAATTTGTTTACAACTTCAAACAGGCTACATGCTTTTGTATGTATTAGAGATGACATTCCTTTACTTAGTTTGATTTTATACTTCATGTATATAAATATAAAGCTATTCTACTTATTGTTATAAAAATAACTCCTTGTTGATTTAAAATAATTTATAAAAGAAATTGTTTTCTTATTAATAAATAACACAAACTATTTGAATTTGGAAAAACTCCAATCTATTATCATTAAATTTCTCAATTTTAAATCAAAAGTAAATTTAGTTATCAATTTAAAATAAATTAAAATTCAGGATTGTTACAGATTTCCCCCCTTAAAAAGAATTTCATCCTCGAAATTCGCCAGAGAGAGATAACGAAGATAGATGAAAGATAGAGAAAGTTGTTTCCACTGTTGCAGGGTATGGACCATTTATAGTCGTATTTCCCTGTCCCCTATCTCTAATTTACTGAAGCGTGGTGGGCCATAACCCACAGGTCCGAGGATCGAAACCTCGCTCTGATACCAAATGTGACGAGACGAATTTTCACGCTCGAAAATCGACATCCATACTTCAAATCGTATTCGAATGCCGTAGATTCGACCGTTCAAATCCGATTCGCCGGAGCTTATAACAACATTAAGTAAATAACACAGCGGAAAAAAAGAATAATACATTGATATATAACACTAATACAACAGAGTGATACAATGAATATCAATATACATCAGAGATACAAGAAAATAGCAGCGGAAAAGAAAATAGATAACACTAGCAGCGGAACAAAATAACTCTAAGATAGTCTTCAACGAAGAACTCCAAATCTGAACTCTATCTCCAAGAACTAATCCAGCAATAGCTCGAACTTCCCATAACAATGCACCAAGCTAAGCAAGACTGGTGCGAACCAAAGACTGAACTAACTCCAGATAATTCACTGAACCTAACTATCTGAAAAACCCAACTCTAGACTGCTCGTGTAGAAAATAATGAGCCCCCAGAGTTTAGGAAAGGAACAATAAACTCTGGAGCAGTCATGGGACCGGTGTGAGCAAAAAAAACAGTTTACCTTTAAAAATAATAAACAAGAGAATTTTAAAGTAAATTCACAATGCTTTTTGAAAATGAAACTACCATAAGACCTCCCACCACACACACAATGCAAACGCAGACTTGGAGGAGATTTCTTCTTATGATAGTCAAACATGCTTAATATGCAGAAAATTTCTTTGATATTATTATTATAAGTGCACGGTGCAGAAAAGCATTTCGAAAGTAGAATATTAATCTTAGCCAGCATAGGCATTCCGCACTTATGCCTACTATAGCTACTATGTTCAATAGCAGGTTACCGCCACATTCCATAGCAGGTAATACAACTAAAACCGTACAAGGCTCGTATTGTTTCTTTGGATTTCCAACAAATGGTCAGGTCAAGGAACTTCCCATTGCCACATGAGAACGCCTCTGGAAGGACGTCCCTGAGAACCTAACCGGATCTCTGCCAACACAAGGCCGGGTTACCCCTAACTGGGTAGCTACTGACACGAGTATGCCATCCCCCGGTCCTTTAGGACCTTTATCCGAGCGCTCGATAACCAACATCACACTATAGTAAATAGAGCGTTTTCCACATGAGTAAGTATCTGGGCTCTATACCATGATACCACCCTTTTCCAGAAGGAAATGAACATACCCTAAAGGGGCGCTACCCCCTAATAACCTTGCCGCATCTTCCTGTTTTGACCATTCCGGGGTGTGAGGTTCGACGAGGTCACGTCCACAAAACTACGCTTTGGTACAAAGCTATGCTTTGGGTCAACAAATTATCAAAGTAATGATCACAAAGATAAATGATCAAACAAATGATCATATCACAAATGATCAAACAATGATCATTTCACAGCAACACTTAGCATGTCACATTACCAAATTGGGAATATATCGCTGATAACCTTCAACTACATAACCTCTGAGCTCGTACGACTCAGAGAAGGGTGTTAAGCTAAAAGAATAAATTCACCGCCACCAACAGAAATGTATTTGAAAGAAATCTGCTTTATATCTCAAAGTGTAATGTCAGACACACAATCCATACAAGTCTGTTCCGGGCTCGAACAGAACCGAAGGCACTTCTTACGAAGCCCTTGCAATCCGGGTATTCACAATCCCGATCGGACTTCCCATCACTTAGGAAATCTCTATACCGGCGCGACTCAGTGCAGAGACAATCGACGAGTTATCCTTTCGTTTTTGTGAATATCCGGTCTTCATCACCGGTCTTCAAATGCTATCCATAACGACGAATCACATATTTGGAATGGGATATATGACACAAAGGTCCTCTCCCGGCTAAACCGAATAGTGAGCGAAATAGTTCAAAAACATATGGATATTGGGATTTCAATTAAGTCACAACTTAAACCCAAAATTTTCTTTAAATGGTTAAACAAATTACCATTTCAAATTTTTAAACAAAAGATTTTTCTCACAAAAAATCAATTCATAGATTTCCAAAACAATTTCATTTCTATAGGATCAACCCATTAAATCTTTAAATTAAAGATTTAACTTATAGCTTTCAAATCGTTTTCATAACTTGGAAATTATCTTCATTTCAAATTAGAGATCATTTTAACTCAAATTGGAAGTTCATTTCTTATGTGAAAGCTTTTATTAATTGAAAACAAACAGTTTTCGTTTCAGAAAAATCCAATTATATTTGCTCGAGTTAAAGCCCTCTAATTCTCAAAATTAATATATTTAAAATGGTTTAACTCATATATAACTGGTATAACATCTTTGATTTCTAATTTTAAATCATAGAATTCAATTTCAAATCTTGAATTTAAATTTAAATCAAATTATTTAAATTTCAAACTTTAATCAAGTTGTTCAAAAATAAATTACATCTTTGAAATTCCATTTCAAAAGCTTTTCACTTTTATTTCGATTCCATTTCCAAAACATTTTGAATTTAAATATTCAACTTCTAAAAATCATTTCAGAATCTGTGACTTAACTGATTTCCTCGTGAAATCCATAATTGTGTGTGTATAGGTGTGGTCCAGGGATTTAACACAATAGTGCACATCATCATCATCACAGATTAAACACAGAAATATAGTTGATAAGCGATATAAACTATAACGCTTATCGCTCATTCACAGATTACAGATCACAGATATATAAATTACAGATAAATAAGTCACACAGCTCAAAACAAAGCATCACATATCAGGAGTATCAAACAGTACAATCATCCAATAGAATGCAACATGCATAAGTAAGATCAGTTTATTGTTTGATTCATTCAAATCAAATTAATTACTTATGAATTTTTAATCCTGGTAAATAATATTAATTACAAATCATTTCGATTAATTCTTTCTCTAATCATTAATTAACCATTTATAATTAATTAATCAACCCTTTAATTATAATTCACCAACCTTTAATTATTAACTAACTAATCTTTAATTATTTAATTCACCATTTATTCAACTTGATTAACATTTAAAAGTCTTCTTTTAAATTTGAAAATCAATTCATTATTCAAAACTTTCTAAGTACAATTTAAATTAAAGTTATTAATTTAATTATATTTAATTATCTTACCTTTACAAACCTTCTTTTAATAAACCTTTAATAAACCTTGAATCAAATAATAACTTAACCCATCATTATTTGCTTAAATAAATATTTAACTTGTTAATACTTAAAGCATTAAGGCAACTGACTCGAGGCACCCACGTATTTTCTCGAGTATCGTTCGACCCTTTTCCCTGTTTCCCCGCATTCTCCTCCACTCTATCTCCTTCTTCTTCCTTTCCCTGTTTCTTTCCTTCTCCTCATATTTTTTTTTAGTCAAAGACATAAATCAAACAGCAGCGCGACTCTCACGCATACGACCCGAAGACAACCTCGAAGCAACCCTCAAATTACACGAGTACGAGCACGCGACGACTCACAGCAAATTCGACAGACACCTCGCCACCACCGTGCACGTGCACGGTGGTCCACTGCGTCTCCGGCGACACGCGACAACGCCCATAAATCCCAATTCAACCACATATTTGAATTCAAAAGCCAACTCGAAGCAACAGCCACGAAATCGAAAAATTACCCCTCAGGGTGATCTGTAACTCGAACAGCGGCAGAGAAAAATGCTCCATCCTCCTAGCGCCGACCATTATTTGAGTCGTGATTCCTGCCACGCGTCGCCAATGTCCTCCTCCTTCATCCCTCAAATACACTCCGAGCTCGGTCAACTTTTGATGAAGAAATCATCGAGCAAAACAGACCCAACAGGAACGTGAACTAAACCCTACTTTAATCACAAACTCAAAATTTATGCACTTGAAAAATAGTTTGACATTTTTCTAGTGTTAATACAACTTCAACCTTGCTTCATAAGAAATTTCAATAATTAAATTTTGTTGAATCAACCAATATTGGTAAAAATCAATTTTTGGCTTCTCTTGAAACTGCACCTCAAACTTTGATCTAAAAATCTCAATTTTTGTCTTAAAAATCATGTTTTGATTAGAGTATTCAATTTGTAATACTGAATTTATAAATTAACAAGCTTGAGTTTTGACTTTATTGAACATGCACATATGTTTAAATACTTCCAGAGACAAACAAGCCTTATGTTGACTAACTAAAATTTTAAAACATTAATCTAGGTCAAATCGAACAATATTTGTTTGAAAATCAGATCTTATTAAAAACCAGATCATGTGGTAAGGATTTTTAAATGGAATTTTGAGCTTGAAAAACAACAGAGCAGAGTGTGTATATATAGCATGCACACAATAATATTCACATCAGATATTCACCTGCAAATGCTTATTCACTTCAACTCACCCACAAACAACCAAATTTACTTCAAGTTTTCAAAAATGAAGTTACTCACAGATTCACGGCATTGAATTCAAGAACTAGTTTTAAAACTTAAAGTTGCTCACCTGAGTCTGGAAGCAGAGAACAGTGTTGCTTGCAACAAGCTTTGAGAAATTTGTTTGAATGCTTTTAAACTTTAAACTGGATTTTGATTTCCTTTGTTTTTTTTTCTTTTCTTTCAAAATGAACTTGCATATTCTATTCTCTCTTTCTTTTAAAATCTAGAGCTGCTTTAATTTTATGATCTGAAACTTTGCCTTTGTTTTGAGTTGAAGTTTATTTAAGTTTGAAGTTATATTTACTTCAGATTTTCATAACTTTGAATGAACAAATTTAGGTAAGAGGTGATACATATAAAAAAAAGTTTACAGGTATAAAATATTGCTTTGAACAATTAAGGACAGAGATATTTTCCTTTGCTTGGGGGCTGAAGTGATGCATTTGTATGCTAAAGATATTGCATTAATTATCTTGTACAAACTTGAACATATTTTATTTCCTTCTCTTTTATTTGTTTTACCAGCTTTAGCTTATGTACTTGATGTTGATATACTTAGATATAAACTTACTGTCCTAATTTGTCTACAGCCTCTTGCTTGGCACGGCTGTGATGATAGCAGTATGACTACAGTGATATGTTATGGTGGCTGCCACTTTATGTTGTTTTGTTTCTTATTTATGCATTTGTTTATTTATGTACTAAGGGTCTTTTTATTTTACTTTGCAAGTGTTTACTCGGCTGAGATGATTTTGTACTTATATTTTTATTTGTTATATTTTATTCTTGCTTTGGTGGCTGATATGTCTTTGTTTGTTATTTTATTTTGTCTTGCTTTTTATACTTGTCTTTTGTTTGTTCATGCTTGCCTTACTTACCTGGCAGCCTTTTCATTTCATTTGATTTCTTTTTCTTTGTACATAGATTTACTTGAATATTTTTACTTTGATCTTGCCTAGCATATTAAACTTTACAGGCCTATTTTGCTTGCCTGCATACTTATTTTTCAATTTTAAATATTGGTTATAATTTTTAGCTAATCTGTTTCTTTATATTTTAATTTCTTTACAACTTCAAACAGGCTACATGCTTTTGTATGTATTAGAGATGACATTCCTTTACTTAGTTTGATTTTATACTTCATGTATATAAATATAAAGCTTTTTTATTTATTGTTATAAAAATAACTCCTTGTTGATTTAAAATAATTTAAAAAAGAAATTGTTTTCTTATTAATAAATAACACAAACTATTTGAATTTGGAAAAACTCCAATCGATTATCATTTAATTTCACAATTTTAAATCAAAAGTAAATTTAATTATCAATTTAAAATAAATTAAAATTCAGGATCGTTACAGTTTGGGTTAAATTTATTTTTGGGAAATGGATACTAGCATAAGCATTGAATGTTGTCAAGCTCAATGAAATAGTTTTAAAATGAAACCAATGCGGAGATGAATGAAATATAATGTATGATTGGTGAATAAATTAGAAATGAAATGGAATTAAATATAAAATGAGTTGAAATCAATTTGAAGTAGTTACAAACTAAAATAGATACTTTATTAAGTGAATATCGTCGAAATTGCATAAAATAATTGTTGTTTGGCATAAAAAAAAGTAATTAAAATTCTGTGAGTTGATAGAGATTAAATAAAATTTATTTCATTTAAAGTGAATATGAGCTTGTTTGGATAAAAAATCAATTAAATGTAAGAAATTGCGTTGCAAACCATTAAAATTGAAGGAAATGGTATATAAATTGGTTGAAAGCAATTGAATTAGTTTTGAAAACATATAAATTGCTCGAGGAAGTTATTTTGAATGCATTTCTTTTAGAATTGAAGTGTTATTGTTGTTTAAATAAGAGAGATGTTATAAACTTCAAACACATAGTGCTTATATGTTAAATTGAGTAAGTACAGGTACCTGAAGAGCCGTTTGGCTGGATTTGGTTGTGCTAATTGCTTAAATTAATAAGATGCGTGCTAAAAATGCTAAATAGAGGTACGCCTACGCAATAAAAATAGAAAATATGAACTGTTTTCGCTTTTTCCGACCGTGTGGGTCTATGTATATATATTTATATCTCTTATCTCCTCCGTACAAAGGAGACCCTGCCAAAAAAATTCGGAAATTTTAGGAGTTAGAAAATTTTTGAAAATTTTTTGGAAAAATTTTGTTAACGACAAAACGATTTCAAATTGGAAATTTAAGTAAATTAGTAGATGAAACTAATATGAATCAATTATAAATGAAAGATAAAATTCAATATTCAAAATTGAAAATAAATTGAATTCGTATGAAAATGGGGAAAACTAATTTGAATAGAAGTAGACGTGAAAACTTCTGAAAGGAAATGTATAAAATGATTTGAAAGGTTACGATTGAATCTTGTTGTTAAGTAAGATATGCAGGTATTAAAGGGAAAAGAAAATTGGATGTGATTCCAAAAGATAAATTTGAATTGCCCGACTAAAAGGTATGTATTTAAATTTCTGTATGAAATTGGATTGGGTTTTTGATCTAGCCACTTGTCTTTTATTTTCTTTTGGAATTTGGGAGCCCGTAGAGGCATTTCGTAGTAGTACCGAGCTAGCCGCGCAAAGGAGACGCTGGAAAAAAATTCGGAAATTTAGAGAGTTAGAATTTTTTTAGAAAATTGTGATAATTCAAATTTGAAATTTAAATTAGAATTTGAATAAATAAAGTAAATAATGTTATTGGAAACTATAGAATATTTTGGGAAGTTGGTTGAGATGATAGTGGGTTTTAATAAAAGATAGTTGGTAGGATGTTGATAAAACTGTTGGTTTTGGGGGAAAGGTAAACGGGTAATAGTCCGTTCTCCCTAACTAGTAATTTCGAGGACGAAATTCTTTTAATGGAGGAGAAATGTGACGACCGGAATTTCCAACAATTTAAATTTGAATAATTAATTGATTTTAAATATTTAAAAACTTTATTTTAACTTGAATTCAGAAATCAGTATTTACTTGATAATTAAATAATTGAATTATATAGTTTAAATATTAAATTTGATAATTGAATTGGGTAAAATGTTGAATCTGGAGTTTTAAGCCTGTTTAAAAATAATTTGAAGGCTTATAAAATTTATAACGATGATACTGAAGATAATAGAATGGTTGAAATTTAATTTAAAGATGATTTGTTTAGTTTTGAAATCATACCGTTTAGATTGAATTTAAAATAGCATTCTGAGGCACAGTCTTGGAATTCGACGAAACCGGTTCCAATGGATCCGTAATAGTTAGTTATTATCGGATTTCAACTTTCGTAGCAATCGGAGTGGTCGTTTGACCCTGGCAATTCAAAACGCTTCGAACTATTTTAATCGATTTGATTCAAAATTGATCGTTTATTTCCGTAACTCGCGCATATGATCAAATTAGCCTCCAAAACACATTCCATTGTGTTCGAAATGTGGGTAAAACCTTATAAACGTTTGTCAGCATGTCTGAATCGGGGTTCGGGATTTCGCGTTATACAACGCGAGATATTTTCAATATTCTATTATATTATTTTCACGCGTACTCGAGAAGCTTCTCCAACCCTATACCTTATCCCCGAGCCCTCTCTAACCTTTAAAACAGAAAACCATATTCACGAAGAAAAAAAGGGGCCGCTCCTTTCATATTAAACCTATGAATTCATAATTAAACAATTCCAAATCGATCTATATTCGATCGAATGAAGGGCGAACTCGAACAAGATGCGGCGACGAAGTCGCGACCAAGGCTAGGGTTTCGCGAGGTCATTCAATCGATAGCCGGTGAGTGTCGCGAGGTGATTCGAGCATTGGGGGTCGCGGGGTTGGCTCAGGAAAGGCGACGTTTTCACGCGTGCGTTCGCGTCAGCCTAGTCGAGGTCGAAGGGGGCTGGTGAACTCGGCAGCGGTGGAGGCGCGATTTCGAGGGGAGGAGCTGTTGCTTGGGTTTGGGAATCTTAGGTTTTGGATTAAGCAGTTAGGTATATTTGCTTTATTATAATTTATTTTAGTTTCATTATGCATATTTATATATTAAAAAAATTACAGGTAGGGTATAATTTTATTTTGTGATAAACTAAAAAAATTATAATATATATACATATACCTGTAAAACAGAAAACGTATATCAAATCAGGGAAAAATATTACAATAAAGTTTAAACATTTCTGTTCTATTTTATTTTAACGAATATATATAGTTTTGAAAACAAAAGTATAGGAATTTTTATAAATGTTAAAGGTTTATATAAAATTAGACTTTTGAAATCTATAGATTATTATTTTTATAGGTACAAGTAGTTTTAGAAGAAAATAAATTTACATGAGTACCTATTTTCATTCACCAGTTGAATTTTAAAATAATGGAAATCAATTTGTTTAATTAAACTTATTTATTTGTTTTAGTTGCCAAAGAATAATTTTATTAAAGGAAAATTGATTTAAATAAATAATTAACTAAGTAGATTTATCAAAAGGAAATTAGTTAAAATTAAATTAAATTAATAGATGGTATTAGGCTTATCGATTGGTTCAAATGTTAATAAATTGTAAATTTTTATTCAAGGTTTGAAATCTAAAAAGAAAACAAGCTGGTTGGAATGGGTTGCAAAAAGCAAAATCAAAGGTGAGTAAATCCCCCTCTGTTTTATTTTTTTTATTTAAATTTAGTGGTTAAATTGAAATAATTGGTTGGATAAATAAATTGATTGGATGTGTACTGATGATGATGTGACTTTGGTTATGGTGGTTCTTGAGTTAATTGTGGATTGACTCGAAGTATTCGGGTTTTTAAAATTGTTTTAGACTTAAAGTTATAAATAAGAAAATGTTTTCATTTTAATGTCGATAAGGGCTTAAGGATTGGTGATTAATCAAGTTAGTAGGGTAATTAAAATAGATAATTAATTAATTCAATTAATTAATGATTTGGGTTGATTAATTTAGTAATTAAGGATTTGAATTAATTAATGAATTAATGAAGGTTTAAGTTCATTTATTAAGTTTAATTAATGTAGAATGATCAATGGATGGTTTGATAGGTTATTAATTAATGTAATTAACAAAATATAATTACTTTGTGAAATTAATCAAGATAATTAATTAAGGAGTAATTAATTTATTTAATGAAGTAAATAACAAGGTAGATAATTACCTGTTGAGGTAAATCAAAAGTGATTAATATGTGTGGTTTAACAAATGATTAATTATTTAATGTAATCAAATTAGATCAGGGTAAATTGAAATGTAAATGGAAAAATCATTAATTTATATAATCGATGACGTAATAAAAGACTGATTAATTAAGATTAATAAATCAAAAATAAGTGACTTATGAGAAGTTAATACATAAATAATTTAAGGATTAATGTAACTAAAACAATTAATTAGATCATGAAGTAATTAAGATTACTTATCGTTTTGGTTAAGGATAATTAATATGGTGAAGTTAATTAAAGATAGTTGCTTGAATGAAATTGAAGGATAATTAATCCAGGTTGATTAATTCAGATAAATATTGAAGGGATGATTGAATTATTTGATTTGAAATTAATTAATTGACAAGTAAAGAAATCTAAGTGATTGAGGTTAGAAATTCAATTAGAATCGATTGAATTAATTTGGAAGTGATCAAATTTGTTGTGGATGATTGGATGGTACTAGATGCTTTGAATGAGTTGATATCCCTGATATGAAATATTGTGTATTTCATTTGGATAACTTGGGTTAGGATGACATGAGACTTGAAGAGGCCGGGATCGGGTATTGGGAAATACCCGAAACCACTTCGAATTCTTATAAATTGATATGAGAGATTAATAGGTTGGAATGAAACGATTTAAGTGAATCAGACTATTTGATCTAAATTTTGGTCCTTAGAAACTTATGTGTGAAATAAGTTATGTCTGTAACATATTGTGAACTTGTAAAATTGGTTTGAGTTGCCCCGGTTTCTATATAAGTTGTATGTTTGTATTCCATATTAGATGGGTTTACTCACGTTGGTTTCCAGCCTGACCCGGGTGTTACTTTGATGTAATGCTCGGGTCAGACCGAGTATTACAGATTTTTAGGTAAGGACGTTCTAGAGCTCAGGAGTCGAGCCGGATGGTGGAAACGTATAGAGTATATCTGTTGTGTTATATTATTGTAAATCTGTGATATGATAATTGTGTATGTTCAGTGACTGTATATATGTGAAACTCTGATGTATTAAAATGTAATCGACAGATATAATATTCTTTTGTAGACTGTTATTATTTACTTTTATATTTTATCCACTGCGAATGTGAGATGTTTGGTGTTTCTCTTCTTCTTCTTCTATCTCTTTCTTTCTTTTCATAACTATTTGAAATTTTCGGGATCGAAAATTTCGGGTTGTTACACTTAGGATTAGTCGAAGGAGGGGGCGATGAAGTCGAGACAAGACGAGCCATGCTTGAGTTGGTCTTTTCTAAACAGCTAGTCATAGCCAGCAATTGACTTGGAGTAGTGTTGGATAGGCGGATTGATCTAGAGCCATACTAAGTGTGGGCCGACATGAGAGAGCTTGTGGTTGGAGGGCAAGGTTGGTGTGGACCAGGTTGGATTATATCCTTGTTTGATGAATTGGCTACTGAGGCCATTTCGGCATAGGTCGATTGGTCATCAATTTGATGAGCCATTAAGCAAATGGCTTGCCAAGAGCCAGCTTGAGCTTGGGATGATAGAGGCGGACCAGTCGAAGACCGGTCGGGCTGACTTTGATTGAGTCGGGATGAGCCTGGATGGCTTGCTAATTACTTGCAAGAAAATTGAGCAATAATGGAAATTCATGAATTATAATTGGAATTGTTGTATATGGTTATTTGTGTGGGTATAAGTATATTTATGTGTGTGCTCGTTTGTGAACAACTCAGGTACATATGTGACTATCGTGTGAGTTGAAGTGCATGAGAAGATACCGAGTTAAATAATTGTGTAGGTGAAGCTCTAAACGTTATTAGTGAACTATAAATGTTTTTGTGCACACATGTTTGTATATACATGCAAAAATAGGTGCATTGACACACGTATAAGCATCATGTGGGACAAGAAGGCCGGTTGAGTACATTGTGGCATGCGAGAGGAAGCCAGGTCCAGCAAGTCGCACCGTGGAACACTACGTAAAAAAGAGAGGGTTTCATATCTAAATCATTTTTCAAATACACAAGGAACCATTTTCAAAACATCAACCAATGGACTCTGCAAGAGGACCGATGGGGTAAAGTGTGACGACCCGGGATTTTGGCAATATTATTTTAATAAGTATTTAATCTAATTAAGTAAAATACAAGCCTATCATTTTAAAAACAAATAAGAATTTGGGCCAGTTACCATTTATTTATATATATGTGTGTGTGTGTGTGTGTATTTTGGAAGGAAACTACGATTTAAAGATTCAAAATAAAATCTTTCAAAAATATTTAAAATAAATTGTATCTTATTCACATTGAATTAAATTAAAATACTATACCTTATTAACATTTGACATAATATATATATATATATATATATATGAATGTAATCTAGTTAATAATGCTTAAAATAAAATTAATCTTATCAATATTAAAAATAAGTGTAAAAAAATATGAATATAAATAAAGTGTTTAATAGTTTAAGCATAAAATAAATAAATTAGGATTTATGTTAGAAATAGAATTAAATATATAAGGTAAAATTATATGGTTCTCTGAAAACATAAATAAATACATAAGGAATTCTAGAATATATATATATATACTATGAAATACATGTGTGAATGCAAGGTAAGAAGATAAAAAAAATATCTACATACAAAAATCAGTAAGATGTGGCTGTAAGCTTGTAAGGAAACATTTGCATTAAATGATATCATATCAAGCACAAACCAAGGTCATTTTAAAATATTTAAAAAATCATTTAAGTTCAGTAAAGAAAATCTGGTTTAGTCAAAGAAAAAAAGAAAAAAAACCTGACCAAGAAAAGAATGTACTAGTAAAGCCTACCCCTGTACAAAACTGTTTTCTATATATGCATATCCCTTGTTCTAGTTCGTTCACAACATAGAAAACTAGAAAGAAAGAAAAAATAAGCATTTCATCTTACAACTGAAGCTAAATTAACAACTCAAACTTACAACTCAACTAAGCAAACAGGAAGACTAAAGGAAGATCAAACTGCAGCTTTTCAAAATAGTAGTTGCTCTTTGTTCACACATTTTTCAGGTGAGTAAACATATCATTTTTAAAACTTAATTTGTGTATGTAATCCATGGATAATATTGTGTTATGTATTTTTGAATGTAGCTATGTATATATATATGAGTTGTTCTGTGCAAATATATTTTACCTGTTCTTCTCTGTTTTTAGTCACAGAGTTAATAGTTAATCAAAATTCAAAACATCTTCATCCAACCATTTATAGGCTTACAGTTTAAAACAAACCACCATTTATAGGCTTACAGTTTAAAACAAAATAAGTTTGTTTAAACTTAAATTATGGTCCAAATTTTGTTTTAAGCTTGATAGTGAAGTATTGACTCTATAAATTCAGTTTTACAGTGAAAAAGACAATCATATGATAAATTCGAATATTTTAAAATATTATTTCAATTATATAACTTGAATCAACATTCAAAGATAGGATTTTTAAAACAAAAATGGTGATTTTTAGTTGAGTATGCAAAGAGCAGTTCATAGCTGAGCAGAAATTGCTTTTTAACCAATTTCTAGTGATCGAACAAATATTGGATGTTGAATTTTCGATCGAAGCTAGCTTGGTGATTAATAATATAGGGAAAATTGTTAAATAATTTTTCTATTATAAGAGATGATGGAACGAGGCAAATTTAGGGTTTAATACATGGGTTTGGAGGTGGTCGGAAAACAAGGAGATTTTGTCTCCTCTGGTTGATCAAGTTGCACAAAATTCAAGGGAAGTGTAATATAGGGGATTGACGTGGTGAGGCCAGAGTTGTATCACCTCTGATGGTCGGCGTGAGTGAGGTGAAGCGTTTTGATAGGTGAGGTCGAGCTCGAGTTTTCGAACTGAAGACTCGATTTCGATTTTGAGCTTGTGGAGTCGAATCGAGCTTTGGTTTTGCATGTAGCGTTAGTTTGCGACTCGTCTGAGGTAGCGTAGTTCGCCAGAGTGGCAGCAAGGCGTTGTGCACGTGTATGGCACTAGAATGGTGTCAGGAGGTTTTGGTTGTAAGCGACACGAGTAGGTGCTCGAGAAAGATGAGGGGTTGCTTCGGGATGGAACCTGGGTGCGTGAGCGTGCTTACTTGTTATTGGAGTTTAAACTTAAAATTAAAAAAAAAAGGTATATGTAGAAGAAAGAGGACTCGGGGAAAATGGTGGGAAACACGAGTTTTAATTCGAGTAAACCGGGAATTTTCTCGGGTTGGGTTTTCAAGTGCATAGCTTAATAAAGTTTAAGTTATATCATCTTAAACAAAACTTTAAGTATTGATGACTTAGTTAGTGTTTGAAAATTTTAAGTTAAGAATATATTATAATTTTTAATTATTTAAGTAAATAGTTAAGAATGTTTTTAAAATTCAATTAATACTTTAATTAAGTAGTTAATGTAAGGTAAGTTTTAAATTTAATTGAACTTTAAGCTTTTTAAGTTAGTAATAATTTGGTTTCAAAGTTATTAAGGAAGATTGTAAAATGTTAAGTAAGAAGATAATTAAGAATGTTAATTCGTTGATAATGGTAATTATCTAAGTGAATTGAGATTTATAAATTTGTTATTAAAGATTGATTAATGAATGATTAAGTGTTAAATAAATTTGAAATTAAGGATTTTAAATTAACTACTTAAAGTTAATTAATATATGATCAGTAGTTAACTAATTAAGTAATTCAATTGAGAATTAATAATTGATTAGTTAAGTAATTAGTGATAAATAAATGGGTAATTAAGTTTTATAAATTTATAAATAAGGTTATTAATTACTAATTAAGGAGTATTTAATTAAGAATTAAGGTTTAATAAATTGATTAAGAAGTGATTAATTAATTAAATAGTTTGAAATGGAATAATTAATTAATTAATGATTTATTAAGCAGGATTAAGTGATTAATTCTCAAGTAATTGATTTAAAATTGAATTAATTACAATGAGGATTAGAGATGCTTGCTTATGGATGATTATAAGTAGAATATATGGATTTGTGATATCTATTGGGTGATATTCTGTGATGCTCTGTGATATGCATTGGACATATATATGATGTCTGAGTATGATTTATCTGTGATAAATGCTATGTGAATTCAAAGTGTTGAATTAAATTGTTTAAACTATTAAACAACTTGGCCTAAAAGGCATTTGGATTTCAATGAGACCGGGATCGGGTGTTAGTTATGATTATCCGAAAACCACATCGATCCAAATTAAACGATAGGTCGTGGCATGTCAAGTGAAGATCGAGATGGTGTTTTAGAGTGCAAGGGTAATCGTCGTTAACTCTGAGGGTGATTCCAAGATGAGTGTAACAAGATAATGCCTTCGGTTTCATTCGAACCCAGAATGAACATCTATGGATTGAATGCTTTCAGAACATCGTCAGGTGGACGATGAGCATTCTAAGAGATGTATTCTATAAATGTAATCGCAGCCTCAAGCTTCACCAACCGGGAATGGCTAAAACAGGGGAGGTGCATCAAGTTTAGGTGGGTAGCACCCAAGCAGGACGAGATATACCCCTGTCTAGATGTCCTTTTTTATTTCGGCTGTGTGGGCAGTTGTTGGCCACAACTGCGGGGTTATCTTGTTTGGGACTGTCCAGTATGGGATTGTTCCGGCCTTGTGTTATAGGGGGTCGGGAGTGATCCTCGGTATGGTGATCTAGGCCCCGTACTGTGACGGGCGGTACCCCAGTATCCCTGCCATTGATGGAAACTCATTATCTAATAAGCGCCCTCGGATTTGATTGTATACCTATGTAGCTGGAATTTGATAAATGTAACAATTTCGGCTATTTTCTATTTACTTGAAAACCCTAGACACTATTATAATATCACTGGATTTCCTATAAGATGTTTTGGTTAGCGTAAGGTAAAAACTTACCTGTATTTATGTGTGGGAAGTCTTACGTGATACCTTTATTTTCAAATGGTTTTCAAAGTTAAACAACTTTAACCCGTTCACTCACACCTGACCCATGTCTGACCCGGAGTTTATTTCTATTTTTCTTAAACTCTTGGGTATTCAAATTTTTATAAATAGCCAAGTGATAGGTCTTAGATTGTTTAGAGTCTAGAGGAGCTTGGAGCAGGATTCCAGACGTATCTATCTATCTAGTTCCGCTGTGTTAGTTGATGTATGTTGTATTTTGGGATGTATGTAATGACAGATATATATGACTGTCTTTTCTGTATGATGTTATGTAACTCTGATATATGTAAAACTGTGTAATAGTTATGTGATGTATTATATTTTGTTCCGTTTCCGCTGTGAGATTCTGATGTTGTCATTCTTTCTATCTTTTTTGTTTGTCTCTTTCTTTTCTTATTGATGATACATCTTTCTATGGATAGAAAGGCGTGTCATCACATAAAGGGAGTTAGGTGACTCGTCAAGCAAAGCTATGGAGAAGATGGGGCGAGAAACGGTGATCGACGTAGCAAGATTGCTTACTGCCTAGCTTCACTACCTAGTGCAGCTTATGACCAATCGACTAATCGTAGAGCAACTGCTCGACCGATGCCTTCCTGGCCTAGGCTAGTGAGCCTAAGTAGGGAACAGTAGAGGATGATTTTCCTTCGATTTTGTATGTGACTCGGCATGAGGTTTTTGCATGACTTTGGTAACGCTTTGGGCTACTATGGAAAGTGGAATGAAAGGTGAAGCAAAGGATTCGAATGTGAAAGTTAAGTAACGTATATGTGATGGGTAACGGTCAATAAGGCATTCGGGCATGCAGTGGAGGACGGGATCAAACTGAAGGACGCAAAATGTGGCATGTTCCTACACTAGAATAGTAGAAAATCGAGATAGCAATCGAACAATAATCGAATATGAGATCGGTCGAATGATTGGCCAAATGATCGCATACGATTAGCGTGTACGATTGAGAGAAGAACTAAACAACAAGGAATGTACCAGATTTAGGAAGATGTGCGAACACTGACGGCAAGAGACTAGTACAAGATCGGGAATACATGTGGACAGATGATTAGATTAAATTCCATAGTTTGACACGTTGCCATGCTTGAGAGATCTGTTGTGGTCAACACAAGTGCACAGCGAGAAAGTTATGGAAGGACGGCATGGTTAGACGCGTTGTTGTTCTTGAGAGATCCATTTAGATCAAAGGGTCATGCATGGTGAGAGTAATGGAGTAGGCAGCTAGATTTGAGTTGTAGCATGGTTCCATTGCTACGTATTCATGTTTGTTTCACAAGTCCGAAACAAGCCTTGTAGAGGGTCCGAAGTGACGCTTAACAGATACTTGTATCCAGTAGCGGTGGCGTAGATATAACGCTAAGGAGCACTGTAGTGATGGAGATTTTTATTAGTGCCAAAAGAGCGGTCTAGGTCTGTCCAGGGGTACTTGTGCAGCAAAGAGTCGTATGAGGATACAGTTCCATTCGAGGACTCAAAAGGTGCGAATGTATATAAATCCAAAGATCATATAAGGTATAGTTGCTCTATTGCTATTTCGTTCAGTACAAACGACGATAAATATTGGTTATTCGGACTTACCGTACATGAGCGACACATGAGCATGTATAATCGATTATTTGTACTTATAATTATGCAGTAAGAATTGTTATATTATCTACGAAAAAGGGTGTTGGCGTCAGTTGAACTTAGGGGTATCACTATCCCTATTGTGGCTAATACGAGTATTATGACATCGTTCTTAGAGGCTTTTGTGCTTTTCTAGTATGGTATTACTAGGATGTGCTGACTTTTTAGTTACAGAAGAAGAGTAGGTTAGGGTTTGATTACCTATCCTTTATGAGTTTACTTGTTTATGAAAGGTCTGAATTACCCCTAAGCCATGTTCGTAGAGAGGACTGGTCATGCCTTATAGTTTCATGTTTATATGTATATAGTTTCGATATGCGGTTAAGTCTGACTCACACTTCGTTTTTGTCAGTTTATGCCATGACGATTGTTGAATACTCGACTAAGTAGTATGGGAGTTTGGTGCTTTTGATGATGTAATTATAGGACAGCTGGAGAATATTGTAGGCGATGTCGATACTTTAAATATGTATACTTGTTGTAGTAATACATAACATACCTGTTATTTATACATGAGACCTGTATCGTATGTTATATTCAGTCTTGTATGTACGAAGTTGATTCAAGATATTACTATGGGCAAATTGTCACACGCCTACTCTAGGCATCTATTTCCATTAGGACCTACTATTGAGTACCATTTAAACCAATCTACTTTGAGACATGTAATTTAAGCATGGCCAATCCAACAATGCCTAATTTAACTTATCAAATATCGAACTTGTATCCATCATCCCATCCGACGTTAGCACAAACACACCTCGTAATCTACGCTAAATTATTGAGGTCAGCCAAAATCAACCACGATCTACAGACCAACCACAATAGTCGTTTATTGATCCTTGGTTTCAATTCAATATAAATGGAAAAGCATAACTACATGTGTCAATAATCTGCATGTGACAAAGACAAGTATAACAAGGTTGGTAAACAAATACTAAATGCATCATAACAATAACCTCCCATATGATATAATATGGTACGTGTACTGTGTACTGACTATATAACCGACTAGGCAATTTTCTGTTGCAAGCTGGTTTTTTAGGGTGACTTCTACCTTATTTGGTTCATAACAAATGGTATCAAAGTCTAGCATCGTGATAGAAAAAAATTTGAAAGCCGTGGGTGGCATGTATATGGATGGACGACATGTATGGACTTGACGTCACTAAATAACATCGATATTGTATTAGTGGTGTCAGCATAATATAGCATCAATGCGGGTGTCATATTTTGAAAGTGTGGTGGTATATAATGTCAAACGTTAGTTAATATGGTACAAACAACGACTATACACGATTAGACATCCTCCCCTTCCAAGCTAACCCTTGGGTAAGCTTGGTTAATGATATGATCAAATCTGTATACAATCTATATTCCATCACACAACACAAGTCCGTTAAAGCATGACCTTCTCACGTTGCAATGTTCTAAAATAATATCGTGACATAAGTCATTTCACATTGTCACATGCATGTAGAAAATAACTAATTTTAGAGGAAAAAAAATATTTATTCACTCAAATGTCAATATATTATAAACAGCTAGGTGTGTTTTATTTTAGTTATGTGGCGGTAGTGATGATTACCATTTATCATTTAACATTTGTGAAGTGCTACTAGACATTGTATTCATAATGTATAATATAAAAAACTTGCCACATAATGTTTCACAATCAATCTACATTACTATTGGATGCAAATTTAAAAAATTAAGTTACTTATATTTACTTTATAAATTTTCTATGGATTGCAGTTGTTTTGATGAGATCTAACATGCATCAAGCTAGACACACACCCTAATATGCATCAAACTAGACACTCCCTACCACAATTGGCTAGAGAACTACCCTGAGTTCTTCTTGCCTAAACATTAATCAAACAGTCATTGCATTACAATGCTCAGTTGTAACAACCCTGTATTTTATGATTTATTTTAATTGTATATTTAATTATTTTAATTGAATTTTGATTTAAAAACTTATTTTATTTATTTTGAATGATTAATTTTGTTCTTTTAAATATAAACCTTAGTATTGATATGAATTATCATTGCAAAGCATGACTAAAAAGAATATTTTCCAAAAAGTGAATTTTTGGTCAAAATAGTCAAACTTTGACTTTTAACTTAAAATTTTAAATGTTTGAAATTTTAAATTTTATCTTTTATTATGAAAGCACATAAAATTTTAAGAACACTGCTTTTTGTTTCGTTGGAAACGGATTTAAATTGTGAAAGTTATGTATATTTCAATATTGAGTGCAATTTGTTTATTCCGCAATTTTGTTATTTTAAATAGTATAAATTTTATTTTCTTTGTCATATTTTATTTTAATATGTATTAATATGTTATTTTATGTATATTTTTGTCTTTTAATATTTTTGAAGTGAGGTAGGAATTTTTCTAGAGCTAGTAGTATTTTTCTTGTAATTTCCATGCCCTGTTTTCAATTTTTAAACATTTTCTTTAGTTCTTTTTCTGTTTTTCTCCAATATAATTATTTATTTTATTTTGAAAATGATAACTAAATTATTTTATTTCAAATTTTCACTTCATAATATTTTTAAAATGAAGTGGATATTTTCCCAAGACTAGTAGTGATTTGTTTGTAATTTCTGGACACTATTTTGTATTTTTAAGCAATTTCTTTCATCCCTTTTATATTTTCTTTAAAATTAATTATTTATTTTCATATTATTTCACTTGTTTCAGTTTTTTAAGGTATTTTCTGATTTGTTGTTGTTTTTATTTGATCTTTAGAAAATGGAAATGCGTTTCATTTCTAGACGTTTCATTGTCCAAAGTCGTTTCATTTGCCATAACCTCTCCATTACTCCTCTAGGCCGTGCATTTTTTTTCATTTGCTGTGTATTCCCTTCAATTTTCACGTGAAAAACAACTCAGCACTTCTCATTCTCATGGCTTCTTGAAACTTCCTTGGTAATGGCCTCTTCTCTTTTCTCTTTTCTTCTTCCTTTTTCTATTGTTTTACTTGATTTTTGCCTTGCTTCTCTTGCTTTGTTTGGCCTAACACCTCCACCATCTCCTCCACCGACCACCACCACTTCCTTCCCCACATCATACACGACCAGAACCCTTCCTCCTCTGACCAGCAAGTGCCATGACCATCCCATGATGCAAAATCCACAAAAACTATGTTAAAACTCCTTAAAAAGCATGTCTAGCCACCTAGTCTTCATCACCATCACCTTAGATGACCTTGGCCACCTCCTATTGCTCCACCACCACCTTGACACACCCCTAACCATCACCTTCATCCTCTATCCAGATCTGAAACATGCCATAGCCGAGCCATAGATCCATGTAGCCAAGCCCAAAATGAACCAAAAACCACTATTTTGCATAAACCTCTTCATATTCATTCGTAGTAACTCCTCCACCACTTCAATACCTTGCAGCCATGCCTTATAGGACCCAAACCAGAACTAAAGTATGTCCAAACTTGAGCTAAAACATTCCCTAAGCCGTGCTAGCAAGTGTAGAAAGCAAGGCAAAAAGTTGTGTATTCATATTGCTTTTCAATTCAAAGTTATTCCTATTCAATGTTGTATTGAATTATAATTTTATTTTGTTTGTTTTGGGTTATAAGACAAGTTCTATAGCTTGGATTTTCTCTCCACTCAAATGAAAATCGTGCTATTGCCTTCTGGAATCCGTTGTGCCATTTGTATTGCAATCTCCAGCCATAAAAGGTGAGTAAAGCTCACACGACATTTATACTTATGCAGTTGTGAAACAACAACAACTGAATGTGTAGAATTAAATATGATGTTATAACTGCCATTTGATTTTTTTTATATATGATGTTAAACCTGTTAAATTTCATGTCGTATCATCTGTTATCATATATATGTTGTTACTGTTCATTTATATATGTTTATCATACTGCAAGTTCCCTGTAGATTAGAAATCACTATGGGTTGAAATGATACATACCCGAACGGACTTTAGAATAGGGAAAAATCGTTATGGGCTGAAATGATAGGCCTGAATGGTTTTTATTTAATTTATTTAACTTGGGATTGCGGGTTTGAAATGATGAAACCCGGATTTTTCTTTTTAAACTGCGGATTGAAATGATACATATCCGTATCACTTGACCTAGGTTAGAAAACTATATATAGACCCGTGGTTATTTTATAAAGTGTTTTCGATATTTTTAAGTATTTTAAAAATATAAATTTATGAAATTTGATTAAAATAGATTTTGAAATGTTTTAAAATAAAGAAATTATGATTTTGTATGAGTTAAAAATGTAATTAATGAATGGTTAAATTGGATTATTGAAATATAACTTAAAGTTTGGAAATTTGGAATTTTGGTTAAAAGTGATATTTAAGATATATATATAAAATGAAAATTTATTATTATTTTGAAATGGTAAACATGATAATTTGAATTAAAATTTGAATTTGAATGATTTAATAAAGTATTATTGATTTTTCTATGAATTAAAATGGTTAAGTAAATGAATGCTTAAAAAGTGAATTTGAAAATACAACTTGATTTGGAAATGTGGAATTTGGTGTTGTTAAAAGTTTTAAGTTAATTAAATAAATTGGGAATTTAGTTAAATTTGTGAAATGATAATTTGAAAAATGTAAATGTTAATAAAGTGTTAAATGTAAAATAGTAAAGTTTACAGTTGAGTTTATTAAGTGGATTTGTGAAATTTGATTTAATTATAAAATGTTGCTTTATAAAAATCATTAATTAAAAGAGTATTTAATGAACATCTTTGAATGTTAAAACATGATTTTTTTTTGAATGTTTAAATGGTTTAAATTGAAATGTTTTCAAGTATAACTTTCAGCACCTTTTCTGAATGCTGTAAAAGGTTGAAATTTTCAATGTTTATGGTTTTAACTTAGTAAATGAACTCATAATGGTTTAAAACTTTGGAAAGTGAATACTTGATTTGAAAGTATATAAACTTAAATTTTAAGTGGTTTAAATGAATTATTTTGATTAAAATATAAGCTATATAGAAGGTGATTTGGAATGACAATAAATGAATGATATCTTTGAATTTAAAAGGTATTTAAAGTTGAATATTTGGATTTGAACTTATATGATGATTTGAAACTGAAGCTTTGGAAAGATATGACATTTTGATATATATTAAATGTTTTGAAATGAAGTTTTGAGAAGATATGATATTTTGATATATGTTAAATGTTTTGAAATGAAGTTTTGAGAAAATATGATATTTTGATATATATTCAATGTTTTGAAAGGAAGTTTTGAAAGGATATGATATTTTAATATAGTAAAATGATTTGAAAGGAGTTTTGAAAGGATATGATAGTTTAATATATTGAAATGGTTAGAAATGACTTGATATTTATTTTGATAAATATTTGAATTTGAAAGATATGGTATGTTGATATATTGAAATGATTTGGAAATGATATAATTTTTATTTGATAAAGATTTGGATTGAAAAGGATATTTTATTTTGAAGTATGAAAATATTGTTTTAAAGTTATAACCACGGGTTATAATAACGATTGGTTGTTAAAGAGACCGGGATCGGATATTGTCTTATAGCCGGCCAATACCGAAAACCACTTTAACAACTGTGTACGCAGTGGAGATTCCAGAATGAAGTAGGATGGTGGCGAAGTTCTCGAGGTATATTACATGGACCTAACTCCCGTGAGTTGGCATATATGACTAAAACAGGAGCTATACCGGGCTACACCAAGGGTCGCACCCTTTCATCGAGCATGCTCCATCGGAAACCATTCTATTACTTTTGTGATTCGATACGTGGCGCCACTTTGATTCGGGGGTATTATTCGAGGTGGGCGAAAGTTGCTGGCTTGCCGTCACCACCGGTCCGGGAGTGCAAATGGTGTATCCACCCTGGCATTGCCTCGCGTGCCGTGTCATATCCTTATATCGAGCCCACTACGATTTTGGTTTTAAAGATCCGACCGCGTTAAGGTTCACCATCCCCTTAACGTTATTTTGTATATGATTATACTTTACTGATTAGACACTACTGTATATAGCGTATATTAATACATAATAAATAGTTTAACGGATCCTTAGAGGATAGGCGGTCCCAAGCATCTTCTTAGCTACTTGTACATTTACTACAGTTCACTTGAGTTGGTTTACATTGTATAAGTATGTATGTCCTGACTCGATGTTTGTATTTTTATTTACGCTCGGGTCAGCCTGAGTTATTCACAGATTTGGATTTCCACTTTGTGGAGATTGAAATCGCTGGAGATTATCTACTTTTCGAGTTTTATCTTTTGCAGTCTGTTGTTCCTTTCGGCTCAGGCATTAGTAGACTTCTATGAAGTGAGACTTCCTTTGTACTTTATTCCTTCTGTTGTATTTATGTAACTCTGATATTTTTATATAGTAGCTTCATGAACTACTATTTCTTTTACTTCCGCTGCATTATTATTACTCTGTGTCTGTGAACTGTGATTTTTATTTACTGTATACTCTGAGATTTGCCAAATTTTTATTTACAACACGGTATTTTAACCAATTCAATTCCGGCATGAGTGCCTACCTATACACTTATAATGGATGCGAATGGTTGAAAATGTTGGGTCGTTACATCAGTCATAAAATCCAACCACAACTTAATAATATTGTTGATGAGATTTTTCTTCTTATAACACACACATGACATGAAATGCTTTCACATATGGGGTGATAAATTGTCAAACTCTAACTCGTACTAAAAAAGTAACTAACTAGTTAGACGAAATTATTCATAAATCGGTAAAGTGATTTGGAAAGAGAATAAAGATAGAGAAGGCATCAAAATATGCAATGCTCAAAAACTGTTATCCTACGCCTATATGGGAAGAGAAATTTCGGTTATTACTTCATCTTTTACATTCATCTTTTACAAGTACATTTTCTGCCATAATTAATAACTTTTAACATTCTATTAAGATATTCATAGATGGCTCAGATTTGCTCTCTACTAAGTTCTACTCAGGGGTAATTATGTCTATCTGGCATCCGAGTAAACAAAGTACATACAAACAAACATACATTCATACATATATGTGTTCATAGGAAGTGCAACAGCCTGGTATTTTCAACCATTCATATCCGCACATGTTGGACTTGAATTGCTAAAAATATCGGATTGTTAATTTATATATGGTAAAACTCAGCATATATAGTAAATAAAATAATCACAGAATCACAGACATAGAGTAATATAACAATAAACAACGGAAACAAATGAATAGTAGTTCATGAAGCTAGTATATATATAACAGAGTAAAACAAGATACAACAGAAGTCTTGAATACATAGAAGTCTCAATACAGTAGTCAAATACAGGATCAGAATAACACAGGAATCACTTGAATAACTGCAATCTGGATTGATAGATGGATCTCCAAATCAAAGCTCCAACTCCAAAGGTGAGTCTCAAAAGCTGTAACACTGAGTCTGACTCGAGCGTAAAGCAAAACACAAAACACTCGAGTCAGGATTAACATTATTATATCAATAAATTTAACTCAAGTGAAATATCAACTGAAATACAAGTAACTTAAAGGATGTTTGATACCCATCCTCTAAGGATCTGTTAAACTATCTACTATGTAGTAATATACGCTATTATAATAATGTCTATAGTAAAGTAAACTATTAAAATAGCGTTAAGGCATTACCCATATCCCCCTTAACACATTTTATACCGCCATAGTCTATACAGTACCGTAATGCCTCCTTATCGGGAGGCTACCAAAGGGTACTCCATGAGTACGATACAAAACAAACTCGTAATGGTCTTGCTAGGGCAGGTGACATGGCACAACTTTGCAATGTCAGGGTAGATATACCATTACACTTTCGAGCTTGTAGTAATGCATAGCATTTTCTATCGTCCACCTCGGAACACACTCCCAAATCCAAATCAAGGGTGGCCACCAAATTAATCACAAAGTAAGAATATAGTATCGAAGGAATGTGCCGATTGGAGGAATAACCTTACTTGGCCCGTTGATTGCTCCTGTTTTAGCCACCTTATGCCAACTCACGGGAGTCGGGTCCAGTATATACCTCATATAGGATCATCACGCCATCCTACTTCATTCTCGAATCTCCACCACATACACAGTTGTTAAAGTGGTTTTCAGTACTGGCAGAGAGTATGACAATATCCAATCTCAGTCTCTTTAACAACTAATCGTTATTATAACACCGCGTGTAACATCCCGCCTTTTCGCACGCTTTAAATCGACACACGTGCCAATTCAAAACATACGGAAGGGCAGATTGTTATGGGGTAAATAAGAAAAGCAGGGAAAGGAAATAAGAAGAATCTCACAACGGAAGGATAAAATATAATATTAAATATACAGTTCATAAAACTGTTTACAAAACATTCATTTCTTCTTTATACACTAAATATCAGAGTTCACATACCAACAAATATCAATGCAGCGGAATTAAATAGTGTAGTGGAATATAGTAAATAATAATAGTAGAAATCTCCGTCTTTGTCCTCCAGAGCTAAAGTCTTCGATCCTGAAACGCTCAGACTGACCCGAGCGAATTTGAAAAGACAAAAACACTCGAGTCAAAAACTAAAAGATCTTATGTGAGTTAAATTAACAGAAATAAATATGAGTGTAGTAACTCAAGAGATGCTTGGGATTTACATCTCCTAAGGATCCGTTAAACTATCTACTATGTAGTATATTGCGCTATTATAATAGTTTTATTTATAAAATAAACTTACTTTTAAATAGCATTAAGGCTTTACATTTTCCACCTTAACACGTAATAGTCCCAGTAGTCCATCCAATATCATAGTCCCTCCTGATCGGGAAGCCACCAGAGGATACCACACGGGCTACGGGAGAAATCCAAACTCGTACAAGGCGCGATAGGGTAGGTGACACGGCACAACTAGGTAGTGCCAGGGTAGATATACCAATTACGCTTCCGGGTCGGTGGTAACGCGTAGCGCGCAGCTACCGCCCACCTCGAGCCACACCCCCAAATAAAAGAAAACAGTGGCCACCGAATCAATCCAAAGTCAAAGTATAATATCGAAGGGATGTGTCCGATCAAAGGCGCTACCTTATTAACCCGTCGATCGCTCCTGTTTTATCCACCCTATGCCAACTCACGGGAGTCGGGTCCACGTATTTACCTTAAAGGAAACGCCACCACCATCCTACTTCGTTCTGGAATCTCCACCGCGTACACGGTTGTTAAAGTGGTTTTCGGAGTTGGCAGAGAGTATGACAACTTCTGATCCCGGTCTCTTCAACAACCAAACATTATTATAACACCGCGGTCTTTAAAAATAGTTTATATTTTAAACTAGAATATAATTATCCATTTCAAAACCCATAAATACGATATCATTTCCATTTCCAAAACAATTTATTTTGATATTATTTTTGTAAAAACCCAAATTAATATAATATCATTTTATTTCAAATATATATTTCTTTTCCAAAATTATATTGTTTTCAAACTTATAATAATCGGAAACCAAACATTGAATTATAACTTTCAAACTAAATACTTCGAAAATTCATAGCTTTAAACCATAATTTCTAAAACTTAAATGGTTTGGATATTCAAACAGTATATAGGATAAATAGTTTGGATTCAAAATTCCTTTATAAAATAAAATAATTTCTGCGACTTACAATTTATTTTATTTAATATTAAGTCAAAATCCATAAATTTAAAATCGCTTTCAGTTTAAATAAACCACTTCAGTTTCAATATATTTCAAACTTTGAATATTAAACAATTAGAACTAAGGTTGGAAATTTCTATTTCACCAATTTAAAGTCCTATTATTTAGTTTGAAATAATAATTGCATAATAAACCCGTAATCATCTAAGTAATACTCAAATTACTTATAAAAGAAAATTTCCTTAAATTTTTATACTAGAAATATTCATTTAATTCACCTTGAATAGAATTCAGTTATAAATATCATACCCTTTTTAAAATTTCAAGTTAATAAATTTTACATCAACTTATGAAGTTAACTTCTTAATTAAGCTCAATTCCAAATAAATTTTCCAATTTAACTCCAAATCTTAATTAATTTAAATCCTTTAAAATTATATGAAATTTCAATATCTTAACATGTACTTAACCATATAATATAAAATAATCAAACCCCGTCATTCAACTTATTTATTTTATTTAACAAATCCATACATAGCTTATCTTCAATACTTTAACTATAAATGTATATATAAAATAAGATTTTATATAATATCAAAATCTATATTTATTAACCGTATCCTATCCAAAGCATAGAAAAATCATTCAAAAATAATTTTATATATATATATACCTCGGTGCTTGTATATAATTTTCTATCCTATGGTCAAGTGATACGGATATTTATCATTTCAATCCGCAATTTAAAAATAAAAAATGCGGTTGTATATTATTTCAAACCGCAATCCCGAATGAATGAAATACATGATAACTTGCAGATTTTAAAATATAGTACACATCATCCATTCACCAAACATCAATCATCAATCATTAATTATAATCCTCATCAATTTATTTCAATCATCATCAATTTAAACAAACATCAATATATGGCATATACAATATAACAGGAAATAAATAACAGTTATTGACTAATAGTTTATATTCAAAATAAATTTATTAACTGTTTAACTATCAGTTTATATGCAAAATAAATAAATTTAACTGTCAATTTATATGCAATAATAAAAGTAATTAACAGTTGTATTAAATAAATGCGATTTAACATAGATGATGAATAAAACATGCCAAACAGTCATAAATAAATTTCTACTCATATCTAAAATCAATTTAAAAGACATAAGAAATTTTAGAAATTTTGAGTGGGTTAAAACACTCACCTCTTGAATTTAAATTGAATTTAAATCCAATTTAAACCCAAAAATTTTACCGTCTCAGAATTCGTCCAAACCAGCGTCATCAAGTCCGTATGTGAAAGTTATTGCGAAAATTGCACTTGGATTTCAATATTTAAAATAAACAAAAGAGAACAGTTTTATACATAAGCCACGTCACCAACAGAGGGGAACACGCACGCACCCACGTTTCCAGAAACCCTCTCTTCCCTGCACGATGCGCAAACCAGAGCCGCCACCATCATACCCTACTACCAATTTTCGTCGTCACATCGCTCGATAACAACCCGATCCACCATCACCACTGCGCTACACAGGTCGAGCCGACCTTAACCCCACCCTGCGCACGCAAAACGAGGCCGAGTCCATCCCGCCGTCGTGCAAACATTCGCCTAAATCGAGGTCATTCCAGGTGCCAATAGCTAGAATTAACCGCATGGATCTGAAGCACATGGCCCCCTCTTCGCAGCAGCACCATCGGATCGAGCGATCAACGTAGATATACCGTTGATCGAGCAAATGGCCTATGAACGGCCTCAGATTCTTTGATTTATACTGATCAGGTGGTGAACCAAAACGATAAACGAATTTCACCCGCAGATTTCGCACTTTCATAGCTTCAACATATATTTTTTTGGAATTTTTCTGAGGACTTGAATTTTTAGCTTTGGATCTGATTTGAATTTTGAATTTGGATCTAGAATTGTTTGTTGCCATTGAAGAAGAGGAGTACAGAAGTTCCTATACGTATAGAAATGAGGAATAGAGGCTGCTAGAGTTTATAACAGCCTATTTATAGACAAACTGCAATAGAATAGGTGGGCACGAATTATAAACGTGATAACCGATAGTTGGCCCAAAAAGCCTGTTCTGACCTCGGAACGAAATTGGATAAACCCATATATCAAAATAGGTATTTTAAAATATTATGAACGCGATGGAAAAAGTTTCACGTCCAAATTCCTTCGTATGAAGAAGTTATGCTGAAAACAAAATTTCCAATTGATTTCAAATTGATTTCAATTAATCGATTTCAAGGCGTTTCGAGTCCGTACGATCAAACGGCAAGTCCGATCGATACGAAACTTGAAATCCTACAATAATTTACCGTTACGGATCCGATGAAACTTGTTTCGTCGAAATCCGAGTCAGTGGCCAAAATGGCTATTTTTATATTAATTAAATAAATTCAAAATAAATAAATAAAATCAAATTTTATATTTAGATTCTAAAATTTTCCCATTTTATCACTTTTAAAAATTCTTAATCATTTGCAAAATTCCAACAAGTTTAGATGTCAAATTAAAGAAGGTAAATTTTTAAATTTCAATATAAATTCTTAATTTCATTAAATTCCCAAATTATAAATAATATCTAAAATTTCGTTTAGTTAAACAAATTAATTAGTATTCCATTCATTCCTATCAACAGATGGATTTAAATATTTGATTCCAAATTATCACACAAATTTCTCACATTATCTTTATTTCAAATAACGAATTATTTAACTATATTCATTCTCATTTCATTACAATTAAATTCGACTATTAGACTTTAAGTTTCAATATAAGTAAATAAATTCTGATTTCCATTCTTCAAATTCACTATTTATCATATTACCATCCTGGGTACCATTTATTTTAATATATAAATATATATATATATATATATATACAGATATTTTAACATTTTTCAATTGTTTATCTCAATTGCATAACATTCAATTTATATTTATTGCAATGGTTTCTGGTTAAATTGAACGAACTAAGTATATAACTCATAACAATTGTTGTAAAAACTCTCAATCCCACATTTAAGTTTGTTATTTCCACTCACATATTATAGATATTTACAGGTATAAGGTTTTTATTCAATCATTATTTATTATATATTAATTAGATAAATTCACTATTTAAGTCCGTTTTAAATTTATTACTAAATATCCATTTACCTTTCCCATCAAATTTGAATTCCATCTAATTAATATAACCAATCAATTTCCATTCACACTTTATTAAAACCTAAAATTTGCAATTCATTATCTTGTATTAATGTCATCCAATTTCCATTTATTATTATTGCTTACAATCTATATACATTCATTGATTGATTTCTATTTGCCCTTGTTTCCTTATATTCAGTTCTTAGTTTAGTATGACAAATTTATCATACTCCATTAAATTGACAATTAATTTCAATTGTTAATATATAGCTTAAATTTCTACAGTTGCGTTTTATTTACACTTCCGTTACTACGATAATAATTAGTTAACGTTTATATCATCAACACACCTAATTATCTTTATTGGTAAATGAGTGAATTTTCTAGTAACCCACTATTTATACCTTTTATATACTTGTATATGATTATTTTGCCCTTTTATATTCCATTATAAATAAATGCACACATACAAATTAAGATTCTAAATCCAATTAATTATTCCTTTTACATCAACCATCACTTATGAATAATTAGCGTTTCCTATTTATTCACTTATATTCACTTTATGAATAAATTGGTATTCCCTTTAACCCATTAATTACTAACTTTAATTATTGCAATTTATTATCTAACATACAATTTGAATCTATTTCCTAATTTTCACATTTCCATTAATTAACACCTTTGTTTACTTATTTTTAACTTAATGTCCAAATGCAACAATCTTCACTATTAAAATTTATAGCAATAAAAAATTTAATTTGTACATTTTGATTACCCTTGATACATCAAATTCCAACATTCGCTTTCATATAAATAAATAAGATTTCTATTTCTTTCTAAATTTAAATAAAAATCCTATTAATTTAATTCATTTTAAACATCGAATTTACACGGGTCGTGTGACGCCCCACCTCTATACCCACGCTAGCCAAGAACACTCCGGAGTAGTGCTGTCAACTAGCATGGAGAATAAGGCTGTTGAGGAGCGACCATCCATGTAATTGCTTATCACACGGTGGCTATAAATAATCTTCGGAAACAAACATAGAAATAATCATATCACAAATCAGTCACAGATATCCATATCACAAAGGCGGAAGAAGATATGAATATATAACTAACACATGAAAGTGTACATCAGAGTAGTGGTCAGTAAGATCCACGATAATACAAAAGAATAGCAACACGTGCTATACAAAAGAATACAACTATAAGTCTATATCTCAAGTGTATACAACAAAAACTGCTAATCTAAACAGTTAGCCAAAAGTCAGAGTGATGAATCCCTGGAAAGAAGTCAAGCAGAAGCACCTGTAACATCTCGGTCTGACCCGAGTATTATTTAAGAAAATAATAAACGGATCAGTCTAGCTATAAATATCAGATGACATGAGATAACATAAAAGATATGGCATAAACATAAACATCCATAATGACATACCGCTATAAGTATGTAAATAATGATCAACAGAAGATCAATCAATAAGAGATAATCAATATCACAAGAATCTTCTCAAAGATTCGGAAAGGGCATCATACCCCAAACTTGTACTCATAACAAGTCAATGACATAAATTCTAGAAATCAATGCAAGAAGTCCAGAAATCATAGAAAAGAGAAAGAGGCCTATCACATGACGGTCCGAAGACCAAGGGGAGCTACCCCACATGTGTGAATGGAATCACACAGATTAAGGTCCAGACTAACCAAAAAGCAAAAAGGTATGTGTGAGTGGAATCACACAAGTGGTGTCTAGTCTAACCTCGCAACAAGAGACATCGCACAGTTGCTAGTCTAAATCATCAGAATGATCGTCATGATCAACGAGAAGTGTCAATTACACTAAGCTAGTAAATATAGAAGTTTAGCTTCATGTCCCATAACCACTTGCTTAACTTAAATATTTACGAACAAACTGTAAATCTTCACTAATAAAATTGTCACAAGAGGTTCAATCGAACAAGTCCAGGAATTAACCGACGAAGTGAACGCAAGCGTTTCATACCACTTGTTTTACTAAGTCGTTTAATTAGATTTCTCATCCGAGTGAGGTAAAGGTTTGTATATACTGATAGATTGGAAAACGGTTTAAGAAAAGAGCTTTGTTATTAAAAATAGAGTTGAAATTGTTTGTTAAAAGAGTTTTGATATTTACTACTAGTATTGAAACCTTTATATTTTTTTAAAATGACAAATCACAGAAGAGATTGTAGAAACAATCATCACAAAGATCACATTCGGAGATGTGAATAAAATCCAAGGAAATCAGCTCAAAAGCATCAAAGTGGAAGTTCCCCAACGACCAAACGTGGCCGAGATAACCAGAGATGGTTTGTCTCGAAGAATGGTCAACTCAGCATCTCAACAAAGCAAGTTCTGTTGAATGTTTTTCAGATAAGATCGCCTATGGAGGGGGGGTCCAGGGGGGGTGGCAACCCCCCAAGGTGGGGGTGCGGGGGCAACGCCACCGCTTACGGGGTTCGACCTAGTGAAGACAAAATGAGGTCTAACGACCTAACGACTCAAGGGTCTAACGACCTAACGACTCAAGGGTCATACGACCTAACGACTCAAGGGTCATACGACCTAACGACTCAAGGGTCTAACGACCTAACGACTCAAGGGTCATACGACCTAACGACTCAAGGGTCATACGACCTAACGACTCAAGGGTCATACGACCTAACGACTCAAGGGTCATACGACCTAACGACTCAAGGGTCTAACGACCTAACGACTCAAGGGTCATACGACCTAACGACTCAAGGGTCTACGACCTAACGACTCAAGGGTCATACGACCTAACGACTCAAGGGTCATACGACCTAACGACTTAAGGGTTGCACGACTTAAGGGTTAGGCCAGGAGCGACCTAACGAGATAAGGTCCAACGACCTACGAGTTAAGTGTCCAGTGACCTATCGGGATAACTCGTAACCGACTTAAGGGTTGCGTGACTGAAGGGTTGCACGACTTAAGGGTTAACTCGTAAACGACTCACGACCTATGGATGAACGACTTAACTCCGAACGAGCTAAAAATAGCCAGAACGACCTAGGGTTAACTCGTTAACGACTCACGACCTATGGACGAACGACTTAACTCCGAATGACCTAAAAATGGCCAGAACGACTCAAGTGCAGAAAATTCAACAAAACGCTAAAAATTGGAGTTTTTCGCCAATCCAATCCAAACCAAATGCTAACATGCATGCAAAAATGATAGGGAATCATTCCCCAACAGTCCAATATAGTTATAGGCTAGAATTGTGAGATAAAAATCTTACCTTTGCACCAAATATCAATGAAAATGAAGTTTTAAGCAAGCAAGAATCAATCCTTCTTCTATCTAAGCACAAGAAGCTTGAATCCAATGTCTTCTTCTTGAATTTGGAGTAGAAAGATGGATTGCAATTGAATTTGAGTTTTGGAATTTTAATTCCCATTCCCTCCACCATTAATGCCAAAGCTTGATTAGTTAGGAAATTTATGAAGAGTGAGGAGAAGAGGGTTGGAACTTGGGCTTAATAGGCTAAACTAACCCAAAGTCCAAAGCGGGAAAAGTTAGTGAAATTTCACTAACTCCAAACCTATCGATGTTTATACTTAAAAAAGTTGTAAACGACATTTCGAACTCAATGGAAGTGGTCTCGAGTCCTAATTTGACCGATTGCAAAAAGTAGCTTTTCGGACCAAAATCCGATTAACGAGTTAATATTTAAATAAAATATTTAAATACAAACTCGATAAATATGCGGGTTGTTACAGGTCGTTACACCGCGGTCATTTCAAAATAGTTTATAATTCAAAACCAAAATATCATTGCCATTTCAAAACCATATCAATACGATATCATTTCCATTTCAAACCAAATATGATATCATTTCCATTTCAAAACCATATCAATACGATATCATTTCCATTTCAAATATATCCATTTCCAAAAATCATAGTACTTTAAAGTTATAACACTTTCAAAATTGTAAAGCTTCTAAAACATAACACATTAGAAATCATAACTTAGAAACCATAATACTTTCGAAATCATAGCAATTTGGAAATCATAATTTTGAAATCATAATACTTTGGAAATCATAATACTTTGGAAATCATAACACTTTGAAATCATAACACTTTACTTTAAACCGTCTAGATATTAATGATAGCATATATAATAAAGTAGTTTATACAATAAAATAGTTTATATAAAATAGTTTATATTAAAATAATAGTACATTAAAATAGTTTATATAAAAATAGTTATATTAAAAATGATTATAAAGTAAAATATAAAAGTAGTTTTAAATATAATTGAAAATTACTTTATAAAATAAAATGGTTTCCTCAAATTTCACGAATCGATTAAAGTCAACTCGTATTCCAAAATTCAAATTTAATTCAATCTTAATTCATAAATTTTCACTCATCGGTTTCTCAATAAACAATTTCAAAGTATATCGATTTCAAATACATATTTTTCACCACAAAATAAACCATTTCAATTTCAATATATTTCCCAGCTTTAAATATTCAAACATTTCAAAACCAAATTTGATAACATCATTTATATTTCAATTTTAATTTTACAATTATTTAATATTGAAACATTCACTTAATCAATCCAATATCATTTAAATAAAACTCAAATTACAAAATTTAAATAAACTAAATTCCCATTTCAATTTTTATAAATTTGAAATATTCAATTAAATCTCCTTCAATCAAAATCAAGTTATAAAATCATATCTTTAAAATCTCAAATTCATTAAATTTCAACTCAAACTTATTTAAGTATAATTCTTAAATAAATACAATTTCAAACCAATTTCTATTTCTAGTTCCAAATTTAATTTATTAAAAAATCATTATAAGGATCTACTTTGAAATATAATTTAAAATACATAACATATTGTATTTTAATTATATCAAACTTTGTCATTAAACTTATTTATATTAAAACTAATTCATACATATTTTAAAACAGTAAAATTATAAGTAAATTCTTTAATTTTATAATTTTAAACAAACTTATAATTTTGAAATTTTGAAAACATATAATTTTAAAAATCAAGAATTCAACTATATATAAAATAACATTTACATATAATATTTGAAAGATCAATATTTATTAAAACCTTATATTTCTTACCAAAACCATAGAAATCAATTCAAAAAAATTTATATATAGACCAACGGTGTCTGTATATAATTTTCTATCCTATGGCCAAGTGATACGGATATTTATCATTTTAATCTGTAATTTAAAATATATACGGGTATATATCTTTTCAACCCACAATCCCAAATTCAATTCAATGAAAATCGCTTGGGATTATCATTTCAAACCATAATGATTTTCTCATATTCTACAGATCGTTCGGGTATGTATCATTTCAACCCATAGGGAATTCTATACTAACAGAGAACTTGCAGAGTGAGAACATATATGATAATAATATAACATGCATATATCATCAATATAAATAACAGATAACGGTGTCGAATGTCACAGGTGAATAGATACAGATAACAACATATATACAGCAACGTTAATAATTAACAGCAGCATATTTCAATTGTCGTTTCAATTGAAATCAAATTTAATAAATATAAGAACGTTAATCGTGAGTGATTGCTCACCTTTCGAGGCTAGAGAATACAGAAGATGACACGGATACGCACACTGATACGGACACGAGCGAATCAAAAAGATGTTGCGACCAACTTGGACATTGGCGAGACAAGAGCAAGGCACGATGACTGAATTGATGAAGACAAATGATATAAGTGAACACAAACACACACACATATATATAACTATATATATGTAAAATCGTATTTTTGAATTTAAACATATATTAAATTAAATATAAAGGAATTTCAAAAATCATAGGTTTAAACTAAACTCATGTATTACAGTCCAATATATATACATAATATATGTTGAAATAATTACTTATATATACATATATCCAGCCACAACATTACTTATATATATAAACTAATGTATACATCGTAAATAAACTTTTAAACATATTATACCTATCATATATATATATATATATATATATATATATATATATATATATATATATATATATATATGATCAAAGGAAGGCTTTAAAAAGATCTCAAACAAGAGCATGTAAACTAAAATATATATATAAAAAAACTAATATATATCAACATATATATGTTTTAAACTTACAGCAAACCCATAACATACAAACATAACATATGATCTACTGCATATTTTAAACTGATAATAAACTGATATATATATATATATCAAAATATTTAAACAGATCATATAGACATATTATTGTAACTAATATATGTGTAGGCTAGTTGAAAACTGTTTATGAAAATATAGAACAAAATATACATATATATACCTGTATAAACTTCACTATATATAACAAAACTTGAAAACTTTATACATAAATTACGTTGTATACTTTATAAACACTATCTTACACATAGTTAATAATATATGCAAACAAATCGTTGTAAGTAATATTGTTTGTAAATTTATAAAACTAACAAAATATATATAAACAAATGTACATATATACTCACCCATCATAGATTATATATACAACTATATATATAAATAATACTTCACATATAAACATACAGACCAAATAATATAATGTATATAAAATGAAATATAAACCTTATTAATACCTTACCTATAATATAAAATATGTTATACTCATATACTTTATAATGTAAACTGTCAATGTATATATGTATCTTAAAATATAAACAACAGTGATATATACGAATATACTTTGAAACCAACAGATCCATGTTTATAACCATATATATAACATAAGACACATATAAATTATTACCATAATTTATTTTGAAATACCATATAATATATATAAATCCTTTTATAAAATAATATATGTAAAACACTTATAAGTATAGGGTGTTGCTCGGCCAAAAATGGAGAGAAGGGAGAAGCTACAGGAGGCAAGACGCGGAGGCGGGTCAGGTGGGGAGAGGGAGGTTGCACGCGGCATGGGCTTGCGTGCTGTATTGAGAGGAAGAAGGGGCGTTATTGGCCGAGAGCGCTGACGTGCTTGGAGATCGCATGCGTGGAACTCAGGGGTCGAGCTACGGGTAGAGGCGAAAGGTCATGTGGTGGTGGCCGAGCATGTTGAAGGCCTGGTGGGTTCGGCTATGGCAAGCGGAAATTAGCAAGGAAGATGATGAAAGTGGAGCGGCCATGGGAAAAATATAGAATACAAAGTGATAGAGGAAAAATTGTATATCGTATAAACATTATATATATATATATATATATGTATGTATGTATTATTTTTTCAATAGTGAACAGACGGTAGCAGCAGTTTGAAAGTGAACAGTAGGATATCAAAAGTCACGCACGCAAATATAGCAAATATAAATGCAAACAGCTGGAATAATTAAAAGCAGTGGCTATAGAGTTATACATGGTGAGGAAATGAATGGTCACGAGAAGTTTAAAAGCCAAAATTTCGAAACCGATACGGAAATCGTTCCGTAGATTCCGCCATTTTCGGGATTCGAAACACACAAACGAATATACTTTGGAGATCCGCACGATGAGACGATCAAAGTAGTACACAGATATCAGTGGCATGATTATCTTATCCAAAGTCGATAATCGGTACCAAAAATGATGTTAATTTGCCAGAAATAAGATAAACAGAGCAATAGCAGTCCAAATTTAAAGAAACGAAATATGACTTCTCACTCAGAAGATGATTTACAAATTTATTATGTAAAAATATTCAAGTTTGGAAAACATTTTATTATCATCTAATTTTTAACTGATTTAAATTTAAATAAAATTACACAATAAAATAAACTTCCATATTATCATATGAAAATTTACCATTTGCTATGTTTAAATAGACGTATTCCAAATATTAAATTTTAATTTCAAAATTTTATTATTTAAAATTTCACAAAATTTCAAGAATATATTAATAAAATAAATAAAAATTTACGAGTCGTTACACTCACTCCCACTCAAAACTTTTCGTCCTCAAAAAGGAAAGAGGAAGGAGAATAAAAACAACCTGAAAGAAAATAGATTGAAAACAAAATAAAAAAATTATTTAAAACCATATAAATTTCAATTTAAATAAATTAATGCTCAATAATTGATTTTAAATTCAAGGTATTTCATTAAGTTGACTTAATTTCAATTTATTAATCCCTTCAAAACAAAATTTATTTTATTTATCTTAATTATTCATTATCCTATTATTCAATTTTATCTCGAATAACATTTCTATAAATTATAAACTAAGTGTTTAAACATTTATTATAATCACTCAAATTTATCTATAAATTCCTTTAACATTAATTTACATTGTAAATTATTCAATTACATATTTAACTTTTGAATGATTTAGGTAAGTTATATTGTAAAGTAATTGAGTATTATACAAGTAATTTTTTTCCAATTCCATTACTTAAGTTTAAATATTTATTCAAAATTTGGCTTTATTTTATAATTGAAATCATCCTTTAACATGAAATTTAAGAATTAAATTTCTGATTAACTTCAAACAATTTAGATATAATTATATATACATCCTATATATCAAATCTAAAACCATATACCTATATATATATATATATATATTAATCAAGTCATACTTTAGAAATTCAAATCAATTTAATTTCCAAAATAAAAGTGTAGCAAAGCTACAGAATGGTCTCTCTACTCTGAAACTTGAAAATGAATCTCGATGATGCGGCCGCCATCACCGAAATTATTTTCCAGCGACACAAGAGGAGTACACTGATTTAAAGTTTTAAAATTCTTTGGAAACAATTTCTATTCAAAAAAACTTTAAATAATATGCAATTTAAAATTTAAAACCCAAAGTTGGAAATCACCAGAAATTAAATTCTCAAATTCTCAATATAAATTCATTTAAATTTCAAATCAGTCTATAAACCATGTTTATTTTTTCATTTATTTATAATGTGGCAATAGTCAATGGTTTAACAAAATAATAAATGAAAATCAAAACCAATTCAATTAACTTTTAATTCCAAAAAAATTTATACTAATATATATATATATAATAAAATCATAGAATTTATTGTGTTAGTTTGCTCTGTTCAAGTGTTTTGGAATTCCTATCGATAGTGTTGATCAGACGAATCGATCGAAATCCCAAATCAACATTAACAACTCAAACAATACATTATAAAACAATTTAATTTTGATTGCAAATACAGTCCCTCTGTAACGATCCCGATTTTTGATTCAAATTTAAATTGGTAGTTAAAATGAATTTTTGGATAAATTGGTGAATTAATTTGAATTTTTTCCAAATTTAATAAAATAAGTGTTTGTTTTGTATAATAGATTGATTTTAAATTGGATGTCGAAAATTGAGATTCTAAAATAAATAATTTGAATTTGAATACTCTATGATTTATAACTAATAAAAATTTGACTTGGAATTATTATATATACGTATGTATATATATGTATATATATATATATATATATATATATATATATATATATATATATATATATTTTGAATGTTTTATTTTGAATTTGATATAAATAATTTTAAAAAAAAGCTATTTAAGTTAAATTCTATATTTTATAACATGTGTGTTTATTTATTAAAATATGATTATATTTTAAAATAATTTTCTTTAAAAAGTTATAAATATATGTGTGTGAGATAATTTGAAAATACAAATAGGAAATTACATAAAAATATATTTAAAACATTTATATATGTGAAAAAGACAACTGCAAACCATATAATATGAAATTTAACATTTGTAAAAATTATAAACATGAAATTAAATATGTGTAGGCTTCTAAAGACATGTGTTTACAAGAGTAACTAAGATTAACATGCAAATAATACAAGTGTCAAGATGAATTATTTTTATAACTTTTGAATATATATAACAAAAATTTTTTTCTCTTCATTTGAAATACAAAGAAAAGATACAAAACTAAAACCTGTAAAACCAGAAAAAAAAAGAGAAATAAATATCTCCAAACAAAGTAAAGTTCAATTCATCTCAAACATTAAGCAAATCAAAGTCTCCATTCAAGTATATCAGCCTAGAAACTATGAAACTGGAAATAATGAAAAAGGGATCATCTCAGCATCAACCTGGGAATAAGCTACAAACCAGGAACAAAATCAAAGCTTTCAAGCCTGAAAACATTTTAAACTTGGAAAAGCAAATGCAAGTTCAAACCTGAAATCGGTATAAATCAAAACAAAGATAAATCAAAAGCCTGGAAACAAGAAACTCAAAACTTGTTCTCTGTTCTCAGGAGACAGGTGAGCAAACCATCATCTTATGATTGAATCTGTTTACTTTTTTATGATAAATATACTTGAAGTTATTATGGGTTATATTATGCCTGCATATCTGTGTGTGTGTATATAATGTTGAAATGCATGCCTATATATATATATATATATAGACATATTTCTGTTTGATAACAGGATAACAAAAATTCAAGAAAAAATGATATCTCAAAATATAAAAATATTTAAGCAATGATTTTTAAACAAAAGTTGGTTGTATTTACCTAATTCAGATTTTAAAATCATTTTGAAGCATCAAATGCAAACGATATCACTGGAAATCTGGAAAAATCAATAAAACTCAAAATGTCCCAAAATATGATCATCCAGTTTCCTCGATTTGATTATATAAATTGATTCGTATTTAAAAATGATGATTTTTGAGGGAAATGTCAGGATTTTTAAGTTAGTGTTTCAAGAAAAATTTATAGATGAACAGAACATAAAAAACTGGTAATTTCCAGTGATCGATGTTGAACTAGGGATCGGGTTTGATCATGGTGATAGCTGGGAGGATGGCGATGATAGGAAAAACGATGGGTAAATTTGTAGATCATCGTGTCGGCGTGAGTTCGTCGAACTAGGGTTCGTCGGCTTATTTTGGTTGGTGTTATGATCGAGGCGAATTCATCAATATTAGGGCACCGGAATGAATCGCACCGGTGGGAAATGGCACATGGAGGATTGGTGATGCTCTGACCAGAATTTCTTGGTCACTGGTGTAGGAGGCACTGGAACGAAGAGGTTTTACATGGTCGGGTATACTCCAGTTTTGGGTTCACAGGCTCCTTTTCGTTCTCGTGTTTGATTCGAGGTTTAGATGGTCGCAATTGAGTAGGGGGGCAACGTCGACTTGTCGACGATTTGAGACTTGGCCGGAGATGGCCAGTCCGGCCGTGCACATGCACCGGTGTACATGGTTGTCTGGATGATCAAGTTTTTGAAGAAGAAGGGTTCGAGCTCGGGTTAGTCTCGGGAATGTTATCGCGTAAACTCGAAGTGATAAAGCAGAGAGGTAACTCGAGTACGTTATCGAGTTTTACCCGTGAGTGTCTCGGGTCTGAAGCATTTAAACAAACCAGATTTGAAATTTGAATAAAATATGTTTTGAAATCATATTCTTAAATAAATTTCTTTTACATAATAAAAGTCTATTTAAATTCTGGGTCAATAAAAGTTGTAAAGTTTATTTAACTTAAAATTAATTAAAATTGGTTTTCTTAATTTATTCTAATAATTAAATTTAATCGCTTAAATTAAGAAAATGATTTAAAGGGTAATCGTTTATCTCAAAATGATATTTTTGATTTCTGATTAACTTGAAGATATTAAGCTAATTTATATGAGATTTTAAAGATAAAATGGTTTATTTTGAAACAATGATTTTATCATCAATTAACTTAAAAAGGGTTTAAGTTAAATTGTATGACTTTGTTAATTCGTTTTAAAGGTTATTTAAAAAAATAAGATGTAAATAATGATTATTGAATTAAATAAGATAAATAGTTTATATTAAGATGATTGGAGTCTTAATTAATTAAAGGATTTTTATTGATTAATAAAGGATAAGTACTTAATGAAAGTAACTAAAAGATAAATTACTTAATGTAATAATTAAAGGTTTGCTTACTTAATTATTAATGTGATTAAGTAATTAATGTGATTATTTAATCAAGGTAATTAATTGCGTAAAGATAATTACTTAATTAAAAGTAATTAGTTAATGATAAAGTTAATTAATCAAGTGATTAAAGGATAATTACTCAAAGTAATTAATTTGTGATTTATTAATATAAGTGATTAGGATAATCACTTATTGAATGTTAATTAATTAAAGGTTAATTAATTTATTAATTAATCAATTAGAGGTAATTAATTTAAAGGATAATTAAATAATTAGGGGTTAATTATTTAATGATTAAAGGTTGATTAATTTATTAATTAATGTTGATTAATTAACAATTAAAGGTTGATTAACAAATAATTAAAGGTCAATTAATGATTAAGGTTTGTAATTAATTAATATTAATTAACCAGGATTAGTAGTTTATTCATAAGTAATTAATCTGATTTAAATTAATCAGATAATTAATTGATCTTACTTATGGATGTTTGGATTCTATTGGATGTTGAACTGTTTGATATCCCTGATGTGTGATGCTCTGTTTTGATTTTAGCTGTGATGAATGCAAATTTATTTATCTGTGATGAATGTAATTTATTTATCTATGATAAATTTATATTATTTATCTGTGAATCTGTGAATGAAAGATAAGCGTTATAAGATTATACCGCTTATCAATGTTGATGTGCTTGAATCTGTAATGATTGGTGATGTTGCACTATTGTGTAAAACCCTTGGACTATACCATACACACACAAATATGGATTGCACGAGGAAATCAGTTAAGTCGCGTATATTTTGAAATTTAAATATTATTTTTAAAAGTTGCATATTTAATCCAAATGGTTTTGGAAAGAATTGGGTTAAATATGAAAAGCTTTTGAAAAGATGTTTTAAAGATTAAAGTTATTTTGAATAACTTGGTAAACTTTTGAAATTTAAATAATTTGATTTGAATTTGAATTCAAGATTTGAAATTGAATTCTATGTTCGGAATTTATGGTTTAAAAAGGTTATACAAGTTATAAATGTATTTATATGGGTTTTAAACCATTTTAAAAGTATTGTTTTGGGAATTTGAATTTAACCCAAGTTTTATACTTGAAGGGCGTGCATATGTAATCATATTTTTTCGAAACAAAAACTTTTTATTTTCAAATAATAATAGCTTTCATATAAAGAAAGGATTTCCAATTTGTGTTGAAAGATTTCGAATTTGAAATGGAATTGAAATAGTTTTGAAAGCTATGAACGAATCTTTGTGAAGGATGGTTGAACCATGTTTTGAAATTGAGGAGGATTTTAAATGGTGCATCTTTTATATAAAAAAATTGAAATGGGAATTGTATTGAAAGTTATGAATCTTTGGAATTGGTTTTGAAAGCTATGAATTGAGTCTTTGATGTAATGATTGGATGAGTTAATCTAATTTGAAAAGGAAATTATTTTGAAAGCCGTGAATGAATCTTTGTGGAAGATTTGTGAACTTTGTAAAGTGAATCTTTTTGTTTAAAGATTTGAAAATGGTAAAAAAATTTAAACCATTTGAAAGAAAAGTTTTGAGTAATAATTTGTGACTTAACTGAGATCCCATTATCCATATGGTTTTAAAATATTACACTCATTAATCGGTTTAACCGGGAGAGGACTTTGTGTCATATAACCCATTCCGAATAATGTACGACGTTGCGGATAGCATTTGAAGACCGATGGTGAAGACCGGGCATTTTCGACAAAGAAAGGATATCCCGTCGAATGTCTCTGCACTGAGTCGCGCCGGTATAGATATCTCCATATGTGATGGGGAGTCCGATCGGGATTGTGAATACCCCGATTGCAAGGGCTTCTTTGGAAGTTCCTTCGGTTCTTCTCGAACCCGGAACAGACTTGTGTGGATGTATGTCTGACATTACACTTTGAGATGTAAAGCTGGTTTCTATCAAATACATTTCTGTTTGGTGGCGGAGAATTTTATTCTCTTAGCTTAACACCCTTCTTCTGAGATGTATGAGCTCAAAGGTGATGTAGTTGATGGTTACTAGTGATACATTCCCAATTTGGTAGTGTGGCATGCTGAGTGCTGTTGAGTGTTGCTGATAATTTTTTGATCGATGCATGGCTTTGTGAAAAGCATAGCTTTGTGGACGTGACCTCGTCGGACCTCACTAACCGAAAATGATCGAAACAGGAAAGATGCGGCAAGGTTATGAGGTTCGCGCCCTTTAGGGTATGTCATTTCCTTCTGAAAAAGTGTGGCATCATGGTTGGAGCCCAAATATTTAACCTATGTGATTACTGCCAATTTATTACTTCGTGGTTGTTGCTTTGTGGTTGAGGATCCTCGGATAAAGGTCGCAAACGACCAGGGGATGGCATACTCGAGTAGTAGTTACCTAGTTACAGAGATAGCATGGCCTTGTGTTGGCAGAGATCTGGGTAGGTTCTCAGGGCGTCCCTCCAGAGGCGTGCCTATGTGGCAATAAGAGGTTCCTTAACCTGACCATTTGTTGGAAATCCAATCTTCAATACGCGCCTTGTACGGTTTTAATCGTAGAAATTGCCATTTAACTTGGTAGCTATAGTAGGTATACTATAATAGTACGTATGCTGGCTAAGATTAATATTATACTTGCAAATGTTTTCTGCACTTTGCACTAATAATAATATCAAAAGAATTTTGCATAATAAGCATGTTTGACCATCATAAGGAGAAATCTCCTTCAATTGTGCGCTTGCATTGTGTGTGTGCGGGGTGGCCTTATGGTAGTTTCATTTTTCAAAAAGCGTTGCGGATTTCCTATAAATTCTTTTTGTTTTTCTTTGTTAAAGTTAAACTGTTTTTGTTTTCTCATGCCAGTCCCATGACTGACCTGGAGTGTATTGTTTCCTTCCTAAACTATGGGTGTCCACAATTTTCCATAGGGCAGTCTAGAGTTGGATTTTTCAGATAATCAAATAGTAGGAGTGGATGCGATAGCATCCAGCCTTTGGTTTTAGCAACAGCATTTGTTTCTCTTCAACATTCCGGATTGACCTTGCTTAAGTCAATTTGATGGTGGTTCGAGCTTTTGGACTGGAGTCTTTTGAGATTTGGCAATGAAGTTTTACATGTTGGATTATCCTTTGGAAGACCTTTTGGGTGCTATTGTGTTCCGCTGCTCTTGGAGTTATTTCGTTCCGCTGTATCTTGTATCTTTGATAATATATTGATTAATTCTTGTCGTATCATTGTTGTGATTCACTATTATGTATCAATGATATTGTTTTTCTTCCGCTGTGTTAACGCTTAAATTTGAACGCTAACACCCCAGTGTGTGAAGTATAGTTGTGAAAGCACCACCCGATAGATCGGGAAAGAATTATAAGCAAGTAATAGCGGAAAAGCAGTAAACAACAGCAATTTTATAGTGGTTCGGCTTATGGGTATAGCCTACGTCCACTTTAAGTACTTTTATTGATGATCACGTTACAAGTTGATACAAATCTTCTCAAGTACAACACATTTTGAATTACAAAAGACTTAGAACAAGTAACTCAAACTTCGATGTTGACAAAAATCTTCAAATCCATGGTGGATGTAGATGATTTCTTCGTGAAGTTCTTTTAGACGTTCTTTGAATCTCAAAAAGCTTTAAGTGTTGAAGTAGTCTGGAATTCGGCAGAGAAATGGTGCTTGAAATTGATTCACCCCCCGTCCTTTGAATGTTGGTGATGGTCGTGTATTTATAGAGGTTCTCGGTGTTGAGTTATAGGTAGTAGCCGGGTCAAACTGGGTCGTGAGTTGGTGCCGAGCTAGGCTAGGTCGTAGGTCGCCCCCTCTCTCTTATGCATGGTCTTCAGTTTAAGTTGACGTCATGTGCTAAGTCCTAGGTCGTTACCGAGATAATGTGTTACGTGTTAAACTCCTGCGCAACTTCACTCCTCAAATCCATAGATCGGTCACGACTCATCATAAGTCATAAGCCGGCCACGGTTTAGATTGGATGAGTTTGTGCCTGATAGTTAAGTCGGCAAGCATCTTGGATAGTTAAATCGGTAAATAGGTTAAGTCGGTGGGCTTTTATAAGTTTTTAGATCGGGTCCTTCTAAGGCACTAGATCGGTAGCTGCCTTAGGTCGTAAACCTTGTAAAGTACTAGGTCGGCTTCCATACTAGGTCGGAACTCTCCTTAGGTCGGCATAGCCTCGTTAGACCGGCATCCCTTCATGCCTTAGATCGGTATCATTTGGGTTAGCATGCTTCATAAGGTTAAACAGTTAAGTCGTCATCCCTTCAAGCCTTAGGTCGGTGTCCTTGTAATTCCCCTTAGATCGGCAAACCCTTTGGGTTGTTAGGTCGGCATAGCCTTAGGTCGGCAACTCCTCTGGGTCGTAACTTTCGGCCGAGGCAGAGTTAACATTTGCCCCTCGAAGTACACGCCTATTGGTTAGGTCGTGTGCTTCGATATTCTTTAACTCGTCCTCCACCAAGTCGGTAAGTATTTAGACCGTACGCGATCCAACAGTTCTCCCCAATGTAAGGTATAAAACATCCATCCTCTTCTTTCTTTTCATCACTTACTCCTTTGCTCGATTTCGCCATTAAAATTTTCTCAAGCTCTTACAAGCGACCTCATTCCAGTCGATCACCGATAATCACTACTATCCATTGCGTAAGTGAATCCGTCCCCTTCTCGATCATAGGTTGCTGTCGGTTCATGAATTCTATCATTTGAATACGAATCGTTTCTTTGCGCAACGTTCCATCACGAATCCCACTATACCTGTAGTCGATGAAGTTTAGGTTACTCGATTTTGGCTTCAGATGATCGTTGAGATGATGAAGATGGTTTATCACTCAGGTTCAATGATCTCTGAAGGCAGAGCAATGGATTTATGCAATTTGGAGCTGTTTTATTGGGTGACCCGATAGCTTGAATGAAGGCTGCTGTTGATTGAATGACTATCGGGTTAATGGGTTGAAACCGAAAGAGATGTTTGACTCGGAAGTGGCTCAGTGAATTTGGGTGGCCTAACTTTTGACCGATCTGACCTTGAAATGGCCTTAAGTTGTGGTTGAGATAATATTTGAAAGAAACTCGCCGATCTGAACAAGGCTTGGACCGTGGCCGAGTTAAAACTTGGGGAAATTTCGGCCTCTTGAACTGGAACGTGCCTTCTTATTTCTCCCCTTGCGACCTAGGGAAATAAGTCGCCAAGCTGAACCACCTAGACTTTGACCCGTTACCGACTTAGTCTTATCTCGCATGAGACTTTTGAACCGTAGCCGAGTTAATACTTAGGCTCTGGACGTATTGACATTTAGGAGCATAGGCATTCTTTAAGTATTCTGACCCGGACTACCGAACTAAATTGCCTTTATTTTGAACATCTTGAACTGCCCCAACTTAAAATTTGCTTGAGTCTCAATGTATTATCTCACAGATCGTATTAACTTATAAGCTGCTAACCTGCTGAAAATAACAGACAAACAAAGAAAACCAAGGCGCACATACTGCCATTGACTGCCCATATCAAATGACAGATTAGTCAAGACAAGATAAGAGACATGAATATATTGCATGAAATGTTGTGAATTAATTGACTAAAGTAAAATATTAATGCAAAGTATCAACAATTTGAAATGATTTGTTTGCATCCACATTGTATTTGCATAATCAAACTCAAAACAAAGATTCCTGGTCTTTATAACTAACAAATGTTTGCTAGGTTTTATTCCAGTTGCCTTTGCTTATTGTTTGATTGATACTTGTACAACACTTCACACACTTTAGGAAACGTGCACCTTCATGTTTGAATATCCAGTTGTTTGTGTAGAATGACTTCTCATCAACAAGAAGAAATGGTAGCTCAAGAGGAAGAGACTTTCCCGGTGGCTGTTCCCATAGAGAATCCTCCGGAGAGAACTTCAACCATTCTAACCCCAAGAATGTTTATTCAGATACGCACTCAATTCGGCTTTGCTGAAAGTGATGTCTTATTGCCCGGGCCAAGCGACACTGCCGATAATCCTCCTTACGGTTTTGTTGCAGCCAATCGCCAAATGTGCTTAAGTGGGGCAATTCCCCCTTTCAATGACTTCCTTCGAACTCTTCTTCTCCGGTTGACGATCTCTCCATTTCAACTTCATCCTAATGGTTATGCCATCTTGATGGGGTTATGTGTTTTGTTTAGAAGAACTCTTGATCGCCTACCGAGTTTTGAAGAAATTCGTTATCTGTGCTCGTTTACAAAGAGTAAAGATCATCCTTCACTCATTATTGTGAGAAGTGCCAGAAACCGCAAGCTCCTTTCCGATCTCACTGAAAGTGTTCATGGATTTTTGAACCAGTTTTTCTTTGCTCGCTGCCCTCCAGGGTTTTATGCCATCTGGAGAATAGGAAGTAAGACTAGTGTTTCCATTTTTTCGTTTTTGAAACTTTTTCCGAGATCCGAACTTTCAGTTGCTAACTTCATTCTTTGCTCTTTTCAGCACTTCCTCTCCCTTCTAGAGATCCGATTCATAAACAAGTTTTCGAGAGGTTGAGTGTCGTGGCTGCGGAAGAAAGGAGCATAAAATTTCTGCTGAAGGATGAATTTTTACACCAATACGGGCTTCTACACGCTTCTCGTTCTACGCATGCTCATGAAGTTCCAACAGAAGTTCCCGATTCTCCGACGAAAACTCCTGACGCCCCGGTTACTGTCGAACAACTCGCATCAAAAGAGTCTAATATTGAAGCTTCATTGGTGAAGTGTTCCACTTCTACTGACATTATGGGGTCATCCAGTAAGACGGTGCTTGCCCCGATCGAGGAAGAAGAAGAACCTTCACGGCCTCTCGGGGGGTTAGCTGATGTAGGAATTGAGAAAACAAGTCCCACCAAGCATGATGGTGACGATGTTTACGAGGGGTTGAGCGACATAATAGTGACTTCGCAGGAGCTTTTTAGAGATGACGTATCTAAAACTATCTCTCCTGTAATTGAGGCGACGTCTCTTCTTCGACAAACACCAACACAAACATCAACTCCTCATACCCAAGCTTTCATCACCTCTGCACCAAAGAGTGGTTTGTAGCTTAATGCGTGTAGCTTGCACATCACACAACACTTAGGATTTTCCAGCACATTTATGCACTTATCTTCTTGTACTTTAAAGACTTCTAAAGCTTATCTTTTCTTATTTCAGATTCTTCAATGACACGCGGCAGATCATATTACCAAGATTTCTAACGCTATGGGGGGCGTGGTCAATATGATTATCGGCGTTACTTTCCCTCCTATAGAGAGTCTGATGAAGAGAGGGCTGCTCGAAAGGCTCGTGAAAGGAGGGATGCAGAAGAGCGTCATGACAGAAGGGATAGGGATGAGCACCATGATTCTCTGCAGAGGAGTGATGATTCGCACAAAAGGAAATCTCACGACGACCGAGGAAAAGGTCATGTAGCTGAAGATTCAGGCAAACGAGCCCGACATGGTGAGAGACATGTTTCCACTATTCCCGAAAAGCCTACTGTCCCTGCCCCTCTTGACATTACTTCCGACTCTCCTGCTCTTGGGAAGGAGGACATCCAGACAATAATAAGCAGGCCCAAATTTCAAGTGGGACCGGGCCCTGCCACTTTACAAAGTCGTTTTCCGCAGTGGTGTTTAAAGGGTGTGAGGTTCGATCTCGACCTAGTCCCTATTGACAAGCCTGCTATGCTACGAAATCTTGACGCCGTTAAACTTGATATCGAGAGGATGTCAAACTGGCAGAAGCTTGTTGATGAGCTTCAACGAGTTAACCGCGCCAACTTAGAGGCTATGCTCACCATGGAAAATGATAAGGCTGAGTGGCAAAAGGTCCTTGAGCAGCACGACAACGAAATGAGGAGCATTACTTCCTACAACGAGGAGCTCGAAGCAAAGGTTGAGAAGTTGAAAGATGAGCTTGCTGCTTCCTCTACTTCATACTCTCAAAAAGAAGAAGTGCTTCTCAGACAAGTTAGAGATGCTCATGCTAGTCAGAGGGACGCCGAAGACAGGCTCGAGGTACAAAAAAGAATCAATGAAGGCTATGTCTTTGATATTGCTGAGCTTCAAAAGAAAAACAACTCCCAGGAGGCGGAGATACAAATGCTTAAGCTTCAGCTTGCCAAAACCGAAAGGGAGCGCGATGAGGCTGTCGCCGGCAAAATCGCAGCCGAAGAATCTCATGAGGCGACCAAAAATAGCTTCGGCTCAACATTATTCGACTTCTACTTGCATAGTGTCTTGGGTCGTGGAAGCCTCGCCTTTCTTGGTCCCAAGTATGAGATCACTTTAGCTGAAGTGTGGGAGGCCGCCCTCGATATGCTTGGTGCTGAAGGCGCTGGTTATGACGAGCCAGCCCTGGAAAGGCATTATTTTGATGAAGACGCTCGCGCTGCTCTTGCCAGGGGAAAGGAACAACTTGCCAAACTAAGAACCGAAGTGACGGAAGGGGACCAGCTGGGGAAAACCACTTCAACTACTCTAGTCCAGCCACCTTCTTCGTCTGAAGTCGACATTATTGGTTCCAGTTCCCATCTCGCATCTCCCACCAAAGTTACCGCTGATATTACAAGCACACAAGGTGGAGACGAGGGTGAAGAGAGCGCTGATGCGCAAGCTTATGAAGTCGATATCAGGAAACCAGCTTCTCCAGGTAACTTCACTGTTAATCTCGCTACTGTCAATTCTGCTCAAGCTGATTACTCGTTTATTTCACATGAGTTTCACAAGCTCCTTGGCTATTTTCTCAACCTTGACGAGCCTTCATCTCCTCTCTTTACTGACTTCATTGGTGAACCCTCATCTCCTCTTTTTACTGACTTTAACCTTTTTTCTTCTGTAGAGAAAGTACCAAGCACTGCTCAAACTTCTACTCCTCCGGTCATCCTTCCTTTATCTCCTCAGGCGGTGCCTCCTTCTGCCTCGCAACCTGGATCACAGGAGGAACAAATAGAGGCTCTTCACGGCTTGGATGATCCCATCGCTTCGCAAGAGCAGAAAGATGAGAGACCTGAGGGAGGTGACATTTCCCCGGAACGGACTCCTTCTGACGACATTGTTCTATCAAAACTTGTCACTCCGGGGAGTGAGTCTTCCTCACAAAGGAGAGAGAAGCGTGGGACATCAAAGAGGAGGGGGAAGAAAATCACCGCCACTGAAGAGGAGCCGGAAGTTGAACCGGTTACACCTGCCTCTCCTACTTCCCTTATACCCACTGGCCGACCTGAAAAGCTGGTTATTCGACCGAGTAAAGGGTCCAAAGGAGGGAAGAAGAAGTGAAGATTTTAGCTTTTTGCCTTTTGTATGAACTGGCCGAGAGTTGTGCAGGTACCGGCCCCCGCTTTTATTTTGAAACCTGTATCTGCATTATAGTTGAATAAAATGATTCTTTGTTTGTACAAACTTCTGTTTGAATTTGAGAATGCATTTACTATTTATTTTTGCACAAGTTTGTTTATATAGTATTGCAGCGGGCTTATGGTATGTTGCTTGAATATTACTTTACTGAGGCAGCTATACTACTATACCATGTTGCCCCCATACCTTAAGCTTGTTGCAATATTTTATACTTCGAGGGGACTTGCACTCTTATTTGTTAAAGAATAATTATTTTATTTTTTAAAGAAAATTTTTATTGAGTACAACTCCCTTCGTATAAGTTTTTACGCTTTGTCGTTCGAAGAAATCACTTTTCTCTTTTGCTTATGTGCATATTTTACCAAGTGAATTCCTCTATGTGGTAAAGCGGACCTCTGAAGGGTACTTTAACTTCTTTTCTTTTTACAATCATTTTCCATTTGAAAGTTAAAGTACGCTTTTTGATGAGGAATTTTTTTTTATACAGAATTGTACCTCTGAGGAGGGATTTTTCACGTTTCAACACTTGGAAGTTTTATTTCAATCTCGGTGAAACGTGTACCCCCAAAGAGTTGTGCCTTCGAAGAAAGCCTTCTCACGTTTCAACACTTGGAAGTTTTATTTCAATCTCGGTGAAACGTGTGCTTCCAAAGAGGTCTTCTTTTTTTTTTTTTTTTTTTTTTTTTTTGATTGTGTCCCCGGGAGGGGGTCGTACCTCTAAGGAGGGATTTTTTTTACGTTTCAACACTTGGAAGTTTTATTTCAATCTCGGTGAAACGTGTACCCCCAAAGAGTTGTGCCTTCGAAGAAAGCCTTTTCACGTTTCAACACTTGGAAGTTTTATTTCAATCTCGGTGAAACGTGTGCTTTCAAGAAGGTCTTTGTTTTTGCATTTCAACTTTGGTGAAGTGAAATCCCGAAGAGCGGTTGTTACACTTCAACTCCTGGCGAAATGTGCCTCCGAAGAGGGCTTTTATTTTGTTTACATTTCAACTCTGGTGAAGTGAAATTCCGAAGAGCGGTTGTTACACTTCAACTCCTGGCGAAATGTTCCTCCGAAGAGGGCTTTTATTTTGTTTACATTTCAACTCTGGTGAAGTGAAATTCCGAAGAGCGGTCACAACACTTCAACTCCTGGTGAAATGGGCCTCCGAAGAGGGCTTTTATTTTGTTTGCATTTCAACTCTGGTGAAGTGAAATCCCGAAGAGCGGTTATAACACTTCAACTCCTGGTGAAATGTGCCTCAGAGAGGGTTTTCATCGCCTGGAAGTTACTCTCTCATGGTTGGAGGGTCATGACTCCTCCAATCTTTTTTGTTGAGTAGAGAACTTTCTTTTTTGTGGCGTATGACCCATTAGAGGTCTTTTATCCTCCGAAGAGTTGCGCCTCCGAAGAGGACTTGTGCCGCTGATGGTAGCTTTGGTTGTTCCTCTGTTCACTTGCTTATGCCTTTTCAGCGATCCTCTTTTTTTTTTTTTTTTTCAAGTTTTCATTCCCCTTTCTCTCACAAGTGGCTTGTTTAATCCAAGGAAGTGTACTTCATTGCCAGGCAAGTTCGTGAGAACGGGCACTAGCTTCCTAATTGGATGTTTGTTTGTTCAAACAATCTCAATTTATCAGCAAGGGCTCATTTCTATCGAAATCATTAGCCGTTCAATTGAAGTATTTCCTATCTAGGATTTGAATTCGGGGTCTTTGTGACTTGAAATTTGTTTGTTGAATGATGGTGAGAATCGCTCGGTCTTATTATGCGCAAGTTTTATTTCCATTGTCTGCAAAAATTTAAATCGACATTTTAGCAATACATTTTATGTATTTTTATATCGAAAACAAAGCAAACATATAATGATAATAAGGAACACAAGATTTATAGTGGTTCGGCCATGAAATTGGGCCTACATCCACTTTATATTCTTTCATTATTTACTTGCATCAGTTTCACAATTGCTTTCAATTACAAGAATCATACATTCATAATTCTTTTTACAATTTTTCAACAAAATTTTCAAGTAAAGTATGGACGCAAGTGGTTGCTGTTCCATGCCCTTGGAATTTGATCTCCATCAACGGTGGTGAGCTTGAATGTGCCGTCAAGAAGCTTCTGACCTATTACATATGGTCCTTCCCAATTTGGCCCAAACACACCTGTCGCGGTCATAATTCTTTTCAGGACTAGATCTCCAATTTCAAAGCCGCGTTGACGAACTTTGGAATTGAAATGTCTGGCTATCCTTTGCTGATGAGCTGCAACTCTGAGGTTAGCTTCATCTCTTTTTTCATCAAGGAGATCCAACGCTTCAAGTTGCAACTTTTCATTTTCTGCTTCATTGAAATGGATTCTTCTGTGTGAAGGGACCTCTGTTTCAACCGGGATCATTGCTTCCGATCCGTATGCTAACGAAAAAGGAGTATGCCCAGTTGCAGTTTTGTGAGTAGTTCTGTATGCCCATAGTGCAAGTGGTAGTTTATCGACCCAACCACCTTTTGCTCTTTCGAGTTGCTTTTTGATGGTTGATTTGGTGATCTTGTTCACTGCTTCCACTTGCCCGTTTGCCTGCGGATGAGCTACTGCCGAAAAGCTTTTCTGGATTTTGAATCGTTTGCAAAAATCCTGGAATTCCTCGCTTTCAAACTGAGTACCATTGTCTGTGATTATTTTCTGAGGCACACCGTATCTGCAAATGATATTCTTGGTCACAAAGCTTATCATTTTCTTAGAAGCGATAGTAGCCAATGGTTCAGCTTCAGCCCACTTAGTAAAATAATCAACTGCAACAATAGCATATTTAATCCCTGATTTAGCAGTTGGTAGCGGCCCAATGAGATCCATTCCCCAAATTGCAAATGGCCATGGACTGACCATCTGTGTGAGTTCGGTAGAAGGTGCTCTAGGAATTTTGGCATATCTTTGGCACTTGTCACATTTTCGGGAGTAATCTGCGGCATCCCGATTGATTTCTGGCCAAAAATATCCGTATCGGAGAATTTTCTTTGCTAATGTTTGACCACCTGAATGATCACCACATTCTCCTCCATGCACTTCAGCTAGGATTGTTTTGGACTCTTCCCGGGATACACATCGAAGCAATGGCATTGAGAATCCCCGTCTGTACAATCGGCCATCCTGAATTACATAGCGAGAGGCCTTCCTTAATAGCTTTCGTCTCTCTATCGAGTTTTCCGACAGAGAACCTCTGAGTAGGTAATCCAGTATTGGAGCCATCCATGACTCTTGTTCTTGAGATACATTCATAATCCAGTTTATATCCATTTCGTCTATACTTGGCGCTGAAAGGACTTCTACAGGGACCAATCCCAATAGTTGAGCTTCACCAGAACTTGAATATTTTGCGAGGGAATCTGCCTTCATATTTTCTTCCCGAGGAATGTGGCTTATTGAATAGTGATCGAGTTCACATAGGAGTTCCCAAGCCTTTGACAAGTAGGAAGGCAGATTTCCACCTTTTGCTTGAAATTCCTTCTTGACTTGGCATACAATAAGCTGGGAATCACTGAAAATTTGTAGTGCTCGAATGTTTAGCTCTTTAGCGATTTTCAGACCTGCAATAAGAGCTTCGTATTCTGCTTCATTGTTTGTTGAAGGAAATTCCAGTCTTAGTGCATAACATAATGATCGACCTTCAGGAGTTTCAAGTACCACTCCGGCTCCAGAACAGTAGTCATTTCTTGCGCCATCAACATACATCTTCCACTGGATTGGAGAATCATTGATCGCTTTTTCCTCACCATTATCTTTCTCTGTGAATTCTGCAATGAAATCAGCTAAAGCTTGTCCATTGATTGCTTTTCGGGGGTGATAGGTGATGTCATATTGACTAAGTTCAATGTTCCATTTTAGAAGACGACCCGAAGTTTCAGGGCGAAACAGGACTTGCTTCAGAGGTTGATCAGTGAGTACTTTGATAGGATGAGCTTGGAAATATTGCCTCAGTTTCCTCGATGCAACTAGTAGGCAATAGGCGAGTTTTTCCAACTTGGAGTAATTCAGCTCTGCCCCAGTGAGTCTTTTGCTGATATAGTAAACTGGATGTTGAATCCTTTTGTCTTCCCGTATCAGCGCTGCACTTAGAGCATGAGATGATACTGCCAGGTATATAAGAAGATCCTCACCATTGCCTGGCCTAGAAAGTATCGGAGGCGTTTCCATATGACGGATCAACTCTTCAAAGGCTTTTTGGCATTCGGGAGTCCATTCAAAGTTCTTCTTTCCTTTTTTCAGGGCATCGAAGAATGGGATGCATTTATCAGTAGCTTTGGAAATGAACCGACTCAAAGCGGCGACCTTTCCGTTGAGACTTTGCAATTCCTTCTTCGTTCTAGGAGCTTTAACTTCTTTTAAGGCGGTAATTTGAGCTGGACTGGCCTCAATGCCCCTAGCACTGACGATAAAACCTAAGAACTTTCCGGATTCGACCCCAAATGTACATTTCAGAGGGTTAAGTTTCATTCTGTATTTCCGAAGGACTGCGAACATTTCTGCTAAGTGTTCAATGTGATCCGCTGCTTTCCTGGACTTTACTAACATGTCGTCGACATAGACTTCCATAGTTTTGCCCAATTGCGGTTTGAACATAGCATTAACAAGTCTTTGGTAGGTTGCCCCTGCGTTTTTTAATCCGAAGGGCATAACTCTGTAGCAATAAAGTCCAACATCTGTAATAAAGCTTGTATCCTCCTGATCCGGCTCATGCATCATGATTTGGTTATAACCGGAGTAGGCATCCATGAAGGATAACAATTCATGTCCCGCAGTTCCGTCTACCAGTTGATCGATCCTGGGTAATGGGAAGCAATCTTTGGGGCAAGCCTTGTTTAGATCAGAAAAATCGATGCACACTCTCCATTTTCCATTAGCTTTCTTGACCAACACAGGATTTGAAACCCAATTCGGATATGTAGATTCTTTGATGAAGTTATTTTCCATAAGTCGATCAACTTCTTCTTTTAATGCTGCTGACCTTTCTGGACCTTGGGTTCTTCTTTTCTGTTTAACTGGCGTAAACTTTGGGTCAATATTCAGAGCGTGTACTGCAACTTCTGGGGATATCCCACACATATCGGCATGAGTCCAAGCAAAGACATCCAGATTTGCTCTCAGGAAAGATATCAAGACATTCTGAATTGACACATTAAGCTGTGAACCCACATTCAACACCTTATTTGGGTCCTTCGGGTCAACAGGTACCGGAATTGTCGTTTCCACCGGTACTACTCTATTCTCCCCTGTACTGGTTTTTCTGGGATCCATTTCTTTCCATGCCCCGCTGTGCTCACCAGTGCAGGGTCCGCTCTGTAATTGCTACAAAGCTGGTTCCTTGATGCGGACTGGAGTTGCCGCATCCTTTCCCATTTCCCTTTTTCTTGACTCTCGCAGCTCTGTCCAATAGCATTCTCGCGCAGCATTTTGATCCCCTTTTATAACTCCTACTCCATTGTCAGTAGGGAATTTAATAGTGAGGCACCACGGGGCTAGGATAGCTTTGAATGCTGCGAGTGTTGGACAGCCAAGAAAAGCATTGTAGGCAGAAAACTCATCGACAATCACAAATGTTTGCTTTCGGACCACTTTCCTTTCTCCTTCCCCAAGTTCTACAAACAAATCGATGGTTCCTACTGGTTGCTTTGGCTCCCCAGTGAAGCCCACGATTTTCTGTGATGAGGCTTGCACATCGATCATAGGGATTTTCATCTGGTCAAATGTCTTTTTGAAGAGGATATTACATGATGCTCCGCAGTCAATGAGGACTCTTCTGACAATGGCTGGTCCAATACCAACCGAGATGACCAAGGGATCTAAAGTAGGAGCTTCAATACCTGTAGAATCTCTGGCTCTGAAAATAATATCATCACTGAAAGTTTTTTGTTGTTTAAGGGGCGTAGTGTCTTCTAGAACAAAGACGTTTTCTTCGGCTGGAGCATATTTCAAAGCCCTGGAATATCTCTCCATCTCACCCCAACTCTTGCCAGCTGGGTGAGGTCCTCCTGAAATGACATTGATAACGGGCCTTCCAGATTCATGCCCCGTAGCTTTCTCTCCTGCCCCAGGCTGATGAACAGGGGCCCGCTGCCCCTGACTTGACGATGCAGGATTGTTGCTATTCTTTTTTACGAATTGCTGCAACTTGTTTTCTCTTAGCAACTCTTCAATCAGATTTTTCAGCTGGCGGCATTCATCAGTTTCATGACCTGGTTGATTGTGGAAGCGGCAAAATTTCCCACTTTGTATGGCTTTTCTCCCAGTTCTCAAAGGGATAGGTTTAGGGAAATCGACGGAATCTTTAGTGGCGAGGTAGATGTGCTCCGGTGTATGTGATAATGGAGTATATTCTGATGGCTTGAAGGATCGGGGCTTCTTCAGAGTACCCTGTTTCTTCCCATTACTATTCTCCCTTTTTTGCCCCACCGATTCATTCTTGCGTGGAGCGACAGTGTTGTCTTCTGCTTTTTCCAACACTGTCTTTACTGGTAAAGGACGGCTTTCCAAGCGAATGAATTCGTCTGCTTTTTTGTAGAACTTCTCGAGAGAGGTTGGCTCCTTCATATTTAACCATTTCCCAAATTCGCTTGACTTATCGATAGCCCTCATCAGATAAGTCAATATCATTCGTGGTTCAGCATTATCCACCTCAGCCAGTGCTATATTGAAGCGGTTCAAGAAGGATCTGATAGACTCACCAGGATTCTGCTCTAAACTCGATAGTGACATAATATCCTTGGCCTTCGAAGCATACAGTCTAAACTGCTCCTTGAATTTTCTGGTCAAGTCTGAAAACTGATCGATAGATCGGACTGGTAACTTGGTGAACCACAGTAAAGCCACGCCTTCCAGGTATACGGGGAAATATCGGCACTTTATTTCATCGGAGGCCCTGGCACCTGTCATGTGCCAGTCATATTTATACAGGAACCCATTCGGATCACTCGTCCCTTTGTAAGCTGGAATAGTCGGAGGGACAAACTTCCTTGGAAATTCCGCCTTCAAGATTTTTTCAGTAAACGGAGTTTTACTTGGAGCGAAACCCCATTCCTTCTCATCTTCAACCCTTTGCATACTTTCTTTCATGATCTGCCGGACCATTCCAGAAAGATATTCCTCATCATGCCGAGTTCTAGATCCACCGGCGTCAGGTACTGCCTGCTCAAAGGGACTAGTAGGCCTTTCAGGAGCATTCCTTTCATTAACATCATGAATGTTTCCATCATAGTTCCTTTCATTACCAGCCGGTTGATTGTTTGCCCCAAGTAAGTCGTTCAACTTATTCAGAATCAGAGCATTCTGGGCACTTTGAGCCTCTAGTTGTGCATTTTGGGCGTTTATCTGCTGGTTTAGCCCTAGAATCACAGCATCCAATTCCGCTTTTGTAACTCCAACAGACGGAGTGGGTAGATTAGGCACAGGGGAAGCGGAGGTTCCCTCTTGAATGTTCCCTGATCTGATAGATCTACTTTTCCTTCCAGGAGCCATAATCTCAGATATACTTCTGGTTTTTAAGGAAGTTCTTTCTTCAAATCTCTGCGAAGCAATGATGACAGCTGTCCTAAGTTCAATTCTCAGTGAAAGCACCAAAAATGTTAACGCTTAAATTTGAACGCTAACACCCCAGTGTGTGAAGTATAGTTGTGAAAGCACCACCCGATAGATCGGGAAAGAATTATAAGCAAGTAATAGCGGAAAAGCAGTAAACAACAGCAATTTTATAGTGGTTCGGCTTATGGGTATAGCCTACGTCCACTTTAAGTACTTTTATTGATGATCACGTTACAAGTTGATACAAATCTTCTCAAGTACAACACATTTTGAATTACAAAAGACTTAGAACAAGTAACTCAAACTTCGATGTTGACAAAAATCTTCAAATCCATGGTGGATGTAGATGATTTCTTCGTGAAGTTCTTTTAGACGTTCTTTGAATCTCAAAAAGCTTTAAGTGTTGAAGTAGTCTGGAATTCGGCAGAGAAATGGTGCTTGAAATTGATTCACCCCCCGTCCTTTGAATGTTGGTGATGGTCGTGTATTTATAGAGGTTCTCGGTGTTGAGTTATAGGTAGTAGCCGGGTCAAACTGGGTCGTGAGTTGGTGCCGAGCTAGGCTAGGTCGTAGGTCGCCCCCTCTCTCTTATGCATGGTCTTCAGTTTAAGTTGACGTCATGTGCTAAGTCCTAGGTCGTTACCGAGATAATGTGTTACGTGTTAAACTCCTGCGCAACTTCACTCCTCAAATCCATAGATCGGTCACGACTCATCATAAGTCATAAGCCGGCCACGGTTTAGATTGGATGAGTTTGTGCCTGATAGTTAAGTCGGCAAGCATCTTGGATAGTTAAATCGGTAAATAGGTTAAGTCGGTGGGCTTTTATAAGTTTTTAGATCGGGTCCTTCTAAGGCACTAGATCGGTAGCTGCCTTAGGTCGTAAACCTTGTAAAGTACTAGGTCGGCTTCCATACTAGGTCGGAACTCTCCTTAGGTCGGCATAGCCTCGTTAGACCGGCATCCCTTCATGCCTTAGATCGGTATCATTTGGGTTAGCATGCTTCATAAGGTTAAACAGTTAAGTCGTCATCCCTTCAAGCCTTAGGTCGGTGTCCTTGTAATTCCCCTTAGATCGGCAAACCCTTTGGGTTGTTAGGTCGGCATAGCCTTAGGTCGGCAACTCCTCTGGGTCGTAACTTTCGGCCGAGGCAGAGTTAACACGCTGTGTTGTTATACTTAATGTGTTATAAGCATTGACGAACCAGATTCGACGTTTGGATCTGTGGCATTCGAATACGGATGATGTATTCGGTGCCGATTTTCGAAGGTCGGGTCAGGGTCGTTACAATCGGTATCAGAGCTGAAGGTTGAACTTTAGCTCAGGAGTATAACACATTAGGTAACTCATTAGAGATAGGGTGAAGTATACTGAGTATATCCCTAAGATATCCGTCCATATGCCTTAGTAAATTCTCTTACTACACTGATAGTGAGTATGAGTGCAAGAAGGGGACGATTTAGGGGACAGGGAAGTACCACTACAAATGGACGATTCCCTGTAACAACAAGGAAACAACTCTTCTCAATCTCCTTTGTCCATCGTTCACTTTCAATTTTTCGATTGCTTCATGGCAGCTCGAGGGAGAAGCTTTGGTGTGGTGGCACTGCAAATCGTTGTAGAAAGATTCTAATTCCTATCTCGTATTCTCACTATCGGTTTTTCGTTTTAACTTAAATGAAGTTGGAATTTTAAAATTGAAATAAATTGGTTAATAAAATATGGAACTAAATTGGATTGTATCAATGAAACGATTTCGGTCAAAAGCAAAGTTTGAAGTTTTTGTTGCTATTTCTTGTGAGAATCAAAGTCCGAAGATAGACAAGCTAGTATATATTTCGGGATATTCTGACCTGAGTAGGGTATACATTGTTTATTCTTTTGGGGACCAGATATATTCTACGAACGGTTAGTTATCCCTTCGAAATAATCGATGCCATGCATATTCCGAAGATCTGGTGATCCGAATATTTTGGGTAGTATTGAATGAGTTCATTCTCATATTTATTGGTGATATTATGATTTGGTACGCCAAATGCAGAATAGTTCAGTTTGATCTGGAAAGATATTTCTCTATCGTTCATCTGTTCTTTATTGTCTCCCTCTCTAGCAAATGTCGTGGACGAAATTTTCTTAAGGAAGGAGTCTGTAACAATCCCGATTTTTGATTCAAATTTAAACTGGTAATTAAAATAAATTTTTGGATTAATTGGTGAATTAATTTGAATTTTTTCCAAATTTAATAAAATAAGTGTTTGTTTTGTGTAATAGATTGATTTTAAATTGGATGTTGAAAATTGAGATTCTAAAATAAAAAATTTGAATTTGAATACTCAATGATTTAAAACGAATAAAAATTTGACTTGGAATTATTATATATACGTATATATATATATATATATATATATTGAAAGTTTTATTTTGAATTTGATATAAATAAATTTCAAAAAAAGCTAATTAAGTTAAATTCTATGTTTTATAACATCTGTGTTTATTTATTAAAATATAATTAGACTTAAAATCATTTTCTTTAAAAATTTATAAATATATATATATATATATATACATGATAAATTGAAAATACAAATAGGAAATTACATAAAAATCTATTTAAAACATTTATATATGTGAAAAAGACAAGTGTAAACCATATAATATGAAATTTAACATTTGTAAAAATTATAAACATGAAATTAAATATGTGTAGGCTTTTAAAGACATGTGTTTACAAGTGTAACTAAGATTAACATGCAAATAATACAAGTGTCAAGATGAATTATTTTTATAACTTTTGAATATATATATATGGCAAAAGTTTTTTTTCCTCTTCATTTGAAATACAAAGAAAAGAAACAAAACTAAAACCTGTAAAACCAAAAGAAAAAAAAGAGAAATCAATATCTCCAAACAAAGTAAAGTCAATTCATCTCAAACATTAAGCAAATCAAAGTTTGGGTTCAAGCATATCAGCCTGGAAATTATAAAACTGGAAACAATGAAAAAGGGATCATCTCAGCATCAACCTGGGAATAAGCTACAAACCAGGAACAAAATCAAAGCTTTCAAGCCTGAAAACACTTTAAACCTGGAAAAGCAAATGCAAGTTCAAACTTGAAATCGGTACAAATCAAAACAAAGATAAATCAAAAGCTTGGAAACAAGAAACTCAAAAACTTGTTCTCTGTTCTCAGGAGACAGGTGAGTAAACCATCATCTTATGATTGAATCTGCTTACTTTTTTATAATAAATATACTTGAAGTTATTATGGGTTATATGATGCCTGCATATCTGTGTGTGTGTATATATATAATGTTCAAATGCATGCCTGTATATATGTAGAAACATATTTCTGTTTGATAACAGGATAACAAAATTCAAGAAAAATTGATATCAAAAAAAATCTAAAAAGATTTAGGCAATGATTTTTAAATAAAAGTTGGTTGTATTTACCTAATTCAGATTTTAAAATCATTTGGAAGCATCAAATGCAAACGATATCACTGGAAATCTAGAAAAAACAGTAAAACTCAAAATGTCCCAAAATTTGATCATCCAGTTTCCTCGATTTGATTATATAAATTGATTCGTATTTAAAAATGATATTTTTGAAGGGAAACGTTAGGATTTTTAAGCTAGTATTTTGAGAGAAATTTATAGATGAATAGAAAATACAAAACTGACAATTTCCGGTGATCAACGTTGAACTAGGGATCGAGTTTGATCATGGTGATAGCTGGGAGGATGGCGATTATAGGAAAAATGATGGGTAAATTTATAGATCTTCATGGCGGCGTGAGTTCGTTGAACTAGGGTTCGCCAGCTTATTTTGGTTGGTGTTATGATCGAGGCAAATTCGTCAAGGCACCGGAATGAATCGCACCGGTGGGAAATGGCACATAGAGGATTGGCAATGCTCTGGCCAGAATTTCTTGGTCGCTGGTGAACGGAGGTGCCGGAACGAGGAGGTTTTAGATGGCTGGGTATATTCCAGTTTTGGGTTCGCAGGCTCCTTTTCGTTCTCGTGTTCGATTCGAGGTTTTGATGGTCGTAATTGGGTATGGGGGCCAACGTTGACTTGTCGACGATTAGAGACTTGGCCGGAGATGGCCAGTCCGGCCGTACACATGCACCGGTGTACATGGTTGTCTGGATGATCAAGTTTTTGAAGAAGAAGAAGGGTTCGAGCTCGGGTTAGTCTCGAGAATGTTATTGCGTAAACTCAAAGTGATAAAGCAGAGAGGTAATTCGAGTATGTTATCGAGTTTTACTCGTGAATGTCTCGAGTCTGAAGCATTTAAACAAACCAGGTTTGAAATTTGAATAAAATAAGTTTTGAAATCTTATTCTTAAATAAATTTCTTTTAGATAATAAAAGTTTATTTAAATTTTGGGTCAATAAAAGTTGTAAAGTTTATTTAACTTAAAATAAATTAAAATTGGTTTTCTTAAGTTATTTTAAAAATTAAATTTAATAGCTTAAATTAAGAAACTGATTTAAAGGATAATGGTTTATCTCAAAATGATATTTTTTATTTGCGATTAACTTGAAGATATTAAGCTAATTTATATGAGATTTTAAAGATAAAATGGTTTATTTTGAAATAATGATTTTGTTATCAATTAACTTAAAAAGGGTTTAAATTAAATTGTATGACTTTGTTAATTTGTTTTAAAGGTTATTTAAAAAATAAGATTTAAATAATGATTATTGAATTAAATAAGATAAATAGTTTATCTTAAGATAATTGGAGTCTTAATTAATTAAAGGATCTTTGTTGATTAATAAAGGATAATTACTTAATGAAAGTAATTAAAAGATAAATTACTTAATGCAATAAATTAAAGGTTTACTTACTTAATTATTGAGGTGATTAAGTAATTAATGTGATTAGTTAATCAAGGTAATTAATTGCCTAAAGATAATTACTTTATTAAAAGTAATTAGTTAATGATTAAAGTTAATTAATCAAGTGATTAAAGGATAATTACTCAAATTAATAAATTTGTGATTTATTAATATAAGTGATTAGGATAATCACTTATTGTAATTAATTAAGGATAATTAATTTAATGGTAATTAATTAAGGGTTAATTAATTTATTAATTAATCAATTAAGGGTAATTAATTTAAAGGATAATTAAATAATTAGGGGTTAATTATTTAACGATTAAAGGTTGATTAATTTGTTAATTAAAGTTGATTAATTAACAATTAAAGGTTAATTAATGATTAAGGTTTGTATTTAATTAATATTAATTAACCAGGATTAGTAGTTTATTCATAAGTAATTAATCTGATTTAAATTAATCAGATAATTAATTGATCCTACTTATGGATGTTTGGATTCTATTGGATATTGAATTGTTTGATGTCCCTTATGTGTGATGCTCTGTTTTGATTTTAACTGTGATGAATGTAAATTTATTTATTTGTGATGAAGGTAATTTATTTATCTATGATAAATTTATATTATTTATCTGTGAATCTGTGAATGAAAGATAATCGTTATAAGATTATACCGCTTATCGATGTTGATGTGCTTGAATCTGTAATGATTGGTGATGTTGCACTATTGTTTAAAACCCCTGGACTACACCATACAGATACAAATATGGATCGCACGAGGAAATCAGTTAAGTCACATATATTTTGAAATTTAAATATTATTTTTAAAAGTTGAATATTCAATCCAAATGGTTTTGGAAAGAATTGGGTTAACTATGAAAATCTTCTAAAAAGGAGTATTGAAGATTAAAGTTATTTTGAATAACTTGATAAACTTTTGAAATTTAAATAATTTGATTTGAATTTCAATTAAAGATTTGAAATTGAATTCTATGTTTGAAAATTATGGTTTAAAAAGGTTATACAAGCTATAAATGTGTTTATATGGGTTTTAAACCATTTTAAAAGTATTGTTTTGGGAATTTGAATTTAACCCAAGTTTTATACTTGAAGGGCTTTAACTCGTGCAAATGTAATCAGATTTTTCCGAAACGAAAACTATTTCTTTTCAAACAATAATAGTAGCTTTCATATAAAGAAAGGATTTCCAATTTGTGTTGAAAGATTTCGAGTTTGAAATGGAATTGAAATAGTTTTGAAAGCTATGAATGAATCTTTGTGAAAGAGGGTTGAACCTTGTTTTGAAATTGAAGAGGATTTTAAATGGTGCATCTTTTATATAAAAAATTTGAAATGGGAATTGTTTTGAAAGTTATGAATCTTTGGAAATGGTTTTGAAAGCTATGAATTGATTCTTTGATTGAATGATTGGATGAGTTAATCCAATTTGAAAAGGAAATTGTTTTGAAAGCCATGAATGAATCTTTGTGGAAGATTGGTGAACTTTGTAAAGTGAATCTTTTTGTTTAAAGATTTGAAAATGGTAATTTATTTAAACAATTTGAAAGAAAAGTTTTGGGTAATAAGTTGTGACTTAACTGAGATCCCATTATCCATATGGTTTTAAAATATAACGCTCATTATTCGGTTTAGCCGGAAGTGGACTTTGTGTCATATAACCCATTCGAATAATGATACGACGTTATGGATAGCATTTGAAGACCGATGGTGAAGACCGCGTATTTTCCAGAATGAAAGAATAACCCGTCGAATGTCTCCGCACTGAGTCGCGCCGGTATAAAGATCTCCATATGTGATGCGGAGTCCGATAGAGATTGTGAATACCCGGATTGCATGGGCTTCTTTCGAAGTGCCTTCGGTTCTGTTCGAACCCGAAACAAACTTTTTTGGATGTATGTCTAACATTACACTTTGAGATGTAAAACTGGTTTCTATCAAATACATTTCTGTTTGGTGGCGGAGAATTTATTCTCTTAGCTTAACACCCTTCTCTGAGACGTACGAGCTCAGAGGTTATGTAGTTGATGGTTACTAGTGATACATTCCTAATTTGGTAGTGTGGCATAATGAGTGTTGTTGACTGTGGCTGATCATTTGTTGATCGAAGCATGGCTTTGTCAAAACCGTAGCTTTGTGGACGTGACCTCGTCGGACCTCACAAACCGGAAATGGTCGAAACAGGAAAGACGTAACAAGGTTATGAGGGTCGCGCCCTTTAGGGTATGTCATTTCCTTCTGGAAAAGGGTGGTATCATGGTATGGAGCCCAAATATTTAACCTACGTGGTCACTACAAATTTATTACTTTGTGGTTGTTGCTTTGTGGTTGAGAATCCTCGGATAAAGGACGCAAACGACCGGGGATGGCATACTCGAGTAGTAGTTACCTAGTTACAAAGGTAACCCGGCCTTTTGTTGGCAGAGATCCAGGTAGGTTCTCGGGGCGTCCCTCCAAAGGCGTACCCATGTTGTAATAGGAAGTTCCTTAGCCTGACCATTTGTTGAAAATCCAATCTCCAATACGCGCCTTGTACGGTTTTAGTTCTAGAACCTGCCATTTAACATGGTAACTATAGTAGGCATACTATAATGGTACGTATGCTGGCTAAGATTAATATTATACTTGCAAATGTTTTCTACATTATGCACTAATAATAATATCAAAAGGATTTTGCGTAGTAAGCATGTTTGACTATCATAATGAGAAATCACCTTCAATTGTGCGCTTGCATTATCCGTGTGTGGGAAGACCTTATGGTAGTTTCATTTTCCAAAAAGCATTACGGATTTCTTATAAATTCTTTTTGTTTTTCTTTGTTAAAGATAAACTGTTTTTGTTTGCTCATAACAGTCTCATGACTGTAATGGAGTTTATTGTTCCCTTCCTAAACTCTTGGTGCCCACAATTTTCCACACGAGCAGTCTAGAGTTGGATTTTTCAGATAATCAAATAGTAGGATTAGATTCGATGGCATCCAGCCTTTGGTTTTAGGGACAGCATTTGTTTCTCTTCAACATTCTCGACTGACCTTGCTTAAGTCAATTTGATGGTGGTTCGAGCTTCTGGATTGGAGTCTTTTGAGATTTGGCAATGAAGTTTTACATGTTGGATTATCCTTTGGAAGACCTTTTGGATGTTATTGTGTTCCGCTACAATTGGAGTTATTTCGTTCCGTTGTATCTTGTATCTCTGATAATATATTGATTAATTCTTGTTGTATCATTGTTGTAATTCACTATTGTGTATCAATGATATTATTATTTTTCCGCTGTGTTGTTATACTTAATGTGTTATAAGTTCCGGCGAACCAGATTCGACCTTTGCATCTGCGGCATTCGAATACGGGTGATGTATTCGGTGTTGATTTTCAAAGGTTGAGTCAGGGTCGTTATACCCTCACTCGATGATTCCAGAATGGATTTAAGAACAAGGATAGAGATTCAAATTAGAGGAACCCTAATCCAGAGAATTCTAACTAGAAGATAAGCTCGAAATGAAGATAAGATGATTAAATTACAAAATAGGAAGATGGATAGACTTATATAAGAGTGACCTTAAAGGGTCAACCGTGACTTCAGGAATAAGATCGATGTAGAATTCTGATGCAAATCGACATCAGATCATAAGAGAAAGAATTCGGGCATAGCAAGAAATAGCAGCATCTAAACCGAGGACATAGAAATCTCCGACGAATCAATGCTTGTTGTAAAGGAGTTTCACCCTTTTATAAATCATTCAGAGGAGCTAAGGGATACTCCAGAATCAAAAGAATTTGGATAGGGGAAGACAAGAATGGATTTTGGAACCGAGTGGAACGTTTCAAAATTCAAAGGAAACTGAGTCAAAAGAGGAAGAGATTCAAGCTCGAACGAAAGTGATTCCATGATTAAAATTACTACATATGCTAATTTTGCCTAAAACTTGGCTCCATACCAACTGTAATAGCACACATGTCGGACTTGAATTTCTCAAAATATTGGATTGTTAATTTATATTTGGCAAAACTAAGCATATACAGTAAATAAAATAATCACAGAATCACAGACACGGAGTAATATAACAATAAGCAGCGGAAACAAATGAGTAGTAGTTCATGAAGCTACTATATATATAAGTTAAATAAGATACAACAGAAGTCTTGAATACATAGAAGTCTCAATATAGTAGTCAAATACAAGATCAGAATATCACAGGAATCAACTGAATAACTGCAAGCTGGATTGATAGATGGATCTCCAAATCGAAGCTCCAACTCCAAAGGTGAGTCTCAAAAGCTGTAACACTCAGTCTGACTCGAGCGTAAAGAAAAACACAAAACACTCGAGTCAGGATTAACATTCTTATATCAATAAATTCAACTCAAGTGAAATATCAACTGAAAAATAAGTAACTTAAAGGATGTTTGGTATACCCATCCTCTAAGGATCCATTCAACTATCTACTATGTAGTAATACACGCTATTATAATAATGTCTATAGCAACGTAAACTATTAAAATAACGTTAAGGCGTTACACATATCCCCCTTAAGACATTTTATAGTGCCATAGCCTACATAGCACCGTAATATCTCCTGATCGAGAGGCTACCAGAGTGCACTCCATAAGTACGACACAAAACAAACTCGTAGTGGTCTCGCTAGGGTAGGTGACACGGCACAACTAGGCAATGTCAGGGTAGATATACCAACTATACTTCCGGGTTGGTGGTAACGCATAGCAGCTGCTATCGCCCACCTGGAACATACTCCCAAATCAAAATCAAGGGTGGCTACCAAATCAATTACAAAGTCAGAATATAGTATCGAAGGAATGCACCTGATCGGAGGAATGGCCTCACTTGACCCGTCGATTGCTCCTGTTTTAGCCACCTTATGCCAACTTACGGGAGTCGGGTCCAGGTGTACACCTCATAGAGGATCGTCGCCGCCATCCTACTTCATTCTGGAATCTCCACCGGTTACACAGTTGTTAAAGTGGTTTTCGGTATTGGCAGAGAGTATGAAAATATCTGATCCCGGTCTCTTTAATAACCAATCGTTATTATAACACCGCAGTCATTTCAAAATAGTTTATGCTTCGGAACCAAAATATCATTCCATTTCAAAACCATATCAATACGATATCATTTCCATTTCAAAACAAATAAGATATCATTTCCATTTCAAAATCGTATCAATAGATATCATTTCCATTTCAAATATATCCATTTCCAAAAATCATAGCACTTCAAAGTTATAACACTTTCGAAATTATAAAGCTTCTAAAACCATAAAACTTTAGGACTCATAACTTAGAAATCATAATACTTCGGAAATCATAACACTTTGGAAATCATAATTTAGAAATCATAATACTTTGGAAATCATAACACTTTGAAATCATAACACTTTCCTTTAAACCATTTAGATACTAATGACAGTATATATAATAAAGTAGTTTATACAATATCGTTTATATAAAATAGTTATAAGTTAAAATAGTTTACATTAAAATAATTAGCATATTAAAATAGTTTATATTAAAAATAGTTTATACTAAAAATGATTTATAAAGTAAAATATAAAAATAGTTTTAAATATAATTGAAAAATATTTCATATGATAAAAAAGTTTCCTCAAATTTCACGAATCGATTCAAGTCAACTCGAATTCCAAAATTCAAATTTAGTTCAATCTCAATTCATAGATTTCCACTCATCAGTTTCTCAATAAACTGTTTCAAAGTATATCGATTTCAAATATAGATTTTTAACCATAAAATAAACCATTTCAATTTCAATATATTTCAAAGCTTTAAATATTCAAACATTTCAAAACCAAATTTGGTAACATCATTTATATCTCAATTTTAACTTTACAGTTATTTAATATTGAAATATTCACTTAATCAATGCAGTATCATTTAAATAAAATTCAAATTACAAAATTTAAATAAGCTAAATATCTCATTTCAATTTATATAAATTTGAAATATTCAACTAAATCGCCTTTAATCAAAATCAAGCTATAAAATCATATCTTTAAAATCTCAAATTTAATAAATTTCAACTCAAACTTATTTAAGTATAATTCTTAAATAAATGCAATTTCAAACCAATTTCTATTTCTAGTTCCAACCTTAATTTATTAAAAAATCATTATAAGGATCTACTTTAAAATATAATTTAAAATACTTACATATTGTATTTTAATTATATCAAACTTTATCATTAAACTTATTTACATTAAAACTAGTTTACACATATTTTAAAATAGTAAAATTATAAAATAATTCTTAGAATTTATAATTTCAAACTAACTTATAATTTTAAAATTTTCAAAACATATAATTTTAAAAATCAAGAATTTAACTATATATAAAATAACATTTATATATAATATTTAAAAAATCAATATTTATTAAAACCCTATAATTCTTTCCAAAACCATAGAAATCAATCCAGAAATATTTATATATAGACCAACGGTGTCTGTATATGATTTTCTATCCTATGGTCAAGTGATACGAATATTTATCATTTCAATCCGTAATTTAAAATATATACGGTATATATCTTTTCAACCCGCGATTCCAAATTCAATTCAATGAAAATCGCTTGCGTTTATCATTTCAACCCATATTGATTTTCTCCTATTCTACAGATCGTTCGGGTATGTATCATTTCAATCCATAGAGAATTTTATACTAACAGTGAACTTGCAAAGTGAGAACATATATGGTAATAATATAACAAGCATATATCATCAATATAAATAACAGATAATGGTGTCAGATGTCACAGGTGAACAGATACAGATAATAGCATATATATAGCAATGTAAATAACTAACAGCAGCATATTTCAATTGTCGTTTCAACTGAAGTCAAATTTAATAAATATAAGAACGTTAATCGTGGGTGATTGCTCGCCTTTCGAGGCTAGAGAATATAGAAGATGACACAGATACGCATACTGATACGGACATGAGCAAATCAAAAAATGATGCGACCAACTTGGACATTGGCGAGACAAGAGCAAGGCACGATGACTGAATTGATGAAGATAAATGATATAAGTGAATATATGTGTGTGTGTGTGTAACTTTATATAACTATATATATGTAAAATCATACTTTTAAATTTAAACATACATTAAATTAAATATATAGGAATTTCAAAAATCATAGGTTTAAACTAAACTCGTATATTACAGTCCAATATATAGACATAATATATATTGAAATAATTACTTATATATACATATATCCAGCCACAACATTACTTATATATATAAACTAATGTATACATTGTAAATAAACTTTTAAACATATTATACCTATCATATGTACATATATATATATATATATATATATATCTTATCAAAGGAAGGCTGTAAAAAGATCTCAGACAAAAGCATGTAAAAACTAATATATATCAACATATATATGCTTTAAACTTACTTACATATCATACTAAAATTTTCTTTCAGCAAACTCATAGCATACAAACATAACATATGATCTACTGTATATTTTAAACTGATAATAAACTAACATATATATCAAAATATTTAAACAGATCATATAGACATATTACTGTAACCAATATATGTGCAGGCTAGTTGAAAACTGTTTATGAAAATATAGAACAAAATATACATACATACATACACCCCCCCCCCCACGTATAAACTTCACTATATATAACAACACTTGAAAACTTTATAAACACCGTCTTACACACAGTTAATAATATATGCAAACAATCGTTGTAAGTAATATTGTTTGTAAATTTTATAAAACTAACAAAATATATATATATAAACAATTGTACATATATACTCACCCATCTCATAGATTATATATACAACTATATATGTATATATATATATATAAAACACTTCGCATATAAACATACAAACCAAATAATGTAATGTATATAAACTGAAATATAAACCTTTCTAATACCTCACATATAATATAAAATATGCTATATTCATATACTTTATAATGTAATCTGTCAATTTATATGTGTATCTTAAAATATAAACAACAGTGATATATACAAATATACTTTGAAACCAACAGATCCATGTTTATACCCATACATACAACATAATACAAATATAAATTATTACCAGAATTTATTTTAAAATACCACATAATATATATATATATATATATATTCTTTTATAAAATAATATATGTAAAACTCTTAAAAGTATGGGGTGTTGCTCGGCCAAAAATGGAGAGGAGGGAGAAGCTACAAGATGTAAGACACGGAGGCGGGTCAGGTGGGGAGAGGAGGTTGCGCGCGACATGGACTTGCATGCTGTGGTGAGAGCAAGAAGGGGAACTATTGGTCGAGGGTGCTGACACGCTTGGAGATCGCACGCGTGGAGCTCAGGGGTCGGGCTGCGGGTGGAGTCAAAGGTCATGTGGTGGTGGCCGAGCATGTTGAAGGCTAGGTGGGTTCGGCTATAGCAAGTGGAAGATTAGCAGGGGAGAAGATGGTGTAGCGGCTATGGGAAAAATATGGAATGCAAAGTGACAGAGGAAAAACTGTATATTGTATAAACATTATATATATACATATATATATTATTTCTTATCAATAGTTAACAGATGTACCAGCAGTTTAAAAGTGAACAGTAGGATATCAAAAGTCATGCGCGCAAATATAGCAAATATAAATGCAAACAGTTGGAATAATTAAAGGCAAGGGCTATAGGGTTATACATGGTGAGCAAATGAATGGTCATGAGAAGTTTAAAAGCCAAAATTTCGGAACCGATACGGAAATCGTTCCATAGATTCCACCGTTTCTGGAACTCCAAAGCACATAAAAGAATATATCATGAAGATCAGCACAACGAGACGATCAAAAACGTACACAGATATCAGTGGCATTATCATCTTATCAAAAGTCAATAATCGATACCGAAAATGCTGCTAATTTGTCAGAAATAAGATAAACGGAGCAATAGCTGTCCAAATTTGGAGAAACGAAATATGACGTTTCACTCAGAAGATGATTTACAAATTTATTATGTAAAAATATTCAAGTTTGGAAAAGATTTTATTATCATCTAATTTTTAACTGATTTAAATTTAAATAAAATTACACAATAAAATAAACTTCCATATTATCAGATGAAAATTTACCATGTGTTATGTTTAAGTAGACGTATTCCAAATATTAAATTTTTATTTCAAATTTTATTATTTAAATTTTTTTTTACGGGTCGTTGCAGGAAGAAACCACAATATGAATGTATGCAACGCATACATACACATAAGGGCAGAGATCGACTAGACCTCATTTCTGTTATACCTCTATTCCCTCTTGATTTCAACCCCACATTCCAAATTAAATAATATTTTCTCTCTCCTACCACCCCATTATATTATTTAAATCGAAATATGTAGTTGAAATCTGAGGAATTTAAGGAGTAGCAAGAATGAGATATAGTCGATCATTGCCCGTTCATACATATGTATGTACATCTACACACATATATGTATGGGCAATGATACATATGAATGTATGTGTAATGATCAATTATCCCTCATTCTCGCTGCACCTTAAATCTTCTTGATTTCAACCACATATTCCTTATTAAATAATATATCTTCTCTCTTGTCATTTCAGGAGAAAGAATGTATATTATTTAGTTCGGAACACGTCGTTGAAATCAAAGAAACTTGAGGTATAGCAAACATGAGGTGTAGTTGATCACACACACACACATATATAAGCGAGGATCCACGTCCCATTTATTTAGCATCATCATGTAGTCTCATATTGCTTTATCCCTTTTCTCATACCGTATTATTATTTAAATGGGAATGTGTTGCTGAAAATAGAGGACTGCATGATGGTGCTAAATAAAAGAGGGTTTCATATATACATAAGAGTGTTCAATGACACACCAAATTCGTAGCATTCCAATTGCCTCTTGGTTTCCACCATAAGTTCATATTTAAATAATGTTTTTCCATCTTTTTCCACTAACTTCATTATTTAAATAGGAATTTGGGTTGGAAATCGAAGGTAATTGGGATGCTGCACTATTTGAGATACCAGATCGCTTATATATATAACACATTCACATGAACAGTCTCATATTTGTCCCATCTCAATTTGCATACATGTAACAATGAGAGGTACTCCTGTTATTATAACACATACAAATACACCTACAAATAAAATGTATATAGACAGATTCCAAAATATAAAGACTGTGCATAGGAGGAGTTCATTTTTTCAGACTAATTCTGTTGAAATCTATTATAAACTCCAGAACAAGGCATTATCAGTGTTTTGAAAACCAGATCGTCCGTCGGTCTAACCGAGAAAACCGTAAACTGTAGCACAGTCCGGTCCAGGGTCCATTCAGACCTTGTTTTCATTGAACCGCAAAAATCCATGGTTCAACCCTAAAAATCTGGTTTTATTACACACAAACCAAGCATTAGCAAAAAAATTATTTGATTGTCACCAAGTAAAGGCTCTAAAGCCAATTGTTTTAGCCAACCCACCAGCAGCACATATTTATACTGAGAAGCTGTGAAAGCTCTTCCATTATTTTGCGATATGGGACATTTTTTCAATAATAAAATTTTTGCCTTTCCTTCAAGCTCATTACGTTAGCAGCATATTTTCTTCAATGCATTATAAAAATAGATAATCGATGCCATTAGAAAATCCACATGCATAAATAATTATTTTTTACATCTTCAATTAGCACAACTATGTTTTAAATTCACCAGCTAATGTTTTAGATAATGCATCGATAATATTTATGCATGTGAATTTTGAAAAAACATATTTTTTTTCTTCTGGTTTCTTGCCAAATACTAGATTTCTTACATCAATACACTAATTTTAATTAGATTTCATAAGTGCATTGTTTTTACAATTTGATCAGTCGGATCTTTAAAACCTTCGACCTTGAACCATCATGGTCTGACTTACGGCTCGGTTTTCAACACTATGAGTGTTATCCTGCCTTTTGGCAAGGCCATGAACAGGCGGATTTAACTAAATCGATTGCTCGTTTGTCGAGGCTGGAATACGATGGATTTGAGTCAACTGGATGGATAAACGGTCAGTCATAGATGGGTCGTTCGGTCTGGGAGGCATGGTTCGTCAAGATGGGACCGTTCGGTCTGGGACGCATAGTTCGGTCAGGATGAGTCGTTCGCCTCGATGGCATGTTTCGGTCAAGATGGGGTCGTTTGGTCTGGGAGGTGTGGTTTGGTCAAGATGGGATCATTCGGTTTGGGAGGCGTGGTTCGGTCAAGATGGATCGTTCGTCCTCGATAGGTCGACGGCATGTATTGGTCCGGCATGGGTGGATCGGCTAAAAGGGGTTGGTGCTTTGAAGAAGGAGGATCGGCACTACACTAGCTTCGGGTCGGCATGTCGCAGTCTTCGGGTCGGCATCTCGTTTTGGGTTCGACAAGCATTTGGAGATGGGATCGTCATGGAAGGGAATGGATCGGTTCGGCATCGAGTAGTGCTTGGGATCGACATACCCATCGGCTATGGTAATTCCAGCATAGGTTCAGCATTGGAGGAAACAAGGATTTGGATCGGCTAAAAGGGATCGGTTCGGTGCTAACGCCTCAGGTCGGCATGTCAGCTGTGCAGGATCGGTCATGATAAAGGGTTTGAATCGGCTATGGCTTTGATGGGCCCGGACTACTTGGGAAGCCCAATAACTTGGGTTTTGTCTATAAATACAGCGTTCAAGACTTCAGAAAAGGGATCATCATTCTGCTTTCCTTCTTCTTCCCTACTAAGGCTGCCCTGCCATTGTTGTTCTAAAAACTCTGAATTGTAACTATAATTGATTCTAACATCAATAAAAAGAAAATTTTTAGAGTGGGCATAGGCCGGAGTAAACCGAACCACTATAAATCCTGTGTTATTACTGCTTTCTTTTTTAAATTTTATTGTTCTTTTACATTCATACTCTCTACATACATTCTATTTGTGATATGTGACTGTGATTTGGTGCTTTCGTCTGAATTTGAGTGTTAGTGACCAATTTTGGCACTAACATTTTGGTGCTTTCATTGAGAACGCTGGCACTCTGGGATTCAGAAGCTTGGAGTTTGGATTTAAAGGCTTTAGAACTTGGATTCTGAAGACTATGGCAAAGCAATCAACTAGGAGACAGAGGACGAAAAGAAATCAGCAGGAGGAAAGTCAGGAGGCTTCTTCTGAAGCTAATCAAACCTCTGTCTACATCACTAGGGACGAGATGTAGGTCATGATAAATTATATGCAGGAACAGTTGAAAAGGCAAGAGGAAATGATTCAGGCACTTTTAAGACAATATGGACAAGCAAGAACTGCAGGAACTCAGATCCATGGAGCTGGATCAGAAGGACTTAACCGGCAAATAGATGGAGTGGTTCAGCAGGAGGCAGCCCCCAATCAGCAAACAACTATTAATCCGGGTGGACCTAGGGTCACGATCTGAAATCCAATGTTCGAAATTTGACACTAAATACCTCACTTGTATTCGACTGTCGAAAATTCAAACATCGAACTCCATTCGGATGGAGCTTATAACAACATCAGATGAATATAAAACAGCAGAAATAAAATGAATATCATGCATCACATCACAGATATAATATCATCATAATATCCATTACTACATCAGAGTATTTTTATACAAATATCACAACTCCAACTAAAACATCATATTAGTACAACAAGTGATCATATATCCAAAAAGTCTTCAAAGAAATGAAGCGATAGCGAACTCTCAAAAACTAAGCACATGAGATCCCAAAAGCTTCTAAAATATCTCCAAGATAAAAACTCCAAAATACTGCTAACACCAGAACACGGAAACCTGCTACTAGGTTGCCCGTGTGGAAATTATGGGCACCCAGAGTTTAGAAAAAAACAATAAATTCCGGGTCAGTCATGGGACTGGTATGAGTAAACAAAACAGTTGCTTTTACATAAAACAGATTTATAAAGGAAAAATCGTTATGCTTTTGGAAAATGAAACTACCATAAGACCTCCCGCCACACACACAATGCAATCGCAGAATTGGAGGAGATTTCTTCTTATGATAGTCAAATATGCTCGATACGAGAAAAATTCTTTGATATTATTACTAGTGCATAGTGTAAAAAGCATTTCGAAAGTATAATATTAATCTTAGCCAGCATAGACATTTCGTACTATACCTACTATAGCTACCATCTAAACAGTGGTGACCACCATAAGTAAATGGCAAGTTATACAACTAAAACCGTACAGGGCTCGTATTGTTTTCTTGAATTTCCAACAAATGGTCAGGCTAAGAAACTTCCTACTGCCACATGGGTACGCCTCTGGCGGGACGTCCCGAGAACTTAACCAGCTCTCTGCCAACACAAGGCCGGGTTACCTCTGTAACTAGGTAACTACTACACGAATATGCCACTCCCCGGTCCTTTAGGATCTTTATCCGAGGGCCCTCTATCACAAAGCAACAACCACACAGTAAATGAGATTGGAGCAACCACATAGGTAAATATCTGGGCTCCATACCATGACATCACCTTTTTCCATAAGGAAATGACATACCCTAAAGGGCGCGACCCTCATAACCTTGCCGCATCTTTCCTGTTTCGACCATTTCCAGGTTGTGAGGTCCGATGAGGTCTCGTCCACAAAGCTATGCTTTACACGAAAGCCATGCTTTGATCAGAAAGGATCAACAAACGATCATCAACACACAGCAACACTTAGCATGCCATACTACCAAATTGGGAGTATATCGCTGATAACCATCAAGTACATAACCTCTGAGCTCGTGCGTCTCAAAGAAAGGTGTTAAGCTAAAAGAATAAATTCTCCGCCACTAACAGATATGTATTTGAAAGAAATCTGCTTTATATCTCAAAGTGTAGCGTCAGACACACAATCATACAAGTCTGTTCCGGGTTCGAACAGAACCGAAGGCACTTCGTCCAATAAAGGAAGAAGCCCTTGCAGATCCGGGTATCCACAATCCCGATCGAACTTCCCATCACTTGGGAAATCTCTATACCGGAGCAACTCAGTGCAGAGACAATCGATAGGTTATCCTATCGTTTTCGAAGACACCCGGTCTTCACCATCGGTCTTCAAATGCTATCCATTTCGACGTATCATTATTCGGAATGGATTATATGACACAAAGGCCTCTCCCGGCTAAACCGAGTAGTGAACGTTTGATTTTGAAACACGTGGATATGTTCCATTTCGTAGATTCATATTCAGGGTTCGATGTGGGTTTCGGATAACCAACGGGAATCCGACTCCCTGTCACATCGAAGTTTAAAATGCCATTTTACGGGCAAAGGGGTTTTCACATCAATACAGGAACAAATCACAAATCACAGTTCAGTACAGAGCAATTCACATCACACGGTATTACAACCAAAACAGAAATATCAATACAGTGCACAACAATAGTTAATTATTTTCAATCAATGTGGGTGCGATTCAATGAATTAATCACATAATTATTTTTATTGATTATTTTAAATCAATGATTAATTTTGGATAAATTAATTTAAATTTTAATTAACTTGATTAATTATTTCTTAATTAATTATTTTAATTAACTGCCAATTATAATTAATCAACTTAAATTACCTACTTAACAATTCTTAATTTACAAATTAATTTAAAACACTTAATTATTAATTTACCAATCTGAAATTACTATTATAAATCATTCTTAATTACTTTTCAAAACCATTAGTTAATAAAAATTTATTTACCTTAATTATCATTAAAAATCTTCTTTACACTTTGAAAATCAATTTATTGTTATATTGAAAGCTTTAATGGTAATTAAATTTAATATTTAACTTAAGTTAATTACTTAATTAAAATATTAATTAAGGTTTTAGAAAACATTGATATGTACTCGCTTAGTCGATGACTTAGACAAGTTTTTAACCCAAAATAGTCAACATTATTTACTTTACGTTATAAACTTTAAATTATTGGGCTTAACCCATTTTGGCAATAACCCGAGCATACCCAATTCTCATTCGAGTCAAACTCGAGTTTCTCTCTTCCCTTCCCCGAGTTCTTCCTCTCCTCCTCTCGTTCATTCCTTCTTCTTCTTTTTTTCTTAAGTTACATACTGCTAAAACAACTGAAGCGCGAGCGCGAGAGAACCCAAGCCAACCCATCTTTTACTTGAGTGCTCCTTCGAGTTCCCCTAAGCTCAACACCTCCTGATACAGAATCGACGTCGTGCACGTGCACGGCGTCGCGCCGCCGTTCTGGCGAACGTCACGGCCTTCGGCAAGTCGAAAAACTCACCTTATTCGAAATCGAACTTCGGTTCGATACAAAAAAACTCGAAATCGAAAATAGCATTTCGCTCGACACTGCAACTCGAACTCACCGAAATGAAATTGCCTCGCCACCACGTCTCAGACCACCAGAAGAGCTCACCCTCCGTCCACACCACGTCAATGCTCCATACTACCCTCCCCCATCATCACGTGCAACTCGATTACTCCATGGTGACGAAATCACCACACTTCCAACCCACTGCAAACTTCGAACTTAAACCCTAAATTCGCTTCGTCCCTTCGATTCGTGCAATGAAAAAATTATTTGATAATTTTCCCGAGATCATCAATGTTCACCCTTGCTTCGCACAAGATTTCGATACCCAGTATTGGATTGATCATCAGAAAATGATCAAAATGCATATTTTGTTCACATACGAACTGCACATCGAATACTTAATTAAAAATCATCATATTCATTTTAAAAATCATATCTTTGTGTGTTTATTCAAATTATGTAATCAAATCAATGATTTAAAATACTTGAATTCATCACAAAATTTTGTTTTTACTGTAAATTTTAGGTTACAAAGACAAACCCTTCATGATCAAGCTTAAAACAAATTTTAAGCTGTGATTCAAGTTTAAACAAACTTATTTTGTTCAAAAATCCTAAGCTAAAAAGGTTTGTATGATGTTTATTTGAATTTTTTTCTAATTCACTTTGCTCTGTAACAAAATATTGAAGAACTATGTAAGAGTTTCCAGTAACACAAAAAAAATACAGAACAAATTTTCTTCAATATGCAGCAAAGCTCAAGATTTTGTAAACTAAATACTTAGATTTCCATTTTAAAAAAAAATAGGTTTACTCACCTAAATAATTGTTGAAACAGAGAACAAAGGTTGTTGAAAAGCTACAGTTTTTTGATTGTCCCTGAAAATCTGTTTTGCCTTGTTGAATGAAGTTGAGTTTGTGAATCTGATGATACTTATATTTTCCTTCCCTGACTTTGCTATTTTTTTGCTTTTGAACGAACTAAAATGAATATGGATGTGTATAAATAAAGAAGGCTTTGTACAGGTGGGTTATAACTGGTGCAAGATTTTTCTTTTAATCAGATATTTTTTTCTTCTTGTTGACTAAGCCAAGTTTAATTCGGCTGATATGATTTTGTTACATTTGAATTGACTCTAAATTTGTGTTGGGAAGAAAGCATTTAATGCTTTTGTTCCCATTTTTGTTTACATGTATATGCTATTTGATTTTTTTTCTTTTTTTTTTGTAATCTAATTTTGTTTTATTTTTTGCATGCAACTTTTTATTTTATTGTTTCTTGGTTTATACAATCCTTATGCAACCTTGTATGAATTTCCTGTGTCATTTTACAACCATATGATTTTATTACAAACATACTCTTGAATTTTTTATTTCTATTTGAAGTTTAACTATCAACATTTAATTTATCACATATATTTTATTTTATGGTTTAAGACAATTTCTTGTTTGTTATGTATTTTTCTTTATTTATTATTATTTATATAAAGCTTAAACTACCCAATTTTCATTTATACCCATATATCTTTGTAATATTAATATTAATAATATTTTATTTCTTTTGAAACTTCTCAAATTAATTTCAAAAGTTCAAATAAATCACTAAATTTAAATTAATAAATTATGAAATGTTACAAATTAGTTTCAAAAGTTCAAATAAATCACCAAATTTAAATTAACAAATTCTAGAATGTTAAACCTAGACTCGGGGAGCATGCCGCCAGGTAATGCTGGACCAACCCATAAAGGGATAGCAGATGACGCTGCACACCCCGGCGCCAACAGAAATGCAGAAGTGTGTGACGAGAAGTATGTACTGGAATTCCCTCAAGAGGACTTGGAGGGCGCTTAGGAAATGTAGATGGGGGCAACCCTTGGCAGGTAACGCTGTATTGGCTAACATCGTCAGACGAACTATTCGCGGAGGCCTGACAAACAGGAATTTGGAGGGAGTTAACAGAAGACCGTTTACCCGTAACATTAGGATGGTTAGGAATTCACCCGATTTCAAGCTACCCACTCTGGAAGTATACAATGGTAAGACGGATCTCACTGACCACTTGATGAGGCACACAAAACATATGGAAGTGCCGAGGGCATCAGAGGAGGTTATGGCTCGGTGTTTCCCCCTGTACTTGACCGGTATAGCTGCTATGTGGTTCAGACAGCTAGAGGATGGATCTACTGGAACATGAACAGAACTGGTGGATAAGTTCTTGAGACAGCTTCGAGTTCACATAAAAAGACGGAAGAATGTGATGACACTGACATCGGTTAAGCAGAGGGCAGATGAATCGCTGGGACTTTCTTAACTCGGTTTAATGCAGCAGTTGCCTCGGTGGATCGACCGGATCCGTCAATGGTTCTAATGGCGGCGGTGTCAGGAGTCAGAGATAATTCGGATTTCAAAGTATCGTTGATAGGGGACCCACCAATGAATCTCGAGGAATTCTTTCACGAAGCTGAGAGATTTCTTCAACAAGAGGATGCGTGTTTGGATATGATCAAAGAAAGTAAACATGGTTAAGGATGGAGGACCGTCCGGTGAGAGCTCAAGTAAAGATAAGAATAAAGGGAAGAAGAAGAAGCGCTAGAGAGAACAAAATATTCTCCACTTACCCAGGGTTGAATGCAACATCGGAGCGTATATTCTTGAATACTCGGGATCGACTTCCTTTATCGAAAGCTGGCAAGGAGGGAACTCTTAGAACGCGAAAGGGCATCAGGAAGACACTGTCTCTTTCATGACTTGGATGGACATGATACTAACAGCTGCCGACATCTAAAGGATACAATCGAGAAGCATGTAAGAAATGGCCAGTTGCGACAATATATCGAAACTCGAAATGCGGCGGTGGAACATGAGCAACCACCGCCTACCCTGAACGACGACGGCGTGAGGCCCAGGAACGGTGGTCGGTTGGTCATCAACTAATCATGACGGTTTGAAATAAGTAACAAACTCCAGGAAAACGGCTAAATCACTTACTCATGTATGGGGTCGGAGATAACCCTTAGGCATGCTCTGAGATGGTGGTTTACCGAGACACTCCGGTTTGCGAAATCTATTTTTTCCTTTTGGCTTGGACACTTGCTTTTTCTGCTTTGGTTTTGGAGTTCGGTTTGAACTCCCGATTTTGTTGGTTTCTTGGTTTGGATTTTGGTTTGGATGCTCGATTTTTGATTTGGATTTTTGATATGGATTTCCGGTTTTCTGGTTTAAATCTGGATTTCGGATTTTTAATTTTGGTTGACTATTTATTTGGTTTTTGGTTAAAAGGTCGTCGAATATGGACTATGCTCGCAAGGGTCCGTAGCGACTAGGATTCGGCCTAGGACTTAGGCCCCATAATATCTATCAGTTACTATTACAGGTCGTCGAGTATGAACTATGCTCGGCAAGGGACCGAAGCGAGCAGGATTCAGTTTAGGACTTAAGCCATGGCATTACTCAACGTTTAGGGACACTGAACCAGGAACATCATGGCATTACTTGACATTGGTCGTCAGGCGCAGGTTGGGCTTGGAAAGAACCCGGAGAGCTTACGGATTTGAATATTGGCTATGAACAGCTAAGGATTTGGGCATGGACCCGAAGCGATCTCAGATGTGGATATTGACCCGGAGAGGTCATGGATGTGGTTATTGGTTATTGGATATGGATGGATTAAAACTCGGTTGTCGAGTTCGGATGGATGTGGAATTGGATAAGGATTTGGTTACTGGATAGGAATCGTATATCGATTCGAAGCAGATTGGATACGAATACGGCAATGACACTTGGATAAAATGGATTGGATTATGAATCGGAAGGTATGACTATGAATAACATACGGACTTCGGATATCGGATTTGAGGCTATTCAAAACACACCTTCCAATAGCAAGGCATGTTTTGGGGGGCAAATGTTAACCCGCCATTTGGCAAGGCCATGGACAGACGGATTTAACTAAGTCGACTGCTCGTTTGTCGAGGCTGGAATACAATGGATTTGAGTCAACTGGACGGATAGACGGTCAATCATAGATGGCTCGTTCGGTCTGAGAGGCGTGGTTCGGTCAAGATGGGGCCGTTCGGTTTGGGAGGCATGGTTCGGTCAGGATGGATCATTCGGCCTCGATGGCATGGTTCGGTCAAGATGGGGTCGTTCGGTCTTCGGGTCGGCATGTCGCAGTCTTCGAGTCGACATCTCGTTTTGGGTTCGGCAAGCATTTGGAGATGGGATCGACATGGAAGGGAATGGATCGGTTCGGCATCAAGGAGTGCTTGGGATCGGCATACCCATCGGCTACGGTAATTCCAGCATAGGTTCGGCATTGGAGGAAACAAGGGTTTGGATCGGCTAAAAGGGATCGGTCCGGTGCTAACGCCTCAGGTCGGCATGTCAGCTGTGCAAGATCGGTCATGATAAAGGGTTTGAATCGACTATGGCTTTGATGGGCCCAGACTACTCGAGAAGTCCAGTAAATCAAATTGTCTATAAATACAGCAGGCAAGGCTTCAGAAAAGGAATCCTCATTCTGCTTCCCTACTAAGGCTGCTCTGCCATTGTTGTTCTAAAAACTCTGTATTGTAACTGTAATTGATTCTAACATTAATAAGAAAGAAATTTTTTGGAGTGTACATAGGCCGGAGTCAGCCGAACCACTATAAATCCTATGTTATTACTGTTTTCTTTTTAATTTGTATTGTTCTTCACATTCATACTCTCTACACATTCTATCTATGATTTGTGATTGTGATTTGGTGCTTTCGTCTGGATTTGGGTGTTAGTGACCAATTTTGGTGCTAACAATGAGCATTACAAACATGATGAATTTTATCACTGTTGGAAATCATAATATGAAAACGTATGTATGTTCTTTTCGTATGGCAATTTGATGCTATTTGCTATATAAAATTGGCATCAAAACATTGCATTCAACTAATGATCAACAAATACAATTACATTAAAAATCAAATAAATGCAAAAAAGAAAACATGTTACATACATACCAAAAGTAATCTCGTGGAATCAAGCACTCTCATCTTCCAACTTCTTAACGTAAGCCTTCAAAACCATAAGTAAATTTCTTGCTGGTGCTTGCAATGTACTGACCAAACTAATCCCTGGCCCTTGGATAGCTCCTAAAATCTTTGCATATATCTCTGCTCTGGTTGGCATTGTCTCAAGTGCCTAGAAAAATTATAAAATAACCCAGTTATGCTGCAGCTTATGTCATCAGATATAACCATGTATTCTTAGAAGATGGATTTTTTATCTGTCATATATGATACAAAGAGCACCTTGTATCATGATTCACGACATAGACATTTAGGTCTTTTACTCTCTTCGTATATGCAGTCCTTGTCATGTAAATTCCAACGCATAAATTTTTGACCTATGAATGTTCAACAAGAAAACTCCCAGTTGCATTGAATCAGGTGATTTATATGCACATTAAATATCACTGAAGCACATATGAGATTAGAACTGCTAACAGATTGAACTTGTACTCGTGAATACATATAAACATGTAACACAGAAAAACTGAATCATTTACTAGTTCTGTAATTTCCAGGCTACTTTTCTATGGCCATATCCTCAGTGTAACCATATTCTTCCAAGAAGAATGATACAAATTACACCTCATATCGTGACCCAGGTAACGCCCAAATGCCACTGATGTGACCTCCAATTCATAGGTTTTTTGGAAAAAATTCATTATTATGTTCTCTATATATGCAGTCATATGTCTGATACAAGTTCCAACCCATACATTATATCCTTATGCACGTTCAACTAGAGAACTCACATAGTCCCATTTGCATTGTATCTGGTGTTTTATATGCATATTAAAAATCAATGAAGCACATTTGAGTTTTAAAGAACGGAATTTTTAATCCTAGAGCCATTTTTCTAATCTGTAAATCCAGACTAGTTTTTTTTATGGTCATGTTCCTAATTACACACAAACTTTCCCTTAAAGGACATAGAAAACAAATGAAGCAGAACAAACCTTGAACTCCTCAGGCCCATAAAACTTCCCCTCAAACACAGCACCGGTGAACTCATTGTTCTCCAGCTTCTTCTCCCTTTGGAACGCCCTGTATGTCTTCAAACCTTCAGGAATCTCCTCAGTTTTCACAAAAAGCCAGGCATTCATACCAGTCATACACGGCTTCAATGCCTCCCATTTCGTGTTCTCAATCGCCTTGTAAACAAGAGTGTTCTTTGCGACAAGAAGCGTGGTGGTGGGAGGCAGGCTGCGGCGGAGTTCCTGAAGGTTTTTGACGGTGAGTCCTTTGTATCGGATTCCAGCGATGAGGTGGCAATCCTCGAGGTGGGTTTGGACGGTGGAGATTGTTTGTTCCTTTTTCGTTCGGCTGATTGCGGAGCGGATGGTTAGGGTTTTTGGTTTTGTGGGTTTTAGGGTTTGGCTCGATTTTAGGAAATTAGGATTTGAAGAAGGGATTGAGAGGAAAGTAGACTCCATTTTCGCCTGTGCTGTTACTTCTGATGCGGTGAGGATTGGATATTTGGATAGAACAGAGCAGGGAAGATGAGATTCTAGAGAGGTAATCGGATTGCGCGTTTAATTGGGATAATTGTTTGCTAGTCCTCAGGAAAATTGTTGGGATAATTCGTTGCAAGACCAACTATTAGCATCAACGCGCTTCACTATTAGGGCATCTCCAATCAATTACGGGCTTCAGCCTGTAATTGGGTGGGGACGCCCAATGGCCAGGCGCCCATTTAATGGGCGCCTGAGGCAAGGCGCCCATAAAATGGGCACCGCCTTCCTCCCCCTCATTTCTCTTCACTTTTCGTTTTCAAATTTTTTTTAAAATTAGAAAAATTATTCGAAATGCCGCTGCGTCCAACCAAAATCGTCCGAAAAACGGTTCAGAGACATCCAGATGAGCAAGCAGGACCACTACACGTTCCGCCACCGCTTGGAGTTTCACCAGACGATTTACGTGTTTTACATGAGCTTCCAGATGGTTATCGGCATAGAGCCGAAACCGCTTTGACGACCATACAGGTATTAATCAACCATTACTATAACTTGTTATTTTAATTTGTACATTACATACTCATATTAAATAACCCTTACGCTATCAAAAATTGTTGTTTCATTAACTATCTATAGGACCATTACATTCACTGTCGGGTTAGTTGGGCTAAGTGCATTACCCAGTTTTATGACTATCTTCCTGGTCCTATTATTGAGAGGCTACAGGCTAGCCCTTTTGGTCTATTTTTGTCGATTAGGCCTGTTCAGTTCTTTGATCGACCTCTCATCTAGGCATTAGCTGAGAGGTGGTGGCCCACCACGCATACGTTTCATTTTTCAGATTTTGAGCTTGGTATCACCCCAGTTGATTTCTACATGTTCGCTGGGATTGAGATTGGACGACAGGGTCTTCGACCTTTTCCATTCGATGATTTATACGAGTCGCCCAATTTGTATACTGTTTTTTTACCACTGATAGATGTTACCTGCGTCTCTAGTGGTTCTGTTAAGTTGACGTACTTGCAGCATTACATCACCAGTTATATAGCTATAGCTGATATGATGGATGCAGTTACTAGAGCATTTTTGTTGTACCTGTTTGGTTCGACCTTTTTTTCGAACCAAAAAGGTACGGTTAGACTTGGCTATTTAGCTTCCCTTGCCCGATTAGACCAGCTAAATACTATCGACTGGGGCACGGCGATATTAGGCACCCTATATACCGCTCTAGATTCATTTGCGCTTGGCGATGTCAGGCAAATGTATACTTTTTGGTATATTTTGCCGTTATGGTACTACGAGTATACGGCAAACATGCATCCCCGCATCCAGGACACGGCTAGTCAGGCTGCTGAGCATTACTTCCCTAGGATGAGACGATGGAAGACCATGCAATACGTACATCATGTCCCCTTAGGTGTACGGCATGACTTGATGGAGGCTAGCTCACAGCTGGATATGCGTAGTCGTGGTAACATCATTCGGACTCCTTGGGCCTCACATTGGACTCATCTAGCAGATGCAGGTCTTCTGGTGGACGACCATCCCTTGATGGTTGCGTATTCAGTATCTAGACGTAGCGTTGCTTTGCATACGCCTGCATTTATGCCTATGTGGTATTTGGGAGAGATGTGCTTATCAGATTACGGGTGATCGTCGTATACCATACGATCCTTTATCCTGCGAGGACATGTTTGGTAGACATAGGGTGATCGGTGATCAATACTTACATGCTCTACGACAGGCTGGATGGGTGGATAGTAGTACTTTTTTCATTGATGGGGATTACGACGCTTATTGGGCTAGAGTAGCACCCCGTAGATTCATCGTACCAGATTATGTTCGTGGGGTCAACTCTGATCATATAGGACCTCATCTGGCAGCCGGTAGAGTTCAGGTACCGCAGGTTTCATTTGACCCGATTCTGTCACAGTTCTCCCAGGCTCCCATGCAGTTGGAGCCTGATACCACTTTTAGAGCGTATGACTTGACAGGTACTTTGATTGAGCAGCTTTTAGTCTTTTCAAATCACCCCGACTATCCTGGTGTGCCTTCAGTCGGGTTATATCCTCCGTATGAGGTACGTTTGTTGTTTACTGTCATTTTTCCTTTATTTTATGCTTGTTTTTTTATTATGACTTTTGTCATCTTTATGTAGTATGCTGCTAGATTGGATCAGGCCAGAGTAGGGTTTGGTGTGTTTCGCGATATGACTCTTGCACATACACACGCCATGCATGATATGTACATGCAGCATACACAGATGCTAGAGGCTCAGATTGATCAGCTATCAGCTAGACTTGCTGTATATGAGCCTTTCGGATCACAGGGCGGAGGTGATGCTGGTCCCAGTGGGTATGGTGCTGGTGGTTTAGATGAGGACGATGGGGATGATGAGGACGAGGGGGATGATGGTGATGGGGATGACGAGGATGACGATGTAGACGATGATGATGATGATGATGGAGATGATGATGATGCTAGTGACGGAGATGAGGATGATGACAGTGACGGAGATGGTGATGACGGTGATGATGCTGACGATGACGACGCTGCCTCCCTTTAGTTGTATACTTTTTAGTTTATGCGTATGAGCATATGTACTTAGGTCATTATTTCAGTATATTGTGTATTATTGATATGCTGTCACTTTCTTGGATTTTGGATTATAATGATCGTGGTTACTGTGAATTCTATATGTTTGTGAGTACCGTGACTTATACATGTTGGTGTATATTATTATTTGTAGGTGTCCGTTTAAATACGAACTATATGTTGGTGTACAATGTGAATACTTTATGTTCGTTTAACTAGTGAATGATTCAAACATAGAACACTTATAAGAAACGACACAGTAATAATAGACTGCACATATGAAGAAACTAGACGTGACGATTAAATTGCAACTCCTGTACAGACAGTCTAAGACGTCTTATCTCATGTTCTAGTTCATTTGCGTAGGTTATGCCCCTTGGACATAATGGATCATCCAACCATTCCGCGTAATTGCAACCATTCGGCCAGAATTGACATAGTTGCATTCGACGTCCAATATTTTCTCCATCCGCACGAACTACAACTTCAACTTCAAACCTGCACAGACAACAAACTAGCTGCGATTCAACTTCTTGCTCGGTGGGAGGTCGAACTACTTGATCCAGGTTCTTGTGATGTTCATATGCCATACGTACAACATTTTGTTCGTATCGCGGTTCGACCACTTCCTGAAGTCTCATCTGCTCAAGGTTTGGAAACTGACTACGGACATCTTCATAGTGTTGTTCTTGATAATCGATAAGCCAATCCTCATCAGTATGTGGACTTTCTGTAGGCACGTAACCTGCATCTGAATCGATAGAAGAAGGCCAAGAAGGCATCGCGATGAAGAATTTATTGTTGTGAGTGTGGAAGAAGATGATTATGAATGATGAATAAGTAAGGCAGAAAGAGAATATATAAACAATACACTTTTGGTCGCAGTACTTTTTGATCTGACAACATACATTACACTAGGGCATATTCAAAAACAAACATTAGACATAGGCATTAGCTTTGACAACAAAAGCAGACATTATCATTTGAAAAGACAATTCAAAAAGCTCATGATACATTAACGAACGTTACATAACCAACTATCAATACTGTTATCTTAAGGCCATCCAAATCTTTCTAGACAGTTTTGACGTATGAAGTACGCATCATGGACAATGAAGGGCGTGCCATATGTTAAATTGTATCGACCGTCATAAGTCGAACGTGTTGTCTCAAACACATTTTCCAATATTACCTCGTTAATAATCTTTGTGTAACGCGTGCATGCCCTAGTAAAGTTTTGTGTGCAGTCCTGACCTCTTGAGCCGTACGTCTGACTTGAGGGCCCACATCGTTGTTGTACAGGTCAGCCAGAGTGTCCCAAAAATTAATTGTCATTGACTCCTGATTATCGCACTTCTCATCGGTTTGAATGTAGTACTGCATAAGCAACTTCAATTCATGAGACGTAAATGTCATGTTGGACATTGTAATTTGAATAATGATAGGTTTGTAAATGATTTAAACGTATAACGATTTGTGAATTTATATAATGGATATTGAGCAAAGAATCTTGACCGGCAAACGAACGTAGCTACAGTACATGATTAGACCGCACACTGACACACCCTCTATCCACTAAACATAGCAGAGAATCTTGACCGGCAAACGAACGTGGCTACAGTACGTGATTAGACCGCACACTGACACACCCTCTATCCAATAAACATAGCAGAGAATCTTGACCGGCAAACGAACGTGGCTACAGTACGTGATTAGACCGCGTACTGACACACCCTCTATCCACTAAACATAGCAGAGAATCTTGACCGGCAAACGAACGTGGCTACAGTACGTGATTCGACCGCGCACTGACACACCCTCTATCCACTAAACATAGCAGAGAATCTTGACCGGCAAACGAACATGGCTACAGTACGTGATTAGACTGCACACTGATACACCCTCTATCCACTAAACATAGCAGAGAATCTTGACCGGCAAACGAACGTGGCCACAGTACGTGATTAGACCGCGCACTGACACACCCTCTATCCACTAACTATATAGATGTCATACTTGTTCACTACAATTTACTCTAACAAAACATTCAAATATCAGACAACTATCCTCAAATATCAAACAATGTCTGGAAATTTACTAAAAGCTGTATTGCTTTGCGACGGTGACTCTGAAGAAGAAACGTATGCGTTAGCGCATCAACGGGAGGAGGAGGAATTGATGGAGATATATCGTGAAGCATACGGATCAACTTCTGGAAAACATGGTGGTTCCGTAGTGGGTAGGAAATATATCAACCGTAACCAGCAAGCATTTCACAAAACACTACTGCAAGATTACTTTGCCCGTGATCCAACTTACGGTCCAGAGACATTCAGACGACAATTCAGAATGAGTCGACCATTATTCATAAGAATTCTCGAAAGTATTCAACAGAATAATTATTATTTTGTTTTTAAGCAGGACGCCGCAAAAAAACGTGGTTTGAGTGGGCATCAAAAGATGACTGCAGCTTTGAGAATGTTAGCATACGGTACACCCGCCGATGCCCTTGACGATGCATATCGTATTGTAGAGAATACGGCATTGGAAAACCTAGATCACTTCTGCCAGTCAGTTGTGGACATTTATGGGACGGAATATCTTCGATCTCCAAACGAGGCAGATGTAACTCGCTTGCGTGAAATGCATGAAAGCAAGGGCTGGCCTGGAATGCTTGGAAGTCTAGATTGTATGCATTGGGAGTGGAAGAACTGTCCAAAAGCTTTTCACGGAGCATATAACGGCAAGGAAAAAAACCAACAATCATCTTAGAAGCAGTTGCCTCTCATGATTTGTGGATCTGGCATGCTTTCTTTTGTATGCCAGGTTCTCTTAATGACTTAAACGTTGTCGAACGATCTCATTTGTTCAACGATTTGGCACAAGGTAAGTCAACTCCCGTATCATTTACTCTTGGTCAGAACACATATGACCATGGATACTATTTAGGAGATGGAATTTATCCCAAATGGAGTACGATTGTGAAGACATTTGCAAACCCAATGACGGCAAAACAGAAACAATTTGCTGCGATGCAGGAAGGACAAAGGAAGGACGTAGAAAGGGCGTTTGGGGTCCTTCAAGCAAGATTTGCAATGGTAAGCAATCCATGTAGATTATGGAAGAGATCAAAAATGGCTACAATTATGTTCTGTTGTATAATTCTCCATAACATGATCATTGAAGATGAACGCGGTATGGATTATCCTGATTTCGAGTATGAAGGGGCAAGACAACCACCCGAATTGTTTCGCACAACCACGTTACGAAATGAAGAACAGTACGCAATTCATAATGATCATCATGAGGTATATCGTAATGCAGCTATTCATAATAGACTCCAAAGGGATTTAATGGAGCATATTTGGAATTCTCATGGAAATCAGTAGTTGAAGATGGTGGATCTTTGTTTAATTACATATGTTTGCCTTTTTTATTTCTATAACGAAGTGTGTAATGCTTCAATTATTATGTTTGTAATGTCATTTATGTTTGATGAAGTAAATCTATCACCGGCATATACACAATGCATCGAAAAAATGATATACCATTAAATATTGTTAAACCGAAAATAACACTTGATTACCTAAATGAACTAAAGGTACATGGAAATGTAAACTGCAATGACTAGAAATATCAAATTAATACGTCAACTACATATGTTTTGTTCCAGATCTACTCTCAACAATGCGTTGTTTGTACTCCATCCAATATTGCAATGTAATTGGATCCATTCTGGTGACATCCTTTTCCATTACTATGGTCTCTTGGCGTTGCCGCTCTAGCTCAAAACGACCCTTCTCAATCTCAATCAATTCTTTTAACACGACAAGCTTTTCTGCGCTTCCTTTTTGGCGTTCTACATTTTCTCTCGCATGTTTTTCATGCATTAGGGCTAAACGAGAATCGATTTGAGATTGAACAGCAATTTTCTTCTTAGCTGCTCGTTGCCCCATCGGTCTAGCGTCCTCATCAAATGCGGGAACTACTTCTTCGTCTTCGATATCTTGGCATTCATTTGAGGCCATATGAGAAGAATTGCCTGGGCTAGAATTGTAAGTAGATCTACTTGCTTTTTTCTTCCCCTTTGACTTCGTCTGCACATCTCTTAAGCCTTTTGCGGTGTTTGAGTTCCATTTTTGTTGACTAACAAGCAAGTCATAGCAGTTTGCAAACTGATAGTAGTGGGGTTTCTTTGTACCATTTTCTCTTGGAAATAATTTCAAGAACTGATCGTTCGCCATTCTCTTCTACAGAAACAGAAAAACAAAATCAAATATTAACAAAGTGATTAGAAATGAATGTAAATTAAAAATGTGATTTTACAAAACGCTACCAATTCAGCTTCGCCACCCATTCCACTTGGATTTGCTGTTCTTATTTTGTGGATCTACGACTCGTAGAATTGTGTTTGTCGATTAATCTTCCCAAAACGACCCATGATTGCAGACATTGATCTCGTCTTTTCAACATGTTTTTTATAGTACGCACTCATGACTTTTGCCCAAAATGCCTCTCCACTTTGGTCGTTCCCCTTTACCGAGTCGCTAGAAAAATGTCAATAAATATAACACAAATCCTTATCTTCATCGCCAGACCATGGAGCAGAAGAATGGAACGACAGAGGGGGGGCGGTTTGGGGAATTCCATTTTGAAAGGGTTGAGAATCTAAATCCCAGCTATCCATATTCATCGCTTCGGTGTATGATTGAAACGGATGAGACATACTTTCAATATTAAGGAATTGAGAATAAAATTGTAATAGAAGAAGAGATGTGTGTATTACAATCTGGATAACATTCTGATATATGTAGTGAAATCATAAATATGACCGTTTATAGCCGTTGTAATTGAAATATGACCGTTTATAGCCGTTGTAATTTGAAATATGACCGTTTATAGCTGTTGTAATTGAAATATGACCGTTTATAGCTGTTGTAATTTGAAATATGACCGTTTATAGCCGTTAGGGGTGAAAAGGGGGGAAATATGGCCGGTAGGGGTGGATATTTGGGGGGGGGGGGGGGGTTGGGCGCCCATAAAATGGGCGTCAGGGCTTGGGCGCCCATTAAATGGGCGTCCAAGCCCAGTTCAGGATCCTGAATCGGATCCTGAACGTTAACCTTAATTTTAAGCTTGAATTGAACGACTGAAGATCTTTTTTGCTCAAATTCAGCAAATAATTTGACGTCCAATCAATTACGGGCTGAATATTCAGTGGGCTGAATATTCAGCCCGTAATTGGGTGGGGGCGCCCAATGGCCAGGCGCCCATTTTATGGGCGCCTGAGGCAAGACGCCCATAAAATGGGCACCGCCCCCTCCCCCTCATTTCTCTTCACTTTTCGTTTTCAAATTTTTTTTAAAATTAGAAAAATTATCCGAAATGCCGCCGCGTCCAACCAAAATCGCCCGAAGAACGGTTCAGAGACATCCAAAGGAGCAAGCAGGACGACTACACGTTCCGCCACCGCCTGGAGTTTCACAAGACGATCTACGTGTTTTACATGAGCTGCCAGATGGTTATCGGCATAGAGCCAAAACCGCTTTGACGACCATACAGGTATTAATCAACCCTTACTATAACTTGTTATTTTAATTTGTACATTACATACTCATATCAAATAACCCTTACGCTATCAAAAATTGTTGTTTCATTAACTATCTATAGGACCATTACATTCACTGTCGGGGTAGTTGGGCTAAGTGCATTACCCAGTTTTATGACTATCTTCCTGGTCCTATTATTGAGAGGCTACAGGCTAGCCCTTTTGGTCTATTTTTGTCGATTAGGCCTGTTCAGTCCTTTGATCGACCTCTCATCCAGGCATTAGCTGAGAGGTGGTGGCCCACCACGCATACGTTTCATTTTTCAGATTTTGAGCTTGGTATCACCCCAGTTGATTTCTACATGTTCACTGGGATTGAGATTGGACGACAGGGTCTTCGACCTTTTCCATTCGATGATTTATACGAGTCGCCCAATTTGTATACTGTTTTTTTACCACTGATAGATGTTACCTGCATCTCTAGTGGTTCTGCTAAGTTGACGTACTTGCAGCATTACATCCCAGTTATATAGCTAGAGCCGATATGATGGATGCAGTTACTAGAGCATTTTTGTTGTACCTGTTTGGTTCGACCTTTTTTTCGAACCAAAAAGGTACGGTTAGACTTGGCTATTTAGCTTCCCTTGCCCGATTAGACCAGCTACATACTATCGACTGGGGCACGGCGATATTAGGCACCCTATATACCGCTCTAGATTCATTTGCGCTTGGCAATGTCAGGCAGATGTATGCTTTTTGGTATATTTTGCCGTTATGGTACTACGAGTATACGGCAAACATGCATCCCCGCATCCAGGACACGGCTAGTCAGGCTGCTGAGCATTACTTCCCTAGGATGAGACGATGGGAGACCATGTAGTACGTACATCATGTTCCCTTAGGTGTACGGCATGACTTGATGGAGGCTAGGTCACAGCTGGATATGCGTAGTCGTGGTAACATCATTCGGACTCCTTGGGCCTCACATTGGACTCATCTAGCAGATGCAGGTCTTCTGGTGGACGACCATCCCTTAATGGTTGCGTATTCAGTATCTAGACGTAGGGTTGCTTTGCATATGCCTGCATTTATGCCTATGTGGTATTTGGGAGAGAGATGTGCTTATCAGATTACGGGTGATCGTCGTATACCATACGATCCTTTATCCTGCGAGGACATGTTTGGTAGACATAGGGTGATCGGTGATCAGTACTTACATGCTCTACGACAGGCTGGATGGGTGGATAGTAGTACTTTTTTCATCGATGGGGATTACGACGCTTATTGGGCTAGAGTAGCACCCCGTAGATTCATCGTACCATATTATGTTCGTGGGGTCAACTCTGATCATATAGGACCTCATCTGGCAGCCGGTAGAGTTCAGGTACCGCAGGTTTCATTTGACCCGATTCCGTCACAGTTCTCCCAGGCTCCCATGCAGTTGGAGCCTGATACCACTTTTAGAGCGTATGACTTGACAGGTACTTTGATTGAGCAGCCTTTAGTCTTTCCAGATCACCCCAACTAACCTGGTGTGCCTTCGGTCGGGTTATATCCTCTGTATGAGGTACGTTTGTTGTTTACTGTCATTTTTCCTTTATTTTATGCTTGTTTTTTTATTATGGCTTTTGTCATCTTTATGTAGTATACTGCTAGATTGGATCAGGCCAGAGTAGGGTTTGGTGTGTTTCGCGATATGACTCTTGCACATACACTCCATGCATGATATGTACATGCAGCATACACAGATGCTAGAGGCTCAGATTGATCAGCTATCAGCTAGACTTGCTGTATATGAGCCTTTCGGATCACAGGGCGGAGGTGATGCTGGTCCCAGTGGGTATGGTGCTAGTGGTTTAGATGAGGACGATGGGGATGATGAGGACGAGGGGGATGATGGTGATGGGGATGACGAGGATGACGATGTAGACGATGATGATGATGATGATGGAGATGATGATGATGCTGGTGACGGAGATGAGGATGATGACAGTGACGGAGATGGTGATGACGGTGATGATGCTGACGATGACGACGCTGCCTCCCTTTAGTTGTATACTTTTTAGTTTATGCGTATGAGTATATGTACTTAGGTCATTATTTCAGTATATTGTGTATTATTGATATGCTGTCACTTTCTTGGATTTTGGATTATAATGATCGTGGTTACTGTGAATTCTATATGTCTGTGAGTACCGTGACTTATACATGTTGGTGTATATTATTATTTGTAGGTGTCCGTTTAAATACGAACTATATGTTGGTGTACAATGTGAATACTTTATGTTCGTTTAACTAGTTAATGATTCAAACATAGAACACTTATAAGAAACGACACAGTAATAATAGACTGCACATATGAAGAAACTAGACGTGACGATTAAACTGCAACTCCTGTACAGACAGTCTAAGACGTCTTATCTCATGTTCTAGTTCATTTGCGTAGGTTATGCCCCTTGGACATAATGGATCATCCAACCATTCCGCGTAATTGCAACCATTCGGCCAGAATTGACATAGTTGGATTCGACGCCCAATATTTTCTCCATCCGCACGAACTACAACTTCAACTTCGAACCCGCACAGACAACAAACTAGCTGCGATTCAACTTCTTGCTCAGTGGGAGGTTGAACTACTTGATCCAGGTTCTCATGTTGTTCATATGCCATACGTACAATATTTTGTTCGTATCGCGGTTCGACCACTTCCTGAAGTCTCATCTGCTCAAGGTTTGGAAACTGACTACGGACATCTTCATAGTGTTGTTCTTGATAATCGATAAGCCAATCCTCAGCAGTATGTGGACTTTCCATAGGCACGTAACCTGCATCTGAATTGATAGAAGAAGGCCAAGAAGGCATTGTGATGAAGAATTTATTGTTGTGAGTGTGGAAGAAGATGATTATGAATGATGAATAAGTAAGGCAGAAAGAGAATATATAAACAATACACTTTTGGTCGCAGTACTTTTTGATCTGACAACATACATTACACTAGGGCATATTCAAAAACAAACATTAGACATATGCATTAGCTTTGACAACAAAAGCAGACATTATAATTTGAAAAGACAATTCAAAAAGCTCATGATACATTAACGAACGTTACATAACCAACTATCAATACTGTTATCTTAAGGCCATCCAAATCTTTCTAGCCAGTTTTGACGTATGAAGTACGCATCATGGGCAATGAAGGGCGTGCCATATTTTAAATTGTATCGACCGTCATAAGTCGAACGTGTTGTCTCAAACACATTTTCCAATATTACCTCGTTAACAATCTTTGTGTAACGCGTGCATGCCCTAGTAAAGTTTTTGTGTGCAGTCCTGACCTCTTGAGCCGTACGTCTGGCTTGAGAGCCCACATCGTTGTTGTACAGGTCAGCCAGAGTGTCCCAAAAATTAATTGCCATTGACTCCTGATTATCGCACTTCTCATCGGTTTGAATGTAGTACTGCATAAGAAACTTCAATTCATGAGACGTAAATGTCATGTTGGACATTGTAATTTGAATAATGATAGGTTTGTAAATGATTTAAACGTATAACGATTTGTGAATTTATATAATGGATAATGAGCAGAGAATCTTGACCGGCAAACGAACGTGGCTACAGTGCATGATTAGACCGCACACTGACACACCCTCTATCCACTAAACATAGTAGAGAATCTTGATCGGCAAACGAACGTGGCTACAGTATGTGATTAGACCGCACACTGACACACCCTCTATCCACTAAACATAACAGAGAATCTTGACCGGCAAACGAACGTGGCTACAGTACGTGATTAGACTGTGCACGGACACACCCTTTATCCACTAAACATAGCAGAGAATCTTGACCGGCAAACGAACGTAGCTACAGTACGTGATTCGACCGCGCACCGACACACCCTCTATCCACTAAACATAGCAGAGAATCTTGACCGGCAAACGAACGTGGCTACAGTACGTGATTAGACCGCACACTGACACACCCTCTATCCACTAAACATAGCAGAGAATCTTGACCGGCAAACGAACGTGGCCACAGTACGTGATTAGACCGCGCACTGACACACCCTCTATCCATTAACTATATAGATGTCATACTTGTTCACCACAATTTACTCTAACAAAACATTCAAATATCAGACAACTATCCTCAAATATTAAACAATGTCTGGAAATTTACTAAAAGCTATATTGCTTTGCGACAGTGACTCTGAAGAAGAAACGTATGCGTTAGCGCATCAACAGGAGGAGGAGGAATTGATGGAGATATATCGTGAAGCATACGAATCAACTTCTGGAAAACATGGTGGTTCCATAGTGGGTAGGAAATATATCAACCGTAACCAGCAAGCATTTCACAAAACACTACTGCAAGATTACTTTGCCCGTGATCCAACTTACGGTCCAGAGACATTCAGACGACGATTTAGAATGAGTCGACCATTATTCATAAGAATTCCTAAAAGTATTCAGCAGAATAATAATTATTTTGTTTTTAAGCAGGACGCCGCAAAAAAACATGGTTTAAGTGGGCATCAAAAGATGACTGCAGCTTTGAGAATGTTAGCATACGGTACACCCGCCGATGCCCTTGACGATGCATATCGTATTGCAGAGAGTACGGCATTGGAAAACCTAGATCACTTCTGCCAGTCAGTTGTGGACATTTATGGGACGGAATATCTTCGATCTCCAAACGAGGCAGATGTAACGCGCTTGCGTGAAATGCATGAAAGCAAGGGCTGGCCTGAAATCCTTGGAAGTCTAGATTGTATGCATTGGGAGTGGAAGAACTGTCCAAAAGCTTTTCACGGAGCATATAACGGCAAGGAAAAAAACCAACAATCATCTTAGAAGCAGTTCCTCTCATTATTTGTGGATCTGGCATGCTTTCTTTGGTATGCCAGGTTCTCTTAATGACTTAAACGTTGTCGAACGATCTCATTTGTTCAACAATTTGGCGCAAGGTAAGTCAACTCCCGTATCATTTACTCTTGGTCAGAACACATATGACCATGGATACTATTTAGGAGATGGAATTTATCCCAAATGGAGTACGATTGTGAAGACATTTGCAAACCCAATGACGGCAAAACAGAAACAATTTGCTACGATGCAGGAAGGACAAATGAAGGACGTAGAAAGGGCGTTTGGGGTCCTTCAAGCAAGATTTGCAATGGTAAGCAATCCATGTAGATTATGGAAGAGATCAAAAATGGCTACAATTATGTTCTGTTGTATAATTCTCCATAACATGATCATTGAAGATGAACGCGGTATGGATTATCCTGATTTCGAGTATGAAGGGGCAAGACAACCACCCGAATTGTTTCGTACAACCACGTTACGAAATGAAGAACAGTACGCAATTCATAACGATCATCATGAGGTATATCGTAATGCAGCTATTCATAATAGACTCCAAAGGGATTTAATGGAGCATATTTGGAATTCTCATGGAAATCAGTAGTTGAAGATGGTGGATCTTTGTTTAATTACATATGTTTGCCTTTTTTATTTCTATAACGAAGTGTCTAATGCTTCAATTATTATGTTTGTAATGTCATTTATGTTTGATGAAGTAAATCTATCACGGGCATATACACAATGCATCGAAAAAATGATATACCATTAAATATTGTTAAACCGTAAATAACACTTGATTACCTAAATGAACTAAAGGTACATGGAAATGTAAACTGCAATGACTAGAAATATCAAATTAATACGTCAACTACATATGTTTTGTTTCAGATCTACTCTCAACAATGCGCTGTTTGTACTCCATCCAATATTGCAATGTAATTGGATCCATTCCGGTGACATCCTTTTCCATTACTATGGTCTCTTGGCGTTGCCGCTCTAGCTCAAAACGACCCTTCTCAATCTCAATCAATTCTTTTAACACGGCAAGCTTTTCTGCGCTTCCTTTTTGACGTTCTGCATTTTCTCTCGCATGTTTTTCATGCATTAGGGCTAAACGAGAATCGATTTGAGATTGAACAGCAATTTTCTTCTTAGCTGCTCGTTGCCCCATCGGTCTAGCGTCCTCATCAAATGCGGGAACTACTTCTTCGTCTTCGATATCTTGACATTCATTTGAGGCCATATGAGAAGTATTGCATGGGCTAGAATTGTAAGTAGATCTACTTGCTTTTTCTTCCCCTTTGACTTCGTCTGCACATCTCTTAAGCCTTTTGCGGTGTTTGAGTTCCATTTTTGTTGACTAACAAGCAAGTCATAGCAGTTTGCAAACTGATAGTAGTGGGGTTTCTTTGTACCATTTTCTCTTGAAAATAATTTCAAGAACTGATCGTTCGCCATTCTCTTCTACAGAAACAGAAAAACAAAATCAAATATTAACAAAGTGATTAGAAATGAATGTAAATTAAAAATGTGATTTTACAAAACGCTACCAATTCAGCTTCGCCACCCATTCCACTTGGATTTGCTGTTCTTATTTTGTGGATCTGCGACTCGTAGAATTGTGTTTGTCGATTAATCTTCCCAAAACGACCCGTGATTGCAGACATTGATCTCGTCTTTTCAACATGTTTTTTATAGTACGCACTCATGACTTTTGCCCAAAACGCCTCTCCACTTTGGTCGTTCCCCTTTACCGAGTTGTTAGAAAAATGACAATAAATATAACACAAATCCTTATCTTCATCGCCAGACCATGGAGCAGAAGAATGGAACGATAGAGGGGGGGAGGGGGCGGTTTGGGGAATTCCATTTTGAAAGGGTTGAGAATCTAAATCCCAGCTATCCATATTCATCGCTTCGGTATATGATTGAAACGGATGAGACATACTTTCAATATTAAGGAATTGAGAATAAAATTGTAATAGAAGAAGAGATGTGTGTATTACAATCTGGATAACATTCTGATATATGTAGTGAAATCATAAATATGACCGTTTATAGCCGTTGTAATTGAAATATGACCGTTTATAGCAGTTGTAATTTGAAATATGACCGTTTATAGCCGTTGTAATTGAAATATGACCGTTTATAGCCGTTGTAATTTGAAATATGACCGTTTATAGCCGTTGTAATTTGAAATATGACCGTTTATAGCCGTTAGGGGTGAAAAGGGGGGAAATATGGCCGGTAGGGGTGGATATTTGGAGGGGGGTTGGGCGCCCATTTAATGGGCGCCCAAGCCCTAGCGCCCATTTTATGGGCGCCAGAGCTCTTGCGCCCATAAAATGGGCGCCAGGGCTTGGGCGCCCATTAAATGGGCGCCCAAGGCCAATTCAGGATCCTGAATCGGATCCTGAACGTTAACCTTAATCTTAAGCTTGAATTGAACGACTGAAGATCTTTTTTGCTCAAATTCAGCAAATAATTTGACGATTGGAGATGCCCTTAGCATAACCGCAACTCAGCACGATTACAAGGAAAGATTAATGGAAACCCTCGTAGGGAAATACTAGTGTGTAACCCGTGCGTTGCACACGATAATATTATAAACTATAATATTATATCTTTAATGTTAAAATGAAAACTTTGTTATATAATGTATAATAAATTTAGTGCTATAAATTAAAGCTGGTATTATGTCTGTGTATTATTTATGTTGTATAGCACGCGTGCGCACACACATATATATAATAATAAAATAATTTATTCAGTTTTGTTAATATGGATATAACGTACATGTTGAAACCGACATATGTTAGTAATTTTTTAGATGAACTGAAAAATATTATTTAATGAAATTTGTTTAAATAAATCAAATATGAAATTATGTAATTAGTTTATATACATGAACTTGAAAATAAACGATAGGAAGAATCGAGAGGAACTTTGTAAAAAATTGTATAATTTCGATGTGGATATATTGAAGCTAAAACATAATTTTGTAATATAATGTATGATAAATTCTTAATATAAAGGAATTATAACTTATTTACAAATTAATTTGTTATGATGTTTATGTACATAATTTATGTTATGTGATTTACATATCTTTATAATTGAATAAAAAGAATAGTCTTACAATTTTCCATAATGTGAGCGTGTGTGTGTTAAAATTGACATATATTTTTATGATTCATTAGAAGAATAGATTAACCATTCATTAAAATTATTTAAATTATTTAAATTTTGAGATTTCGTAAGTAGTTTGAATACATGGATTTAAATATAAAATAATACAAAATAATTGAGGGCGGTTTAGGAAATAATTGTAAAAATGTTAAAATGTACGTATTTGAAGCTAAAAACAGAATTTTTCAATGTAGTACAATATTAAAAATTTAGATATATGAATAATATATTAAATATGGAAATATTGCTTATGCATATTATTTATGTTAGGCGACTTATATATCTTTGTATTTAAATGAAAAACTAATTTTATCACCTTTGCGCTTGATATGAATGTGGTATACACGTTGAAACCGTTATATCTTAGCATTTATTAGATGAATTAACAAAAATTAATTAACTGGATTTATTTAAATAATTTAAATTCAAGATCACATAATTAATTTGAAAATATCGACTTTAGTATACAATGGTAGGTGATATTGTGAAGTGTTTTTTAACTAATTGGATAAATTCAAAATGTAGGTTTTTGACGTTAAAAAAGGGCTTTACAATGTAATGCATGATACACATATTGATATAAATAAATAAAATTTTAAACTTGTAATTATTATTTATGAATATAATTTATGTTATGTGATTGATGTATTTATATATTTGAATGAATTTTTTCATCATTTTTGTTAATATGAATATGGTTCATATTGATCATACTTATTTGACAAATCGGTGAAAAATTGCATAGTGAAATTATTTAAATAGAATTGAAGTTATGTAACTGATTACAATATATGACCTTAAATGTAAAATATTATAAAGGAATTGAGGAGAGGCTGTAAATGATTATAGAAAATTTATAATATAGGTATTCGGAGTACAAAAAATATAATTTTGTAATGCATTTCATGATAAATTTATTGAGAGAAATGTGAAAAAATGATTTATTATTATTATTATTATTATTTATGTATTCACTTTAAGTTCTTTAAGTTACATAACTTAGGTATCTTTACATTAATCATTTTTTTAAATTTGTTAATATGAATATGGTTTACATATTGATATTTTCATAAATTAGTAAACAAATTAACGAATATTAGTTAGTTGAATTTATCTAATTAGTTTAAATTTAGATCATATAATTAATTGATACATATAGGGTGAAAAGTAAAATATTAGAAGAAAAGTGAGGTAAATTTTGTAAACAATTATGGTAATTTTAAATGTAGGTATTTGAAGTTAAAGTAGAATTTACAATGAAATGTGTGCTAAATTTATTGAAATAAATTAACTACAATTTTTTATTATGGGTTTATGTGATTTATATATCTTTATAGTTGAATGAAAGATTAATATTATGGTTTAGTTGTTTAAGTGTTATACATATTTAAATTGTCATTTTTTGGTATTTATAAGAAATATTAAATGAATTTATTTAAATAGCTTAAATTTTGGATTATTTAATTAACCTAAATGTGCGGACTTAAATATGAAATATTAGAAGGTAGCTGATAAATTATATGTAAATAATTATATAAACTTTAGAATACATGTACCAAAATGTAAAATAATAGAAGAGAATTAGTAAAATAAGTGTAAAGTAATAAATTAAAGAATTTGAAAATAAAATATCTAAAGAGAGAATCAAGGAGAAGAGAGAAAATTCCTAGGATCAAGGAGAGAGCCAGAAAATCTTCCGCTTTACTATTATTTAATATATAGGTTCATATCCGTATTATTTCAAAAATTAAGGTCCAATTCCCTCCATTTGTATTCCATAAAATGCATTCCTGCCTTTTTATTTACTCACAAAAATTACGAAACCAACATAATAAACCACCGTATGAAAAAACTACAACAAATTCTTCATTTTAACCACTCACTCTTTAAAAAAAATCCGTAGAGTTTTTGTCAAACTTCATTCTGACTCGCCTTCTATATGCTTCCAACCCGACTCCTATGCCTTCTGACTCATCCCGACCCGTCCTCGACAAAATATAACGCACGCCCTTTTTCACCCTTGAATATCAACATTAATACATCTACAAAATTCATATGCGCAAGTACCGAAAAGACCAACTGTTGAGGTAAAAGAAAAAGAAGAAAAGAAAATGAATAAGAAATAGAAGAACAAAAACATCAGAATCTCACAGCGGAATGATAACATATGATATCAAAAGATAGTGCACGGTGTTACTCTAATATACATAGCATGTCATAGTTACTAATCTAAGTACTATCATCAATCATAGTTATATCAGTCTTTCCATTCAATTGATGATATATGCATAAAGTAATGCAGCGGAAATAAATATTACGCTAGGTGATCATCCAGCTCCTCTTCAAGAGCTCCAATGAACACCAACGAAAACTTGCTTTCCTTAGACTGCTCGAAAGAGCATCCATGGAAACAAGGAAAAAATAAAGCCACAGATCGAACAAAAGTCTGGTGTAAGAAACTCAAGAAATATGTGTGACATATAACAACGTCTTCTGAGACCAACCGAATCACCAAATGTGGTTCTTCCCTCAAAAAAGTCAAACATCTGATGGTTATTGATATAATAGATTATGTCTAAGGTGATAAACATAAGAAAATATTTACGGTGCGTGAAGTGTACACCCCAACAATAATAGTTATACAATGCATTCGTTAATTTGTGTAGGGTTTTCCATGGAGGTGCACTCGGTACTTCGAAAATGGTCCTCCTACACAAGGATTAGAAATATCCTTCCAAAACTACATATATCTCTAAATAAAATATATCATTGGGTAAACATGGCTGGACCATGTAGAAGACATGAACCAGAATACCCCCAGCCTCCAGGGCCCACAATCAAACGCATCTCTAGATATGGAGCTGGTGTATCCTCCTAGGTTAGATAAACCAACCGGCTATGCCCCTACTTTGGTTTCTGTCAATACCGATGGTGAAGACACGTTTTGCATCTCAACACATGAGCCACACTCGAACAGATCATGGAACCACACATGGATTTCTATATCTCAACCGATATCGAAACTACACATGGATTCCCTCATCCTGGCAGACCAAGAACATCTATATGGGTTCGTGCATATCAATCAAATTTTGAATCTCCATATAGATTTCAGCATCACGGACCTCCTCCAAAGCATAGACCGTGTAAATGGTTTTGAAGTGGTTACAGTTTCGAGTCATCTCATATAAGTACACAACCCCGCTTACCGGGTGCTCCAAAACTAGTCGTTATATTTCTAGTGAACTCAACCTCGGTTCTTTCAGAAATAAACAGACAATACATAAAGGTGGAGATCATCTCTTATCCAAATGGATTTTCTTATCATTTGACCTAGAAGGCAAGACGAGTTTATACATAGGTATAACATCATCTTGTATTCCTTCTAGATATTTCCTAAGTTAAGATTTGGCCAATTTCAATAATCATGAGAATGATCGCCTAAGGATACTAAGTCCCATATACTTTCCTTAAGCAAGTAAGACACAAGCACTGTCAATTCATACAAAGTACCATCAGGTCACCTAAACGATTTTTTAATCCCATTTAATTTATTTATTCTTGATTAATTAAAAATCTTTTTTATTAGTTAAACTCCTTATTTATCTAATAAAACTTCTTTCATTAATCAAAACTTTCTTTATTAATTAATACTCATTTGTTAATTAAAACTCTTTTATCAACTAAAACTTTTTTATTTACTTATATGTGTGTATATGTATATATAATTTCTCTTTATAAAAGATATATACATGTATCCTATTATTTCACTATTCACTTATACTCTTTTCAATACTTCAAAGGTATTGTATACTTATCTCAACTACATAATCGTATTCACAAATCATTAAAAATATTTACTTATTTTTAAACTATAACCAAAGAGATTAAAAAAATTGTTACTTAAACATTATTACTATAAACCCCTTTTCTCTTTTATACATTAGACATATTTTCTTATCTTTATTCAAAAGGTTTCATACTTGTTATTATCTTTAAAATTCCCTTATTAAAGCTCTAAGTATATGAGGACTGGGTCAGCCCGCAATGGAAGAAATTGATGGATTTCAAAAAAAAAAGCCATTTTGGATCTTTAATGGGCCTATGAAGTCTAAATATACTTAGAACTTATCTAAGTTTCTTTTAAATAAAATCAATATTTTATTTAATTTTATAAATAAAATTTTACTTTAATTTAATGTGTATGTAAATTAGAGTATATCAAATATACTTTTATGTACATATTTCTGTCTAACAGTAACTTATTAATTTATTTAGAGAAGTAAACTTTTCATTTTCTATCTCTTAAATTATTCAATTAATGACGGGGCATAAATTTATCTAGAGAAGGCAACATTTTATTTCCTTCCCCTTAACTTATTCAACAAATGATGGGCATAAATTTTTATGGAAAGAGAATCCTTTCATTTCTCTCTCATTAATTAAGTTGATTGATCATATGGATGTCATTAATTAGCAAAATATATATAGCATGAATATAAGTATAAACAAATATGTTATAGTGTAAATTCTGTAAGTGCAACATAATAGGTGATATCGAATGATGGTAAGGTGTAGAATATAAACAAAATTAAATGGATAGCTAATCACATAAAGGAAAAATAGGAAATAAATAAAGGGTAACAAGATGATTGAACCAATTTCCCATTTCGTAAACTTAATTAATGTAGCATATAAATGATAAATTATAGGCATCATAATATAAGGATATAAACAGAAGAAAATAAATATATGTATATATTATTGCCTTCTTTAAACTATTTCCTCCTTTCGGAAAGAAATCTAATCATACTTTGGCAATATGAAATACATTTAATAAATTTTATATATGTAAACATGCATATGAAATTAATCGTGTGTATATAAGATTAAATCAAATCTTTCTACTTGATAAAAATTAGAGATTTATAGCAATTAATTCAAAAGTTGGTTTATTGTTAAAACTTTAATTGTATGTATGTAATATTCAATAAAATATCTTTGATTAATACAAATTAATGGCTATAGTAATCAAACTAAATTTGGATTTATTGCCAAAACATCTTCCTTTTTTTTAAATTTCCAAAATAATACAAACACAAAATACATACATGTAAACTTTCAAATTTAAAATTACATTTTATTTTATATGATTTAAAACATAAATCTTCAATAAAACGCTGTAATACTCATAAATAAATTCTAGTTTAATTTGTTAAAGTAAAATCCAATCAAAACAATATGAACATACAAAATTTTAGATTTAAAGGATTATACTTTGAATTGAATGTTTATAATATAGATCTACAATAAAACAATGTATTCAAGCATTTATAAATTTTAATTCTAATTTAACAAAATAAGAACCCAATTGATAAATTGAACATACTAAACTTATGATCTGGAAATTAGACTTTAAATTTAATGTTTACAACATAGTTCCAAAACAAAACATTATATTTAAACATATAAAATATTAGTTTTGATTTATTAAATAAAACATCAATTGATTAATTCAACCAACAATTCAAACTACCAAACAATTCTCAACTTAAATGAGGCAGTGATTTGTACATACAAATTATGATGATTAAATTTCTCTTTCAACAAACATTACATCAAATATCATTATCTATTATTGAAAAATGTACCTTATTACCCAAAGCCTTGAAGCACATCTTGAAAATGGACCCCCTGTAGGATGTTGCTTAGAAATCATACCTTGAATGATGATATCTCCTCAGATCTTCAAGATCCCCATCCTATTCTTGTAAGAGATGGATGAACCACTTTTGTTTTATTTATTTTTGATGCTTTCTTACGGGGTTGAAATAATTTTTGAATTTTTTTCTGCCATGAAAAGTTAGGAGGAGAGAAAGAAACGGACTCAGTGAGAAAGAATGAATTGTACGTATAAAATGAAGTAGAAAATATATTTTATTTGAAAGAGAGAAACCTTTCTCATTCTTTAATTGAAACATCTCTATTTAATTCTCTTAATTAACTCTTTCTTTTCAGTCCTATTTCTTTACATGGTATGGCTGAAAATTAAGCGCCATCAAATGACATAAGATTCCTTAAATTAGGCATGTAATTATCTTTTATTTAATTATAGTGATATCATATACCCATGTGCGCAAATATAACTTTTATATATGCATTCAAATAATTAAAAATAACTCTCAAACATCAAATAAAATAAATAATAATTAGTACTTCTCAAATACTAATTAATTTAATTAATTTACAACCTTTTATAAATTAATTAAATCATGTGGTTTTTCGGGGAATTCATCATTATAGTTGTGCGACTCAAAGGTGTAAATTCAGTCAGTGATTAATATTGAACAATTCAAATATTAACGTTCACACATCACTTAGCAGGTGGTGTGACATTTTGGATGAATTCATTGCTTACACATCTTTTAGTAAAATTCAATTTTTCTCATTTTAAGCGGTACCTAACAGTGATAGTTATTACACCAATTCTCTTCATCAAAATTATATCATTTTGGATTTACGAAATTTGGTAATGGTCAAAATTCCAATATCATCTACATTCAACTTTATAATCCAAACGCAAAATCCTTGGTTCAATAACAACTATTATTAACCAAAATGCTCCGGTCAGAGACTTCGACTTTGAGTCGAGTTAGTTGACCATGATACTAACCCTATATAACCGAGGAGACGAATCCTCTCTTGAATAGTGCTTCACTTCCACTTGACCCAAGTATAGTCACTCGATGGAAAGCCATGTCATGATTTGACTATAATCAAAGCGGAGCTTTCATATTGAAGATCCACGGTATTCTTAAGTCGAAAAACTGTGTAAATCAGTCATATCGATATTTTCTGTTTGACCTTGTTTATATTAATCAAAAGAAAACTATCGAGTGATTCGTTTCACAATTATCCAATAACTATCAGTACGTAACCCCTAGGTTCCCCCAGCAGTCATGAGTAATACACTGCCCAACATTTAGATAGCGTTACATACTCTAGTCTCAACGGATACACCGATATCCAGTCTCGATACATCTTGATTATGAACATTTAAAATAGTATATTTATTTTATTATGATAAATTACTCATGGTTACTACACTTTATAACTACTATCACAAATATATCCATTTGGATTTTCTATTAAACATACCTTTAACTAAACTAACTAATTAAACCACATTATATCATGTATATAATAGAAAGAAACACTTTTATTGTAAACAAAATTGTTCAACGAGTTAGATATATATAACAAATTACATAATTTCCCCAAGAGCATACCCTTAACTCTATCGATCTCCTACTTGCGCTTGGGGTAAATTATGGAATCTTATTCCAACTTCTCCAATCGGTGTCTCAAAAACAGTTGGATCGGTCCCTTTGTGAACGTGTATGATATTATGTTTCAATTATCTCCTTCGTCAATCAAATCTCTCTGACGGTGATAAACTACTTTATCACGTGGAATAATTTGGAGTATGTCTCTCAACCTCTAATGAGCTCTAAGTTCTATTACGAACCATATCGTGACATTGTTATCATATAACAATTTTATGAGATTCTCAACATTTGGAATTGGCTCAGTTATAAATTTGTGCACTTATAATTTTATATACATTATTTTTATTGTGGCAATATTCAAGGCGATGTACGTAGCCTTTTTTTTACAGAATAAGCCAAAGTCTTTTATTTGAAACATTTCCAACTTAATGATTCTTAATTAACTTGAATTTATTACTGACATACTACACTCAATGTGACTTATGAAGTTTGGGTTCGAACGCTCCTTCATAAGGAGTTTTTATTTCTATATATGAAACACCCCACGCCCCTTATTGGAACTTTCTACAAAGGCAAGCAACCAATGCGCATAATCAATGGAAAAAGAATATGAAATTTCCATTGCTTTGCTTTTTCTGCTAATGCTCTCTATAATATCTCTTCTAACTAACATTGTATCTACTCCTTATTACACATAATGGTTTTATACCTTAACATATTGGAACTACTTTCTTATATAAGAAACTATTAATGCTAAAACCTTATATGAATCCTTTAAAAGAGAACTTCATGTTTATGTGAAATTATGAGGAACTTATTTTATATTTTTTGGAATAGGCTATACAAAATATGGTGCGTCTCATACCTTGTACATCTCTTTCACATATTCCTTATAACTTGCACAAAACATCTTTATTTTTGATTTGGTTTCATAAAAAAAATTATCATTATTCATTTCATCCCTATAGATTAAAGTATGTTTAATCTATGTTCTCTTACGATAAACAATTTCTATGAAATTTATTAATTTTCTAATATTTAATTTACACCCACTTTTTTCAAAAGAACTTATTTTCAAAACTGTTTTAATATTTTCATAACTAGGAAACATTTCTTTATACTTATGTAAATAATAAGTATACTTACAAACCACTTAATTTCTCTACTTTGAAATTATCTTCAAAACACATTTTTATTTGGGCCAAAACAGATGTTACGTAAAACACTGTTACTACAAGCCAAAAATACTAGTGTATGGATATAATTAAAATAAATACTAATAAATCTCATATACTATGTAAAAACATTTACCTTGGAAATCACCTATTATAACAATAGCGTTATAGTCTATGCCCTCTTTATTTTCCACGAAAACATCTGTTACAACAATAAATGTTGTAACCTATGTTTTCGATACTTAATACACTCTAGATTTTATATTTAAAATATTTGTTTACCTCCAAGGAAACTAGCGAGCTATATATATATATATATATATATATATATATATATCCAATAATTATTCAAAAAAATTCATTTTTAACAAAATTTAAATCATATAAAATCCAATTAAATTTCGTACCCTTTTTTTCAAAAACACAATATTTACTTCCTCAAAAATGTTAACAATTATATTTTTCAACTTTTCAATTCTAACAGTTTCATTTTATTGGGCTAGACTTAAAGTGGATTTTCTTCTTACTACCCTGGGAGTACCCTTCCTAAACCTTGGAAATCTCATTTTCCTACTAAATTCTTTTATTCTAAAGCACTACCGTTAAATCCACTTGTCTGAAACAATTATAATACATGGGCTTTTCTCTTTTTCAACTGAATTTACTATACATCTCCAATCTCTGCCTTGGATTTCCACAATCGAAACTAAATGTACAAACCGCTTCTCAAACTCTTTCCATGTGTTGACCTTCTTTATGCCCCAATAAGTGCACTTCCTTACGCCAAAAAGTGACCCTATAAGAATTTTTCCTTCAACTGATGAACACAAAGTGTACGAAGAACTTCTTCTAGATAAATAGCATGCTCCTCCCTATTCTTGGAAAATACCAAAATATCGTCCACAAATATTACTACAAACTTATTTAGGACATCTCGAAAAACACGGCTCATCAATCTACAAAATATGCTGGAGCATTGGTTAGCCCAAATGGCATAAACAACCACTCAAAGAATGTGTTGGGGGTCCTAAATGCTATCTTACCAATGCTATCATTAGCGACCCTAAGCCGATGAAATCCAGTAGCTAAATCAAGCCGAGGAAATACTAAAGAGCTAAGTAACTGTTCAAAAAGATCATCCATCCTAGGAAGTGGGTAACGGTTCTTCTTAGTGAGCTTGCAAAGTCGAAGGGAGCCATCCGCCTTTGTAGTGAAGACGACTGGCGCTTCCCACTCAAATATGCTCCGTTTGATGAAGCCTTTCTCTAATAGCTCACTAATCTGCTTGCTTATCTCCTTCCTCTCCATAGAAGCCATACGTCTCATGGGAAATGCCACTAGCTTAGTATTGTCATTAAGATAGATCCTAAAGTCAATCTCTCTTGGGGGTAGTCCCCTAACCTTCTCAAAAATGTTTGGGAAATCTTTAACGTTTGGAACAAAATCTAGCTCTATTGGTGATGAATCAAGGGAATAAAGGAAGCTCAACGTGACTGACCCATGTGGGTCGCAAGAAACCTTGAGAGTCCTACTGCTGCATGTCTCTAGTCTAATGACTCTCCTCTCGTAGTCCAATATCGCTCCATAAGTGGATACCCAATCCATCTCCAAAATCATCCCATACCCCGAAAATCTCAATACATGGGCGTCATAGTCAAACTCTACGGCTAATATGAAAATGTTAAATCCCTACGAATTATGGATAAATGTGTCAATCCTCCTATGGGGTTTGAAACAACTATGAGGTCTACTACTAAAGAGATATCTAAGTGCAAACAATCAATCCAAGGAACTAGAAATGAGAGAGTGCGATGTTCCAGAATCAAAAAGAGTCCGAATAGGAAAATCCAAAATAGAGATTGAAGCTTCCACGGTGACTTTCCTACCTCTGTCTGGTCCATTATTAGAAGGTGTTGCATCCAAAGCCTGTACTTGCGCTGTAGGTGCGCCTGATCTCTATCCTGTCCTATGAGGACAAGATCTACTAAGGTGACCGGGCTGTCCATAGTTGTAACACCTTCTATTCATCATTTTATTCTTATAGTCCTTTGCGTAATGATCAACCAATCCACAGTTATTACATTTTCCGCTTTTCTTGATCCGCTTCTGAGGTCCGCCTTTTTTCCTCTTGTCCTTATCCTTCTTGTTCTTCCACCACAACTTCCTAGAACTTTCTGACTTAGGAGCCTCTTTAAACTCTCTATCGTTCCTCCAGTCCTAACAGTCTAAACATTCGCTCCATATTCTCTGACCTAGCTCGTGCCTCCTCAAAATCCTCCATGCCAGAAAACGTCTTGCCTCCTAGACTAGTGAAATCATTGCATTGCTTAGAAAAATTGGCTGATGTAGGTGGATTAATGGGATCTCCACCTACTGGTGTTGTATTGGATGTTTACCCTTGCACTTCTGGTACCATAGCTCTACGGAACCAGTCAGCCATACTATGCAAAGAAAAGGAAATTTAGGCTCGAAAGAATTAAAAGAAGGTTGAACTGGACTTTAAGGAAATTTTTATAAGAACTCTCTTTTATACTTGAAAAACTATTTCTGTAATGAGAGTTTCTTTCTGCAAAATACTTCTAGTTTGAAGGTATGCTACTTTTAAAAATAGGTTACCTTCGGAAAAATACTTTATTTTTAAAACAAGTTTTTAAGAATCATGAAACCTGGATTTAATACCAAGTGAAACACCCCACACCCCTTAGTATACCCAAAAGGGCACACTAAAAGACGTGGTGTGTTGTAGGTATAACTATGCTTTACAGAGACTAAGATTCACAAGACAAATAAAAAAACAGCAGAAACATTAAAACAATAACTCATTTAAAAATTAAACTTCATAAAATAAATCATAATCAAAATATGTCTTAAAATACCAAATACATATGTCTTATGAAAAATTCCATCTCATCAGAGTACATAAATAAAATCATCCCTCTTAATAAATACCAGTACATCCCAAAAGTCAAATGAAAAGAAAACTGAAAAAGAAGAATACATAAAGAATCTCCAAGAGTATCCCTTCAAGAAAGCTGAAAATCTACTATCCTTGCCTTTGCTGGCCTATGGAGGGAAAATGAGAAAATAGAGGAGTGGGTCAGACTATAAGTCTTGTGAGTGGAAGTAACTACTATTATTTTTAAGCAAGGTAAAGATAATAGACTTAGCAACAGTTCTAGTATGAAAGGAAATAAAGAGAAAGATAAAGCTGGAAGAAAATATTATTTAAGTGATTGCTTTGCCTAAATAGTTCCGATCATTTTCGATTGTTTGCACTTGTCTTAGATTGCTACTTTGATTAGGCTGAAATCCTAATCCTACTTTAATTAGGCTGAAGTCCAAATTCTACCCTTCGATCGGCCTTCTATCTCTATTGTGCTATTGTGAGCTAGTCCCAACCTATGGGTCCAATAGCAAAAGGACACTTGTTTAGTGCTCTGGAACTCAATAGCGACTTATATCCCTACACCGAGGCTGCATGCTCAACCACCATCGGTTCGCACTATCTATTGCTCCCTCTTTTGACCTCTTACCTACCCTAAATAGCATAAGCATGCCCAGACTCACCTGAGTATGTTATGAGACCACCAGTTCTTGATTGAAGGGGAATGCTGCCGGTACGGGTCTTAACAAACAAAATCTAGTTGCATCCCTTGCCCAAATCCTCTAATTTGGGCTTCTATCTGTTGACCACTTATCTACCCTAAACAGCATAAGCGTGTCCCGGCCCCACCTAACCTATTGTGAGACCGTCAGTTCCTGACTGAAGGGAAATGCTGTCAGTACGGGTCTTACTTCTATCTTTGCTTATTAACTTAGTATAAGTCTTTTAAATAAGCTTCTTCTGTTAATTCTGCTCTATTTTCTTATTCACTTATTCTAAGTCTTTAAAATAAGCCTCTTCTGTTATCACAACTATATTTGCTTATTAACTTAGTGTAAGTCTTTAAAATAAGCCTCTTCTGTTAATTCTGCCTATATGCTTATTAACTTAACTCTAAGTCTTAAAATAAGTCTTTTTTGTTCTTTCTATTTAATTATAACCTACGTTGTAATTTTTCTTTTATCTTGTCTTTTTAGTTATAACTTCTAGTTATAAATATGCGTGCAAATGTCAAATTTGACAATTTTAGTCTATATTCTTTCCATTACAGTTCTTCTTATTTACATCAAATTTTATGTAAATTTAATGTTTCTATAATTTAGTCCATATTAGCGAATTATCCTCTTTTTATTATTTTTATTCACGTAAAAGAGAATAAAAAGAACTAAAATTTACAGGCTGAATTCTAACGTGAAACGGATGTAAATGAAATACAAATAACTATAAATAATAGTAAATAAATAAATAAAATAGCTAAATAAAAATAGCTGAATAAAATAGACTGAAAAGAACTTTAAAAATTAACTATAAACAACTTATATAAAAGCGGTCTCAAAATTATAGAATAACTACAACTATTGAGAACCTTATTATTTTTAATTACTTAAAAATCTAAAATAATTACTTACACACTCACATATGGTCCTTAGCTATTTTCATTAGCCTTTCCAGACCCTCTTCCAGGGTGTAAAATATTTTAATTAAAAAGATCTTCTCCTTGGAAAAATATTCCTTTACGGTTTAGCCTCAGGCAATGAACCCATACGGAGAAAATCTGAATGAGAAAAATAGTTGGGCCTAGGGTCTTATTTATAGTGTCACTCGTGGATCTCAGACCATTGGATTTGAGGATTAAATCTGGTGCAACCATGTCGTAGGCTCGGTGGGAGCCGTCAGGTAGAAGCACAAACGCATAGGATCGAACAGAAATCGGAAAACACGTCATCAACTAAAACTGGAAAAAAAACAACGTGAAGAATGCAAAGCGGGTCGACCTACCTGTCAACCCAACACTTGCTAAGGTCGACCTATAGGTCAACTAGCAAAGGTGAGGGTCGATCCTAGGGTAGACCTTGCCTATGTGTGTGTGTGTGTGTGTGTGTGTGTGTGTGTGTGTATTTCTTGTATTTTCTGATTTCTTCTTTCTTTTGTAACTTCTTCGTTTTATCTCGGATTTCGACAATCTATATATGAAAATTGACCTGAAAATTATCACAGACACAATGGTGCAACTCCGGTGGCTCAATTTTGATAATTTTACAAAGTTATATTATTATTTAATTAATTTTATAGCTTAAATTTTATGTTGTTATAGTAGACAATTCTCTAGCATTTCATAAATACATGAGAACACTTCAAACAACCATTTAGTGATATCAATTTGGATTTGACGTTTTCTTAATGTATCAAATACATAAACAAATCATGACATCATAGACAACACAACATGTATGATAATTCCTTTTGCCAATGTAAAGGAATCAATCTTACATTTCCATATTAAAATTTTAATAAGGTGTCCTTGCATATTATTTGGGACATTCCTGATATCTTTTATACTTACTATAAAAGACATCATTTATCAATCCAATATTGAGTATTAAAACAACTAGGGCTGGTTTTAACACAAGTACATCGTTATCAACAACGTGTTGGTTACTTATAGCTTAGAAATATCAATGTACCTTTCAACATTCTTTCTTATGAACACACGCTCCTACTACACTTTGATTTAAAATCAAAATATTTGATATTTCTATCAAAATTCTAATATTGATGCTTATAAAACGATACTTTCATATCATTTTTTGGATCATATCTCCTACTGACTTTGAGATATTTCTGGTTAATATGTGTGAACAGTTTACTCTAAATCATCATTTAAAATTTTCTACTTCAATACATATGTTGTAATGACCCGTAAATTTAAAAATAATATATTTAACTGAATATTTGTGAAACTTTAAATATTTGCATTTGGAAATAAAAATTTAATATATGGAATACGTCTATTTAAACATAGTAAATGGTAAATTTTCATCAGATAATTTGGAAGTTTATTTTATTTTGTAATTTTATTTCAATTCAAATCAGTTAATATTAGATGATAATAAAATATTTTCCGAACCTGAATATTTTTATACAATAAACTTGTAAACCATCTTCTGAGTGAGATGTCATAATTTATATCCTCAAATTTGAACTGCTATTGCTCCGTTTATCTTATTTTCAGCGTTTTAGCAGCATTTCTGGTACCGATTATCGACCGTTGATAGGATAATCGTACCACTAAGATCTGTATACCGCTTTGATCGTCTCGTCGTGCTGATCTCCAAAGTATATTCAATTTTGTGTTTTGAAGTCCGATACACAGCGGAATCCACGAAAACAGTAACTGTATCAGTATCTATATTTGTGCCTTTTGATCTTTCTTGACCATTGATCCGCCTACCTGTTGAACACAAACAGCTGTAGTCATTAATATCCCTTTGATTTAATTATGGCCTTTAACATTCCTATCTATTCAATTTACATTTCTAGTTCGTTCCAAAAAAATTCTAGCTCCCTGTCTATTCTATTCGTTCTCTCCCCTCTAAACCACCAAGGAAGCAGCTTCATTTTTTTTCTTCCTCACCAAGAACACAATAGAAAACTCGGCCTCCACTTCACCGAGCAACAAATTCCTCCTCTTATTTCTCGCGTGCGCCTATTCATCCCTGAGTTCATCCCTACACCTCATCTTCCTGGCTTTCCCCTCCTCGCCAAACACCAGAGCACGCAACAAGCCTCGACCAGCCTTCCATGCAGACTCGCCTTTATCTCCTCTTGCCGAGTTCATCACAAGCCGAGCATTTCCTTTCTGTTGAGATATTGATAGATATATGTTCTGTTCTATATAAGTTATATAGTATGTCATAGTTAGATTTTTCAAAAAAAATTGTTTAAATTTATATGCATTTTATGTTTTTTTTTTAGCAAAGCCAGCCTGTTTTTATAGTGGACAGTCCACTTTAATTAAACCAGAATCAACTTACAAAGAAGAATGTAAATGATGAGACACGATACAACAAGAAATCAATTACAGAACAGCATAACCACGCACAAACTAATAAAAGACGCGTTAGCTACAGGGGAATTTTCAAAAGAAGTTGAGAAAGAGAAGAAGAAGACCGCGCAAATCTTCTCAAATTCCTTTCGTCCCATATCACAGCTATCGTAAGCTTGAGGTAGGAGAGAATTCGTTTGGTCGATATCGTCTTCCATCTAGTTAAATGGAAAATCCTAATCCATTCCAGCTTAAAATCTCGATGCGGAGGCCTCTCGTGAATTCTATGAAGAACTTCCTTCCATAACTGAAAAGAAAAGTGGCAATTGAAGAATAAATGCCAACATTTTCCGCTGCTCTGTTGCAAAGAATGCATAGCGAGTGATCGATTAATTGCCTTCTAACAAGATTGTCTTGAGTGTGTATTGCATTCATCAAGCATTTCCAAAGCAGCAGATTATGCTTTTGTTTAGATCCAGACTTCCATATACGAGTGTGCCAAGGAAAAGTGGAATCATGTTGAATTTGGATTATAGTTCTGTAAACAATGGATATGCTGTGATGAATTCCATTCCAGCTGATCCCACCATGATCCACATGCTTATACGCCTCAGTAATAGTAGACCATAGATTATTTAGCTCAGGCGAACTGACATGAGGTAATTGCAACACACCATCTATAAAAAAACATGTTGAATTTGGATTATAGTTCTGTAAACAATGGATATGCTGTGATGAATTCCATTCCAGCTGATCCCACCATGATCCACATGCATTTTATGTTTACGGCATATAAATACTTATAGTCAACAAAATAGGACTCAAGTCTGTAAGTAAGTATATAATGTAATCTGATATTATATGCTATTACACAAATCGTGTTTGTTGTATATGCGGATTCTATTAGTTATATTTTTTTTGTCCATAAATTACATATGATTTATATATAGGTATTAAAACTGATTTCATGTGATATATGGATATACATTGACTCTCAATTTTATGTTCATTTGTTTGAAACCAGCCTCTCTGTTTTTTTGTAACTTATATATATATTGGTTTATAATCTATCAGTTTCAGTCGTACTATTATATGCACAAGTTGGGTATTTTTGGTTTATATATATAATGTATTAGAATTATAATCTGTTTTCATACATTTATATATCGTCCATACATGGCCATGTGAATACATATGGGAAATTTTGAAAGGTAATAATTGTTTATGAAGCATTGATTTCTAAATGTTGTATCTATTTGGAGATAAATATATATAGTCATATGTTGTATAGGAATATTTAGAGTTTATATAGTTAAAATATTTTGTTTATATAATAATATGGTAAGTATTCATATAAAGAAGTTTGCTCAGTAACTTACGCATATTGTTTATATATAACAGTATGGTATGTATGTATATATTAGTATATATGAGTTCATAATGTTTGGTTGTAGTTTTCTTTTATAGTTAGTATGTATTGATGTATGTTATAATAATAGTGTAAGTATTTTTCTGTAAAACTTTTGTAATGCTCGGGTCAGACCGAGTATTACAGATTTTCAGGTAAGGACGTTCTGGAGCTCAGGAGGCAAGCTGGATGACAGAAACGTATGGAGAGAAATTCCGCTGTGTATATTATTATTATCTATCTGGGACGAGTTATTTTAACTATCCAGTGATTGGTAATGGTTGTAACTCTGATGTACATAATATAAGTGTACTGATACAGTTCTTCTTTTTAAAACTATTATTTATGTGATATTATATTTGATCCGCTGCGAATGTGAGGTTTCTGTGACTTGTTTTCTATTTCTTCTTCTTTCTCTTTGTTCTTTTCACTAACTCTCTGGAATTTTCGGGATCGAAATTTCCGGGTCGTTACAACTTTAGTACCGTACTACCGTATATAATCAGTAGTGTGTGTGTGTGTGTGTGTGTATGGGGGATTGTATATAGATGTCTCTAAGTTTTACATATACATGACTTGTCGAGCTATATATATACATATATTGATTTCAATAAGGTATTGACTTTATAATAAAATAATTTCTTCATATTTTTTGTTTACATGTATAAGTACTATTGATTTCAAAGTATTATTCCCATATATATTATGATTATATGTTTGATTTTAATATAGTTTAAAACAACAGTGTTTGAAATACATACATATTAAACTTTATTTGTGTCTGAATCTAATAACGATTTGAAAAAATATCTTGTTTTATCGATCTCGTGCCATCTTAACTTATCATCTCAGTATTGATCTATCACAGTAACTTCTAGCTTGTGTGTCCCATGTCGTGCCCGTATCCGTATGCGTATCTATGTCACTGTTCTCACTCTCGTTCATCTCTAGCCTCGAAAGGTGAGCAATCACTCACGATTACATTCTTATATTTATTAAATTTGATTTCAATTGAAATGACAATTGAAATATGCTGTTGTTAGTTATTTACATTACCATATATATGCTATATGTTCACCTATGACATCTGACACCATTATCTGTTATTTATATTGATGATATATGCCTGTTATATTATTATCATATCTGTTATCACTTTGCAAGTTTCCTGTTAGCATAGAATCCACTATGGGTTGAATGATACATACCCGAATGATTTGTAGAATAGGAGAAAATCGTTATGGGTTGAAATGATAGACCCATGCGATTTTCATTGAATTGAATTTGGGATTGCGGCTTGAAATGATATATACCCGTATATATTTAAATTGCGGATTGAAATGATAAACATCTGTATCACTTGAACATTCGATAGAAAATATTATACAGATACCGTTGGTCTATATATAAATATTTTGAAATGATTTCTATGGTTTTTGGAAAGAAGAATATGTTTTATATAAATATTGATTTCAGATATTATATAAATGTTATTTTATATATAATTAAATTCTTGATTTTAGGCCATGTACAAATTTCTTTTAATATAAAATAAGTTTAACAATAAAGTTTGATTTTTTAAAATATAATATGGTTAAGTATTTATTTAAATTATATTTTAGTATAGAGTTTATAATGATTTTATAAGATAAGGTTGGGAAGATAAATTTGAATATTTTAAATTTGTAAATTTATTTAATTAAATTGATTTGGAACTTATAGGATTTGTGATTTTTAAAGGATATGATTTTATAACATGATTTTTGTTAAGGTGATTTAAATGAATATTTCAAGTTTAAATAAACTGAAGGAAATATGAAGTTATTGAAATTTGGGGTATTATTTAAATGATATTGGATTTATTAAGTGAATATTTCAAAACTAAACAACAATGAAGTTAAATTATGATATATATATATATATGAAATTTATCAAATTTAGTTTTAAAATGTGGAATATTAAAAATTTGAAATATATTAAAATTGAAATGGTTCATTTTGTGGTTAAATCTGTATTTGAAATTGATATACTTTGAAATGGTTTACCGAGGAATTGAATTGAATTAATGAATTGAGATTTGAATAAAAGTTGAATTTTTGGAACTCGAGTTGATTTGAATCGATTTATGAAATTTGAGGAAATTATTTTATTATATGAAGTATTTAATATATATAAGAAATTTACCTTATGATTTATTATAATCTATTTTATTTTATAAACTATTTTATTATATATATACACTATTATTAATATCTAAATTGTTCAAGTGGAAGGCTATGATTTCAAAGTTATAAATTTCAAAGTTATGTTTTTAAAGTGTTATGATTTCCAAAGTATTATAAATTTTAAGTTTAAGATGTCGAAAGTGTTATAACTTGGAAAGTGTTATTGATTTGGAAATAGATAAATTTGAAGTGAAGAATGATACTATTTTGATATGGTTTTTAAATAGATATGATATTTTGGTTTGAAGTATAAATTATGACCACAGTGTTTTAATGACGTTTGGTTGTTTATAGCGTATATCACTACATAATAGATAATTCCACAGATCCTTAGAGGATGGGTATCCCAAACATCCTTTAAGTTACCTGTATTTAAGTTACTTGTATTTCAGTTGATATTTCACTTGAGTTGGATTTACTGGTATAAGAATGTTAACCCTGACTCGACTGTTTTGTGTTTTCTTTACGCTCGGGTCAGACTAAGTGTTACAGCATTTGAGACTCACCTTTGGAGTTGGAGCTTCATTTGGAGATCCAACTATCGATTCAGCTTTCAGATATTCAGTTAATTTCAGTGATGTATTCAGATTTGTTATTTGACTATTGTATCGAGACTCTTGTGTATTCGAGAGTTATGTTGTATTTTGTTTTAGCTCTATTATATATAAATGGTAGCTTCATGAACTATATTCATTTGTATTCAGCTGCTTATTGTTCTATTACTTTGTGTCTGTAATTCTATGATTATTTTATTTACTGTATATGTTGAGTTTGCCAAATATAAATTAACAATCTGATATTTTGAACAATTCAAATCTGACATGTGTGTCTGCCTATGCACTTGGCGGGTGCAGCATGAAAAGGGGTTCTCGCATTTGGTTTGGGTAGCGAGCGGATGACTCTTACTCCTACATGTCCCCGCGGGGTTGGTGCAGTCGAGAGGCTAGCCGTAAAGGTACAACACAGGTATAGCTGTATCCTACGGTGGGCGTTACCCCACTGACGCGGTCCGTTACAGTTGGTATTAGAGCTCTTATTTTAGGCAAACTTAGCATATATGGTAGAATTTAATTACAGAATCACCTTCATTCGAGCTTGAATCCCTTCCTATTTGACTCGGTTTCTTTGAATTTTGGAATGTTCCCCTCGATTCCAAAATCCATCATTGTCTCTCCCTATTTGTGTTTTCTTGATTTCGGAGCATCTCATAGCTCCAGTGAATGATTTGTAAAGGGGTGAAACTCCTTTACAATAGGTATTGATCCACCGGAGATTTCTGTATCATCGGTTTAGATGCTGCTATCTCTTGTTATGCCTAACTTCTATCTCTTGCGATCGAATGTCGATTTGCCTTAGAATTCTGCATCGATCTTATTCTTGAATTCACGGTTGACCCGGTTATGGTCATCGGTGATTAATATAAGCCTATCCATCTTCATCTTTTATAATTTAATTATCATATCTTTCTTCCAAGTTTGTTTTCTTGATTTGAGTTCTCTTTGATTAGGACTCTTATAATTTTAATCTCATATGGCTTTTCATATAGCGAAATTGATTTTTGAATTTTTTTTTGATTTTCTTGTATAAGGCGGACTTTATATATGTATAAGTGATTTCAAAACAGTTGATTTTGGAAGGTATTCGATCTGAAGAGATAAATTTTATACATAATGGAATTTATATAAGAATGATTTGATATATTCGAGATTATTGATTTTGAAAGTACTTTATCTAAAATGATATCTTATATATAATGGAATTCATATAAGTGTGATTTTTGAAACTTTGATTTTTGAAAGGGTACTATATATGGTACATTATATTTTGAAGTAAGATATATGTGGAAGTACCCTCCGCGAAGAAGTATAGTATGATATGATTCGACTCAGATGGACTAGGGGAATCCAGGAATGGATTCGACCGATAGACCCTAATGGACTTAGATGAATTCAGAAATGGATTCGAACTGATATGGTTGTCCGGACTTAAACTCATGAGTTCCTCGATTTTTTTTCAAGGTAAATGATTCTTTAGTTTACCCAATGGAGGCATTTTCGATCCTGGGATCTGTTGTTTATGGATCTTCCAGGAAGGAAGTGCATCCATTGCGTAAATCATTGAATCAGCAGCGTACCACTGCAGTAGGGGTTGATGGTCCATTGTTTACAAACTGGCTACGATATTTTCCTGGAATCCGGAAGGTGGAAGGATCTTCTGGAAAGTTTTGTGTCCATTGTGCAAATACTAGATCAGCAACGGACCACTGCTATCGTATTATTATCATTTGACATTGGATTTTGAGTGGTGCTTCTCATACCTATTTTTAAGTTTTTTTCACTGGATATTGAAACAGGTCTACAAAGTACTTGGAGATTTCTAGTCTTACACCTGATCAACGTACGACTAGAGTCTGCAAGAACGAGGATAAGCCTGTTAAGACATCGAGTTATAAAATTATTTTGATAAAGTATTATGTAAAGGATATTTTGATTATCTATTTTTAAATAATATAAAATGTTTAAAATATTGTTTATTTATATACTGCATGGTTTAATAGTAAATTATTAGTGTAGTAAATATTTTAGAAGTTATAAATTAAATAAAACATATTTAAAGTACATGATTATTGATTTATTAATAATGTTTGAAATCTATATTGAGATAAAATTAATAAATTTATGAATTATGGATTTAATGTTTTCAATAGCTTCTTTGTAAATATAAGCAATGATGTAAATAATTATTTCCAAATGGTTTACATATATTTTAAAGGTGTTATTTAAATATATAAATGGTATTTATAAATGAAACAAGAAATTTTACAATTGAGTTTTGAAAAGTATTAAAGTATTAAAGATAATTGATTTGCAAATGAAGCTTTCAAATGAATATTTCATGTAAAATTTGTATAAGTTTCTTTGAATGTGTAATTTAAAGATATTACATAAATGAAAATATTTTGATTTGCGAAGTTTATTTATAGTAATATATTTGACAAATAAATTTGAATCTCTATTTTTGGAAGTATAGTTTGGAATACTTACTAGATTTCGAAGTACTAATAGTAAATTTATTGGTTTATTTACTATTTGAAATTTTGTATTAAACCAAAATAAATGTTTTCCATGATTTGAATATTCATTTTAAACAAGTATGTAAAATTAGTTATGAAGATATGAAATTTTATACTTTGATTTAGAAATTTAATGTAAGATTTGAAGTATACTATTAGTTTCAGTTTAATAATCTTGAGTTTGTACTTATTTAAAAAAATAATGAGTCTAATAAATTATTGGATTGAAGGAACTTATTCTAAAGTTTATTATAATGTTTTGATATAAATTTCTAACATTGTTTTAGACTTTTGAAAAAACTTTGCATAATGCTATGAGCACGTTTTGATATATCTTATATTTTACTATGTGAATGAGGTTAAATGTTTGAATTGAATTTTTTTTTTGGATATATTGAAATATTTCTTTTCTCTTCAAGGGCGAATACCAAAAACTTAAATTTTTATTCCATAATCGAATTAATTATAAACTTAAGTAAGGCAATAGAAGCTTGAGTAATATTTTATGAAATGACTCGTTAATGAATTAAATCTTTAATGGAAAATAAATTATGTTAGTGATTGATTTTTATATAAATAAGTGAATGGAAATCAATTTAAAGACTAAATGAAATTTATATGATTTGAATTGACAATTTGAACTAACAATTTGAATTGAATGACTATTTTGATTTAATAAATTGGATTAAACTAAATTGTTGAATATAAATTAAAATAATTGAAATTTATATGGTTTTAATTAATTGTCTTATTCTTTTTGTCAATCTATTTTTCTTTTTGGTTGTTCTATTCTCCTACCTTCTTCCTATTCGGGGATGAAATGGGGGAGAGTGTAACGACCCGTAATTTTTTTAATGGTTTTAATAATATACTTAACTGAATTTTTGTGAAATTTTAAATATTTGCATTTGGAAATAAAAATTTAATATTTGAAATACGTCTATTTAAACATAGAAAATGGTAAATTTTCATCTGATAATTTGGAAGTTCATTTTATTTTGTAATTTTATTTCAATTCAAATCAGTTAATATTAGATGATAATAAAATATTTTCCAAACCTGATATTTTAAACAATAAACTTGTAAATCATCTTCTGAGTGAGATATCATAATTCGTTTCCTCAAATTTGGACTGCTATTGCTCCATTTATCTTATTTCCAGCATTTTAGCAGCATTTCTGGTACTGACTATCGACTTTTGATAGGATAATCGTACCACTAAGATCGGTATACCGTTTTGATTGTCTTGTCGTGCTAATCTCTAAAGTATAGTCAATTCTGTGTTTTGAAGTCCGGTATGCAGGGGAATCGACGGAAACGGCAACTGTATCGTATCTATATTTGTGCCTTTTGATCTTTCTTGTCCATTGATCTGCCTACCTGTTGAACACAAACAGCTCTAGCCATTAATATCCCTTTGATTTAATTATGGCCTTTAACATTCCTATCCATTCAATTTACATTTCTAGTTCGTTCTAAAAAATTCTGGTTCCCTGTCTATTCTATTTGTTCTCTCCCCTTTAACCCAACAAGGAAGCAACTTCAATTTTTTTCTTCCTCACCAACCACACAACAATATACTTACCCTCCACTTCATCGAGCCACAAATTCCTCCTCTTATTTCTAGCATGCACCTGTTCATCCCCGAGTTCATCCCTGCACCTCATCTTCCTGGCTTTCCCATCCTAGCCAAACACTAGAGCACGCAACAAGCCTCGGCCAGCCTTCCATGCAGACCCGCATTTATCTCCTCTTGCCGAGTTCATCACTAGCCAAGCATTTCCTTTCTGTTGAGGTATTGATAGATATATGTTTTGTCCTATATAAGTTGTATAGTATGTTATACTTATATTTTCAAAAAAAAAATGTTTAAATTATATACATTTTATGTTTACGACATATATATACTTATAGTCAACAAAATAGGATATAAAGTCAAGTCTGTAAGTAAGTATATAATGTAATCTGATATTATATGCTATTATGCAAATCAAGTTTGTTGTATATGCGGATTCTATTAGTTATATATATTTTTTGGCCATAAATTACATATGATTTATATATAGGTATTAAAACTGATTTCATGTGATATATGGATATACATTGTCTCTCAAATTTATGTTCATTTTTTTGAAACTAGCCTCTCTGTTTTTTTGTAACTTATATATATTGGTTTATAATCTATTAGTTTCAGTCGTACTATTACATGTACAAGTTGGGTATTTTCGGTTTGTATATATATTATATTAGAATTATAATCTGTTTGCATACATTTATATATCGTTCATGCATAGCTATGTGAATACATATGGGAAATTTTGAAGGGTAATAATTGTTTATGAAGCATTGATTTCTAAATGTTGTATCTATCTAGATATAATATTTAGTTATATGTTGTATAGGTATATTTAGAATTTATATAGTTAAAATATTTTGTTTATATAATAACATGGTAAGAATTCATATAAAGAAGTTTATTCAGTGACTTACGCTGATTGTTTATATATGACAGTATGGTATATATGTATATATTAGTATATATGAGTTTATAATGTTTGGTTATAGTTTTCTTTTATAGTTAGTATGTACTGATGTATGTTATAATAATAGTGTAAGTATTTTTCTATAAAACTTTAGTACAATACTTCCATATATAATCAGTAGTATATATATTTATATACAGGAGATTATATATAGATGTCTCTAAGTTTTACATATATATGACTTGTCGAGTTATATGTAAATATATATATATATATATATATATATATATATATATATATATATATATTGATTTCAATAAGGTATTGACTTTATAATAAAATAACTTCTTTATATTTTTGGTTTATATATATAAGTAATGTTGATTTCAAAGTATTATTCCCAAATATATTATGATTATATGTTTGATTTTAATATATTTTAAAACAATAGTGTTTGAAATACATATATATTAAACTTTATTTGTGTTTAAATGCAATATAGATTTGAAAATATATCTTGTTTCACCGATCTCATGCAATCTTAACTTATCATCTCATTATTGATCTATCATCGTAACTTCTAACTTGTGTGTCCCGTGTCGTGCGCGTATCCGTGTGCGTATCCGTGTCACTATTCTCACTCTCATTTATCTCTAGCCTCGAAAGGTGAGCAATCACTCATGATTACATTCTTATATTTATTAAATTTGATTTCAATTGAAATGACAATTGAAATATGCTGCAGTTAGTTATTTACTTTGCCATATATATGCTATCTGTTCACCTATGACATCTGACATCATTATCTGTTATTTATAATGATGATATATGTCTGTTATAATATTATCATATATGTTATCACTTTGTTAGTATAGAATCCACTATGGGTTGAAATGACACATACCCGAATGATCTGTAGAATAGGAGAAAATTGTTATGGGTTGAAATGATAGACCCAAATGATTTTCATCGAATTGAATTTGCGATTGCGAGTTGAAACGATATATACATGTATATATTTAAATTATGGATTGAAATGATAAATATCTATATCACTTGACCTAGGATATAAAATTTTATACAGACACAGTTGGTCTATATATAAATATTTTGAAATGATTTCTATGGTTTTTGGAAAGAAGTATATGGTCTTATATAAATATTGATTTTAGATATTATATAAATTTTATTTTATATATAGTTAAATTCTTGATTTTAAGCTATGTATAAATTTGTTTTAATATAAAATAAGTTTAACAATAAAGTTTGATTTTATTAAAATATAATATGGTTAAGTATTTATTTAAATTATATTTTAATATAGAATTTATAATGATTTTATAAGTTAAGGTTGGAAAGATAAATTTGAATACTCGAAATTTGAAAATTTATTTAATTAAGTTGATTTGGAACTTATTGAATTTGCGATTTTGTAAAGGATATGATTTTATAACTTGATTTTTGTTAAGGTGATTTAAGTGAATATTTCAAGTTTAAATAAATTGAAGGAAATATGAAGTTATTGAAATTTGGGGTATTATTTAAATGATATTGGATTTATTAAGTAAATATTTCAAAACTAAACAACAATGAAGTTAAATTATGATATATATGAAATTTATCAAATTTAGTTTTAAAATGTTGAATATTAAAGCTTTGAAATACATTAAAATTGAAATGGTTTATTTTATGGTTAAATCTGTATATGAAATTGATATTATGGTTTATTGAGGAACTCAATTGAATTGAATTGACGAATTAAGATTTGAATAAAACTTAAATTTTTGGAATTCGAGTTGATTTGAATCGATTTGTGAAATTTGAGAAAATTATTTCATTATATGAAGTATTTAATATATATAAGAAATTTACTTTATAATTTATTTTAATACAAACTATTTTAAGATAGATTATTTTATTTTATAAACTATTTTAGTATATATATACTATTATTAATATGTAAACTGTTCAAGTAGAAAGCTATGATTTCAAAGTTATAAATTTCAAAGTTTTGTTTTCAAAGTGTTATGATTTCCAAAGTATTATAAATTTTAAGTTTAAGATGTCAAAAGTGTTATAACTTGATTTGGAAATAGATAAATTTGAAGTGAAGAATGATATTGTTTTGCTATGGTTTTTAAAGGATATGATATTTTAGTTTGAAGTATAAATTATGACCACAGTGTTTTAGTGACGTTTGGTTGTTTATAGCGTATATTACTACATAATAGATAGTTCCACAGATCCTTTGTGGATGGGTATCCCAAACATCCTTTAGGTTACCTGTATTTAAGTTACTTGTATTTCAGTTGATATTTCACTTGAGTTGGATTTATTGGTATAAGAATGTTAATCCTGACTCGAGTGTTTAGTGTTTGCTTTACGCTCGGGTCAGACTGAGTGTCACAGCATTTGAGACTCACCTTTGGAGTTGGAGCTTCGTTTGGAGATCCAACCATCGATTCAGCTTTCAAATATTCAGTTGATTTCAGTGACGTATTCAGATTTGTTATTTGACTATTGTATCGAGATTCCTGTGTATTCGAGACTTCTGTGGTATTTTGGTTTAGCTCTATTATATATAAATGGTAGCTTCATAAACTACTATTCATTTGCATTCCGCTACTTATTGTTCTATTACTCTGTGTTTGTGATTCTGTGATTATTTTATTTACTGTATATGTTGAGTTTTGCCAAATATAAATTAACAATCTGATATTTTGAGCAATTCAAATCCGACATGTGTGGATGCGAATGGTTGAAAATAATAGGTCGTTATATATGTAATAAAACACTGGGACCTATCAAGCGATAATATTGTGAGTAAATTTGAATTGACTTGAACGTGTTGAATATCGAATCTATTAAGCTAATTTCAACAATTGAAATTTGCGATATTATTCCTATCAACACTGCTCATTTAATTCCAACCGCATTAGTCTTACTCATAAAGTCACATTCGTGGTCGATGGATCATATCCCTTCAGTTACAACCACCAAAATTTATATTTTGATGACATACTTGTGATTCTTTCGGATTTACGCATCATACCTTATAGTGTCAACACTCTCAATGGTTTAATTAAATAATCTAGGATTATATAGTTTCGATATTAATAGAAACTCATAGTTTCTCTAGGATGCGCAAGAATACTTATTAGACATTCTAATGTTATGTGTTCGTTTAGGTTAGTTAATTTCATTTCATCTCATATAATCGGCTCTATTTATGGATCGTATCCAATTCCATTAACTATCAATAATTCCTCAAAGAAATTTGTTCACAATGAAGTTGGTAATCTTGAACAACAATTATTTCTCAGTGCAGTAGAATAGGTATTTATAAACATTTTATGAACTTCTTTATTTATAAAACTAATTTGATTTTAGTTTGCAAAAATTATGTTCGAAATATAAATATGTCATCCAATGACAGTCTTTTCAAAATCCTTTTAGGGAGATTCATACATGATCCCTCGTAACAATTCTTATGTGCAACCTTTTGACTTGCACAACCTGCCAATTCCTTGTCCTATGCTATGTTGGAATTTCTTATAAACCCTTATCTTGTAAAATTTTATAAACTATTATTCAAATGAAATAATATTAACTTTGTGTACCAACCTTAAGTACGTTACCTTATAGAAAGAAACTAACTCAACTTCACTCATAATTAATCGTACATTGTCCAACAAAGTTCGATTACTCAACATCGATGCATCATTATGTATCACATGGAGGAGTAATTTTGAGATTGAATCTTTATTCATTTTAGGTACATTCGGAACATTTTCCAGTACACTCACTCATTCGATCAAATCAAATCATTTCTATCGCATGTTATTTTATTTACTTATGTTTTATATTCTATAAGTTTACCATACACATACTACGTGCATAGCAAATACACATGTCATGTCGATGATAATTCATCGGTAAATATGATGAAGTACATGAAACTATTTTGGTATTTATAGAATCACGATTGCATACATCTATACGTATCAGTCAGAAGAATTCATCAACTCTTATAAAACTCCCAACAAATGGGTGCATAGCACTTTATCGTTTGAGATATAATTAACAAGTATCATATGATACAAAATCATACAATAAGATTATTTCTAAAAACTACGGCTTGGTCTATAATTCCAAAACAACCGTAAATAATATTAGATACTTTTATATTTTCCAATACATCATTTTTGTCATAAAAAAATTACTACATTATAGTTTTATTTCATAAAGAATATTCATAATATTCATACTGAAATATAGCTATGTCTATTTTTTCAGTCGATACCGGAAAATAATCATTATTTCATAAATAATGTATGGTAAGTTTTACGGAAACAATTTTCATACTATGATGTAATTAATAAGTGCTATATGGCATGCTCTCACTATTTCCACCATTACTAGTAGTGTACCTAATTCGAAGGTCAATCGTTTACTACAATCTGTTTATTTCATACACTACAACTATTTACAGTAGAGAGTTCGTTGATCAAAATCTTGAGTTCAAAGAAATAAATCTCATAAAAACAATTTTCTGCATGAAAATACATTTCGAAATAGAAATCATATTTCTTATTTCAATATTAATCTCAAGTATTGTTAAAATTCTCGTTTTCAATGTTTCTCTACGAAGCAGAAGTGACTATTCATTCTCTTCTTCCTAATTGTACCTTAAATTACATATATTCTTATACCTTCGTTTTTCTTTCAAATGGTCAAATTATTGAAATGAAAACTATACTACAATATCATAATAAACTCTTTACAAAAGCACATTTCATTATCCTTAATATTTAAGGACATCAAATGTGTTGCACTTTATGTAAACCCATCAAATTGACATTTCAGCGATCGAGTTCTTATATCGATCTTGTAGTTCTTGGTCTTGTGTTACTTAATACAATATGATCCCTTTTGTAATCAATCAGATTGAATACTCGATCTTGCACTAAGGTTCATTTGGTTTTTCGGATGAACTAATTTCATCGAAATATTGTACATTGCAAACTTTGACCATTCACTATATAACATTTATATGCAATTGTATATGGATTAAATATCCATAGTCTTGTATTGTTTTTAGAGTTCGAAACTCATAGAATGCAATACATGGTCTTGACCAAATAAATGCATAAGTGACCAAACCATGAATGTATTCAGTAGTTGTAAAATCAAGCACTTGCTTTGGTGTTGAAATGCTAACATGCAATAAGAACTTAATAGTGGGCATTATATTTTCATTTGTCAACTTTCAATTCAGTTCGTTTGTACATGTTAATTAATAAACATTTTATCAATCATATTAAATGCACAAATTTATAATTGTAGATAATAATAACATTATTTAGCATATGTTCTTACGATATTAGAAATGTTAAATGTTACCATTTCATTTTTCTAATAACGCTCCCACTAGTCTTTTACGTTTCTCCAAACCCTAAGATGAAACATAGAAGTCTCTCGACGTCAATAGTGGGTGTTAGGATTCGTCTATCTTGTTATTCTGACCTTGGGTTTGCTCAACATATCATAGCCCCACAAATGATGGATAACTCCTTATTAGTTGTATCACATACAACTCCTAACCCATATTTCCTTGTCCTTATCTCATTTCAACCTTGAGTTTGCCCAAGAAACCGAAAGAGATTATTCACTCGTACTGATGTGCACGTAAATGTGCATATTTTTACCTCCATTTTAATCTATTTAAATTAAATAAATGATCATGTCGGATATTTTAACTTGTTTAAACCAAAATTCAAATTATTTTCAAAACGTCACATATTCATCTTCATATAGGGGCAAAATGGTCATTTTTGTGCATATATTAATTTGAGAAAATTTAATTGGGAATTTCTATATTATTTTGTAGGAAAATAGGATGGAAATTACAACTGGTTTCATGAAGATATGCATGCACAAAAGGAAACAAAGCAAATGAAGATGAAAATAATTCAAACTCATGAACATGAAGGAATCCACCTACCCACTTTCCTTGATTTTCAATTAGGAGCTAATGCACATGCTAAAAGACCATTATAAATTCAAGCACATTTATGTAGAGAATTAACATATGCTAATGATTACTTGATGGCCACACTACCTCAATGGCAATTTGAGCATTCACCAAAAATATGAATTAGGGTTTCATACATGTATAAATACCCCTTATATTTCATGTAACTCCCTCTTACCTTAGTCTCTTCTTTAGGCTCTCTTCTCTTAGTTAGTTTAGATTAAAATAATATGAGAGCTCTCTTTCTTTTCATGGCTACTTAACCATTTCTTCTTTTATGTAATTCTTTTTTTATGCAATTTCAATACATGTTCTTCTCTTTTCTTGTTTATTTCCTTTCATGCTAGTAGTGTAGTTTCATTTATTCATGCAAGTGGATAAGTGTTTATTTATTTACTTAGCTATTCTTTTCATTTTGCTCTCTTTTTCTTTTTGTTTTCATTTAATGCTGCAAGCTACATTTGTTGATTTGATAACAAACATGAGAGGCTAAACCCTTCAATTTAGGGGTAATGAAGCTCTCTAATTATGTAGCTTCAACATAGTTTGATAATTATTGCTCTCGTTTATGCTTAAATGAATGTTGATATGATTTATTGTTTCATGTTGAATTTGATAGTCTATGTTGTTCATAACAGATAGACTATGCTTAAAGAATCACAAACAAAAATTACCTCTTCATTTACATATGATTATGGTAATGAAGTGATTTTAAAATTAAAATTTGATAATCTATATTCATAATCAATAGTTAATAGACCATGCTTAAAATAGATTTTATTTTCAACTTCATTGTCATTTTTCATGAGAATTAAATAGTGGTTTAAGGGGTGTGTTATAGTTTGATGGCTTATGTTGAGCTAATTAATAGCATAAATAAGCCATCCTTATGATAAACACATCACTTAAATTCACTCATGACAAATAAAATGATCATAATTTCATAATTTGTTGAATTATGTGATCTAGAGAGTGAAAATTACCTCTAAATTGTCTTAACACTCTCACACTTTTATCAATACTCTTTTGTCATTTTTCTCATTTTTTAGCTAATCACTCTAAATATTTGGTTAATTTGATTGAATAGTAATTTAATATCAATAATTCCTTGCAGATCGACCCGTATTCGCCACGTATTAACTTTTGTACGTCGTGCGCTTGTGGTAATTTTTATTTCAAAATTCATTGACGGTTTTCTAATTCGATAGAAAATTTGTCGTTAAACAAGTTTTTGGCGCCGTTGCTGAGAAATTGCTTTGATTTTAATTTTCTATTCTTCGAATTATTTTCTTTTTATTTTTATTGTAACGACCCGTGTTTTTACGGATCGAAAGATCGTAGAATTGTTGTTATTCGATAGTTAGATTGCCTTAAGTTGAGTCGTCCAGAGTTGAGACGTAGGGAGGCATGAGTCGTGACCGACTTAGTGGTGTTGAGCGACTCATGATAGTGGCTGACTTAAGATAGGTAGCGACTTAAGGAAGGTGGCTGAGTTAAGGAAGTTAGCCAACTTAAGGTATTGACCGACCTAAGAGTTAATGGTTTAGGAGTTAGCTCGTGTGAGCGACTTAGTGAGGTAGTTAAGTCATGTAGTGCTTAGGTCGGTGGAGCGACCTATAGGATTTGGAGCGACCTAGGGTAATGACCGACCTATAGACTTGACCGACCTATAGATGTTAGCGACTTAAAGGTTTAGGCGACCTAAGGGGTGTGGTTGTGTAGCGCTTAGGTCGTGGGTAGTTAAGGTCGGTGAAGCGACTTAAGGTGAGTAGTTTAGGTGGTCTTAAGTTAGGTCGTATGCGACCTAAGGGAGGTGTTTAGGTCATGAAACCCTGCTAAGTGTTAGATCGGTATCTCAGTTAGGTCGTAAGTCGTTAAGACCTTGTGTCTGTGATAGGTCGTAACTCGCGTACGAGTTAGGTCGTGAACATGTTGAGTCGCTAAGCCGTGTATGAAGTTAAGTCGTTAGGTCGTGAGTCGGCCAGGTGTTAGGATGACCATAGGGTTAGGTCGGCAGTGTTTTAGGTCGGTAGTGCTTTAGGTCGTGAGTCGTCTCCTGTGTCAAGGCGCGTAGTGTTATGAGTCGTTGGATCGGCTTTGTAGTTAGGTCGGCAGGGGTGTTAGGTCGGCAAGGTTAGGTCGTGGACGACTTAAGGGGACGGCCGACCTAAGGATTTCCAGCCTATAAATAGAGGGCTTTGGTTCACTTTTTGGCACCGGATTTTGAAGCGACGAAGTGCTGCCATTTTGAGAGCTCGACTACAACATTTCTTCACTTCTTTTCTCCACTCTAATCTAGTGATTCCTTCCATCTAAATTGAAGATCAAATCGAAGATGCAAGAGCCAAAGTTGAAGATCTTCATCCAACAAAGAGAGATTTCATCATTTGAAGTGGAATCTTGTCGGATCAAGCTTGATTATTTGCTGTCCAGATCTGGAGTTGGTTGTTTTTGAGGTGTTTAGGTGATTCGGTGAGTGGTGGTTATCTCTCACACGGACCCAAAGGAGTATATTGGATCGGTGGCTTGTTTATGTGTTAAAGAGAGTGATTTCATGCATTTTTCTTAAGTCTGCATGTAGATCTATTGTTCATGATGATTTGACATCTATTTTACTACATGTTCACTTATGCAAGTTCATTCATCAAGTTGTAGAGATATTGTTCATAATTCATGCTTGTTAGATTGCATGTTAGATTTGGACTCTTTATTTACGAAATTGTCATTATTGTTGTAATTGTTTATTTAGATCTTGTTTGAATGATTGATTACTTGGATTAATGTTTGACTTGATCGATTAGTTGATTGATAACTTGATTTGGACAAGTTGGTCGAAGATGATTCAAAAGCTAAGTGGAAAGGCTCTTGAATAAAGAAAGCTGCTTGTGGCATATGAAGCGGATGGTGAAGCTCATATGGATAGATTTGTTGAGATGGAACTTTGCCATGATGCGATGAGGCAAACCATGATGTTGAGATGGGACTTGCTATGATGCGTTGAAGCAAAGCATGATGTGTGAAAGCCTTGATTTAATCCAGACGGGATCATCCCAAGCATGTTGAAAACTCGGTGATGCGGTCCGAGTTTGTGGATAATGGATAGCTTGAGAGGCGCTTGAGCTAGTATGGGAATAGTCGTTGAGGAGGATGACTAGAAGGCTGAGATTTCATCGTTTTTGAAGGTTCTAGCATGCTCAAAGCAAGAGTACGTTGGGACGGGTCACGATGACGTTCCAAGCACGGGTCACGAGACGTGCTAGTACTCTGGGCAGATGCGATAGTCCTAGGCATGGGTCACGATGACGTGCGGAGTTATGTCTAGAACCGGGGTTGCCATTAGCCCTTGACGGACGGCTGAAAGAAGGTGCCGGTCATTCAATTAACGATGATATCAAAGCAATGATAACAGTGATAGCCAGAGTCATGGATGTTTGGTTGCACCATCATTCGATCTCAAGAGCGATGTTTTCTGGGTGCTTATCTGATCTTGGTTTAGGCCTTGGGGGTTTGTACTTGGAAAACATCGACCTTGACTCGAGTGATAATTGCTTTACTTAAATTGTCTGCTTTGCTATGTTTGTTTATGCTTAGAGGGTCTGGGGGCTATCACTGTGGAATGTGGTGGAGTGGGATGGTTGAGTTCCTATTCCTTTTACCCTTTATGCTCTTTTGGTATGTTTGATAGTTGATTTACTGCTCACTAAGACTGTTGTCTGACTCAAGGTTTTATGTTCAATTCTTATTACCTTGGGCTGTTCATCCATGTTGGGATGGGCAGACTAGGTAGCAGGTGACAGGTGCTATTCTTGGCTACCAACGCTGTTGATGACGAAGACGAGCTGGAGGCTTTTGCATATTGTTTTCTTACAATATGTACTGGATGTTCCGCTATTTGTTTGATACTCTGAGTGTTATGTAGTGAGGCTTGATGTATTGACTATTTAGATGATTGTATAAAAACTATTATGAGTTTATATGACTCAGTTCTGTGGAGCTTCACTATGTATACTTTTCTATTGTATTTTATCCATGCGCTGTGAGTAATACGATAGACTATTCTGTTTTTATCTTACCCTGACTATCGTCCATGGCTGCCTGGCACACCTTTCAGCGCACCTTTTCCTTGTTTTCGTGCGGGAGTAATGGGCGGTCGTCACATTTGGTATCAGAGCTTTGGTTAATCGATTTTAGCCAACGCTCGCTGACGTAACTACGTAAGAGAGACGTAATTGTATTTTGATGGATGATTACTATATATAATATAGTAGTTTAGAAGGATTTGAACTCCTTATGTAGTTGTCTCTCACGATGTTCTAAATTATTCCTTTTTGTAGATATTAAGGATGAGTCGAAGTGAGAGACAAGCTGCTAGGGAAAGTCGTGCTGTTGGGGGAGCTACTGACTATGCTACAATGTTCGAAGCTATGATGACTTCGATCATGAGAAGGATACCAACTTCAGGATCATCAGTAGATGTTGGAGTTCAAGTTCAAGCTCCAAAACCAGTAGATTTTGCTAAGCTGTGCAAGGACTATACTGCTCTTGGAGGAAAGGTTTTCTTGGGAACAGAATCAACCATAGAAGTTCAGAGATGGATAGATGCTTGTAAAAGTATTTTTGGTGATTTGGGAATTGAGGATGCAACTAAGAGGAAGCTTGCATCAAGACAGCTTCAGGGAAGAGCTTCGGATTGGTGGAACTCTATCACCATTGATACTCCAGAGGAAGAGATCACTTGGGAGCAATTCCAAGTTAGATTTGAAGCTAAGTTCATTTCTACGGCTCAGAAATCTGTTCTGTTCAAGAAGTTTGTGGAACTCAAGCAAGGTGGAAGACCAGTTCTTGAGTACGTTTCTGAGTTTGAAGCTTTGTCCAAGTATGCTCGGTCATATATTGAATCTCCATATCAGAAGAACGAGAAGTTTGTGACAGGCTTGGATAGTTATCTTGGGAGACAGTTGGTGGATCATCTGGACGATCCATTTGAGAAGCTTGTGGAGAAAGCTCTCAGGCACGAGAGTTTGTTTCCTAAGGAAGGGTATGTTGTTGCTGTGACCAAGGAAGAGTCCAAACCACAGCAGGGTGGAAACAAGAAGAGGAAGCAGCAACAGCAGAAGGGTAAGGATGGCCAGAAGAAGCCGAAGGGCGAAGTGATCTGCTACAATTGTCGGCAGAAGGGCCATTTCTCTAGGGATTGCAAGAATCCAAAGGTGGAGTTGAAGTTCCACAACTGTGATAAGCTGGGGCATATCAGGAAGGACTGTCCAAAACCGAGGAAAGGTAAGCAGATTGTGCAAGCTTATGCTTTGGGAGCTGTTCCATCATCTTTGAAGGCTCCTACTGCTGAAGAGAAAGGAAAGAGTGTGGTAGTTCAAGGTATTCTTTCCATTTATGGTGTTCCAGTTAGGGTGTTGTTTGATACTGGAGCATCGCATTCTTTTGTTTGTAACGAGTTGGTAGACCAGTTGGGTTTGGAACGGGATATCGTTGATAGACCATTGGTTGTGACTAATCCAGTTGAGGGTTCGTCTTGTTTGTGTATGTTATGCCGTGGTCTAGTTGTGTCGAGTCATGATTGCTCTTTTGTTTGTGATTGCTTTGTTCTGAACTTTGCGGGGTTTGGGATTATTTTGGGTATGGACTGGCTTAGGAAGTATGCGGCAAGGGTTGATTGCAAAAGGCTGGAGGTGACAGTCGAGAATGTGGAGGGGCGAAAGGTTGTGATACGATGTAAGCATGAGGAAGGCATCTTCATGAGCTTCATGTATTCGCTGGTTGTTCCACGGGATGGACTGTCATCGGTGCCTATTGTGAATGGATTTGAGGATGTCTTTGACAAGGTCAAAGGGTTACCGCCGCATAGGGAGATCGAGTTTCGTATCGATCTAGTTGAGGGAGCCAGACCTGTTGTGATGCCTCTTAGGCGGATGGCGCCTAAGGAACAGCAAGAGTTGAAGGTGCAAGTTGATGACCTTTTACAGAAAGGATTCATTCGGCGTAGTGTGTCCAAATGGGGTGCACCAGTTGTGTTCGCAACCAAAGCGGATGGATCGTTGAGGTTGTGTGTGGATTATCGTGAGTTGAATAAAGTGACTAAGAAGAACAAGTATCCATTGCCGAGAATAGATGACTTGTTTGATCAGCTTCACGAAGCTAAGGTGTTTTCTCAAATGGATTTGGCAACGGGATTTCACCAGTTGAGAGTGGCAAATGATAGTGTTCCGAAGACTGCTTTTAGGACACCATCCGGTTTTTATGAGTGGCTGGTAATGCCGTTTGGATTGACGAATGCACCAGCATATTTTGTGGATCTTATGAATAGAGTATTCAGGGATCAGTTGAACAAGTTTGTACTTGTGTTCGTGGATGATATTCTGATTTATTCCAGAACTGAAGGAGAGCACAAGACGCACTTGCGTATTGTTTTGGAAATCTTGCGGGAACATCAGCTGAAGGCTAAGTTTTCGAAGTGTCACTTCTGGAAGAGAGAAGTGAGATTCTTAGGTCATGTTATTTCTAGAAATGGAATAGCGGTAGATCCCGCTAAGGTGGCAGCAATCCAGGATTGGGTTAGACCTAAGAATGCATCTGATGTGATAAGTTTTCTTGGATTAGCAGGATATTATCGTCGGTTTATCAAGGACTTTTCCAAGATAGCTGCACCATTGACGGGATTGACGAAAAAGAATCAGGTATTCAGATGGGATGATAAGTGTGAGCAAGCTTTCGGAATCCTGAAAGAGCGACTGACAAGTGCTCCTGTTTTGACTATTCCGGGTGAGAATGATGAGATGGTGGTTTACACCGATGCATGTGGTACTGGACTTGGAGCAGTACTGATGTAGAAGGATAAAGTTGTTGCGTATGCAAGTCGACAACTGAAGCCGCATGAAAGGAATTATCCGACTCATGATTTGGAGTTAGCGGCGATTGTATTTGCTTTGAAGATGTGGAGACACTATCTATTGGGAGTTCGATTCGAGTTGTTTACGGATCATAAGTCGTTGAAGTATCTTTTCTCCCAAAAGGATTTGAATCTTCGACAGCAACGATGGCTAGAGTTTTTAGCATCATATGATTTTGGTATAGCCTATACTCCGAGAAAAGGTAACGCAGTGGCAGATGCGTTAAGTCGAAGACATGCAGGATTGGGAGCCATGTTTTCAGAATGGAAGAGCCTTGAGTATTTGGCTGGATTTGATTTCAGGTCTAGATGTGAATTGGAACCTGAGATGTTGGAAAACTTATCGATAAGGCCTTCTCTAGTGGAAAGGATTGGCGAGAGCCAAAAGCGAGATGACAGGCTTGTCAAGATTATCTGCGATTTGGAATCTGGATTGAATCTAGAAAAGGATAAAGGATTCGAAGTCGATCGAGAGGGTTGGCTTCGGAAGCAAGGACGACTAGTTGTTCCCGAGATAGATGAATTGAGAGATGAAGTTCTTAAGGAAAGTCATCACTCGAAGTTGACAATTCATCCAGGTGGAAATAAGATGTATCGGGATATGAAGAGAACCTATTACTGGGAAGGTATGAAGAAAGATGTTGGAAATTTTATTTCCAAATGTATGAATTGCCAGTTGGTAAAAGCCGAACAGAAGAAGCCAAGTGGATTGCTTCAGCCATTAGAGGTTCCTACATGGAAGTGGGAGCAGATATCGATGGATTTTATCGATGGACTACCTAGAGCCAGGGCAGGAAATGAAGGGATTTGGGTCATTGTAGATCGTTTGACTAAGAGTGCGAGATTCATTCCTGTTCGATCAACTAGGACTGCATCGAAGTTGGCTGAGCTTTATGTTAAGTGGATAGTTCGATTCCATGGTATTCCGAAGAGTATAGTGAGCGATCGAGATCCATTGTTCACTAGTGGATTTTGGAAGAGCTTCCAAGAAGTTTTGGGAACCAAGTTGTGTTTGAGTACAGCTTATCACCCCCAAACAGATGGTCAGACTGAGAGAGTCAACCGAGTTTTGGAAGATCTCCTCGGAGCATGTGTTTTGGACTTCGGAGGATCATGGGAAGATCATCTTCATTTGGTGGAATTTGCGTATAATAACAGTTATCAGACAAGTATTGGTATGGCACCATATGAAGAATTGTATGGAAGACCGTGTAACTCTCCGACATGTTGGTTAGAAACTGGAGAAAAGATGATACTTGGGCCAGAAATGATTCGACAGACTTCGGATTGTATAGAGATCATTCGTCAACGAATGAAGGCAGCCCAAGACCGTCGGAAAAGTTACGCCGATAAGCGTCGTAAGGATTTGGAATTCGACGTAGGAGATATGGTTTTTGTGAGGATTTCTCCATTGAAGAATGTTATTCGATTCGGGAAGAAAGGAAAATTGACTCCGAGATTTGTTGGACCATTCCCGATCATCCAGCGAATTAGAAAGCTCGCATATAAATTGGAGTTACCAGAAAAGATGGCGGGTGTGCACAATGTTTTTCATGTATCTTATCTACGGAAGTATGTGCACGACTCGAATACAGTGGTTTCTGCTGATAGCTATGAAGATTTAGAAGTTGATCCAGTTGTTAGAAGACCTCGTAAGCTGCTTCGTGTTGTGGAAACTGACACGAAACAGCTTAGGAGGAAGTCGGTTAGGTTGCTCAAGATACAATGGAGTGATGATGTTAACGACTGTACATGGGAGGAGGAAGAGAGGATGAAAGCAGCTCATCCCGAACTCTTCGAGGTATGGACCTAAGGTGTCGTGACATCTCATGAATTTGTAACTTGTTCTACTCTTAGAATTCTGCATGCTAGGCTAGTAATTGGATGCATGGTTTGTTGATTGCTATGGATGGTAGGCATGCAGAATAGTTTTGATTGCTGTTGTTTGTTTGGAATTTCGGGGGCAAAATTCCTAAGGGGGAGAGAATGTAACGACCCGTATTTTTACGGATCGAAAGATCGTAGAATTGTTGTTATTTGATAGTTAGATTGCCTTAAGTTGAGTCGTCTAGAGTTGAGACGTAGGGAGGCATGAGTCGTGACCGACTTAGTGGTGTTGAGTGACTCATGGTAGTGGCCGACTTAAGATAGGTAGCGACTTAAGGAAGGTGGCCGAGTTAAGGAAGTTAGCCAACTTAAGGTATTGACCGACCTAAGAGTTAACGGTTTAGGAGTTAGCTCGTGTGAGCGACTTAGTGAGGTAGTTAAGTCGTGTAGTGCTTAGGTCGGTGGAGCGACCTATAGGATTTGGAGCGACCTAGGGTAATGACCGACCTATAGACTTGACCGACCTATAGATGTTAGCGACTTAAAGGTTTATGCGACCAAAGGGGTGTAGTTGTGTAGTGCTTAGGTCGTGGGTAGTTAAGGTCGGTGAAGCGACTTAAGGTGAGTAGTTTAGGTGGTCTTAAGTTAGGTCGTATGCGACCTAAGGGAGGTGTTTAGGTCGTGAAACCCTGCTAAGTGTTAGGTCGGTATCTCAGTTAGGTCGTAAGTCGTTAAGACCTTGTGTCTGTGATAGGTCGTAACTCGCGTACGAGTTAGGTCGCGAACATGTTGAGTCGCTAAGCCGTGTATGAAGTTAAGTCGTTAGGTCGTGAGTCGGCCAGGTGTTAGGATGGACCATAGGGTTAGGTCGGCAGTGTTTCAGGTCGGTAGTGCTTTAGGTCGTGAGTCGTCTCCTGTGTCAAGGCGCGTAGTGTTGTGAGTCGTTGGATCGGCTTTGTAGTTAGGTCGGCAGTGGTGTTAGGTCGGCAAGGTTAGGTCGTGGACGACTTAAGGGGACGGCCGACCTAAGGATTTCCAGCCTATAAATAGAGGGCTTTGGTTCACTTTTTGGCACCGGATTTTGAAGCGACGAAGTGCTGCCATTTTGGGAGCTCGACTACAACATTTCTTCACTTCTTTTCTCCACTCTAATCTAGTGATTCCTTCCATCTAAATTGAAGATCAAATCGAAGATGCAAGAGCCAAAGTTGAAGATCTTCATCCAACAAAGAGAGATTTCATCATTTGAAGTGGAATCTTGTCGGATCAAGCTTGATTATTTGCTGTCCAGATCTGGAGTTGGTTGTTTTTGAGGTGTTTAGGTGATTCGGTGAGTGGTGGTTATCTCTCACACGGACCCAAAGGAGTATATTGGATCGGTGGCTTGTTTATGTGTTAAAGAGAGTGATTTCATGCATTTTTCTTAAGTCTGCATGTAGATCTATTGTTCATGATGATTTGACATCTATTTTACTACATGTTCACTTATGCAAGTTCATTCATCAAGTTGTAGAGATATTGTTCATAATTCATGCTTGTTAGATTGCATGTTAGATTTGGACTCTTTATTTACGAAATTGCCATTATTGTTGTAATTGTTTATTTAGATCTTGTTTGAATGATTGATTACTTGGATTAATGTTTGACTTGATTGATTAGTTGATTGATAACTTGATTTGGACAAGTTGGTCTAAGATGATTCAAAAGCTAAGTGGAAAGGCTCTTGAATAAGGAAAGCTGCTTGTGGCATATGAAGCGGATGGTGAGGCTCATATGGATAGATTTGTTGAGATGGGACTTTGCCATGATGCGATGAGGAAAACCATGATGTTGAGATGGGACTTTGCTATGATGCGTTGAAGCAAAGCATGATGTGTGAAAGCCTTGGTTTAATCCAGACGGGATCATCCCAAGCATGTTGATAACTCGGTGATGCGGTCCGAGTTTGTGGATAATGGATAGCTTGAGAGGCGCTTAAGCTAGTATCGGAATAGTCGTCAAGGAGGATGACTAGAAGGCTGAGATTTCGTCGTTGTTGAAGGTTCTAGCATGCTCAAAGCATGAGTACGTTGGGACGGGTCACGATGACGTTCCAAGCACGGGTCACGATGACGTGCTAGTACTCTGGGCAAATGCGATAGTCCTAGGCACGGGTCACGATGACGTGCGGAGTTATGTCTAGAACCGGGGTTGCCATTAGCCCTTGACGGACGGCTGAAAGAAGGTGCCGGTCATTCAATTAATGATGATATCAAAGCAATGATAACAGTGATAGCCAGAGTCATGGATGTTTGGTTGCACCATCATTCGATCTCAAGAGCGATGTTTTCTGGGTGCTTATCTGATCTTGGTTTAGGCCTTGGGGGTTTGTACTTGGAAAACATTGACCTTGACTCGAGTGATAATTGCTTTACTTAAATTGTCTGCTTTGTTATGTTTGTTTATGCTTAGAGGGTCTGGGGGCTATCACTGTGGAATGAGGTGGAGTGGGATGGTTGAGTTCCTATTCCTTTTACCCTTTATGCTCTTTTGGTATGTTTGATAGTTGATTTACTGCTCACTAAGACTGTTGTCTGACTTAAGGTTTTATGTTCAATTCTTATTACCTTGGGCTGTTCATCCATGTTGGGATGGGCAGACTAGATAGCAGGTGACAGGTGCTGTTCTTGGCTACCAACGCTGTTGATGACGAAGACGAGCTGGAGGCTTTTGTATATTGTTTTCTTACTATATGTACTGGATGTTCCACTATTTGTTTGATACTCTGAGTGTTATGTAGTGAGGCTTGATGTATTGACTATTCAGATGATTGTATAAAAACTATTATGAGTTTATATGACTCAGTTCTGTGGAGCTTCACTATGTATACTTTTCTATTGTATTTTATCCATGCGCTGTGAGTAATACGATAGACTATTCTGTTTTTATCTTACCCTGACTATCGTCCATGGCTGCCTGGCACACCTTTCAGCGCACTTTTTCCTTGTTTTCGTGCGGGAGTCATGGGCGGTCGTCACATTTATTGTGTGTTTTTTGTGTGTTAATTTGCATTTTAAAAAAATATGTTTGTCGTGCGATTTCGTTTGTGTGTTTGTTGTTGATTTCTAGTATTTTGTTCATTTGGCATTTGCATTTTTCTACTTTTAAAAGGAAAAAAATATATTTCATTGCAATTTACAGTTTACATTGTACATACATTTTACATTGTTGTTATCTTTTTCAAACTGTGCACCGTGCACACAATTCATCAACATCTACAACCCCAAACCCATATCAACAGCCAATCCACTCCGTCTTCAAGCCTTATATCACAACCATATTCACATGTACTTTCAAGTAACCTCTGGTTGAAGTATCGTAGCCTGACGTGGATGTAAGTCATACCCTACAAAACTGCAATCCTCATTGTCAGTACCCCCTGCATTGTCATCACCTGTTGCCTTCCTCAGTTGCCTTCCTCTGTCAGAAATTCTTTACTATTCGATCTTTCATGGTTAATGATGAACAATTCAAGTAATAGCCCAAGGATCACCAATACCGAATATTTCACAAACAAAGCTTAATATGATTTTTTTTTGTTTAAGATGACGTACCTTGATTAACAGCGGAAGATGTAATGACTGTCATCTTCTTCTTCTGACTACTAATAATTACTCTTCTTCTCAGAATTCGGTTTCTCTCTCTAGCCTATTTCTTTATGTGTTTCTTGATGGAGAAGAATACATCTATATCCCAGGAGAGAGAGTACACAATCCTTTATATAACATTTAACTCTAAATCTGGTACGTCCATCATATACCAATTCAACGCTTAAGATTAATCACAGACCTAATGTTCTAATTATAGAACGGTCTATTTATAACTTAATTAATCGGGTCACATTAATATTAGAATCTGCATAACGTTAAAGGTAAATGAAACGTTCTATTTATGACCTAATTAATTAGGTCACATTAAGATTAGAAACCGCATAACGTTAAAAGTAAATGAAACGATTGCAGTTTCTAATAGCAGTTTTTTAACATTCTCCCACTTGACCCGATTATTCATAATATCAAGTGTTGAACATCATGCTATGATAAATTGCTGAGATTTATGGCGATTGTGCATTATTAATTCAATGCATTCCCTTCCATATACTACAATACCAACAATCCATCATTTTATACTCATAATTTGTATAAAACAGCATAATGGGCCACATAATGTCTTATATCATAATGATTAAACATAACATCTTTATAAGACTCTTTCTTGTTTAAAATTACATAAAGTACGTACTACCACATTAAAACAAGAGACACATAAATTTATATCAGAAACACACAAAGGAGCTTAGAATGTCATATATCAATTATTATTAATACAACCAAGACCCATTCTTTGAACATTTTCCTTAAATTGTCTTGGCTGTAACCCTTTCGTCAAAGGGTCCGCAATCATAAGTTCTGTCCTGATGTGCATGATTGACACTCTTTGTTTCTGAACCTCATCTTTCACAACAAGATACTTCAGTTCCATATGTTTGGCACCTTTAGAGTACTTGTCGTTTTTTGAGAAAAACACTGCTGTAGAGTTATCACAATAAATTTTCAGCGGCTTGCTAATGATGTCGACAACTGCAAGTCCTGAAATAAAGTTCTGCAACCATAATGCATGAATTGTGGCTTCATAACATGCCACAAATTCTGCCTCCATAGTAGATGAAGCAACGATAGTTTGTTTCGCACTTTTCATGACATGGCTCCTTGAGAAAACATAAACAAGTAACCAAAAGTCGATTTTCTAGTATCGACGCATCCAGCAAAATCTGAATCGCTATATCCAATCCCCTCCAATTCATTGGATCTACTATACACGAGCATGTAATCTTTCGTGCCTTGTAAGTACCTTAACACTTTCTTTGCATCTTGCCAATGTTCCCTTTCTGGATTACTTTGATACCTCCCTAACATACCGACCGCAAAACTGATATCCGGTCTAGTACATGTTTGAGCATACATTAAGCTACCAACAACAGAAGCATATGGAATTGATTCCATTTCCTTTCGTTCAACATCATTCTTAGGACATTGCATGAGATTGAATTTATCACCTTTCTGTACAGAAACTTTCCCAGATGAACACTTACTCATTCCAAAACTCTCTAGAATCCTTTCGATGTATCCTTTCTGAGACAATCTCAATATTCCATGTGATCGATCATGAAATATTTCTATTCCAATCACATAAGATGCCTCTCCCATATCTTTCATTTCAAAGTTCGTTGAGAGAAATTCCTTAGTCTCATGCAATATGCTTAAATTATTTGCAGCAAGCAAGATGTCATCAACATAAAAGACTAGATAAATAAACTTGCTCCCACTGATCTTTTGGTATAAACAGTGATCCACCGTATTTTCCTTAAAACCAAAAGATGTAATAATGGTATTGAAATTTATATACCATTGCCGAGATGCCTGTTTAAGCCCATATATTGACTTCTTAAGTTTACGCACCAATTGTTCTTTACCTTTTACAGAACCCTCGGGTTGATCCATATAAACATCCTCATCAAGATCTTCATTCAGAAAGGCTGTTTTCACATCATTTGATGCAATTCCAAATCATAATGTGCTACTAATGCCATTATTATTCTTAGTGAGTTGTAACATACCGCCTTTTCGCACGCTTTAAATTGACACACGTGCCAATTCTAACCATACAAAAGGGAGGATTGTTATGGGGTAAATAAGAAAAACGAGAAGAAATAAAAGAAAACAAAATCTCACAGCGGAAGGATAAAATATAATAATAAAATATACGGTTCATGAAGTTGTCTACAAAACATTTGATGATACTTACAACATTTATCAGAGTACACATACCAATAATAACAATGCAGCGGAACAGTATGAGTGTGTGCAATAATATAAATAATAATAATACAAATCTTCACCTTCGTCCTCCAGAGCTAAATCTTCAAATCCTGAAACGCTCGGACTGACCCAAGCGAATTTGAAAAGACAATACACTCGAGTCGGAACTAAAAGATCTTATGTGAGTTAAATTAACAGAAATAAATATGAGTGCAGTAACTCAAGAGATGCTCGGGATTTACATCTCCTAAGGATCCGTTAAACTATTTACTATGTAGTATATTGCGCTATTATAATAGTGTTTAATTGTAAAATAAACTTACTTTTTTCTTAGAATTAAGGGGTTACCCATATAGCCCTTAACACGTAATAGTCCCAGTAGTCCATCCAGTACCAGCGCATCTCCAGATCGGGAGACTACCCTAAATACTCCATAGGCTACGGGAGAAAACCAAACTCGTACAAGGCGCGATAGGGTAGGTGACACGGCACAACTAGGCAATGCCAAGGTAGATATACCAATTACGCTTCTGGGCTGATGGTAACGCGTGGCCGCAGCTACCGCCCACCTCGGACAATCTCCCCCCTAAAATCAAAATCAAAAGTGGCCACCGAATCAATCCAAAGTCAGAGTATAGTATCGAAGAGGAGTATCCGATAACGGACGCTAACCCTCTTGGCCCGTCGATCGCTCCTGTTTTAGCCACCTTATGCCAACTCACGGGAGTTGGATCCACGTATTTACCTTACAGGAAACGCTGTCACCATCCTACTTCATTCTGGAATCTCCACCGCGTACACGGTTGTTAAAGTGGTTTTCGGAGTTGGTAGAGAGTATGACAACTTCCGATCTCGGTCTCTTTAACAACCAAACATTATTATAACACCGCGGTCATTTAAAAATAATTTTACTTTCAAAACCAGAATATAATATCTATTTCAAAACCATATAAATACGATATCATTTCAAAACAAACTCATTTGATATTATTTTTATAAAACCCAAATTAATATAATATCATTTTATTTCAAATATATTCCTTTTCCAAAATCATATTGCTTTAAAATTTATAATAGTTGGAAACCAAACATTTGAATTATAACTTTCAAACACAAAACTACAAAATTTGTAGCTTTAAAACCATAACTTTCAAAACTTAAATGGTTTGGATATTTAACAGTATATAAAATAAAACGGTTGAATTTAAATTTCTTTATAAAGTAAATAATTTCCATGCCTTTACAATTTTATTCACTTTAAATTCAGTCTAAACCCATAATCTTTAGATTCACTTTCAGTTTGAATAAAAACACTTCGATTTCAATATTTTCAAACTTTGAGTATTTAATAAATTCCAAAACTAAGGTTGGAAATTCCTATTCAACAATTCATTGTCCTATTATTTAGTTTTGAAATGTTTACATAATAGATCCATAACCATTTAAAATAAAACTTAATTTTTTAACACTAGATATTTCCTTCCATTTATTTATACAAGAATTATTCATTTAAAAATTCAGATATAAATATCATACCTTTAAAATTCAAGTTTAATAAGTTTTACATCAACTTATGGAGTTTAATTTTAGATAAGCTCAATTCCAAATAAATTTCCCATTTACCTTCCAATCTTAATTGGTTTAAATCATTAAAACTCTCTATATATATACCATATATGAAACCTGTACTTGACCATATATTATAAATTATCAAACTCCATTATTCAACATATTTATTTTATTTAACAGATTTATACATAGCTTAAATTCAAAATTTTAACTATATATGTATATATATAAAATAATATTTATATAACATCAAAATTTAATATTTATTAAACCGTATCCTATACAAACCATAGAAATCATTTCAAAAATAATTATATATATATATACCGCGGTGCCTGTATAAAATTTTCTATCATATGGTCAAGTATACGGATATTTATCATTTCAATCCGCAATTTAAAAATAAAAATGCGGTTGTATATCATTTCAAACCGCAATCCCGAATGAAATGAAAATGCATAATAACTTGCAGTTTATACAATATAAATACAGTATCCATTCATCCATCATATCAATCATCAAACATTCATCAATTTATCCAATTCAAACAATCACATCAATAAATAATAATTAATTACTAACAGTAAATTTTTCAGTAATGAAATAAAATAACTGTTTAACTGTAGTTTATATGCAATAATAAAATTTAACTAAATTTTTAACTGGCAGTTTTAAATGAAATGAATACATTAATTAACAATTAACTGGCAGTTTTAAATGCAATTATGAATTAAATAATGCGTAAATTAAATGAATGCAATTTAACTGAGAAGATGATGAAATATATGCCAAACAGCTATAAATAAAATTTTAAACACATCATAAATCAATTTAACAAACATAAGAAATTTTAGAAGTTGTGAATGGGTTAAAACACTCACCTTTTGAATTTAAATTGAATCCAAATCCAATTTAAACCCACAAATTTTATGGTCTCCAAATCCTTCCAAACCAGTGCCAAAATCTACGGAAGTTAAATACGATCCTAACGCAAGAAACCGCGCGTAAATTCAAGGTCGTAAGAGAAAGTTATGATTATTTGAACAAATTGAAATCAAAATTAAGCAAATAGAAATAAAATAATAAAACAACCTCACCTACCTACCGGAAGGCGCTATGTCACTGCACTTATCTTCCCAGTCAGGAATGAACGGAACCACGCGACCCAAAAGAAGCCGTTGACCTATATTTTGACCGAGATTCACGTTCACCTTCGGCCGTTTTGAGCGATGCCGACCACTCCCATGCACCGCGCCCCTCCTCGCGCATCCCCCAAGGCATTTGCGACGACGATGACAACCTCGGCCGCCGCAAATTTATGTTAACCCTAATCGAAATTTCACCCAAATCAGACCGTCGAACCACCAGACCAACCACCTAGATGTGATGCACGCTCGACTCTCTCCAAAACCCAGAAGCCGTTTCCCGATCCGACGAACTTGATCGTCGCGAGATGAACGACCATGAATTCTTTGATTTTTACCGGTCAAATGACAATCCAAAATGAAAAACGAATTACACCATTTAATTTCGCTCGTCGAGGGCTTCAACATATTTTTTTTTGAGATTTTTCTGAGAACTTTAAATTTTTGACTTTTGATTTTGAATTGTAATTTGATCTAGGGTTTGCATCCATTGAGGAAGAGGAGGAGCTGATGAAATATACGCGTAGACAGATGAGAATAGGCGGAGGCTAGGGTTTAGTAGGGTATTTATAGATAAAGTTGAAAAATAGATGGATCGGGTTGATAGATATACGTGCTACCGCTAACGTGGTCCAAAAAGCCCGTTTTGACCCCGGAACGAAATTAGTTAAACCTATATATCAAAATAGGTGTTTTAAAATATTTTAAACGCAATGAAAAAGGTTTCAGGTTCAAATTGCGTCGTATGAAGAAGTTATGCTAAAAACAATATTTTCAAATTGATTTCAATTTATCGATTTCAAGGCGTTTCGCGTTCATACGTTCAAACGACAAGTCCGATCGCTACGAAACTTGAAACCCTACAATAATTTACCGATACGGATCCGTTGAAACTGGTTTTGTCAAAATCCGAGTCAGTGGCCAAAATGGCTATTTTTATATTAATTAAATAAATTTAAAATAAATTAATTCAATCGAATTTCCTATTTAAATTCTGAAATTGACAATCTTTATCACTTTTACTTTCTTAATCCTTCACATTAATTTAAACCAAATCTAGATGTAAATTTAGAGTTAACAAATTTATTCATTTCAACGTTAAATTTTAATTTCATTATATTCGCAAATTATAAATTAAATTTGCAAAAATTTCCTTTTATTTGACTTTCATTCAATTTTTCAATCTATTAGTATCCAATAGATGAGACTACCATTGGGTTCATACTTTATTATGTAAATATCTCCAAATTTCATCTAAATTTATATTTCCATAATATCTAAATATTAAATTTCATTTATTTGAAATAAACCCAATCACAAAAATTTACATTCAATTTAAATTAATCAATCTTGATTTACAATGCTACATCAACCAATAGTTATATTATAAATGGAATTGACAAAAATTTCAAATGTTACTTCAATTAACGTAAATGATATTTTTTATTTATTGCAATTAATTATCAGTTAAAATTTAATATACTAAACAGATGGTTAATCTTAAAATACTTGTTATCATTAACGTTTTATTTTCACTTAAAAGCTATTATTAACCAGCCAAATGTTGCTATTTGATTGAGACCTAATTCAATGCATTAATGAATGGGTAAATGATTTAAGTTTTGCACTATTGCCACAATTTCATTAATACACATTAAGGTTTATTAGTTCTAATTGACTCCCATTTAATTTATTACAATAATTTCTACCCTTTCTTCAAATTTCCAAAATTTTGAAATTACAAATTTTATTTTCAATATTTCCACTTAATAGACTTTCTATTCTACCATAAATCTAATTGCCCTATTGTGGATAGTATTTCATTATTTGATCGATTATCAATTTATGGGAAGAATTATTATTGGCCTACTTCTTATTACATTAACAATTATCATCTTATTCCAATATTCAATTAACATAGAAATAAATTTCATCCACTTATAAATAAATGCAATTATTACATATTTCCTTCCAATTAATTTAAAATTGATTTCTATAGATTGATTTGATTTAATCGCCAAATATATATTCATAAATTACTTTACATACACCCTTCTGTTACTATATTAAAAATCACCAATGTAACGTTTATTATCGAAACAACAGTAATTAAAATTTCTTACCTACATTGATTGTATACGTTTCCCATTAATTGCGTATTACTTCATCAGTTATTATAGCATTGAATTCATTAAATTATCACTAGTTTCATCATTGCATTAGTTAATACAATCTTCCCATTTGCTTTCTTATATTAAACTTTAACCAAGTATAACAAGCTACATTATTTCAACTAATTGCCATTTCCTTTCTTCCTTTTTTTTATGTTATTGTTAATTTTTATTACAATTGCTCTTTTAAAATCTAACATTCACTTCATTATCAATTATAAGATTTTCATTTCTTTCTACATTAAATTACAAAAATCTTATAATTTAACCAAATTAAATCATCGAAATTTACGGGTCGTTACATGAGTCCTTTTTCGAAATAGGAGAAAATGTCTCCTTGTAATCAACACCATCTTTCTAAGTGTAACCCTTAGCAACAAGTCTAGCTTTATACTGTTCGACATTACCACTAGAGTCGTGTTTGGTTCTAAAAACTCATTTGCATCCGACTCTTTTACAGCCATGTGGTAACTCAACGTGATCCCAAATTTCATTCTGTTGCATGGATTTTAGTTCTTCTTTCATGGCATTAATCCATTCCTTTGACTCGTTACTTTCTACAACATGTGAAAACGAAACGGGATCCTTATTGATTCCTATATCATAATCTGATTCTTGCATATAAATCATATAATCATTAGAAATAGCTGACCTACGATCTCTTTGAGATCTTCTTAATGCTACTTGTTGTGGTTCATGCATATCAGCATTATGTAAGTCATTTCCTTCAGGAAGTACTTCTTCATTTATATGTTGTTCATCATCATGCTGTTCTCCAACAGCTGGAACAACATTTGGAGTAATAGTGGATGGAGGAACTATTCTAGGCAATGTAACATTTATCATTATTTCCTTTATTTCCACTATTTCTCTTCTAGTACTCCCACTGACTTCACCAATCTCAATGAATCTTGCATTACCAGTTTCTATAATTCTTAGACTATGATTAGGAAAGTAAAACACATATCCTTTAGATTTGTCAGGGTAACCTAAAAAATACCCACTAATCATTTGAGAATCTAATTTCTTTTCATGTGGATTATAAATTCTCGCTTCCGCTGGACAACCCCAAACATGCAGATGTCTTAAGCTAGGTTTTCTGTTAGTCCATAATTCAAAAGGAGTCTTTTGGACAGCTTTACTAGGAATCCTATTCAACAAATAATTAGCGATTTTGAGAGCATATGACCACAAATTCTGAGGTAGTGTAGAATCTGACATCATACTCCTAATCTTATCTATTAACGTCCTATTGCGCCTTTCTGCTACACCATTTTGCTGTGGTATACCTACCATTGTGTATTGCGCACATATGCCATGACTTTCGAGGAATTTTGCAAATGGACACGGACACTGGCCTGACTCATTATATTTGCCATAATATTCACCACCTCTATCAGACCTTATGATTTTCACCTTTTTATCTAATTGTCTCTCTATTTCCTTTACAAACGTCTCAAGGACATTCACAGATTGAGATTTTTCATGAAGCAAATAGACATAACCATAGCGGGAAAAATCGTCAATAAAAGTGATGAAATACTTTTCTCCATTAAAGACTAGAGTGTCCATAGGTCCGCAAATATCAGTGTGTATTATTTCAAGAAGCTGACTGCTTCTAGTGACTTCTTTCTTATTATGTTTGGTTTGTTTACCTTTAATACAATCCACACATAATTCTAGATCATTAAAGTTCAAATTTGACAAAATTTCATTACTTAAAAATCTCATCATTCTTTCTTTGGATATGTGACCTAGTCTTTTATACCATAAAAAAGCAGAATTTTCATTCAACATGCTACGTTTGCATCCAATATTATTTATTACATTCAGCAAGGAATTCACATAAGTGTCATTCAGTTTCAATTTATATAAACCATCAATTAGAATACCAGAACCAACATGATCAGCATTCTTATATAAATCAAAACAACCAGATCCAAACGTACATCTAAAACCAGAAATATTCAACTTACTTACGGAAAAAAGGTTTCTAGATAATGAAGGTACATAAAGGGTACTATATACGTCTAATACATATCCACTTTCTAGAATTAGACGATAAGTCCCACTGCCTTCTTTTGTGGATTTCATTCCATTTCACATAAAGAGAAAACGATCTTCATTTGGATTTATGGTTCGGATCATAAGATATCCCTTTCTTTTCGAACCAAGCTATCCTTTTCGGATAGTCATTTTGATAATGTCCTTTCCTTTTACAGATATGACATCGAACATCCTTTAGTTCCTTCTTTTCCTTATCCTGCCCATTCTTAGCAAGTGCCTTTTTCTTCTTGAAATGACTTGATTTTCCATTCTTTTCTTTACCAGCTTTATTATCCACAAAACTTACTGAGTGATTCACTTGATTTTTCAAACGTCCTTCTTCTTGAACAAGTCTACTGGGCAATTCATTAACATTCCACTTATCCTTTATAGTGTTATAGTTAATTTGAAAAGGTCCATATTCAGAAGGTAGCGAGTCCAGGATAAACTGGACAAGAAAAGAAACCTCTACTGTAAGTCCAAGGGAGTTTAACCTTGCTGCAAGATTAGTCATCTCTATAATGCGCTCTTGCATAGTTCGCGACCCATCAAACTTCATGGTCGTGAATTCTGCCATAAGAGTACCAGCGAGCGACTTATCAGCTGAACGAAAACGCTCTTCCACAAACTTCATATATTCCTTAGCACTTTCTGTTTGCGGAATTGTTGACTTGATGTTGTTAGTCACAGTCATCTTAATAAACATGAGACTCAATCTGTTACTGCGTTCCCATGCTTTATGGTGTGATTTTTCTGTCTCAGTACTAGGTGTTGTAAGAGCAAGAGGTTTATCCTCAAGGAGCGCCAAGTCAAGATCCTGAACACCTAAATGAAAATTGACTTGTTTTCTCCATTTAGAAAAATTAACACCAGTGAACATTGTAACAGATGAAGCATGTGTATTCATGGGAACTATTGCAAATTAAATATAAAAAAATTGAAATAACTATAAGCTCATAGCGAATGCGATTTAGATATGTACATAATAGTATAATATAACACTCCTTTAGGCAGATATTATCTTATACTTAACATAATTAAATGCCAAAACATAAGTAAGTAATAAATATATTCAATTAAATAAAACTGACATCTTTGGATGATCAATATTTATTTAATCAAGATATCTATTGAACCTCATCATGTCAACTAGTTATAGAACAATACTTTCCTTTGGGTAAGTTCTAAGGTTCTACCATTAATGACGCCAGTTTTTGTTTGGTATTATGATAATTGGCAATTTCTATCAATAATCATTATGTCACTTATGCACTAAATGATTATTCTGATTTTGGCCACTTTGGTGATTAACAAAATCATAAATCTCATGTGCATAATTGACTTATAACACATACTTGATTAAACATCACGAGTAAAGCATAGAACAAATCAATTGCAATCATAGGAAATATTCAGTTATTGATTGGTGGCTTTGATACCAAATGTCAGAAATTCTTTACTGTTCGATCTTTCATGATTAATGATGAACAATTCAAGTAATAGCCCAAGGATCACCAATACCGAATATTTCACAAACAAAGCTTAATATGATTTTTGTTTTGTTTAAGATGACGTACCTTGATTAACAGCGGAAGATGTAATGCTGTCATCTTCTTCTTCTGACTTGTAATAATTACTTTTCTTCTCAGAATTCGGTTTCTCTCTCTAACCCTATTTCTTTATGTGTTTCTTGATGGAGAAGAATACATCTATATCTCAGGAGAAATAGGAGACAATCCTTTATATAACATTTAACTCTAAATCTGGTACGTCCATCATATACCAATTCAACGCTTAAGATTAATCACAGACCTAATGTTCTAATTATAGAACGGTCTATTTATGACTTAATTAATCGGGTCACATTAAGATTAGAAACTGCATAACGTTGAAGGTAAATGAAACGTTCTATTTATGACCTAATTAACAGGATCACGTTAAGATTGAAAACTGCATAATGTTAAAAGTAAATGAAACGATTGCAGTTTCTAATAGCAGTTTTTTGACATCCTCTGCCTTCAAAACCACTATTCAAATTTTTGAATCACAACCCTCACCAGACTGCAGCTTCCATCAAAGCACACTGCCTCCATTTCACTCTGCATCCACCCAACAGCAAGAACCATCTTCCTCCCCATCAAGCTACTTCCTCCACCAGCAAAAAACTGTTGCCTTACTTCCTACCACCAGTTCAACATTGCTTCTCTGTCTTCATTTCCTTCTCATCGCCTACAACAACTTCTACCCCTTCAAACTTAACACCAATGCCACGGTGTCATTCCGGTTCACAATCATTACCTCGCTGATCAAGTCCATACATTTCCTTCTTCAATCACATACTGTCACACCCACTTCAACCTTACTGCACACTGATACAACACCCTGTGCAACTCTATGCACAAACCACAACTGCATTGCTACAATACCCCCACCCGCACATACCGTCAAAACCACCAAGCTGTATACCATTTCATCCACCTCCCACCATACATACACGCTACCCCAAATTCACTGCAGTTCATCTCACTACCAAGACAGCATTCACTACCAAGTTGCTGCAACAAGACCACTTCATCACCCCAAACTACTGCACAGTGACACAGCAGTCATAATATTCTACAGCAATTCAACCAGCAAGCATTACAATCAAATAAATCATTGCCCTGCCATCGAAAAAGCAAACTACACAAACACTGCTTTTCGGCCACAAATACCACACTCCCCCACGTCATTGGAGGACTCACCATCACCTGCTTCCCATTTCAAACATATCATCAGAGAGGACTACCCACGCATCCACTTTCAAACCAAAAAAGAAAAAAAAAATCTGCCTTACTTCTTCCTGACCACTACCACGGACCATCCACACTTCAATCGCTATCATTACCTACCTCAACACGCGTCAATCACCAATCGCACCTCGATCTTATCCCTACAACCACAGAGCACATATCTGCTACAACATCTCATACTGCCGAAATTGTACCGCCTCCACCAATCGAGAATCACAACCCCAGTCACATAATCCACCATTGCCACCCAAAATCGCCTGCACCAAACCATCACGAAACCGCAATTTCACTTGCAACCACCACGGACCACCACGGCGAGTTGATTTTTACTACGAGTTGCTTTTAATTCAATTCGAGTACTTCGTGTTATAAAATGAAAGTTTAGAAAGGAGCGAATGAGAATTCGGAGATAATTCTATATTTTTTCTTTCGTTTCTTCTATGATTTTTGAGTAGCAAGGAGATTTGAACGGGCAGGTTTTAGGAACGAGGAAGTGTGGGTTTTCATTTCTTTTCGGGTCGGGCTTTTGTTTTTTTTATTTTAGTTTTCATTTTGAATTGTTATTTTTTTTTGTGTTGTTTTAATTTATTTCGTTTTCAACCATTTTAGGTTCCATATTTACAAAAAAAAGTCTTCGCAATTTGTTTTTCTTTTCCTTTTCCATTTATTCCCATTTGAATAAAAAAAAATTCTTTTGTTTTCTTTTTAACCTTATAAAAAAATTTATTCAATTTGTTTTGTTTTCATTTATTTTGTTTTGGTTTGATTTGTTTTACTTTGTCTTTGATAAAAAAATATTGTATATATCTTGTTTATTTTCAGGTTGCCAAAATAGATTGGAAGAATTGCTTGCTTCACTCTGTTGCCAAAAATAAATTGCTGGCTTGTTTATAAAAAAATGCTGCTGTCATCTCTACTTTTATTTGAATTGCATTGTTGATTGCTTGCATTTGAAAAAAAAACAAAAACGAAATCTATTCGTAGTTGCAATTTTGATACACGTTTAATTTCTGCTTTGCATTTCATCCTAGAATTTTGATTAGTAACGGTTAGACATCGATAACACTTAATTGTATATTGACAAGTTGTCTTCTTTGAACAATTTATCTTCTGGGTGTCTAGACTATGGCAGAGCAATAACCGTTTATAAATATTATGATGATTCGTAAATATTATAGTGGTTGTTTCTCTGAAGGTACTTAAACCTTCGGTTGCATTGCTACGGTGATTCGTGGTGCACCGATAACCCCTGCCCGTTACCTGGCTGAAAACTATCTTGATGACTTAAGACAAAATGTGATTATGCAATTTTGGGTTAGGATAAATAATTCATAATTAACTTTTCTTTCATTTAGTTGCATTAGTTCATGCATATTTAAAAAAAAATATCCAAATCGAAAACTTAAAACAAATTGTAAATGTTGCTTTTTATATTCCTTTGAAATTTTTAAATCCTTTTCCTTTGAAATTTCAAAAATCCAAATAAAAAAAATTTAGAAAAACAAAAAACCCAAAAAAATATATAATATCTTTTCAAAAAAAAATTGAAAAACCAAAATACAAAACAAAACGCAATTTTCCATTATGAAAAAATAAATTCTATTTGTAAATATTTTTCTTTTATAAAAAAACCAAAAAAAAGAAAAAAATCTTGAAAATATTCGAATTGAATTGCCATATTCACTTGAAGTTTATAATAGTTGTGAAAATCAATATAATCCATATGATTTCACTTCAAATTCTATGAATATTTTAAAGACAACTATTCTACAAACAAATTGAATTTTGAACAACAAAGTTTTCAAAACGATGACCAAACTTCGACTCTTGATAGTAGCATTTCATCTTTACTTGAACACTCTACACAAAAAAATCAAAGTATAAATGATTTGTATAATTCATATATGTGCAATAACTCGAGTCAAGGATTACAAAAATTGAATTCAATTCAAAATTCAAACGATTTCAATTATAACCCATGCCAACTCAATTTCGAACTCCAAAATGAATTTCAAACTCAAAATGAAAATGGAGAAAACTTTTCAAATGAATTTGGCAACGGGAATAATCTTAACCACGTTACGATTGAAAAAATTTCAACAATTTCAAAGTGAAAATCTTCATGCTAGTAACTATAAATTGGATTTTGTTGAGCAAATGAATGAAATTTACGACGATCACACTAATTCGTTGTTTGAAACATATATGAAACAACGTGAGAAACAAAACCAAATCCCAACATATGACGAGTCAAATGATAATCCATCTTCTACACAAATCGACGATTCTCAAACAATAATTTTTGAAACTTAAAATGATGATCTTAATGAAGTTGTTGAAAACACGGTAATTGAGTTGGATTTCAATTCTTTTGAAGGTGAGAAACTGGATTTAAGATTCGATCTTTCTTTTTCTGATTTCGGATTTTGAATACAACAACTTTGCATTTTGAACTTGACACATGTAATAAAGTTATTGCCAATTCAATAAAGGAATAAAATTCAATGAACAAACTTCTTTGGACTTTTCAAAAATGATTAAATTCTAAAGGAGAAGATTTGAATCACCATTACAGTTTTGAAATCAATAATTTCGAAAAATTTATTGATGATGAGCTTACCTTTCAGTTTGGTGAAAATAAACTTGAATTTCAATCAATTATTCTATCAACCCCAAAAATCATCGAAAATAAAACAATTCATATGATTTTCAATTAAACGACATTCTTTTTTCCAAATCCAAATTCAACTCAAAAACTTTTACGGTTTGGTTTGCTGAGTTTAAGCTATGTCTCGCATACTTGACGAAACAAATAAATCGATCTTTGGAAGACCGTTTCATTTACTTTTAACGATATACTTTCTGATGCCACATAAATACATTTCATTTTCATGTAAATAATAATAAACGTTCCTTCCACTTGGGTTGACTGTGGGGACACAGTCAAAATCAAGTGTGGGGGGAGTCTCAACTTCATTTTTAATTTTTCATGGTTTATTTTTACATTTTCTTTCCAAAACTTAGAAAAAAAAAGAAAAAAAATATTAATTTTTTTTAAGCATTTTTGATTTATTTTTAAAGAAACACTATAGGATAAATATATGGGTTTGGTTTATTAAATTGAAATTTTGAAAATTTATTTGCCTTAATAAAAATAAAAATGATGTTTGATTATAAATAACAATGGTTTAACTAGTATATTGGAAGATTCATACATGTTAATTATGAAATACATCCTAATTGAAAATCTTTATTTTTAAAAGTGGTGAATTCAAATAAAAGGATATAATATTTTTTTTGTCTTCTAAGTTAAATGGCGCTAGGATGATTTTGCAAAACTCTCTCTTCAAAAAAAACATAAGAAAAATAAAAATATTTCTTGTATATATGTATATTTTTAATAAACACTTAGAGTCATGTGTTCACACTTGTGTGTTCACTCGCCATGCTCTATACCCTTCTCACGTAAGTCCGAAAGGCAATGCACGATCAATATATCTGGCCTTAGTTTATCTGAGTTAGATGTGTGTATATAAAAATTATTTTACTAATAACTCCTATTATCAATAAGCGTTCACACTTGTTTGTTCACCCGCCACGCTCTTTATTCCCCTCAATCAGTCCGCAAATGCATTGCATGTGTAATATATCTTGCCTCAGTTTATCTAAGTTAAGCATATGTAAATATTGTTAATATAAATACATTTTTCAAATAAAAAATTAGAGAGAGTAAACAATTGAAATCCAAGCACTATTTTAACTTGTTTGATTTGACTTGTTATTGAAAAGAAATGAAAATACCACTTTGATAAACTTTGATAATCAACTAAGGATCAATTTCATAGTTACACTGTATTATCGACCAAAACAACGAGTTAAACTTTAGCCCATTTGTTACGATAATGCAACGCCCCACCAAGAGACCCACCTTAGTAAAGAGAATTAACGAGTATTCCGTTTACTAAAGCAGAGAATAGGGCTGGTTAAGGGCGACCATCTATAACTTTGTCTTAAACATCTACTAAGTACGTCGATAAATGCAATATGATTTTTCTTTTCTATCTCAATGGATCGATATACACAGTAAATGCTTAATCCAAAACTGTATGTGGCTAATGGATCTATCAGAATAAAATACAATAAATAAATGTAAAGCACATCACAGAACAGTAATCAACATCATATATATACATACAACAGTAATCAACATCACATATATACATACGCACTGATACATGTTTAGTACAATACAATATGAAAACAATAAATGTAGTACTCGACCACACCATATACATTGAATCAAACACATCAGAGTATGCAGAAGAACAAAAATTGCTCAAGAGAAAGGAGAGATGATATCCAGCATCAACTTCAAGCTAAGTCCAATAGATGATACCTGAAACAACTCGGTCCGACCCAAGTATAAATACATGGGTCAGTCTAGCTACACAAATCGGTCAATAACGGTAACATGATAGAACAGACATGAAGATACTTCTACTCGAAAGAGAAGAATGAATCGATAAACTCATAAGCTCAACACTTAGGTAACAAATGCTACTTAAGTGAACAAATACCTCGAAGGAGGTAGCTTAAACTCAATATTCAAATCAAACACAAGTGCCTCATATCATCGGCGACATCCCAAAATGTCTACACGATTTCCATGAACCATATCTCCTCAAAATGAGAAACATCAATACAAACTCTCGCCAAAATGGCAAACATAAAACATTTTCAAATAGGATGATCCAAAAATCAATTATAGATGAATCTGCAAATTCAATTATACCTCATCTCATTTGTATAAATGTATATAAATCTCAATATCAACTCGCCAAAATGGCAAAACCCAGAATATCCTATAAAATCATGAAATTATCCAAACTCATAACTCAAGGAACTCGATAAGAGTTCAAAACATCATAATTGAAATCACCGTATATATAACATATCAAATAGCACTATGCTATCGATGTAATAAAACATCTTAAAAGGTGAAATCACAATAAAATAGAAAACTTAGAAAATCCGGATTGGCCAAATCCCCGATTGTAATGCCGAAGTAATGCTGCACGTCTAAACTCGGACGGCCGAAGCCTCAGACAAGGTCGCTAACACCTCCCAAAGTAGTTCGTCCTCATGAAAAGATCTCTAACACCTCTCCAAGCATTTTGTCAGCCCTAACAAGCTCAAAAACACCTCCCAAAGCAGTTCGTCCTCATGACAGGGTCGCTAACACCTCTCAGAGCTGTTCTATTAGGTAAACATCGTGAATGTTGCACAAACACAAGGATAGGAACCCGAAAAGTGTTAACGTGTGTCCCGTACCACACATTCACACTTAGCGGTTTACTAGCCATTAATCGATGCCACACTAGAAATATCATAAAACTCAGAAAATTATATCTCGCCGAGTCTCATTGGAGAGTGATAAAGAGACATCATACTTGTCTCATCTCATCGACATGTATTAAATGGCATCGTAACTTGTCTCATCTCATCGACATGTATTAAATGGCATCGTAACTTGTCTCATCTCATCGACAAGTGAAAACATCATGATGGTTCCTCATAAACCATAAATCTCAAAATATGAAATCATAAACTCAAGACTTGCCTTATATAATTGGCAAGTAAACAAAACATCATGATGGCTCTTGATAAACGTATTTTTCTGCATTTTAAACCATTTGTCTCATATATTTTTATTTTAATAAAACGATATTATACGGGTATTTTGTTGTGGTTTTGCAGTTTATAGATTTGGGAATGCAACGTTGAAATTAATCGGTTGTGGCATTCATGGATTCAAAAGACACGCAGCAAGGAGTGCAATGTTTTGAACACTGAACACATCAAACATGGTCATGCTTACATTGGTTTCAAAGATTATACATTCTCCAATTCAAGTTTTGCATATTATCCAAAGCAAAGTCATGTGAATAATTCAAGCAAAGGAGTAGCTCACGTTTTTTTCATGGTCACATTATTTTGTATGAAAAGCATGGTCATGTTTAAATCAAGCAATGTTGGACCACTCATAACTTCACAGTTCTCTAATTCCAAAGCTTAGCATAGTCATATGAATGCCACCAGACTAATTCTTTTACCAATTCAAACAATGATTACGTGCAACTCAAGTAATATATCCAAAGGAAAACCAAGTCAAAGCAACGTAGCCACATATATTTTCGACAACAAAACTTATTTTGGGAACGAAAGTCTATAAATAGAGAACGAGATAGCAACTAGAGGATCATCATCTCTTACCACATCACTCTTCTTCAAGTTTAGTTTCAAATTCAGCAGTGGTTTTATTTTCGAACAAAATACGTAGAATTGTTGATTAGATTTAGCAATTTATTTATTCTTGTTCTTAGTTATTTTATGCACTTCTTTCAGTTAGTTAATAAATATTTCAGTTGTTTGCTCTATTATTTTCTTATCCGCAATTTCAATTTTTGTTCTGATTTTTACAATTTTATATTTTGGTTGCAATTTCGATTAGTTTTGGAATCGATTTGGAGTATATTATTGTTTCTATTTTCTGTTCAAATTCACCATCGAATTCGTTTAACACACCTAAGATTTAACTATGAATTTCAATTGTTTTAAATTACAATTCTCTGTGTTCGACCTGCATACTACACGCCTGTGCGCTTGCAGAATTTATTAAAATTTGTGCTTTTCTAATCAATAGAAAAGTCGCAACAAGTTTTTGGCGCCGTTGCCGAGGAATTGTTATTTTGAAATTTTCGATTTTTCTGTTTTATGGTCTATTTGTGTTAATTTAATTTCGTTTTTTTACATTAGTTTCAGAAAAAAAATCGTTTTTTTTTCGTTTTTCAGTTCCTTTCACCAAAGTAGCGTTTTACTTTAAAAAAAATTCCTGATTTCTTTTCGTTCTCTGCATAAATTCAAGTTCTCATTTGGTTAGTTCTATTTCACGTTACATTTTGCATGCATTTTCATTCACCTGTTCTGATCGCATTCACCATATTCACATTAATTTGCATATCCATGTTTTCATGTTTTTCGCATTGCATATGTTCATGCGCATATATTCATGTTGCTCCATTTTAGTTCTGCATTCATTCTATATTTGTTCTTTTCACTTAATCATTCATTTTAGCTTATTGGTTTCCGTCTTTAATTAGTTTCATACGTTAAGTTGCATACGTTAGTATATTTTCATACGTTTCTATTACAACTTCTATTTATCCTCAACATTTACACATGTTCATTTAGTCTTTTCAGCAATACATTAGTGCATACGTTGGTTCTGTGTTTAAATAGTTTCTCTTTTTCATGATCATTTAGTTTCTTACGTTGCATTCTTCACATGACCTTGCTTTGGCATGTGCGTCATTAGTTTCATAAGATAGTGTTCATTTTCACATACTTCATTTGCATCTAACAAAAGCATTCACATTAGTTTGCATACTTTCATACTTTGTCTATCACGTTAGTTTTCATTCATTTTATTATTATTTATTTTTGCATGTTTTAGTTTTTACGTCAGTAGCCTTTCGTACTTTCTGCATTTTTTTCACAAACAACTTTCTCTTGCTACTTCACGAAATTATCATTATTATCTTAGTCTGGCAGTTTTAATTCAACAACAAGGATCTATGGATCGAGCAATTGCCAACGGTGGAGTTTGAATCACTAGCACTGCTTAGTTGCACTGGACAGACTGCCATACCCCTTTGTAAGTAATTTTCTACTCTACAGGTGCCCAACTGAAAACTGTTAAATTTACTTTTGGCTATTACACCTTGATTTGTTTATGCGTGTTTGGGCAAGAAATAATTTTAACCGTTTAGAAAGCCAAAATATCTCGTTAAAAAAATTAAACGGAAATTTCAAATCAAACAAATACGAGCAATCACGGTTCACAACACAGTTCACATCACAGTTCACCAAAATCGTCACCTAAATCACATGTTGGAAATAATGAATTTCATGAGAACCGACCATTATCCCTTAGAGACCGATGCTATCCAACACAGACTGTTCAACCTTCGGTTATTTTATTTACACTTGCCGAAGGAAATAATTTCGAGCTAAAACATTCTTTTATCCACGAGGTACCGAAATTCACTGTGTCTGAAAATGCTTATGAATTTCTTAGTGAATTTGAATTATACACTTCTACAACCAAAATGCAACAACTTTCAAATGAATCCATCAAGCTAAGACTTATTCTGTTCGCGTTTCTAGAAAGTGCAAAAAGATGGCTTAATTCTCTTCCTAAAAATTCAATTAAGAGTTGGGACAATTTCGTTACTATATTTTTGAAAAAGTTTTTTCCTTTCCACAAAACTCTTAAAATTCGAACTGGAATCAACGAATTCTCTCATAATGAAGGAGAAACTTTTTCAAAATATTTTGAAAGGTTCAATCAATTGTTATATAGTTGCCTAACATCATGCAATCCCTAAACACGTTTTGCGCCAAATCGTTTATGAAGGGCTTAACTATCAAACAAGATCCCAACTCGAATCAATGTGCGGAGGAGAATTCATGGTAAAAACAGACGAGGAAGCTTGGGTATTTTTAGAAGAGTATTCGGAAAAGGATATGCAATGGGAAACAATTCGTATTCCAATTCGTGCTCCAAATAGAGGAGTACATGCTATTGACCCATCACATCTTCCTATAGATGCCCAAACTCCTCAAGAAGGAGAAGGACTACCACATTACTACACACAAGACCAAATCAATGCTATAGCTCAAAATAGTCCTTATTCATCCACATACAATCCTAACTGGAAGCACCACCCCAATTTTTCGTGGTCAAATCCTAACAATGTGGCTAAGCCATCACATATGTATCCAATGATACCAAATCCGAATTATCGAGCCCCAACCTCTTATGCTCAAAATTCTCAACCTGCTCCTCAAACAAAACCTTCGAATCAACCATACAGGCATCCTAATTTCAATCCATCAACCCAACCTTCTAAGCCTTCACAAGAAATTTCTCGATTGGAAAAACAACTCTCTAAATAAAATGAACAAATCACTAACCAAGATGCAAGAATTGAGCAAATCACCAAACAAAATGAACAAATGTTGATAATGATGAAGGATCTCATGAAAATCAATGAGAAAGGTAAATTGCCTTGTCAAACCGAAGTGAATCCAAAGTATAACTCTCGAGGAGTAAATCTTTGTGAGGACGAAGATGTAAATCCGGTTAATGCTGTCACCACATTAAGGTCTGGAAAGAAAGTGGACAACCATGTCGGCAACCCCGACGTCCTTTTTAAGTCTTCCCTTGTTCAAAATTCTAAAACTCAGTCAACACCCACTGTTGTCAATCCAAACAACTCTAATTCTTCATCCAAGGTCGGCAATCCCGACCACTCTTCGCTTTCTTATGTTGGCAACCCCAACACTTCAACGCCCTTATCTTCACCCTCTAATATAACACCTTCTTCTTCGAATGAAAAAACTTCCGAATGAGTCTATAAACCCATTGCTCCATTTCCCCACAGACTCAACAAAAAGAAGAAGCCCGCTAATTTTGACCAAATTCTTGAAATCTTTAAACAAGTTCGAATTAATATTCCGCTTCTTGATACCATTGAGCAAATTCCTCAATATGCCAAATGTCTGAAAGAGCTATGCACTCAAAAACGTGCCACTAACGTTCCTAAGACTGCATTTCTAACTGCAAACACTAGCTCTATTCTTTCAAATCCCTCCCCAATCAAGTATAAGGACCCCGGTTGTCCTACGATCGGTTGTAAAATAGGTAACACTCACATTAGTCATGCCTTACTCGATCTTGGAGCGAGTGTGAATCTTTTGCCTTATACTGTGTACTGTCAACTTGGACTAGGGGAATTAAAACCTGCAAACATCACAATTCAACTAGCTGATCGATCTGTCAAAAAACCATTGGGCACAGTTGAAGATGTTTTCATACAAATTGAGCAATTCTATTTCCCAGTCGATTTCATAGTCCTAGAGCCCGCACCTGTCTCAAATCCTAACGGTCAGATTCCCTTGATATTAGGTCGTCCATTTTTAGCAACATCAAATGCTATCATAAATTGTAGAAATGGTCAACTCCGACTTTCCTTTGGGCACTAAACCATTGAACTAAATATATTCAATTTTAACAGACAACCAAGGGATCTTGAAATAGAAGAAGTTGACATGATCCAAACAATTGTAGAAAATGATTTTAGTGATATTACGAAGTCTCTTAACATGTGCATACATCATTTTAATTCCAATTTAAATGAAGATGAATACATTTATGAATTAAATGATATACTCTGCTCTTCTCATAATTCACTAGAATTCAATCAGTTGATGTCTGCTGAAGCCTCAAAAGAAGTACGCCCTAAATTAGACCTCAAACCTCTTCCAAACGATCTTAAGTATGCATACTTAGATTCTTCGGAAAATTTCCCCGTAATCTTGGCTTCCGATCTCATTAAGGACCAGGAAGAACAATTTTTGAAAATTTTAAGGGAAAATAAAGAGGCATTAGGATGGGTAATCGCTGACATCAAGGGAATTAGTCCATCAATCATCGAACATCGAATACATTTAGTCGACGAGGCTAAACCCACTCGTGAAGCTCAAAGGCGATTAAACCCTAATATGAGAGAAGTGGTAAAGGAAGAAATTATCAAATGTTTAGACAATAACTTTATCTACCCTATCTCTGACAGTACTTGGGTAAGTCCGGTACAAGTTGTACCAAAGAAGTCTGACATCACTATGACCACAAATGAGAATAACGAACTTGTTTCGACAAAGGTCAAAACAAAATGGCGCGTTTGCATCGACTATCGAAAACTCAATGCAGCAACAAGAAAAGATCATTTTCCCCTTCCTTTCATTGATCAAATGTTCGAACGCTTAGCCGGTCATGAATATTATTGTTTTCATGATGGTTACTCCGGCTATAATCAAATCCCCATTACGCTAGAGGACCAACACAAAACGACGTTCACATGTCCCTTCGGAACTTTCGCTTATCGTCGCATGCCCTTCGGTCTTTGTAATGCTCCCACTACCTTTCAGAGATGTATGATGAGTATATTTTCTGATATGGTGGAGGATTTCTTAGAAATATTCATGGACGATTTTTCAATCTATGGGTCATCTTTTGATCAATGACTCCTTCGTTTAGAATGTGTCTTAAAGCGATGTAAGGAGAAATATCTTGTTCTTAATTGGGAAAAATGTCATTTTATGGTTAAGCGAGGAATAGTCTTAGGTCATGTTGTCTCTAAAAATGGCCTAAAAGTTGACAAATCTAAAGTTGATCTTATTGTTGACCTTCCTCCTCCAAGGTCCATAAAGGACATTCGCTCATTTCTCGGTCATGCAGGATTCTATAGGAGGTTCATTAAAGATTTATCAAAAATTTCAAAACCTCTTTCGAATCTTCTTGCTAAAGATGTTAAATTTGAATTTTCCAATGAATGTAAAATATCTTTTGAAACCCTCAAATCGATCTTGACTACTGCACCTATCGTCTAGCCTCCAAATTGGACTTTGCCCTTCGAATTAATGTGTGACGCTTCTGATTATGCCATTGGAGCCATCTTAGGTCAACGAATCGATAAACTTCCTCGAGTCATCTATTATGCTAGCAAAACTCTTAACGAAGCTCAATTGAGTTACTCAACCACTGAAAAAGAGTTTTTAGTGGTTATCTTTGCCCTCGATAAGTTTAGATCATATCTCGTAGGTTCTAAGGTCATAGTTTACACCGATCACGCCGCTTTGCGGTATTTACTCATGAAAAAGAATGCCAAACCCCGCTTAATCCGTTGGATTATCCTTCTTCAAGAGTTTGACCTAGAAATATGGGATAAAAATGGTTTTGAAAATGTCGTAGCCGATCATCTTTCTCGTATTGTTCATGAAAACTGCGATAACTCTCAAATCAATGATTATTTTCCCGATGAACAAATTCTTTCCCTATCCCGTGCACCATGGTACGCAGACATCGTAAATTATCTTGTAACAAATGAAACACCTTCCCATTGGTCGAAACAAGATAAACAAAAATTTCTCTCCAATGTTCGAAACTTTTACTAGGACGATCCTTATCTCTTCAAATATTGCACCGATCAAATCATACGTAGATGTGTCCTTGAACATGAATTCCATAACATCCTCTCTTTTCACATAATCAAGCATGTGGAGGACATTTTAGAGCAAAGAAAACTGCTGCCAAGGTGTTACAATGCGGTTTTTATTGGCCTTCTCTTTTTCATGATGCCCACGAATTTGGCTCCAAATGCGCTAGATGTCAACAAACAGGTCATATTTCCAAACGTAACATGATGCCCCTAAACCCAATCCTTGTCATCGAAATTTTGATGTTTGGGGCATCGATTTCATGGGTCCTTTTCCTAATTATTTTGAAATCTCTACATCCTACTTGTAGGAGATAACGTGTCTAAATGGATTGAGGCCATTCCCACCAGAACGAATGACAATAAAGTTGTTGTCAAATTTTTGACAGAAAACATATTTTCCCGTTTTGGCACACCTCGAGCCATTATAAGTGATAATGGTTCTCATTTTTGTAATCGTGCTTCTGAAACTCTTCTTAAGAAATACTCTATCACTCATAAACTATCTACTCCATATCATCCACAGACTAACGGTCAAGTCGAGATTTCCAATAGAAAAATTAAACAAATTCTTGAAAAGACGGTTAACTCCAACAGAAAAGATTGGACATCTAAATTGGCAGACGCCCTTTGGGCATTTCGCACAGCTTATAAAACCAATCTAGGAATGTCACCATACCGATTAGTCTTTGGAAAAGCATGCCATTTACCCGTTGAGCTCGAGCACCGCGCACTTTGGGCAATCGAATACCTTAATTTTGACATAGAAAAAGCCGGATCGCATCGTAAATTACAATTGTCAGAATTAGAAGAATTAAGAAATGAAGCGTACGAAAATGCAAAGATTTATAAAGATAAAACTATATTCTATCATGATAAATCCATACTTCGTGAGACATTCGAAGTAGGTCAGAAAGTTCTCTTATATAATTCTAGACTTCGTTTATTTCCGGGCAAATTGAGATCTCGATGGACAGGTCCATATATTGTGAAAATAATATACCATTATGGTGCAGTTGAAATTGAAAATCCTTGGGACAGTTCCATTTCAAAGGTTAATGGACAGCGCTTGAAGCCATTTCTAGAGTTTGAACAACACGAGGACGACGAGTTCGTGGATCTCCATGAACCCAGCTACTCGGCGTAAGCCGCTCACTATCTTGTACATATCAGGTTGTATATTTTTTATTTTATTTTTCTGTTTTGCATTTGCATTCCATTTGACAGATGAGACACTGTCTCATTCCAGTGTGGGGGGGGGGGGGGGGAAGGGACGCATGTCTCATTTTGTTTGTTCATATTTCACAGTGTGGCATCATTTTTTCTTAAAAAAATCATCTCTATTATTTGTTTTCAAATTTCCTTTCAATATTTTTCTCATTTCCCATTATTTTCAGGACTTCGGTTTATTTTTAATTAGTTAAGAAAAAGTAAGCAAGTAGTTGAAGTCAATTGATGAAATTTTTTGTGAATCACTAATTTCAAATGTAAAATATAATGAAAAGTTGAATTACAAGCGATAATAGTGAGGTTAGTATATAGGGGGATTCGTAGGTGATGGTTATGAAATCCTTTCTAAACTGTAGTCTTTGTTTAAAAATAAGTGGCAGATTTAAAGTACATGCGTTGACGTTTCAAATCGTTGAAGTTAAGTGGTGCTAAGTTGATTTTCATAACTCTCTTTAGTTAATTTCAAATATATATATAATAATAATAATAATAAACACCTAGAGTCGGTAGGTGTGCACACTTATGAAAGTGTGTGCACTCGCCACGCTCTGTACTCTTCTCACGTAAGCCCGCAAGGCAGTGCATGGATGGTATATCTGGCCTCAGCATTCTGAGTTAGGTATATAAAGAATTTAAATAAATAATCACCTAAGGATTACCGTCCTTTTCTGACATAGTCAGCGTCAGTTTACACAATCCGCCAAGCTCTGTCCCAACTCTCACGTAAGCCCACGAGGCAGTGCATGGGTGGTATACCTTGGTCCAAAGGTTAGGTGTAAAAAAAAGAAATTAGGAAAGAGAGACTAAGCTTTGAAACCCAAACATTTCTTGACTTTGTTGATTTGGCTTGTTATAACAATGGAAATGAAAAATACCATTTTGAAAAAAAAAACTGTGATTAACAGTGAAGAATTTATTTCATGGCTGCACTATGTTATCGACCGAAACAACTGGCCAAACTAGAATCTAATGTATGAAAAATTGAGTTATATTAAAATTTGTGATTAGTGAGGAACCAAAAATTTCTAGAAGTTGACTAAAAATGATATACATTATTTTGTTGCAACTATCCTAAAGTAAATCGAGTCTCCATTTATTTAAAATTTTGCATTCATGTAGTACATTAGAATCATCACATACTGCATTTGGATTTTGTGGGTAGTATCCGCTAAAAACCCTCATGAGACATCACTCGTCCTACTAGGGACACCTAGAGGTTTAACGGCTTGTTGCATATGCTCAATGCAATCGTGTTTCCTACGAAAAAGGATTAAGTTAGTTTTTATTTTCTTGCTTATTCGAGGACGAATAAAGACTTAGTGTGGGGGTATTTGATGAACGTATTTTTCTGCATTTTAAACCGTTTGTCTCATATATTTTTATTTTAATAAAATGATATTATACGGGTATTTTGTTGTGGCTTTGCAGATTATAGATTTGGGAATGCAACATTGAAATTAATCGGTTGTGGCGTTCATGGGTTCAAAAGATACGCAGCAAGGAGTGCAACATTTTGAACACTGAACACATCAAACATGGTCATGCTTACATTGGTTTCGAAGATTATACATTCTCCAATTCAAGTTTTTCATATTATCCAAAGCAAAGTCATGTGAATAATTCAAGCAAAGGAGCAGCTCACGTTATCTTCATGGTCACATAATTTTGTATGAAAAGCATGGCCACGTTTAAATCAAGCAATGTTGGACCACTTATAACCTCACAATTCTCTAATTCCAAAGCTTAGCATAGTCATGTGAATGCCACCAGACTAATTCTTTTACCAATTCAAACAATGATTATGTGCAACTCAAGTAATATATCCAAAGGCAAACCAAGTCAAAGCAACGTGGCCACATATATTTTTGGCAACAAGACTTATTTTGGGAACGAAAGTCTATAAATAGAGAATGAGATAGCAACTGGAGGATCGTCATCTCTTACCACATCACTCTTCTTCAAGTTTAGTTTCAAATTCAGCAGTGTTTTTATTTTCGAACAGAATACGTAGAATTGTTGATTAGATTTAGCAATTTATTTATTTTTGTTCTTAGTTATTTTATGCACTCCTTTCAGTTGGTTAATAAATATTTCAATTGTTTGCTCTATTATTTTCTTATCCGCAATTTCAATTTTTGTTCTGATTTTTACAATTTTATATTTTGGTTGCAATTTTGATTAGTTTCGGAATTGATTCGGAGTATATTATTGTTTTTATTTTCTGTTCAAATTCACCGTCGAATTTGTTTAACACGCCTAAGATTTAACTATGAATTTAAATTGTTTTAAAATACAATTCCCTGTGTTCGACCTGCATACTACACGCTTGTGCGCTTGCAGAATTTATTAAAATTTGTGCTTTTCTAATTAATAGGAAAGTCGCAACTATTCTCATCAACCATACTCCTGCATAGGAGATCTCAAACAATGATACTTGTCAAATATTGGCCATCTTAAATGTAACGACCCGTAATTTACGTATCGAAAGATCGTAAAACTGTTGTCATTAGGTCGTTAGTGTTGATAAGCCGTCCAGAGTTGAGTCGTACAGTAGCTTAAGTCGTGCATTAGCTTAGGTCGTGCAGTAGTTTAGGTCGGATGAGCGACTCAAGAGATGGGAGCGACCTAAGGAGTTTGCGACCTAAGGAAGTTAGCAGCATAAGCGAGCGACTTAAGGGTTAACGACTTAAGAATAGGTGAGCGGCTTAAGGAGGTGAGCGACTTAATATAATTAGCAGTTTAGGATCTAGCGGTAACGACCTAGGAGTTAACGACATAAGCGGGTTAACGGCCTAAGGAGAATAGGACCGTGGAGCGACATAAGGACTTAAGGAAGGTAGGCCGGTTAAACGAGCTAACGATCTAAGGTAGTTAGCGACCTAGGGGATGATGGCTTGGGTCGTTCTAAGTTAGGTCATAAATGACCTAAGTTAGAATCTGTGTAGTTAGGTCGTGGACGAAATAAGGTGTTAGGTCTCTGTAGTAGTTAGGTCGCGACCTTTGATAAGTCGCTAAGTCGTTGAGTGATAGGTCGTTAGGTCGTTAGGTCGTCCAGACGACTTAGGAAGAAACGTGGCTTGTATGTTAGGTCGTGTTTTGTGTTAGGTTGTTGAGTCGCGTAGAGGCTTGAGTATTAGGTCGCACAAATGCTCGATTGATAGGTCGTATCTCTGTTAGGTCGTGCACGTTTTAGACCGTGTACGTTGTTGAGTAGCGTGAATGCTTAAGGGGTTAGGTCGCGTGATAGCTTGAGTCGCTAGGTCGTAGGTCGGCAATTGTTTGGTCGCGAGCGACCTAAAAGCGAGCGACCTAAGGGGTGTTTCATCTATAAATACACGTGCTTGCCTCTCTTTTTGGGATCCGAATTTTGAAGCGACGTAGTTCTGCCATTTTGAGAGCTCGAGTACTACACTTCTTCACTTCTTATCTCTTCTTTAATCTAGTGCTTCCTTCCATCCAAATTGAAGATCAAATCGAAGATCCAAGAGCTTAGATTGAAGATCTCCATCCATTGAAGAGAGATTTCATCGTTTGAAGTGGAATTTTGGTGGATCGAGCTAGATCCTTCGCTGTCCAGATTTGAAGTGTGTTGCTTTTGAGGTGTTTAGGTGATTCGGTGAGTGGTGGATTTCTCTCACACGGACCCAAAGGAGTATATTGGATTGGTGACTTGATTTTGTGTTATAAATAGTGATTTCATGCATTTTCGTAAACCTAAGCGTAGATCCATGGTTCATGAAGATTTGACATCCATTATAATACATGCTAACCTATGCTAGTTCATCCATCAAGTTGTAGAGATATTATCCATGATTATGCTTGGACTCTTTATTTACAAGGTTGCCATTTTAGTTATAATTGCTTTTAGATCATGTTTGAATGCTTAATTACTTGGATTAATGATTGATTTGATTGATTGTTATAAATTAGTTGATTAGTGGTTGGATTTGGACAAGTTGGTTGAAGATGATTCAAAAGCTAAGGGAAGGCTCTTGAATAGGAAAAAGCTGCTCATGGCATATGTGGCGGATGATAAAGCTCATATGGACAGATTTGATGATGATGTTGAGATGGGACTTTGCTATGATGAAATAAAGCGAGGCACGATGTGAAGTAGTCTTAGTACAATCCAGACGGGATCATTCCAAGCATGTTGATAACTCGAGGGATGGTTCGAGTTTATGGATAATGGTTGGCTCGAGAGGCGCTTGAGCTAGTATGAGAATAGTCGTCGAGGAGGATGACTAGAAGGCTGAGATTTCATCATTATTGAAGGTTCTAGCAGACTCAAAGCAAGAGTACGCTGGGCAGATTCGATAGTCCCAAAAGACTACAGTTGGTGGTCGTGTACTCTGGACAGATTCGATAGTCCTAGGCACGGGCTGCGATGACGTGCGGAGTTCTGTCTAGAACCGGGGTTACCATTAGCCCTTGACGGATGGCTGAAAGAATGTTCCGGTCATTCAATTAACGGTGGTATCGAAGCAATGATAACAGTGATAACCAGATTCATGGATATTTGGATGTTTTGGTTGTATCGTCATTCGGTCTCAAGAGCGATGTTTTCTGGGTGCTTATCTGATCTTGGTTTAGGCCTTGGGGGTTTGTACTTAGAAAACACCGACCTTGATTCAAGTGATAATTGCTTTACTTTAAATTTCCGATTTGCTATGTTTACTTCTGCTTAGTGTGTCTGGGGGCTATCACTGTAGAAAGAGGTGGAGTGGGAGGGTTGGGTTCCTATTCCTTTTACCTTTATGCTCTTTTGGTATGTTGTTAGTTAATTTACCGCTCACTAAGACTGTTGTCTGACTCAAGGTTTTATGTTCAACTCTTATTACCTTGGGCTGTTCGTCCATTTTGGGATGGGCAGACTAGGTAGCAGGTGACAGGTGCTGTTCTTAGTGACCAACGATGCTGATGACGGAGACGAGCTGGAGGCTTGCATATTATTTTCTTACTATGTGTGCTGGATGTTCCGCTGCTTGTATATTCTCTGAGTGATATGTAGTGAGGCTTGATGTATTGACTATTCAGATTTTTGTATCAAACTACTATGAGGCTTATTTGACGAGATTCTGTTTTGTGAAGCCTCACTATATATATATATATATCCTATTGTATTTTACCCATGCGCTGTGAGTAATACGATAGACTCCTCTGTTTTTACCTTACCTTGATGATCATCTATGGCTGCCTGGCACACTTTACAACGCACTATTTCCTTGTTTAGTGCAGGAGTCATGGGCGGTCATCACATTTGGTATCAGAGCTTTGGTTAATCGATTTTAGCCAACGCTCGCTGACGTAACTACGTATGAGAGACGTAATTGTATTTTTATGGATGATTACTATATATAATATAGTGGCTTAGAAGGATTTGAACCTCTTATGCAGTTGTTTCTCAAGGTGCACTAATCATTTTTTATAGATATTAAGAATGAGTCGAAGAGGGAGACCAGCTGCTAGGAAAGGCCGTGCTGTTGAGGGGGCTTCTGAGTATGCTGCTATGTTCGAGGCTATGATGACTTCGATTATGAGGAGGATGCCAGCTCCGGGGCCATCAGTAGATGTTAGAGTTCAAGTTCAAGCTCCAAGACCGGTGGATTTTGCTAAGTTGTGTAAAGACTATACTGCTCTTGGAGGGAAGGTTTTCTTGGGAACAGAGTCAACCATTGAAGTCTAGAGATGGATAGATGCTTGTAGAAGAATCTTTGGTGACTTGGGAATTGAGGATGCAACCAAAAGGAAGCTCGCATCAAGACAGCTTAAAGGGAGAGCTTCTGACTGGTGGAACTCTATCACCATTGATACTCCGGAGGAAGAAATTACTTGGGAGCAATTCCAAGCCAGATTTGAAGTTAAGTTCATTTCTACAGCTCAGAAATCTGTTCTGTTCAAGAAGTTTGTGGAACTCAAGCAAGGAGGAAGACCAGTCCTTGAGTATGTTTCTGAGATTGAAGCCTTGTCCAAGTATGGTCGGTCGTATATTGAATCTCCATATCAGAAGAACGAGAAGTTTGTGACAGGCTTGGACATTTATCTTGGGAGGCAGTTGGTGGATCATTTGGACGATCCATTTGAGAAGCTTGTGGAGAAGGATTTCAGGCATGAGAATCTGTTTCCTAAAGAAGGATCTGTTGTTGCTGTGACCAAGGAGGAGTCTAAACCACAGCAAGGTGGAAACAAGAAGAGGAAGCAGCAGCAGCAGAAGGGTAAGGATGGCCGGAAGAAGCCGAAGGGCGAAGTGACCTGCTACAACTGTCAGCAGAAGGGCCATTTCTCCAAAGATTGTAAGAATCCAAAGGTGCCGATGAAGTGCCACAACTGTGACAAGTTGGGGCATATTAAGAAGAATTGTCCAGAACCGAGGAAGGACAGGCAGGTTGTACAAGCTTATGTTTTGGGGGCTGTGCCATCATCATCAAAAGCCCCTACTACGGAAGAGAAAGGAAAGAGTGTGGTGGTACAAGGTACTCTTTCCATTTGTGGTGTTCCAGTTAGAGTGTTGTTCGATACTGGGGCGTCGCATTCTTTTGTTTGTAATGAACTTGTAGGCCGGTTGGGTTTGGAACCGGATATTGTCGATAGACCATTGGTTGTGACTAATCCAGTTGGGGGTTTGTCTTGTTTGTGTATGATATGCCGTGGTCTGGTTGTATCGATTCATGATTGCTCTTTTGTTTGTGATTGTTTTGTTCTGAACTTTGAGGGGTTTGGAATTATTTTGGGTATGGACTAGCTTAGGAGGTATACGACAAAGGTTGATTGTAAAAGGCTAGAGGTGACATTCAAGAATGTGGAAGGGTGAAAAGTTGTGATACGATGTAAGCATGAGGAAGGCGTCTTCATGAGCTTCATGTATTCGCTGGTTGTTCCACGGGATGGACTGTCATCGGTGCCAGTCGCAAATGGATTTGAGGATGTCTTTGATGAGGTCAAAGGGTTACCGCCGCATAGAGAGATCGACTTTCACATCGATCTAGTTGAAGGAGTCAGACCTGTTGTGATGCCTCTTAGGCGGATGGCGCCTAGAGAACAACAAGAGTTGAAGGTGCAAGTTGATGGTCTTTTATAGAAAGGATTCATTCGGCGTAGTGTGTCCGAATGGGGTGCACCAGTTGTGTTTGCAACCAAAGCAGATGGATCGTTAAGGTTGTGTGTAGATTATCGTGAGCTGAATAAAGTGACTAAGAAGAACAAGTATCCATTGCCGAGAATAGACGACTTTTTTGGTCAGCTTCACGAAGCCAAGGTGTTTTCTCAGATGGATTTGGCAACGGGATTTCACCAATTAAGAGTGGCAAAGGATAGTGTGCCGAAGACTGCTTTCAGGACACCGTTTGGTTTCTTTGAGTGGCTGGTAATGCCGTTTGGATTGACCAATGCACACGCATATTTTGTGGATCTTATGAATAGAGTGTTCAGGGATCAGTTGAACAAGTTCGTACTAGTGTTCGTAGATGATATTTTGATTTATTCCAGTAATGAAGAAGAGCACAAGACGCACTTGCGTATTATTTTGGAAACCTTGCGGAAACATCAGCTGAAGGCTAAGTTTTCGAAGTGTCACTTCTGGAAGAGCGAAGTGAGGTTCTTAGGCCATATTATCTCTGGAAGTGGAATAGCGGTTGATCCCGCCAAGGTGGCAGCAATCCAGGATTGGGATAGACCTAAGAATGCATCTGATGTGAGAAGTTTTCTTGGATTAGCAGGATACTATCGTCGATTTATCAAAGACTTTTCTAAGGTAGCTGCACCATTAACAAGATTGACGAAAAAGAACCAAGTATTCAGATGGGATGCTAAGTGTGAGCAAGCTTTCGGAATCCTGAAAGAGCGACTAACAAGTGTTCCTGTTTTAACTATTCCAAGTGGAAATGATGAGATGGTGGTTTACACCGATGCATGTGGTACTGGACTTGGAGCAGTGCTGATGCAGAAGGGTAAAGTTGTTGCGTATGCAAGTCGACAACTGAAGCCGCATGAAAGGAATTATCCGACTCATGATTTGGAGTTGGCGGCGATTGTATTTGCTCTAAAGATATGGAGACATTACCTATTGGGAGTTCGATTTGAGTTGTTTACAGATCATAAGTCATTGAAGTATCTTTTCTCCCAAAAGGATTTGAATCTTCGGCAGCAACGATGGCTAGAGTTTTTGGCATCATATGATTTTGGTATAGCCTATACTCTGGGAAAGGGTAACGCGGTGGCAGATGCATTAAGTCGAAGACATGCAGGATTGGGGGCCATGTTTAAAGAATGGAAGAATCTTGAGTATCTGGCTGGATTTAACTTCAGGCCCAGATGTGAATTGGAACCTGAGATGTTGGCAAACTTATCGATAAGACCTACTCTTATGGAAAGGATTGGCAAGAGCCAAAAGCAAGACAATAAGCTTGTCAAGATTATCCGTGATTTGGAATCTAGGTTGGACCCAGAGAAGGATAAAGGATTCGAGGTCGATCGAGAGGGTTGGCTTCGGAAGCAAGGACGACTAGTTGTTCCCGATATAGATGAATTGAGAGATGAAGTTCTAAAGGAGAGTCATCACTCAAAGTTGACAATTCATTCAGGTGGAAATAAGATGTATCGGGATATGAAAAGAACCTATTACTGGGAAGGTATGAAGAAGGATGTTGGAAATTTTATTTCCAAGTGTATGAGCTGCCAGTTGGTAAAAGCCGAGCAGAAGAAGCCCAGTGGATTGCTTCAGCCATTAGAAGTTCCTACATGGAAGTGGGAGCAAATATCGATGGATTTTATCGATGGGTTACCTAGAACAAGAGCGGGAAATGAAGGGATTTGGGTCATCATAGATCGTTTGACTAAGAGTGCAAGATTCATTCTTGTTCGGTCAACCAGGACTGCATCAAAATTGGCTGACCTATATGTTAAGTGGATAGTTTGATTCCATGGTATCCCGAAAAGTATAGTGAGCGATCGAGACCCATTGCTCACTAGTGGATTTTGGAAGAGCTTTCAGGAAGTTTTGGGAACCGAGTTGTGTTTGAGTACAGCTTATCACCCCCAAACAGATGGTCAGACTTAGAGAGTCAACCGAGTTTTGGAAGATCTCCTCAGAGCATGTGTTTTGGACTTCGGAGGATCATGGGAAGATCATCTTCATTTGGTGGAATTTTCGTATAATAAAAGTTACCAGTCCAACATTGGTATGGCGCCGTATGAAGCAATGTATGGAAGACCGTGTAACTCCCCGCCATGTTGGTTGGAAACGGGATAAAAGTTGATACTTGGGCCAAAAATGATTCAACAGACTTCGGATTGCATAGAGATCATTCGGCAATGAATGAAGGCAGCCCAAGACCGTCAGAAAAGTTATGCCGATAAGTGTCGTAAGGATTTGGAGTTCGATGTAGGTGATATGGTTTTTGTGAAGATTTCTCCACTGAAGAATGTTATTCGATTCGGAAGGAAAGGGAAATTGACTCCGAGATTTGTTGGACCATTCCCGATCATCGAGCGAATTGGAAAGCTCGCCTATAAATTGGAGTTACCAGAAAAGATGTCGGGTGTGCACAATGTTTTTCATGTATCGTATCTACGGAAGTATGTGCACGACTCGAATACAGTGGTTTCTGCTGGTAGCTGTGAAGATTTTGAGGTTAATCCAGTTGATAAGAGACCTCGTAAGCCGCTTCGTGTTGTGGAAACTGACACGAAACAGCTTAGGAGGAAGGTAGTTAGGTTGCTCAAGATACAATGGAGTGATGATGTTAACGACTGTACACGGGAGGTGGAAGAGAGGATAAAGGCAGCTTATCCTGAACTCCTCGAGGTATGACCATGAGGTGTCGTGTCATCTCATGACATTGTAACTTGATCTAGTTTTAGAATTCTGCATGGTAGGCTAGTAATTGGATGCATGGTTTGTTGGTTGCTATGGATGGTAGGCATGCAGAATAGTTTTTTGTTCTTGTTTGTTTGAAATTTCGGGGGCAAAATTCCTAAGGGGGAGAGAATGTAACGACCCGTATTTTACGTATCGAAAGATCGTAAAACTGTTGTCATTAGGTCGTTAGTGTTGATAAGCCGTCCAGAGTTGAGTCGTACAGTAGCTTAAGTCATGCATTAGCTTAGGTCGTGCAGTAGTTTAGGTCGGATAAGCGACTCAAGAGATGGGAGCGACCTAAGGAGTTTGCGACCTAAGGAAGTTAGCAGCATAAGCGAGCGACTTAAGGGTTAACGACTTAAGAATAGGTGAGCAGCTTAAGGAGGTGAGCGACTTAATAGAATTAGCAGTTTAGGATCTAGCGGTAACGACCTAGGAGTTAACGGCATAAGCGGGTTAACGGCCTAAGGAGAATAGGACTGTGGAGCGACTTAAGGACTTAAGGAAGGTAGGTCGGTTAAGCGAGCTAACGATCTAAGGTAGTTAGCGACCTAGGGGATGGTGGCTTGGGTCGTTCTAAATTAGGTCGTAAACGACCTAAGTTAGAATCTGTGTAGTTAGGTCGTGGACGAAATAAGGTGTTAGGTCTCTGTAGTAGTTAGGTCGCGACCTTTCATAAGTCGCTAAGTCGTTGAGTGATAGGTCGTTAGGTCGTCCAGACGACTTAGGAAGAAACACGGCTTGTATGTTAGGTCGTGTTTTGTGTTAGGTCGTTGAGTCGCGTAGAGGCTTGAGTGTTAGGTCGCAAAAATGCTCGAGTTGATAGGTCGTATCTCTGTTAGGTCGTGCACGTTTTAGACCGTGTACGTTGTTGAGTAGCATGAAGGCTTAAGGGGTTAGGTCGCGTGATAGCTTGAGTCGCTAGGTCGTAGGTCGGCAATTGTTAGGTCGCGAGCGACCTAAAAGCGAGCGACCTAAGGGGTGTTTCAGCTATAGATACACGTGCTTGCTTCTCTTTTTGGGATCAGTATTTTGAAGCGACGTAGTTTTGCCATTTTGAGAGCTCGAGTACTACACTTCTTCACTTCTTATCTCTTCTTTAATCTAGTGCTTACTTCCATCCAAATTGAAGATCAAATCGAAGATCCAAGAGCTTAGATTGAAGATCTCCATCCATTGAAGAGAGATTTCGTCGTTTGAAGCGGAATTTTGGTGGATCGAGCTAGATCCTTTGCTGTCCAGATCTGAAGTGTGTTGCTTTTGAGGTGTTTAGGTGATTCGGTGAGTGGTGGATTTCTCTCACACGGACCCAAAGGAGTATATTGGATTGGTGACTTGATTTTGTGTTAAAAATAGTGATTTCATGCATTTTCGTAAACCTAAGTATAGATCCATGGTTCATGAAGATTTGACATCCATTATAATACATGTTAACCTATGCAAGTTCATCCATCAAGTTGTAGAGATATTATCCATGATTATGCTTGGACTCTTTATTTACAAGATTGCCATTTTAGTTAGAATTGCTTTTAGATCATGTTTGAATGCTTAATTACTTGGATTAATGATTGATTTGATTGATTGTTATAAATTAGTTGATTAGTGGTTGGATTTGGACAAGTTGGTTGAAGATGATTCAAAAGCTAAGGGAAGGCTCTTGAATAGGAAAAAGCTGCTCATGGCATATGTGGCGGATGATAAAGCTCATATGGACAGATTTGATGATGATGTTGAGATGGGACTTTGATATGATGAAATAAAGCAAGGCATGATGTGAAGTAGTCTTGGTACAATCCAGACGGGATCATTCCAAGCATGTTGATAACTCGAGGGATGGTTCGAGTTTGTGGATAATGGTTGGCTCGAGAGGCGCTTGAGCTAGTATGAGAATAGTCGTCGAGGAGGATGACTAGAAGGCTGAGATTTCATCATTATTGAAGGTTCTAGCAGTCTCAAAGCAAGAGTACGCTGAGCAGATTCGATAGTCCCAAAAGACTACAGTTGGTGGTCTTGTACTCTGGGCAGATTCGATAGTCCTAGGCACGGGCTGCGACGACGTGCAGAGTTCTGTCTAGAACCGGGGTTACCATTAGCCCTTGACGGACGGCTGAAAGAATGTTCCGGTCATTCAATTAACGGTGATATCGAAGCAATGATAACAGTGATAGCCAGAGTCATGGATATTTGGATGTTTTGGTTGTATCGTCATTCGGTCTCAAGAGCGATGTTTTCTGGGTGCTTATGTGATCTTGGTTTAGGCCTTGGGGGTTTGTACTTAGAAAACACCGACCTTGACTCGAGTGATAATTGCTTTACTTTAAATGTCTGATTTGCTATGTTTACTTCTTCTTAGTGTGTCTGGGGGCTATCACTGTAGAAATAGGTGGAGTGGGAGGGTTGGGTTCCTATTCCTTTTACCTTTATGCACTTTTGGTATGTTGTTAGTTAATTTACCGCTCACTAAGACTGTTGTCTGACTCAAGGTTTTGTGTTCAACTCTTATTACCTTGGGCTGTTCGTCCATTTTGGGATGGTCAGACTAGGTAGCAGGTGACAGGTGCTGTTCTTAGTGACCAACGATGCTGATGACGGAGACGAGCTGGAGGCTTGCATATTATTTTCTTACTATATGTACTGGATGTTCTGCTGCTTGTATTTTCTTTGAGTGATATGTAGTGAGGCTTGATGTATTGACTATTCAGATTTTTGTATCAAACTACTATGAGGCTTATTTGACGAGATTCTGTTTTATGGAGCTTCACTATATATATATATATATATATATTTCCTACTGTATTTTACCCATGCGTTGTGAGTAATACGATAGACTCCGCTGTTTTTACCTTACCTTGATGATCATCCATGGCTGCTTGGCACATTTACAGCGCACTATTTCCTTGTTTAGTGCAGGAGTCATGGGCGGTCGTCACATTAAATAATTCCAATAAATAGAAATTATAAAACTCAAAACACGCCATAAAATGGCAAAACATTCCAGAATCAATAATCTCAAATAGCTTTGATCGTACAAGTCCGAAATTAACCGAAATAGTAAATGCACATGTCCCATACCACTTGTTTTACTCAATCGTTTAATTCTCTTTCTTATCCATTCGAATTGTATAAAAGTGTGTGCATATTATATATAAAGTAATTTATTTGAGAAAACAAGCTTTTAAAACCATTTTTCGAAATTAGTTTAGAAGACAATATTTGAAAATTCCCTTATTATATAGAATAAATATATTTTACAGCTCAAGTAATTTGTATATATTACATAATAATTATTTTAAATGCCAACTTATTTTATAAATTATTTCAAAATTGTTTTGAAAATCTATGCTCGAAATCAAAGAAATCACTCAAAACCGTCATCCAAATTCAATTCAAATTCAAATCAAATTTGAATTTCAATTCATTAAAACTTTGCTAGCCTATTGATAGGCACCATAACCCTTAAAACTTTTCAGAAATATCACAAAAACATCAAGTATAAGTTAAAAATCGGACGGAAAAAGAACATAAAAACACTTTAGCCAAAATAATACCCAGGTCTGAAATCTTCTTTAGGGTCAACTTTCAGACATAAAGCAGGTGGCTGAACGACCTTTGATTGAACTAAAAATTAGTGTACAAAAACTAGAAAACTTCATCTTTCAAATAAGAAAAGAATCAATGAATTCTGACAGGAAATGTAAAAGTTACACTGTCTCAAACATGGACTCAGACCATGTTTGCAGTAATTCAAAAACAAAAAAATGTACAGGCCTGAAAACCCTCTGGGGTTCAACTTTCAGGCATGAAACAGAGGGCCAAATTTGATCGGATTAATTTGAAAATTATTAGGGCTATAAAAGAAAACTTCATCTTTCAAACAAAAAAGATTCATACAATTTGGATAAAGTTTGAGAAAGTTATGATGTTTCAAAGTTGGACCCATGCAGTGTTTTCACTGTAAAATCTGGGTAAGAATATGCTCCGTGTCAAAGTTCGGCAGCATGTTTCTATAAGCTATATAGGTCAAAATAACCTGAAATTTAACATTTATAAAGACCAACAACAACACTTTAAACTTCACCAAGAATCATTCAATTTAGACAAATCATTAAAAAGACACGATGTTTCAAAGTTGGACCCAGACAGTGTTTTCACTGTAAAAATCAGGGCAAAAACATGCTTCGAGGCAAAGTTCGGCAGCATGTTTGTATAAGGTATATAGGTCAAAATGACCTAAAATTTAACATGCATAAAACCAACAACAAAACATTAAACTGCACTAAGAATCATTCAATTTAGACAAAGGATGAAAAAGATATAATGTTTCAAAGTTTGACCCAGGCAGTGTATTCACTGTAAAAATCTGGGCAAAAACATGCAACGAGTCAAAGTTCGGCAGCATGTTTCTATAAGCTATATAGGCCGAAATGACCTAAAATTTGGCATGCTTAATCTATGAAACATGGTCTATAAAAAAATCTGGTAGCATTTCGTTTACGAAATAGAGGGATATGACTGCACAAAGTTGCAACTCAAGATAGTTTACACGGAAAATCAAAATAGTTCAAAAAACGAATTTTTAGCAAATTTTTGATTTCAACTTGCGATTTTTGCATTGCATGAATTAGATTTGGTGAGAATGATACTCACCTTTGCTAATTAGTTGAGCAAACCTTAAGAAGATGGAAGCTTTGCCTCCGATTCAGCTGTAAAAACCTAAAACTTGCATAGAAGCCAACATGCAGCAAAATAATAGAAGTTTCAGCAAACAAATTTCTTAAAAATATGAAATTGAAGAAGTAGAATTGGTTGTTGTAGTGATTACCTATTTTTAGTGCTTTCAATTTGATTATTTCTGGCAAATATTTGAAAAAATTGGAGATTTTCGCTATTAGGTTTAAAAAGAGGAAGAAGCTTTTGCAGTTTTCTCTTTTGTTTACTGTAATAAACTGTACATACCAAAATGAGAAGGAGAAGCTTCTCTTTTCTTAGTTTTGGACTGTAAATGGGATTGACCCATTAAAAAAAGAATTAATTAGCAAAGAAAATCAAAGTATCTCTAAATCACATATATACACTTGTATAAATAAATTAAAACAACATTTTTTTACAAAATTTCAACACACTAAAATTACACAAACATATTTTCATATTTACAAAACATTTTACAACTAATAAAAAGATAATTTAGTTATAAAATTATTTTTATTAACAAAAAGTCTTATTTTCAAATAAATACACAATTTACACAAATATTTACTTAAAATGTTATTTTCAACAACATAAATTTTACAAAATTATTTTCTTGCATAATAAAATGCAATAAATAATTCTAGCATCATTTTTATATCCAAAACTTATTTTTACACCAAATTTCATCTTTTTATTTATTACAAACACAAATTAAAACGAATACTTCTTTTAAGAATCAATAACCGAAATACTTGACAATAATTACAAGAACTATTACATTTTCTCTAAATAAAATCATATTTCACTCACATTTCTCACAGAAACCAAGAAAAAGTTTATAAAACTTTATTTTTTACATTATATTTTCAAAATCAATTGTTTATTTCAAATAAACAATTTAAATCTCCAATTTATTATTAATTCACAATATTAAATTATAACTACCATTATAATTTAATAGTCACAAGTAATCGCCAAAACCAGGGTTGTTACTGATAACTTTGTTTTTATTGGAAATTTTACCTAGTAAATGACTTAAATTTCAAGATAATGACCAAAACCTATATTTAACTTATTTGTGTCAATTTAAAAGCAAACCATTCATTTGTATATATTTTCAAAACTTGCATTCATGTCTTTGTAAATAAATCTTGGATTTGGATTTTGTGGATAGTATTCGTTGAAAACCCCCACGAGAAAGCACTCGTCCTACTAGGAACACCCAAATATTTAATGTAACGACCCAGAATTTTGAACAATTTAAATTGAAATTATTAATTAATTTTAAATCATCTCAAAAATAGTATTTCTGCAAATTTGATTTTTATTTGGTGATTTTTGTTTGTATGTTCATCCAGTAGCATACTTGACTTATTTGATTTCTCGTTTCACTTGTTCAAATTTCTGGTAATCTTTTGTAACGACCCGCCCTTCTGACCGCCTCTAGTCTGTAATTAAACCAACTTGAAACATTCAAAATGACGGATTGTTATTCAGTTTATAAGGTTTAAACAGAATCAACCACAGAAACACAGAATAATAATATTTCACATAAATGATTTTTTTTTTACATATATCAGAGTTTATACAATGAATTAAATTTATACAGCGGAATATTTCTTTAAGTACAAAATTCCCGAAAAGCTAAAGTAAGAGTTTTCCCCCTCTCTCTCTAACTTCGCTGCCCGAAAATCTTCAAGCTGTAAAATACTCGGTCTGACCCGAGTATTACATTCAAAAGAAAATAATACACGGGTCAGTCTAATTCAAACTCAATTAGTAGTGCATAGGGGCAATAATAATCAAATAACAATTAGACGACAGTAAAAATAAATTCACCTATCCGATCCTTTAACAAGAAATCAGATAACGGTAAATATAACATTTAACAGTGTTAAACAATGAATTAGTAGATTCAAATTATTAACGAAGATAAATGAAGGGATAATTAATGAAGATAATTTAGAAAAAAATCAGAATTTCCTAAACGGCAATTAACAACAAAATCATCAAATTAAACCAAATCAAAATGTGATTCGAAATATGTTGAATTGGCAACATAAAACAATTCTAGCAATAGAAAATATCAATTAAAACATCAGATCGAGTACGGCTGCAGTACACACACGCGTGTATGGCCTCGCCACATTTAAAACGTTAATTCTGTGTGGCTGCAGTTCACGCTTGCGTGCACTGCCTCGACACTACCGTATATGGAATATGCAAAAGATCATAAATAAAAACAAAATAGGATATCAATAAAAGCCATGCCGTGTGGCTGCAGTTCACGCTTGCGTGCACTGCCTCGCCACTATAGTGATGATGTACCCAAAAGATCAACACATCAAAAGCAATAAAGAATCAAATATCGATGCCACGACCATTGAACAGCAGGCCAAAGTCAACACAACAACCACCAAAACATGTAAGAAAGTGAATGCAAGTAAACGACACTGAGATGCAATGTTTAGCATACATATGAATTAATTTCATATGTACAACAAACACAAAGGACAACTCAGCAATGCGAAGAAATCACCAAAGACCAAGGCACAACCGAGATGATCAATCAAAGTGCAATGAAAATAAAGGCAGCAATGCACATGAGAATTGACTCAGTGCACATGTCAAATTTTTTTTTTCCGAAATCGAACAACACAACACTTCAACAGCAACTTGACTCAATGCATAAACACTATGCAAAGCTCGAAGCTATAAAGTTAACAGATTGTCTCAAAGTACAATGACACAGTTACAATATGAAATACAAAATGCCACTGCACTTGCAAACCAGTGGCTTGCAAAAGTCAACCAGGCTACAAAATGAACTCACGCTCATGTGAATACAAGTCAAAATACAACCAGCTCCAATTAGTTGATAGTGACCAAGCACTATATGAAACAGAGGTGGCAGTATACAGCTACAGACCAACAAAACACCAAACAAGTGTACACAAGAATACATATATGTATACAGCTCGAATGAATCGGTGTGCAAGTAGGGACAGAGTCAAGGCTACAACTCAAAACATAACATATGAAGAACAAGTATGCAAGTGAAGACAACAATGGTGCCAGCAGTTGCAAACAGGTTCAGAGACATCAGAGTGACCAAAGTCACAGCCGTGTTTTATCAATAAGGCAACAAGGGATAATAGCATGTGTACCAAAGATAAGGCAACACAGCCACAAATCACAAAGGCTACAGGTGAACAAGCATGTGCACCCAGATAAGTAAAAACATCAAGGCACAGCAACAAATTCAGGTAAAGTCAAAATGAAAATCAAGGCATCAAGTGTGCCAGATTAATGCAAACAGTACAGTTTGGGGAACTGAAGTGAAGCCACAAGTGTACAACTACACAAGACCAAATGCCATCAAGTAAACAAAACTCATGCGTAACGTACACATTAGCCGAGATCAATACAATAAAACTGCAGTGCAACAGCAGATCAACACTGCTCTGGGATGAACACGAAGATGGCCAGAGCCGACATACACAGGGGCCACAAAATCAAATTCATAATATTCAGATAATCAAAGAAGTTATAAATGCATTTGAACTCCAATAGTATTGGTGAACCATGGAGCTAAAAAACTGAAATGCATCAAGTAGTAGAGTTACCAGAGGTGTATTAAACACCATCATATAAACTACTAAAACTGAAAAAGAAATCATCTTAGAACATATATCACAAATACATCAACAAAGATCAAGCAGCAGTTTCAAACTAATGATGTGCAGCCGGTAGTACAGGTTGAAACCTGCAATACTACGACTGGAACAAAATGCACAGTCAAATTCCAACAAATTGTAGACAAAAAATTTCACTATCAAAATAACGGCCGAAGCCAACAATGAAAGCCGTTGCATAATTTAAACAAATCCTCATCTAAATTATTTCCACCAAATTATGTTGCGGATTTTTTTTTAACCATAGTCAACAACATAATGGCCGAAGCCAATGCACCAGAAATGTCACATAAACAAAGTCAGGCCGAAGTCAAGGCAATGTTGAAGTTAATATAAAATCAATTACCGGAAATTCGAACAAGTGAACCAAGAAATCCTCATCACAACGACGCAATTTACAAGATCAAAGCAGAAATGCAACAATTTTTAGGGGTTCGGTTGTCGAAACCCCAATTCACCATTTCACTAAAATTCAAAGCAGTAATTTCAACGGAAATCAAAACCAAGGAAATCAAGCAACAAAATTTATACTAACTTGAATTAGATGCGAGTGATAGAATCACTCATCTATGTCTCGACGCAAAGAAGAAGCAGCCGCGAGCAACACCAGGGAATAGTCGATCGACAAAGCTTTCGATCGAGAAACCAAAGGTCGGCGACTTCACAAAATTTCACAAGCCCTAAATTTTGTTGAATGAACGAGCCGCCATTTTTAATTTTTTTCTTATGCTAGGGTTTTCGAACGACTGCAAATGAAAGGGGTGGGGGTATCGGGTATTTTATGAGGAAGGGGAAAAAGCGTGATTCCAGGCTTGAGTTTAGGCGTGATCTTAGGCGAAGCTGAAAAGAATAAAGCATATTATTTTTTATTTTATTTTACTTATTTTTATTTTAAATTCAATTTGTTTTCGACACAAATTTCAACGCGTTTAGGTGTGGTATGCTCACAAAACAACACCGATAAATACGAAATTTGAAATCCGGTAATAATTCAATATTACGGACCCAATGGAACTGGTTTCGTCGAATCCTGAGACTGTGCCTCAGAAGGCTATTTTTAAATTCAATTTAAACGAAAAAAATTCCAAAACTGAACAAATCATTTTCAAATTCAATTATGAAGCTTCTATTATCTTTAGTTTTGTCAATGTGAATTTTCTAAGCCTTTAAATTATTTTAAATCAGCTTAAAATTGAGGATTCAAATTTTTAGTCAACTTTCAACAGATTAAATTCTAAAATTAAATCGCAAATTCATTCTGATAGTTTGAAATTCAAGTTAAACCATCATTCAAATATTTAAAATTTATTAAATATTTTCAATTTAAATTGTTCAAAATTCCGGGTCGTTACAATCTTCCATCCTTAAAAGAATTTCGTCCCGAAATTATAAGTTAGGAAAAACGATTGTTAAAATCACACTGATATTTATACCCTGCACAATTTTTACCTAGTTCGAAACTTATTAATAAATAAATAAATATAGGATTCATTCCATTTTTTTTTATCTCACTAGCTTTATTCATTATTTCTACAATCAAGATGTAAAAGTCTTTTACCAAAATTTTCGACTTACAAAACTCAGTTTTAAATTTGAAATTCTTCATGTTAGAGATTTGCATATCATATCTTTTCCAAAGCTGTGGAATTTCAAGATATTTTAAAGATCTTCTTCCTTAGTTTATTAGGTTGGAATTATGTAATTTTAATTTCAGACTATTGATTTGCTATCTAAAGTTTTGAAAATACTTACTAACTCGAAATTTAACAAGTCTATCATCGTTCTTATAGACATTAGGCATACGCTGACCAGGCGCCGGACTAAAAATCTCCAAGTACTAAATATACTTGCTTCAACTCCCAGTGAAAATACTTTTAAAAATTCTTTTAAAAATGGATATGGAAAGCACGTTCCCCTATGGATCACAGTTACCCGGCGGTTACGCTACTATCCCAGTAGAATCGCTTGTAATCTGTAGATTTCACATCTCTTGAATTTCGCCATGGTTGTTGCCATGGATCGCAGTTCACCCGGCGGTTACGCTACTATCCCAGTAGAATCGCTTGTGACCGTAGGCATCTAGCCCCTCAAATTTTGCTTTGGCATCTAGATCGCAGTTTACGCGGTGGTTGCGCCACTATCCCAGTGGAATCGCTTGTAACTGTAGGCATCACGCCCCTCAAATTACGCTATCATACATCATCATCAATCAACATGTTCCCATCAGCATGATCCCATCACGAGGGATTCTAATCCAAATGGATACTCCAACATATGGAAATTCTACGTAGCTACGAATTTCAAATGGACACTCATACCGAGTTCCAACACCTTCACAAATTTTAAATGGAAGGTACTTTTCCATATCCTCTGTTTAGAAAACATAATGTCATATACATATAGTACATCATTTCACATTTCGTACATATCATACCTATGTAAACTTACATAGGATTTCCATAACAATTACTTACCAAACTGATGGTTTTCGAATTTACTACATTCTCATATATAAGTTTCGAAAACCAATATCCCATACCCATAACAAATAGAGGATTCCTAAATTTTCAATCTAGTTACCGATTTAAAATTTTCCTCTAAGTCGATTTTGGAAATTTAAGGTTATCTCAAACCCAATTCACATTCAAAATTCAATTTATTATCGACTTCACATTCGATTTGGATTTCATGTTACATCATCAATTCTCTACACATAATTGATGTCTACCGATGTATAACCTCTGAGCTCGTACTTCTCAGAGAAGGGTGTAAATAGCTAAGAGAATAAATTCTCCGCCACCACAGATATATATTTAATAGAGATCAATTGCTATGTCATCAATTCACCATGTTAGACATACAATCCCAATCGACTATCCGAAATTCAAAGCTCAACTTATATTGTTTTTAGTGTCGAAGTCAAACTCAATTTAACTCAAGATTCAATCTTTTTGAAAAATTTCAAGTTGAACTAATTGTTCAAATTTCCCATAAATATCTTTACAAGATATATATAATTTTCCACACTTAACCATTTGAAACAAATTTCAAATATTCACTTTTCAATTTATCTTTAAAAGATAAAATTTCAAACCTTCCATTTCATATTGGAATACATTTCCGTACTTATTAATAATAAGTAATTCACAAATCCATTTGTTTTCAACACTTGGAAAATATTCAATATACTTAAATCATAATTGTAACGCTTCGATTTTTTCGTTGCCGAAAAACCGAATAGTTATGGGTTTAAGAAAAAGAAAAGAGAAGAGAAAAAGATAGAAAATAGGGAGGAGAGAAGATAGAAAATTTTAAAACAGAAGAAAAAGAGAAAATAGAGAAGAGATAGAAAAACAGAACATAGAACGGAACAGAAAACAACAGAATCACATCAGAATCTCACAATTCGCAGCGGAACAACATATAATAATAAATGAATAATCTTTAAACAAAGAACTATATCAGTTATTACATTTTATACATTTCATTACATCATATCATCAGAGTGTACAACATCAAACAACAACAACAGTGCAGCGGAAAAAGAAATACTATATAAGTAATACGCCATGCCATCCAGCTTGCCTCCAGCAACTCCAGAATATCCTGATAAACCTTAACTCTTAACTGCCCGTGTGGAAATTAGTGGGCACCCAGAGTTTAGGAAGGAAAACAATAAACTCCAAGTCAGTCATGTGACTGGTGTGAGAACTCAAAACAGTTTATTTATCTTTAAAATCAAAATAGAGAGATATTTTTATTTCAATTCGCAATGCTTTTAAAAATGAGACTACCATAAGGCCTCCCGCACACACACACAATGCAACGCAGAATCGGAGGAGATTTCTCCTTATGATAGTCAAAGATGCTTGATACGCATTTAAAATAACATTTGATATTATTATTAGTGCATAGTGTAGGAAAAATTCATTTCAAAAGTAGAATATAAATCTTAGCCAACATACGACCATTATCGTATGCCTACTATAGCTACTATCCAAACATTGGTGACCACCATAAGTGAATAGCAGGTTCTACAACTAATACCGTACAAGTTTCGTATTGGGAATTGGATTTCCAACAAATGGTCAGGCCAAGGAACTTCCCATTGCCACATGAGAATGCCTCTGGAAAGACATCCCCGAGAACCAAACCGGAACTCTGCCAACACAAGGCCGGGTTACCCCTAACTGGGTAACTACTGACACGAGCACGCCATTCCCCGATCGTAAACGACCTTTCTCATGGGATCCCGAAAACCAACAACCACAAAGTAATAAATTCGTAGTAACCACATAGGTTAAATATCTGGGCTCCATACCATGATACCACCTCTATCCAGAAGGAAATGTACATACCCTAAAGGGTGCTACCCCTCATAACCTTGCCGCATCTTTCCTGTTTTGACCATTTCCGGGGTGTGAGGCTCGACGAAGTCACGTCCACAAAAACATACTTTATACAAAAGCCATGCTTTGGGTCAACAAATGATCAACACAATGATCACCAAGATAGACGATCAAATAAACGATCCTATCACAATAATCAACACAATGATCATTTCAGCATCACTCAGCATGTCACATTACCAAATTGGGAATATATCGCTGATAACTTCAACTATATAACCTCTGAGCTCGTACGTCTCAGAGAAGGGTGTTAAGCTAAAAGAATAAATTCTCCGCCACCAACAGAAATATATTTGAAAGAAATTGGCTTTATATCTCAACTTGTAATGTCAGACACACAATCCATACAAGTCTGTTCCGGGCTCGAACAAAACCGAAGGCACTTACAAAGAAGTCCTTGCAATCTGGATATTCACAATCCTGATCGGATTCACCATTACATATAGAGAACTCTATACCGGAGCAACTCGGTGCAGAGTAAATCGACAGGTCATCCTATCGCTCTCGCAAATACCAGGTCTTCAACACCGATCTTCAATGCAATTCACAACGACGTATCACATATTCGGAATGGGTTATACGACCCCATGGTCCTTTCCCGGTTAACCCGAATAGTGAGCGCTTATTCAAAAATAAGTGTAGCATTCACATTCAAACAATTCACATCAATCACCCATTCAAAGGGAAATATTGATAGTCGGTTATTGAACTATCACTGGATATGCACACATCACCGGTTTCCAAATAATTTTCCAAATTATTTATTTTCCAAAAATATCTTCACTAGATATATAATTTCAATACTTCAAAAATAAATCAACATTTATTTTTAAACCCATTTTCCAATTTCATTTATAAATTCAATAGTGAATTTACAATCCAAAATATCTATGAATATTCGATTTCAATTATTCATTTCAATATTCCTTTTCAATTTATCTTCAAAAAGATAAATTCTCAAAATATTCACTTTATATTGGAAAACATTTCCATACTTATTTATTCATAAGTAATTCACAAATTTTATTTATTTTCAACACTTGGAAAATATTCAATATACTTAAATCGAGATTAAGTATATATTTCATTCTTTAAGGAAATCATTCTCATAAACATATTTATTTGGGCCAAAACGAATGTTGCGTAAAACATCTTTACGACAACCCAAAAATCACTAGTATAGGGATTCGAAGTTTAAATAGATATATAAATCCCAATACTATACCAAACATTTCCTATCGGAAATCATTTACTATAACAACAGTGTTATAGTCCATTATTTCCTTCTATTTCTCGAAAACGTCTATTTCAACAATTAACGTTGAAATCTATGGTTTCGAATCTCAACACATTTTAAAACATCGTTAGATCGTTTTAATTCAATTTAAACATCAAATCTAAACATTTTCTTTAACATATTGTTCACCATTCAAAAACGTGAATATATTTTGTTAACAACTTCCATCCTTTTATTCATTTTATTTTAAAGGATTATTCACAGTTCAAAAACGTGAATATAATTCCATTAATAGGTTTCAGCAATTTACTTATCAAAATAAGTCGTTTGCGAATTTATAAAACAATGTTTATAAATTCCTTTCTATTTATTTTATAACAACTTCCTTTTATAAAATCCTTTATTAACCTATTCGATTTATAACTCAATTATAAACTAAAGGTTCATATTATAAGTTAAATACTTATAAATTTATTCGTTCACAAAAATCGTTCCTTTGAACTTCATAATTATAAATCTTATAACTTATAAGATTCAATTATTTATCCAAAATTCATTCTTTCAATAACTTTATAAATTTTTGTAAACCTACTGTTTATAAAATTCCATTTATAACTTCACTGTTTAAATTCTATAAATTCCATTCAATTATGAAATTCATTTTCACTTCATTCAAACACTTATAAAAACTCGTTTTATAATTCAAATGTTTTAATTTATAAATATCAATTTATAAATCTCTTAATATAAATCAATTTATATTATTCTTTAAAACGTCTTTAATCTTCTTTATTATTTCACCATTTTGATTTATAAAAAAATCAAATTTTATAAATCCTATATTTAAACTTTTAATAACATATTCAAAAATCCAATTTAAACTATTTTATAAAATCATTAATCCATATTTCTCAAAAATCAATCTTTTAACTATATTTCTCAAAAACATAATTTTATAACTTTTAAAAGTATAACGTTTATTTATTTAAAATAAATAAATTTCCAAAAATAGTTTATAACGTATACTTTCAAAAATCACCTTTAAAAATCATTTTAAAATCCCAAAATTTGGGTCCAATGATGCTACACACCAAATAGTCAATCACGACAAACAACGATATCATATATCGATATGATAATCCATCAAATATCAAAATATCTGAAATCAAATAAAAACTGTTGAGGAATCCAGTTGGATCCCTCCAACCTGTTTTCCTGCATCCAAAAACATTAGCACAATACCAATTTCGCTCCAGTACGAAATTAACGCGGTATATGGGATTTAAATATTATCCGCTTAATAACGGCGCAATAGGGTCTCATCCGCTAAACAAATAAATGCGGGAAATCAATAACTCCAATATATACATATGCCAATATATATATTGATATTATATATATAATACCAATTTCACTGTTTATGAAATATTCGCGGTATATGTTTTTAATAAATAACATCCGCTTACTAACGACGTATAATGTCTATTTTAACAATCAATAGATATAAATCAACATTCAAACATGCATTCAAATATTTTAAATCTAACTATTTAAAATAAAATCGAAACTGATTCGATTGAGTGAGAAGTTCTCACCTTGATTTTAATTTCCGTTTCAGCTTTTATTTCGAATAAAATTAAACGGACGTTTAATTTTACCCAAAATTCTCACTAACTCCAAACGACTCCAAACCAACTCCATCGCGTAGTGCTCGTCCATACGATTCCAACGCAACTGGTTTCGCATTTTTTCGACCTCGTATGAAAAAGTTATCAATTTATGAAGTTACACGAATTTATACTTAATAAATTACAACATTTATTTTCTTTTTATTTTACCCAAACTCATCGCAACCGTTCATTTCAAAGCCCCCAATCATCAGGCCGCTCCACTACTTCACCTTCATCACGTTTCTTCTTCCAGGTCGCGCACGAACAAAAGAACCCATTATAGAAAACTAGGGTTACAAATTCAAGCCTCTTCACTCAACGATAATTCGATCAGACACCTCCACATCGAAGGCCATAGCTTGCTCTAGGTTCGTCCCCAAGGCCATGAAGCTCGGTCATCTTTTGAGCTTGGAAATGCGTGCGTGAACGGCTACGAACGCGGCCTCCTATCTCCCAAAATACAACTCCAAACTCGATCATAACCGTTGAACTTCAAGATCTCGATGTGCTCTACGACTTTCTAGTTGGAAGTTTGTGAAATTATTGAGTAGATTGGAAGATAAATGAGGAAGAAAACTGGAAGATTTCGGCCATAGATTGCTTGAACTGGCGGCTAGGGCAAATTAGGTTTAGGTTTTGATATTTTTTTTTATATTTGTGAATGAGGCCTATTTATAGAGTTTCCAACGACACTATTCATCCCGGAAATTCCGAACTTCGATTTACGCGCCGAAACTGACGTTCCTAGGGTTTATCCCGCATTCCGGACACAATGGAACAGGTTTCGAAAGCTAATTCGGACATATGTGCGAGTTATGGCTATAAACACTCAATTTAAATTAAACCGATTTAAATCGATTTCTAGGCGTTTTAATTCGTACCGGACAAACGGTAAATCCAATCGACTTGAAATTTGAAACCTTACAATAATATCACATTACGGATCCGATGAAACTGGTTTCGTCGAAATCCGAGACTTTTTGAAAAATAGCTATTTTAGCTCGCCAAATTTAAATTAAAAATAAATCGATGCGTTTCGAGCTGCCACGATCAAACGATAACTCCGATTGACACGAAAATTGAAATCCGGTAATAACTAACTATCACGGATCCAATGGAACTGGTTTCGTTCAATTCTGAGACTGTTCAAAAATTGGCTATTTTCACTAGTCGATTTAAATATTAAAATATTCAATTTTCACAAATTAACTTTTAATTCAATTTTAAAAGTTCTAAAATATCGTTCTAACTTCAATATGATGAAATAAAATTTTACAAATCATTTTCAATCATATCTAACCCTATTTTCAATTATTTCCATAATTTAACATATTAAATTATCGATTTAATTATTCAAATAAATCCAATAATTCAAATAAAAATTTATTTGACTTATAAATTCACTTATTAATATTTAAAATTAATTAAATATTCAAATTTTAATTAATAAAAATTTTGGGTCGTTACAATCTTCCCCACTTAAAAGAATTTCGTCCTCGAAATTACAAGTAAGAAAAGTTATGGAATTTATTAATTTTCCAAAATTTATAATTAAACTTCTTACAATAACTTTACTAAGTTTCCAAATCATACTTAGTTATCTTTTCCAAAACTAAACTATATCATTTAACTTTCAATTCCAAAATCAAAGTTTAAGTTTTCACAATTTTCCAATTTTTCTCAAAATTTTTCTAACGCCTTAAATTTTCGGAAAAATTCGCCATAGTCTCCTTTGCGCGGCTCGATCCGAAAAAAAAAATGACAGTATATATATCACAAATATACATCTCATCAAGTAATGAGGCATCCCGCAGGGAAAAAAGTGTAAAAGTACGATATGTAATCCGAGATATGTACCTTATATTTTATTAGCGAGCATATACGGCTAATACAGCGCAAAAGCGAGCTCTAAATGCGAAGCAAACGCGATCCGCACCTACTAATTACTCAACAAACAACATGAGAATCATGCATATAGATAATAGTATCGATATACAACATATAGCAACGTAATAACTATACATGTCAACATAGCAAATGCAACAAACAACAAATGCAATATATTCAACCATCAACCAACTAGCATTCATAACCAACAAATGTTCATAATCAATATATATTCATTTATATTCTCATTAATATTCAATGAATTGGGTTCTCAATTTAAATCACATTTGATTCATTAACATTGGATTTACCAGCATTCATTTTCAATTAGTTTATATTCACTAATTCATATTCAAGTTGGTTCACTTCCAATTCAAATTCAATTCTATTCAAATTTATTTACTTCTAATTTGAATTCAATTACATAGCTTTAAATTTCATTAATACTTAATGAATTATATACAATCAACTAACAATCAGATGACAATCAATGTATATTAAATACAACCAAATTCCTTTGCTTATCAATTGGTTTAAATTAAATTGATTTTCATTCTATTATTCAACTTCCAATAACATTAGATTTTAATGAATTAACACTTATATTCATTATTTCATATCAACTTAATTCACATTTAATTGATTAATATTCAATCCATTTATCCAATTCAATTACAAAATCGAATTTCATTTACATAACTTAAGTTCACATTTATCTCTTAACTTTATTATTTTACTTTGATACTAATATCAACTTCATTCAACATCTCTTAAGTTATACTCCATTTAACTTTAAATTCATTTTTATTTACTACTCATATTCATAAATATATTCATATAGTTTCACTTCTTATATATATATAAGTTTATTTCACAATTGTAATCACTTTTAATTATAATTCAATTTTTATAATTCTTTTGCTTATACAATTATTCTTTTATTTAGATTATTCAAACAACTAAACAATCAACTTATATACATTTTTATAATTCTGAAAAATTATTTCTTTATATATAAAATATAATCAAGTAAAATTATTTCATTTACCCAATTTTAAACAATACTGTGTCGAATTGTTCTGTATAAGTGTTTAGAGATCCCTATCAACAACGTTAATTACTCGTATTAACCAGAATCTATATACCACTCAACAAAGCAATCATCACAATATAAAACAATTTTATATTCACTAACAAATACGCTCTCATAGCTATTATTACACTCAAATTCATTCTAGAGTACTACTGACTCTATCTCTAATGAATTATACCCAACAGAACCATGGTTGTCGCTTCACCATAAGCTCTGATACCAAATGTAACGCTTCGATTTTTTCGTTGCCGAAAAACCGAATAGTTATGGGTTTAAGAAAAAGAAAAGAGAAGAGAAAAAGATAGAAAATAGGGAGGAGAGAAGATAGAAAATTTTAAAACAGAAGAAAACGAGAAAATAGAGAAGAGATAGAAAAAAAGAACATAGAACGGAACAGAAAACAACAGAATCACATCAGAATCTCACAATTCGCAGCGGAACAACATATAATAATAAATGAATAATCTTTAAACAAAGAACTATATCAGTTATTACATTTTATACATTTCATTACATCATATCATCAGAGTGTACAACATCAAACAACAACAACAGTGCAGCGGAAAAAGAAATACTATATAAGTAATACGCCATGCCATCCAGCTTGCCTCCAGCAACTCCAGAATATCCTGATAAACCTTAACTCTTAACTGCCCGTGTGGAAATTGGTGGGCACCCAGAGTTTAGGAAGGAAAACAATAAACTCCAAGTCAGTCATGTGACTGGTGTGTGAACTCAAAACAGTTTATTTATCTTTAAAATCAAAATAGAGAGATATTTTTATTTCAATTCGCAATGCTTTTAAAAATGAGACTACCATAAGGCCTCCCGCACACACACACAATGCAACGCAGAATCGGAGGAGATTTCTCCTTATGATAGTCAAAGATGCTTGATACGCATTTAAAATAACATTTGATATTATTATTAGTGCATAGTGTAGGAAAAATTCATTTCAAAAGTAGAATATAAATCTTAGCCAACATACGACCATTATCGTATGCCTACTATAGCTACTATCCAAACAGTGGTGACCACCATAAGTGAATAGCAGGTTCTACAACTAATACCGTACAAGTTTCGTATTGGGAATTGGATTTCCAACAAATGGTCAGGCCAAGGAACTTCCCATTGCCACATGAGAATGCCTTTGGAAAGACATCCCCGAGAACCAAACCGGAACTCTGCCAACACAAGGCCGGGTTACCCCTAACTGGGTAACTACTGACACGAGCACGCCATTCCCCGATCGTAAACGACCTTTCTCACGGGATCCCGAAAACCAACAACCACAAAGTAATAAATTCGTAGTAACCACATAGGTTAAATATCTGGGCTCCATACCATGATACCACCTCTATCCAGAAGGAAATGTACATACCCTAAAGGGTGCTACCCCTCATAACCTTGCCGCATCTTTCCTGTTTTGACCATTTCCGGGGTGTGAGGCTCGACGAAGTCACGTCCACAAAAACATACTTTATACAAAAGCCATGCTTTGGGTCAACAAATGATCAACACAATGATCACCAAGATAGACGATCAAATAAACGATCCTATCACAATAATCAACACAATGATCATTTCAGCATCACTCAGCATGTCACATTACCAAATTGGGAATATATCGCTGATAACTTCAACTATATAACCTCTGAGCTCGTACGTCTCAGAGAAGGGTGTTAAGCTAAAAGAATAAATTCTCCGCCACCAACAGAAATATATTTGAAAGAAATCGGCTTTATATCTCAACTTGTAATGTCAGACACACAATCCATACAAGTCTGTTCCGGGCTCGAACAAAACCGAAGGCACTTACAAAGAAGTCCTTGCAATCCGGATATTCACAATCCAGATCGGATTCACCATCACATATAGAGAACTCTATACCAGAGCAACTCGGTGCAGAGTAAATCGACAGGTCATCCTATCGCTCTCGCAAATACCGGGTCTTCAACATCGATCTTCAATGCAATTCACAACGACGTATCACATATTCGGAATGGGTTATACGACCCCATGGTCCTTTCCCGGTTAACCCGAATAGTGAGCGCTTATTCAAAAATAAGTGTAGCATTCACATTCAAACAATTCACATCAATCACCCATTCAAAGGGAAATATTGATAGTCGGTTATTGAACTATCACTGGATATGCACACATCACCGGTTTCCAAATAATTTTCCAAATTATTTATTTTCCAAAAATATCTTCACTAGATATATAATTTCAATACTTCAAAAATAAATCAACATTTATTTTTAAACCCATTTTCCAATTTCATTTATAAATTCAATAGTGAATTTACAATCCAAAATATCTATGAATATTCGATTTCAATTATTCATTTCAATATTCCTTTTCAATTTATCTTCAAAAAGATAAATTCTCAAAATATTCACTTTATATTGGAAAACATTTCCATACTTATTTATTCATAAGTAATTCACAAATTTTATTTATTTTCAACACTTGGAAAATATTCAATATACTTAAATCGAGATTAAGTATATATTTCATTCTTTAAGGAAATCATTCTCATAAACATATTTATTTGGGCCAAAACGAATGTTGCGTAAAACATCTTTACGACAACCCAAAAATCACTAGTATAGGGATTCGAAGTTTAAATAGATATATAAATCCCAATACTATACCAAACATTTCCTTTCGGAAATCATTTACTATAACAACAGTGTTATAGTCCATTATTTCCTTCTATTTCTCGAAAACGTCTATTTCAACAATTAACGTTGAAATCTATGGTTTCGAATCTCAACACATTTTAAAACATCGTTAGATCGTTTTAATTCAATTTAAACATCAAATCTAAACATTTTCTTTACCATATTGTTCACCATTCAAAAACGTGAATATATTTTGTTAACAACTTCCATCCTTTTATTCATTTTATTTTAAAGGATTATTCACAGTTCAAAAACGTGAATATAATTCCATTAATAGGTTTCAGCAATTTACTTATCAAAATAAGTCGTTTGCGAATTTATAAAACAATGTTTATAAATTCCTTTCTATTTATTTTATAACAACTTCCTTTTATAAAATCCTTTATTAACCTATTCGATTTATAACTCAATTATAAACTAAAGGTTCATATTATAAGTTAAATACTTATAAATTTATTCGTTCACAAAAATCGTTCCTTTGAACTTCATAATTATAAATCTTATAACTTATAAGATTCAATTATTTATCCAAAATTCATTCTTTCAATAACTTTATAAATTTTTGTAAACCTACTGTTTATAAAATTCCATTTATAACTTCACTGTTTAAATTCTATAAATTCCATTCAATTATGAAATTCATTTTCACTTCATTCAAACACTTATAAAAACTCGTTTTATAATTCAAATGTTTTAATTTATAAATATCAATTTATAAATCTCTTAATATAAATCAATTTATATTATTCTTTAAAACGTCTTTAATCTCCTTTATTATTTCACCATTTTGATTTATAAAAAAATCAAATTTTATAAATCCTATATTTAAACTTTTAATAACATATTCAAAAATCCAATTTAAACTATTTTATAAAATCATTAATCCATATTTCTCAAAAATCAATCTTTTAACTATATTTCTCAAAAACATAATTTTATAACTTTTAAAAGTATAACGTTTATTTATTTAAAATAAATAAATTTCCAAAAATAGTTTATAACGTATACTTTCAAAAATCACCTTTAAAAATCATTTTAAAATCCCAAAATTTGGGTCCAATGATGCTACACACCAAATAGTCAATCACGACAAACAACGATATCATATATCGATATGATAATCCATCAAATATCAAAATATCTGAAATCAAATAAAAACTGTTGAGGAATCCAGTTGGATCCCTCCAACCTGTTTTCCTGCATCCAAAAACATTAGCACAATACCAATTTCGCTCCAGTACGAAATTATCGCGGTATATGGGATTTAAATATTATCCGCTTAATAACGGCGCAATAGGGTCTCATCCTCTAAACAAATAAATGCGGGAAATCAATAACTCCAATATATACATATGCCAATATATATATATATTGATATTATAAATATAATACCAATTTCACTGTTTATGAAATATTCGCGGTATATGTTTTTAATAAATAACATCCGCTTACTAACGGCGTGTAATGTCTATTTTAACAATCAATAGATATAAATCAACATTCAAACATGCATTCAAATATTTTAAATCTAACTATTTAAAATAAAATCGAAACTGATTCGATTGAGTGAGAAGTTCTCACCTTGATTTTAATTTCCGTTTCAGCTTTTATTTCGAATAAAATTAAACGGACGTTTAATTTTACCCAAAATTCTCACTAACTCCAAACGACTCCAAACCAACTCCATCGCGTAGTGCTCGTCCATACGATTCCAACGCAACTGGTTTCGTATTTTTTCGACCTCGTATGAAAAAGTTATCAATTTATGAAGTTACACGAATTTATACTTAATAAATTACAACATTTATTTTCTTTTTATTTTACCCAAACTCATCGCAACCGTTCATTTCAAAGCCCCCAATCATCAGGCCACTCCACTACTTCACCTTCATCACGTTTCTTCTTCCAGGTCGCGCACGAACAAAAGAACCCATTATAGAAAACTAGGGTTACAAATTCAAGCCTCTTCACTCAACGATAATTCGATCAGACACCTCCACATCGAAGGCCATAGCTTGCTCTAGGTTCGGCCCCAAGGCCATGAAGCTCGGTCATCTTTTGAGCTTGGAAATGCGTGCGTGAACGGCTACGAACGCGGCCTCCTATCTCCCAAAATACAACTCCAAACTCGATCATAACCGTTGAACTTCAAGATCTCGATGTGCTCTACGACTTTCTAGTTGGAAGTTTGTGAAATTATTGAGTAGATTGGAAGATAAATGAGGAAGAAAACTGGAAGATTTCGGCCATAGATTGCTTGAACTGGCGGCTAGGGCAAATTAGGTTTAGGTTTTGATATTTTTTTTATATTTGTGAATGAGGCCTATTTATAGAGTTTCCAACGACACTATTCATCCCGGAAATTCCGAACTTCGATTTACGCGCCGAAACTGACGTTCCTAGGGTTTATCCCGCATTCCGGATACAATGGAACAGGTTTTGAAAGCTAATTCGGACATATGTGCGAGTTATGGCTATAAACGCTCAATTTAAATTAAACCGATTTAAATCGATTTCTAGGCGTTTTAATTCGTACCGGACAAACGGTAAATCCAATCGACTTGAAATTTGAAACCTTACAATAATATCACATTACGGATCCGATGAAACTGGTTTCGTCGAAATCCGAGACTTTTTGAAAAATAGCTATTTTAGCTCGCCAAATTTAAAATAAATCGATGCGTTTCGAGCTGCCACGATCAAACGATAACTCCGATTGACACAAAAATTGAAATCCGATAATAACTAACTATCAAGGATCCAATGGAACTGGTTTCGTTCAATTCTGAGACTGTTCAAAAATTGGCTATTTTCACTAGTCGATTTAAATATTAAAATATTCAATTTTCACAAATTAACTTTTAATTCAATTTTAAAAGTTCTAAAATAACGTTCTAACTTCAATATGATGAAATAAAATTTTACAAATCATTTTCAATCATATCTAACCCTATTTTCAATTATTTCCATAATTTAACATATTAAATTATCGATTTAATTATTCAAATAAATCCAATAATTGAAATAAAAATTTATTTGACTTATAAATTCACTTATTAATATTTAAACTTAATTAAATATTCAAATTTTAATTAATAAAAATTCTGGGTCGTTACAATAATCAAGTATATATTCCATTCTTTAAGGAAAGCGTTCTTTTAAACACATTTATACGAGTCAAAACGAATGTTGCGTAAAACATCGCTACGACAACTCAAAATCACTAGTATACGGATTCGAATTTAAGATAGATATATAAATCCCAATACTATATAAAACATTTCCTTTCGGAAACCATTTACTATAACAACAGTGTTATAGTCCACCATTTCCTTATTTCTCGAAAACGTCTATTTCGACAATGAATGTTGAAATCTATGGTTTCGATAGTTAATACATTTTAAAACATCTTTTAAAACAATTAACTTCATTCCTTCAAATTTCACATCTCCAAATCATACTCGTTTATTCAATAATATATTCACTGTCCAAAATCGTGAATATACCTTATTTACCCAATTCAGTATTTCTACACTTTTATCAAAAGATTATCCACTGTCCAAAATCGTGGATATACATCGTTTACCAAATTCAACACTTTCACATATTTAATTAAAGGATTTACCACAGTCCAAAATCGTGGATATACATCGTTTACCAAATTCAACACTTCCACATATTTAATTAAAGGATTTTCCACAGTCCAAAATCATGGATATAATTCCTTTAATAATTTCTATGTTTACTTATCAAATTTATTTGATTACGGATTTATAAAACAACATTTATAAATTCCATTTCTATTTCATAACTACTTCGATTTATAAATCTCCTTTAATAACCATTAACCTTTTCAACTTCGACTTAATTCATAGTTTGAATTCCGCATACTTTTCACAATACTAGTTTTAAAATGACTTCAAACTTTTCAATATTAAGTTTTTCACTTAACTTAATTCTCTGATGCTCAAATTCAAATTCATCACTGAATCTATTAAACCTATTATGGATTATCATGTTGACAACTTCAAATTTGAAATCTAAATTCCATTTGAACTTTGCATTTGCTTTCTATTTCCAAAATAATCAATTAGTTCTTTAGTAAGCCATTCATCGACTTGGTTCCATTAGATTCATATCTCCACATTAACTATTTTAGGCATTAGTTTAAACTTGAAATATAAGCTTTACATCAAAACTAGTTTGATTCATATAGTTAAGTCAACAAATAAATTTCCTTCCCAAGACTCTATTTTATTAAAATACTTCTTTAAATTTGAAAAACGTTTTCTTTAAGGTGATCCTAGTGACTATTCATATTAAACATCATAAACTGAGCTTTGTATAAACCAAAGCTTTGACACCACTTTTGTAACGACCCGCCCTTCTGACCGCCCCTAGTCGGTAATTAAACCAACTTGAAACGTTCAAATGACAGATTGTTATTCAGTTTATAAGGTTTAAACAGAATCAACCACAGAAACACAGAATAATAATATTTCACATAAATGATTATTTTTACATATATCAGAGTTTATACAATGAATTAAATTTATACAGCGGAATATTTCTTTAAGTACAAAATTCCCGAAAAGCTAAAGTAAGCGTTTTCCCCCCCTCTCTAACTTCGCTGCCCAAAAATCCTCAAGCTGTAAAATACTCGGTCTGACCCGAGTATTACATTCAAAAGAAAATAATACACGTGACAGTCTACTTCAAACTCATTTATTAGTGCATAGGGGCAATAATAATCAAATAACAATTAGACGATAGTTAAAAATAAATTCACCTATCCGATCCTTTAACAAGAAACCGGAAACGGTAAATATAACATTTAACAGTGTTAAACAATGAATTAGTAGATTCAAATTATTAACGACGATAAATGAAGGGATAATTAATGAAGATAATTTAGAAAAACATCAGAATTGCCCAAACGGCAATTAACAACAAAATCATCAAATTAAACCAAATCAAAATGCGATTCAAAATATGTTGAATTGGCAACATAAAACAATTCTAGCAATAGAAAATATCAATTAAAACATCAGATCTAGTAGGGCTGCAGTACACGCACGCGTGTACGTCCTCGCCACATTTAAAACATTAATTCTGTGTGGCTGCAGTTCACGATTGCGTGCACTGCCTCGCCACTACCGTATAAGGAATATGCAAAAGATCATAAATCAAAAAAAAATAGGATATCAATAAAAGCCATGCCGTGTGGCTGCAGTTCACGCTTGCGTGCACTGCCTCGCCACTATAGTGATGATGTACCCAAAAGATCAACGGATCAAAAGAAATAAAGAAAATTCAAAGCAGTAATTTCAACGGAAATCAAAACCAAGGAAATCAAGCAACAAAATTTATACTAACTTGAATTAGATGCGAGTGATAGAATCACTCACCTATGTCTCGACGCAAAGAAGAGGCAGCCGTGAGCAACACCAGGGAATAGTCGATCGATAAAGCTTTCGATCGAGCAACCAAAGGTCGGCGACTTCACAAAATTTCACAAGCCCTAAATTTTGTTGAACGAACGAGCCGCCATTTTTAATTTTTTTCTTATGCTAGGGTTTTCGAATGAATGCAAATGAAAGGGGTGGGGGTATTGGGTATTTTATGAGGAAGGGGAAAAAGCGTGATTCCAGGCTTGAGTTAAGGCGTGATCTTAGGCGAAGCTGAAAAGAATAAAGCATATTTTTTTTATTTTTTTTAAATTCAATTTGTTTTCGACACAAATTTCAACGCGTTTAGGTGTCGTATTCTCACAAAACAACACCGATAAATACGAAATTTGAAATCCGGTAATAATTCAATATTACGGACCTAATGGAACTGGTTTCGTCGAATCCCGAGACTGTGCCTCGGAAGGCTATTTTTAAATTCAATTTAAACGAATTTTTTTTCCAAAACTGAACAAATCATTTTCAAATTCAATTATGAAGCTTCTATTATCTTCAGTATTGTCAATGTGAATTTTCTAAGCCTTTAAATTATTTTAAATCAACTTAAAATTGAAGATTCAAATTTTTATTCAACTTTCAATAGATTAAATTCTAAAATTAAATCGCCAAATTCATTCTGATAATTTGAAATTCAAGTTAAACCATCATTCAAATATTTAAATTTATTAAATACTTTCAATTTAAATTGTGCAAAATTCTGGGTCGTTACAATATTCCCCCCTTAAAAGAATTTCGTCCCGAAATTATAAGTTAGGAAAAACGATTGTTAAAATCACACTGATATTTATACCCTACACAATTTTTACCTAGTTCGAAACTTATTAAAAAATAAATAAATATAGGATTCATTCCATTTGTTTTATCTCACTAGCTTTGTTCATTATTTCTACAATCAAGATGTAAAAGTCTTTTACCAAAATTTTCGACTTACAAAACTCAGTTTTAAACTTGAAATTCTTCATGTTAGAGATTTGCATATCATATCTTTTCCAAAGCTGTGGACTTTCAAGATATTTTAAAGATCTTCTTCCTTAGTTTATTAGGTTGGAATTATGTAATTTTAATTTCAGACTATTGATTTTCTATCTAATGTTTTGAAAATACTTACTAACTCAAAATTTAACAAGTCTATTGTCGTTCTTACAGACATTAGGCATACGCTGGCCAGGCGCCGGACTAAAAATCTCCAAGTACTAAATATACTTGCTTCAACTCCCAGTGAAAATACTTTTAAAAATTCTTTTAAAAATGGATATGGAAAGCACGTTCCCCCATGGATCACAGTTACCCGGCGGTTACGCTACTATCCCAGTAGAATCGCTTGTAATCTATAGATTTCACATCTCTTGAATTTCGCCATGGTTGTTGCCATAGATCGCAGTTCACTCGGCCGTTACGCTACTATCCCAGTAGAATCGCTTGTGACCGTAGGCATCTCGCCCTTCAAATTTCGCTTTGGCATCTAGATCGCAGTTTACGCTGCGGTTGTGCCACTATCCCAGTGGAATCGCTTGTAACTGTAGGCATCACGCCCCTCAAATTACGCTAGCATACATCATCATCAATCAACATGTTCCCATCAACATGATCCCATCACGAGGGATTCTAATCCAAATGGATACTCCAACATATGAAAATTCTACGTAGCTACGAATTTCAAATGGACACTCATACCGAGTTCCAACACCTTCACAAATTTTAAATGGAAGGTACTTTTCCATATCCTCAGTTTAGAAAACATAATGTCATATACATATAGTACATCATTTCACATTTCGTACATATCATACCTATGTAAACTTACATAGGATTTCCATAACAATTACTTTCCAAACTGAAGGTTTTCGAATTTACTACATTCTCATATATAAGTTCCGAAAACCACAATATCCCATACCCATAACAAATAGAGGATTCCTAAATTTTCCATCTTGTTACCGATTTAAAATTTTCCTCTAAGTCGATTTTGGAAATTTAAGGTTATCTCAAACCCAATTCACATTCAAAATTCAATTTATTATCGACTTCACATTCGATTTGGATTTCACGTTACATCATCAATTGTTAACACATAATTGATGTCTACCGATATATAACCTCTGAGCTCGTACTTCTCAGAGAAGGGTGTAAATATCTAAGAGAATAAATTCTCCGCCACCACAGATATATATTTAATAGAGATCAATTGCTATGTCATCAATTCACCATGTTAGACATACAATCCCAATCGACTATCCGAAATTCAAAGCTCAACTTATATTGTTTTTAGTGTCGAAGTTAAACTCAATTTAACTCAAGATTCAATCTTTTTGAAAAATTTCAAGTTGAACTAATTGTTCAAATTTCCCATAAATATCTTTACAAGATATATATAATTTTCCACACTTAACCATTTGAAACAAATTTCAAATATTCACTTTTCAATTTATCTTTAAAAGATAAAATTTCAAACGTTCCATTTCATATTGGAAAACATTTCCATACTTATTTAATAATAAGTAATTCACAAATCCATTTATTTTCAACACTTGGAAATATTCAATATACTTAAATCATAATCAAGTATATATTCCATTCTTTAAGGAAAGCGTTCTTTTAAACACATTTATTTGAGTCAAAACGAATGTTGCGTAAAACATCGTTACGACAACTCAAAATCACTAGTATAGGGATTCGAATTTAAGATAGATATATAAATCCCAATACTATATAAAACATTTCCTTCGGAAACCATTTACTATAACAACAGTGTTATAGTCCACCATTTCCTTATTTCTCGAAAATGTCTATTTCGACAATGAATGTTGAAATCTATGGTTTCGATAGTTAATACATTTTAAAACATCTTTTAAAACAATTAACTTCATTCTTTTAAATTTCACTTCTCCAAATCATACCCGTTTATTCAATAATATATTCACTGTCCAAAATCGTGAATATACCTTATTTACCCAATTCAGTATTTCTACACTTTTATCAAAAGATTATCCACTGTCCAAAATCGTGGATATACATCGTTTACCAAATTCAACACTTCCACATATTTAATTAAAGGATTTTCCACAGTCCAAAATCGTGGATATACATCGTTTACCAAATTCAACACTTCCACATATTTAATTAAAGGATTTTCCACAATCCAAAATCATGGATATAATTTCTTTAATAATTTCTATGTTTACTTATCAAATTTATTTGATTGTGGATTTATAAAACAACATTTATAAATTCCATTTCTATTTCTTAACTACTTCGATTTATAAATCTCCTTTAATAACCATTAACTTTTTCAACTTCGACTTAATTCATAGTTTGAATTCCTCATACTTTTCACAATACTGGTTTTAAACTGACTTCAAACTTTTCAATATTAAGTTTTTCACTTAACTTAATTCTCTGATGCTCAAATTCAAATTCATCACTGAATCTATTAAACCTATTATGGATTATCATGTTGACAACTTCAAATTTGAAATCTAAATTCCATTTGAACTTTGCATTTGCTTTTTATTTCCAAAATAATCAATTAGTTCTTTAGTAAGCCATTCATCGACTTGGTTCCATTAGATTCATATCTCCACATTAACTATTTTAGGCATTAGTTTAAACTTGAAATATAAGCTTTACATCAAAACTAGTTTGATTCATACAGTTAAGTCAATAAATAAATTTCCTTCCCAAGACGCTATTTTATTAAAATACTTCTTTAAATTTGAAAAACATTTTCTTTAAGGTGATCCTAGTGACTATTCATATTAAACATCATAAACTGAGCTTTGTATAAACCAAAGCTTTGACACCACTTTTGTAACGACCCGCCCTTCTGACGCCCCTAGTCGGTAATTAAACCAACTTGAAACGTTCAAAATGACGGATTGTTATTCAGTTTATAAGCTTTAAACAGAATCAACCAAAGAAACACAGAATAATAATATTTCACATAAATGAATTTTACATAGGTTTTCCCCCTCTCTCTCTAACTTCGCTGCCCGAAAATCATCAAGCTGTAAAATACTCGGTCTGACCCGAGTATTACATTCAAAAGAAAATAATACACGGGTCAATCTAATTCAAACTCAATTAGTAGTGCATAGGGGCAATAATAATCAAATAACAATTAGACGACAGTAAAAATAAATTCACCTATCCGATCCTTTAACAAGAAATCGGATAACGGTAAATATAACATTTAACAGTGTTAAACAATGAATTAGTAGATTCAAATTATTAACGAAGATAAATGAAGGGATAATTAATGAAGATAATTTAGAAAAAAATCAGAATTTCCTAAACGGCAATTAACAACAAAATCATCAAATTAAACCAAATCAAAATGCGATTCAAAATATGTTGAATTGGCAACATAAAACAATTCTAGCAATAGAAAATATCAATTAAAACATCAGATCTAGTAGGGCTGCAGTACACGCACGCGTGTACATCCTCGCCACATTTAAAACGTTAATTCTGTGTGGCTGCAGTTCACGCTTGCGTGCACTGCCTCGCCACTACCGTATATGGAATATGCAAAAGATCATAAATCAAAACAAAATAGGATATCAATAACAGCCATGCCGTGTGGCTGCAGTTCACGCTTGCTTGCACTGCCTCGCCACTATAGTGATGATGTACCCAAAAGATCAACGCATCAAAACAAATAAAAAAACAAATATCGATGCCACGGCCATTGAACAGTAGGCCAAAGTCAACATAGCAACCACCAAAACATGTAAGCAAGTGAATGCAAGTAAACGACACTGAGATGCAATGTTTAGCATACATATGAATTAATTTCATATGTACAACAAACGCAAAGGACAACTCAGCAATGCGAAGAAATCACCAAAGACCAAGGAACAGCCGAGATGATCAATCACAGTGCAATGAAGATAAAGACAGCAATGCACATGAGAATTGACTCAGTGCACATGTCAAATTTTTTTTCTTTCCGAAATCGAACAATACAACACTTCAACAACAACATGACTCAATGCATAAGCACTATGCAGAGCTCGAAGCTATAAAGTTAACAGATTGTCTCAAAGTACAATGACACAGTTACAATATGAAATACAAAATGCCACTGCAATTGCAAACCAGTGGCTTGCAAAAGTCAACCAGGATACAAAATGAACTCACGCTCATATGAATACAAGTCAAAATACAACCAGCTCCAATTAGTTGATAATGCCCAAGCACTATATGAAACAGGGGTGGCAGTATAAAGCTACAGACCAACAAAACACCAAACAAGTGTACACAAGAATACATATATGTATACAGCTCGAATGAATCATTGTGCATGTAGGGACAGAGTCAAGGCTGTGACGACCCAAACTCGATGTCCGATAAACAACATCAAATTTGTATCGCCGGAGCTTATAACAACAAATAGATGAATATAAAACAACGGAACAGAATCAATATCATAAATATCATCGCAGTTACAACATCAACATAATATCCATACTACAACAGAGTATATAATACATACACCACAACTCCAAATACAACATCATGATAATACAACAGTGATCATATATCCAAAAGTCCTCAAACGAGAGAGGTGATAACGAACTCCCAAAAGCTAAACACCTGAAATCTCCAAATAGCTCCAAAGATATCTCCCAGATAAAAGCTCCAAAATACTGCTACTCCAAAATACAGAAACCTGCTACTAGGCTGCCCGTGTGGAAATAATGGGCACCCAGAGTTTAGGAAAGAAAACAATAAACTCCGGATCAGTCATGGGACTGGTATGAGTAAACAAAACAACAGTTACTTGTAAAGAACTAGATTTATAAAAGAATTTTCAGTATGCTTTTAAAAATGGAACTACCATAAGACCTCCCGCCACACACACAATGCAAACGCAGAATTGGAGGAGATTTCTTCTTATGATAGTTAAATATGCTTGGTACGAGAAAAGAATTCTTTGATATTATACTAGTGCATAGTGAAGTAAATCATTTCGAAAATAGAATATTAATCTTAGCCAACATACGACCATTATCGTATGCCTACTATAGCTACCACGTTTTGTGGCAAGTTACCGCCACGCTGCATGACAGGTTTTACAACTAAAACCGTACAGGGTTTCGTATTGTTTCTTTGGATTTCCAACAAATGGTCAGGCCAAGGAACTTCCCATTGCCACAAGAGAACGCCTCTGGAAGGACGTCCCCGAGAACCAAACCGGATCTCTGCCAACACAAGGCCGGGTTACCCCTAACTGGGTAACTACTGACACGAGTATGCCATCTCCCGGTTGTAACCAACCTTTAACCGGGGCCCCAACAACAAATCACAACGTAATATATATATATATCTGCGATATCAACATAAGTTAAGTATCTGGGCTCCACACCATGATACCACTTCTATCCATAAGGAAATGCACATACCCTAAGGGGTGCTACCCCCAATAACCTTGCTGCATCTTTCCTGTTTTGACCATTTCGGGGTGTGAGGTCCGACGAAGTCTCGTCCACAAAGCCACGCTTTATACAAAAGCTGTGCTTTGGGTCAACAAATGATCATATAAATGATCACAAAGATAAGTGATCAAACAAATGATCATATCACAAATGATCAAACAATGATCATTTCACAGCAACACTAAGCATGTCACATTACCAAATTGGGAATATATCGCTGATAACCTTCAACTACATAACCTCTGAGCTCGTACGTCTCAGAAAAGGGTGTTAAGATAAGAGAATAAATTCTCCGCCACCAACAGAAATATATTTGAAAGAAATCTGCTCTATATCTCAATTTGTAATGTATCCATACAAATCTATTCTGGGTTCGAACAGAACCGAAGGCACTTCCAAAGAAGTCCTTGCAATCCGGATGTCCACAATCCCGATCGAATTCCCCATCACATATGGAGAACTCTATACCGGAGCAACTCGGTGCAGAGTCAATCGACAGGTCATCCTATCGCTCTCGCAAATACCCGGTCTTCAACACCGGTCTTCAAATGCTATCCATAACGTCGAATCACATATTCGAAATGGGTTATATGACACAAAGGTCCTTTCCCGGCTGATTCGAATAGTGAGTGTCAAATTTTAAAACATGTGAATGTCATTCACAAATATCCACAGGTTCGATGTGGGTTTTAGATAACCAAATGAAATCCGATTCCCTGTCGCATCGAAGTTTAAATGCCGTTTTACGGGCAACAGGGTTTTCACATCAATACAGAACGAATCACAATCACAATGCAGTACATGGCAATTTATATAACACAGCATCACAATCAGAATAGAAATATCAATATAGTACACAACGATAGTTAATCGTTTTCCAATCAAAGTGAATGGGATTTAATAAATTAACCATATAAATATTATTTTTTCTTGATTACTTTAAATCGATGATTTATTATTTATAATTACAATTTAATTAAATCTCAATTGACTATATTAATTTATTATTCCTTAATAAATTATCTTAATGTAACTATCAATTTTGAATCAATCAACTTAAATTATCAAATTAACGATTCTTAATTTACAATTTTAATTTTAATTGCTTTTATTTATTTATTATTATTATTAATTACAAAGTAATTATAAATCATAAATTATTTAATCATTATTTAATTAACTTCACATTCCATTAACAAACAATCATCATTTTATAAAGAATGCTTATAAAACTTGTTTAAACTTAAGTTTTCGACAATTTCAAACTGAATATGTTGTTTCAGGTGGCCAACCCGAGGCTCCCCCCGAGTCACGCCCGAGCTCGAACGCTCCCTGCTTCGAGTTTCAACCCAATGCTACCCGTGTAATAAAAAAATTTCAAGGTTCAAATTTGTCACGACACAACGCTGAAACCTTCCCGAGTCTCCCTTCGAGTTCTGCCCTGTTTTCCCCGAGTCAAGCTTCGAGTACAACCCATAGAAAAACCAACCTAAAACGCTTCAGGAAATCAAAATTTTCAGGTCATCAATTCGTGCACGTATACATGCACGACTGGAATCGCCTCCTCCGGTCGAACTTCTGGTCGTCCACACATCATCGACGACGTGCTCGTGCCTCTCAAACACTCACAAGTTCGAACTAATTACAATTTCGAAATCTCGTTCCCAAACCCAAAAGCTTGAACGAACAACCCCTCAAACAATTGCCTCGCCCCGACGCCTGACGCCGCCAAAAACCAAGCAACTTCGTCCATAGTTCGACAACACCCCAGGCTATCATTCCTTAAGTCCTCGTGAAGCTCGGTCAACTCAAGAGGGCGCAATCCTCTTTTTGCTAAACACGTTCAAAACTAGAACTAAAACCCTAATGGGACTTTGAATCCAACTTTCACGCAATAGAAAAATTAATTAATAATTTTCCTGAGATCCTTAAGGTTTCAGCATGCTTCAAACCAAATTTTAGGATTTTCTATAGATTCGCTTGTCTGAAATTCAAAAAAAAAAAACAATCTTTGTCCATATACACATTGCTCTGAGAATACTAAACTAAAAATTTAAATTTTTGTTTTAAAATTCATGCCTTGCAGTATATATTCAATAAATATTCTTGAATTCATAATTTACAACAATTTATTTTTGTCAAGTATTTGTTGGATACCTGTAAACAAGTTTACAGTGGAAAAAAAAACTACTGTATGTTCAAACAACTTTACAAAACTTGTTTGAGGATTAAAACAACTTGATTTATTTGAAAAAAAAAACCCAAGCATGTCAGTGATTAAAGCAAATAGATTTCAATTTTAATAACAAATGTAATCCCTGCATGAATGACACAGAGCATCACTAGGATATAATCATACTGGAATATGGACAAAACAGTTTAATTGAAGTTTAAACTGTTTTAAATAAACTTTATATCCTTTGCAAAATCATGTTTACTCACCTGTCAAATGTTTAAAACAGGGAACACTCTTTTTTTTCTTCTCTTTTGAAGGCCTGCAGTTTGATCTCTGTCTTTGTTTTGCTTAGGAGATGATAATACCCTGACCTCCTTACTTGTTGATAATATTAGTGTACTTAGTTTTTTTCTTTTTTTTCTTTTCTCAAGTTTAATTGAACGAAATAAAGCAACTACTACGTATGTATATAAGAAAGATGGCGTGCAGGTGAAAGGATAGGCTGAGTCTACCAAAGCAAGTACAAGTTGAAGTATATATATATATATATAAAACTAAACCATGCTTTTAGATTGGCTGTGCAGTAATAACATTAAATGAAAGTATGTTTCTTTGTAAATTTATAGCATGCCGTGTTTCATGCTTCCCTGTTCTCTTCAAGGTGCTGATGTGATTTGTGGAGGCTTGCATTTAATGCAAGCATGTTTTGTGATGCTACTATCTTGTATGCTTTCAGCACATGTTGATATGTATATTCTTTTGCAAAGTGCTGTTTTGTTTATAAATACTTTCTTGCATAGATTTTGATTTCTATGCTATCTTCTTGTATACTTACAGCATACTGTTTTGTTTATTCTTATGTCTTCATATTGGTTTATGAAAGTGTGTGTTTCCATTTACAGTTTATATTTATTCACTCTTTTGTTATCTTGTTTAATTATTTGTTTATTTGTTTAGATGTTAGATTATAATTATGTGATTTAAATTTTATAATTTCATCATAACTTACTTTAACAATCTTATTTATATTAAAAGCTCATCTATCACAATTTCTTGTTTTACTTTGTTAAAAAAAAAGTTGTTTTAGTTATTAACATTAAATAACTATGTAATTTTATTTCAATATTTTATTTCTTTTGAATTTATCAAATTTACATTTAAAAGTTCCAATAAATTTCCAAATTTTTAAATTCAAAATTCCCGGGATGTTACAATATCCCCTTCTTAAGAAAATTTCGTCCTCGAAATTGAAAGAGAGAGAAACGCAAACAAAGAATATACGAATTCAGAAAAACAAGGAAATGACTTACAGATTAAGCCGAGATGTCAATTCTGCAATTGGGATACGATTTCTTCATATTATCTTCGGTCTCCCAAGTACAGTCTTTTGGATCGCCACTCCATTGAACTTTGACCAGCTTCACAATCTTGTTTCTTAATCGCTTCTCATCACGATCAACAATTTTTATCGGTTCCCTTCTAACTGCCAAGTTGGGAGTGATTTCAAGATGCTGCTGAGCAGCTTCTTCAATAATATCATCTGGGTCGTGCACATATTTTCGAAGATTAGAAATATGGAACACATCATGTACGCCAGACAACCAGCTGGGTAACTGCACTCTATATGCTAGAGGACCAATCCTTTCTAGAATAGGAAAAGGACCAATATTACGCGGTGCTAACTTTCCAGTTTTCCCGAATCTCAACACACCCCGCATCGGAGATACTTTCAGAAATACAGAATTTCCAACTTGAAATTCCAAATTTCTCCTTCGACAGTCATAATAGCTCTTCTGACGGCTTTGGGCAGTTAATAACTTCTTTTGAATAAATTCTACCTTCTCAGTGGCTTCTTTTATCATATCCGGTCCAAGAACAAGTCTGTCACCTGATTCGATCCAGCATGTAGGTGATCGACACAGACGACCATATAAAGCTTCGAAAGGAGCCATTTCTAAACTAGCCTGATAACTGTTATTATATGAGAATTCAACCAGATGCAAATGGTCCTCCCAAGAACCACCAAAATCATGAACACAAGCACGCAGTAGGTCTTCTAGAATTCGGTTGACCCTCTCAGTCTGCCCATCAGATTGTGGGTGATAAGCAGTACTGAAATATAATTTCGTTCCCAAAGCGTCTTGAAATGCTTCCCAAAATCTGCTAGTGAAGATCGGGATCACTCACTATACTACTGGGAATACCATGGAGGCGAACAATTTCCTTTATATATATACCTGCCAAGATTGCCGCAGTCCGAGTGGATTTAACTGGAATGAAATGAGCATTTTTGGTTAGACGATCCACAATAACCCAAATCGCTTCATTGCCTTTCTTGTTACAAGGCAATCCATCAATGAAATCCATCGATACCCGATCCCACTTCCATTTCGGTACTTCCAAAGGTTGAAGTAAACCGGCCACTTTCTTTTGGTCGCCCTTAATTTGTTGACAAGTAGCACAGCGACTAACATAAATAGATATGTCTCTCTTCATCGTCTTCCACCAAAATGTTCTTTTAACATCCCAATACATTTTGTTGACTCCTGGATGGACGTTGAATTTTGACTTGTGGCATTCATCCAATACTTCACGTTTCAGTTCTGGAATGTCAGGGACACAAATTCTGCCCTTCATCCTTATAACTTCTCTATTACCTATTTCAAAAGTAGTATCCTCTCCTCGATCTATTCTTCTACGCATTTCTCGAAGAAACTTGTCTTCAGTTTGCTTGCACGCGATCTTCTCAAGGAGAGTAGGAGTGATAACTAGATATGCAAGAACAGCATGTCTCCTACTTAAACCATCAGCAACCACATTGGCTTTTCCCAGCGTATATTGGATATCTAGGTCATATGATGCTAGAAATTCCAACCAACGTTGGTGTCGCAGATTCAGATCCTTCTGGGTGAAAAGATATTTCAAAGATTTATGGTCGGTGAATAATTCAATTTTTTCACCTAAAACAAAGAGAGTTTATTAGGTATATTCCTTTAATTAAGCTAGTTCAATAATTGTTAGGGAAGCTGAAAAGATTCTTACCCAGAAGATAGTGTCGCCAGATTTTTAAAGCGAAAACAACAGCCAAAAGTTCCAAATCGTGCGTCGGGTAATTTTTCTCATGCGGACGTAATTGTCTACTCGCGTAGCCAACTACCTTTCCATTTTGCATTAATACTTCACCTACCCCTTCACCACATGCATCAGTATAGACAGATAAGCCTTGGTTCCCGTTAACAATAGTGAGAACAGGAGCAGTGGTCAATCTCTTTTTCAACTCTTGAAAAACTTCTTCACATTCTGGAGCCCAAATGAACTTTGCATTTTTCATTGTTAGCTTAGTCAGCGGACTAGCCAACTTAGAAAAATCTTGAACGAATTTCCGGTAATAGCCTGCTAAACCCAAAAAGCTTCGAACTTCTCTTGGAGTAGTGGGTTGTTTCCAATCAAGAATAGCGGAAATTTTGCTAGGATCTACTGAAATTCCTTCTTCATTAACAATATGGACAAGGAATTTGACTTCATTGACCCAGAAGTGGCATTTGGAAAATTTTGCAAATAGAACATTTCTCCTCAATATTTCCAATACGATTTTAAGATGTTCGGCATGCTCTTCTTTAGTCTTAGAATAGATCAAAATATCATCAATGAATACAAGCACAAATTTATTCAAAACTTCCCGAAACACACGAGTCATAAGATCTACGAAGTATGCTGGAGCATTGGTTAGCCTGAAAGGCATAACTAACCATTCATAGAACATATCAGGACCTCTGAAAGCAGTCAAATGGACACAATCTTCAGCGATTCGTAATTGATGGAATCCTTGGACTAGATCCATTTTTGAAAAGAAACGAGCGCCGTGCAACTGATCAAATAAATCATCAATTCTGGGCAGTGGAAATTTATTCTTGAGAGTTTGTTTATTTAGATCGCAGTAATCTACACATAATCTCAAAGATCCGTCTGATTTAGCAACGAATACGACGGCTGAGCCCCATTCAGAAACACTGGGTCGAATTAATCCTTTTGCTCGTAGTTCATCAGTTTGATGAACCAATTCAATCTTTTCCCTGGGTGCCATCCTGCGACTTGCGTGAACAACAGGATGAGCATTAGGTACAAGATCAATTCGGAATTCTATTTCTCGGTGAGGAGGTAAAGATTTCACTTCTTCAAATACGTCGGAAAAATCCCGAACAACAGGTATAGACTGCAAAGTGGGTTCAAGATTTCCCAAAGTATACATCAACCTATCTCTCCTTGGACTTGGATCCTCACAAGAGATTTCAATAAAATTTCCAAGGTTCGTTTTGATTAAAACTGTCCGATTATTACAATCCAATATAGCTTCGTATCTCGATAACCAGTTCATACCGAGTAAGATTTCAAATTCATTAAATTCGAGGACAAAAAGGTTGATAGGAAATTTATAGCTAGCATATGAAATAGGAACTCTCTTACAATATGAACAAAGATTTGCGGGACCTCCAACCGGATTTTTCACGCAAATAAGATCGTTAGCAAATTTAGTTTCAAGTCCTAATTCATTTACGGTTTGTTGGGAGATAAAGCTATGTGAAGCTCCTGTATCAAATAAAACTCTAACTGTTCTATCATTAATAGTAAGATTACCTTCCAAAACACTTTTCCCTTTATCAGCTTTTGAAGATGAGGGATCCTTCTTTATCGTATAAACTTTTGCCACCTGCGCTGGCTTCATCACTGGGCAATCTTTAACTAAATGTCCCGGTTTATGACAATTGTAGCATTCTTTAGCTGGCTTCTTCGGTTTTGGGCAGTCATTTGAATAGTGGCCCTTCTCTTTGCAGTTGTAATAAGTGACATTTTCTGCTGCGCTTCCTTGAATGCTCTTCTTCTTCTCGTTGCCTTGCCAAGGTTTCTTGCCTCCAAATTTCCTCTTTTTCCAATTTTGATTTCCTGAATTACCTTTCTCCACTGTTGCTTCTTGTATATCAAGGGTAGCATATCTGTACCCCATATCTACTAAATCTGAAAAAGAGTCTTTAACGTGGCCCGTCATTCCTTCATGATATTTCTGATTCATACCACGGATAAGCCTTTCGTTTTTCTTAAGAGGTGTGTTTAGCAATTCCGGGCCAAACCGAGATAGTTCGCTGAATTTATTCAAGTATTCTTCAAACGACAAACTTCCTTCTTTCAAATCCAGAAATTCGTGATACATTCTGGAAACTCCCGCCGATGGCATGTAACGTTTCTCAAACACTTCCTTAAAACGATCCCAAGTAAATTCTTCCTCGGGTTCATCTATAATGATGGTTTCCCACCAAGCTGAAGCTTCTCCTTGGAGTTGCCAAGAAGCTATAAGTCTTTTCTGCTCATCCTGCAGTTTTAGCCCTTTAAAAATCTTTTCACACGATCTTACCCAAGCTTGAGCATCAATAATTGACTCCTTGCCAATGAACGGTTTGCCACCAAGCTTTTCGAACTTCTTATATAAATCAGCCAAGTCCGGCTGCTGCTGAATATCTATTACTGCTTCTACGGCTGGGGAAATTTGATTAGGTGCTGCGGCATTGCCTTGACCCCTAGCTCTTCCTCTGCGTCCACTCATTTTCACTATCTGAGATTAGTAAGAAAATTGATTTAGATATACAGACGAGATATCTTAAGGAATATCAGCAGTAAAAAGAAATAGACTAAGAAAATTTAAAGTTTCAGTCTTGGTTATACTCATTCTAAGGTATACTTCACCCTATCTCTAATGAGCCATCTAATGTGTTATACTCCGTAGCTAAAGTTCTTACTCAACCAACAGCTCCGATACCACTTGTGACGACCCAAACTCGATGTCCGGTAAACAACATCAAATTTGTATCGCCGGAGCTTATAACAACAAATAGATGAATATAAAACAGCGGAACAGAATCAATATCATAAATATCATCGCAGTTACAACATCAACATAATATCCATACTACAACAGAGTATATAATACATACACCACAACTCCAAATACAACATCATGATAATACAACAGTGATCATATATCCAAAAGTCCTCAAATGAGAGAGGTGATAACGAACTCCCAAAAGCTAAACACCTGAAATCTCCAAATAGATCCTAAGATATCTCCCAGATAAAAGCTCCAAAATACTGCTATTCCAAAATACAGAAACCTGCTACTAGGCTGCCCGTGTGGAAATAATGGGCACCCAGAGTTTAGGAAAGAAAACAATAAACTCCGGATCAGTCATGGGACTGGTATGAGTAAACAAAACAACAGTTACTTTTAAAGAACTAGATTTATAAAAGAATTTTCGATATGCTTTTAAAAATGGAACTACCATAAGACCTCCCGCCCCACACACAATGCAAACGCAGAATTGGAGGAGATTTCTTCTTATGATAGTTAAATATGCTTGGTACGAGAAAAGAATTCTTTGATATTATACTAGTGCATAGTGAAGTAAATCATTTCGAAAATAGAATATTAATCTTACCCAACATACGACCATTATCATATGCCTACTATAGCTACCATGTTTTGTGGCAGGTTACCGCCACGCTGCATGACAGGTTTTACAACTAAAACCATACAGGGTTTCGTATTGTTTCTTTGGATTTCCAACAAATGGTCAGGCCAAGGAACTTCCCATTGCCACATGAGAACGCCTCTGGAAGGACGTCCCCGAGAACCAAATCGGATCTCTGCCAACACAAGGCCTGGTTACCCCTAACTGGGTAACTACTGACACGAGTATGCCATCTCCCGGTTGTAACCAACCTTTAACCGGGGCCCCAACAACAAATCACAAAGTAATATACATATATATATCTGCGATATCAATATAAGTTAAGTATCTGGGCTCCATACCATGATACCACTTCTGTCCAGAAGGAAATGCACATACGCTAAGGGGTGCTACCCCCAATAACCTTGCTGCATCTTTCATGTTTTGACCATTTCGGGGTGTGAGGTCCGACGAAGTCTCTTCCACAAAGCCACGCTTTATACAAAAGCTGTGCTTTGGGTCAACAAATGATCATAGAAATGATCACAAAGATAAGTGATCAAACAAATGATCATATCACAAATGATCAAACAATGATCATTTCATAGCAACACTCAGCATGTCACATTACCAAATTGAGAATATATCGCTGATAACCTTCAACTACATAACCTCTGAGCTCGTACGTCTCAGAAAAGGGTGTTAAGCTAAGAGAATAAATTCTCCGCCACCAACAGAAATATATTTGAAAGAAATCTGCTCTATATCTCAATTTGTAATGTCAGACACACAATCCATACAAGTCTGTTCTGGGTTCGAACAGAACCGAAGGCACTTCCAAAGAAGTCCTTGCAATCCGGATATCCACAATCCTGATCGGATTCCCCATCACATATGGAGAACTCTATACCGGAGCAACTCGGTGCAGAGTCAATCGACAGGTCATCCTATCGCTCTCGCAAATACCCGGTCTTCAACACCGGTCTTCAAATGCTATCCATAACGTCGAATCACATATTCGAAATGGGTTATATGACATAAAGGTCCTTCCCCGGCTGATTCGAATAGTGAGTGTCAAATTTTAAAACATGTGGATGTCATTCACAAATATTCACAGGTTCGATATGGGTTTCGGATAACCAAATGAAATCCGATTCCCTGTCGCATCGAAGTTTAAATGCCGTTTTACGGGCAACAGGGTTTTCACATCAATACAGAACGAATCACAATCACAATGCAGTACATGGCAATTTATATAACACAGCATCACAATCAGAATAGAAATATCAATATAGTGCACAACGATAGTTAATCGTTTTCCAATCAAAGTGAATGGGATTTAATAAATTAACCATATAAATATTATTTTTTCTTGATTACTTTAAATCGATGATTTATTATTTATAATTACAATTTAATTAAATCTCAATTGACTATATTAATTTATTATTCCTTAATAAATTATCTTAATGTAACTATCAATTTTGAATCAATCAACTTAAATTATCAAATTAACGATTCTTAATTTACAATTTTAATTTTAATTGCTTTTATTTATTTATTATTATTATTAATTACAAAGTAATTATAAATCATAAATTATTTAATCATTATTTAATTAACTTCACATTCCATTAACAAACAATCATCATTTTATAAAGAATGCTTATAAAACTTGTTTAAACTTAAGTTTTCGACAATTTCAAACTGAATGTGTTGTTTCAGGTGGCCAACCCGAGGCTCCCCCCCAATCACGCCCGAGCTCGAACGCTCCCTGCTTTGAGTTTCAACCCAATGCTACCCGTGTAATAAAAAAATTTCAAAATTTTTTAAGGTTCAAATTTGTCACGACACAACGCTGAAACCTTCCCGAGTCTCCCTTCGAGTTCTGCCCTGTTTTCCCCGAGTCAAGCTTCGAGTACAACCCATAAGAAAACCTACCTGAAACACTTCAGGAAATCAAATTTTTCAGGTCATCAATTCGTGCAAGCATACATGCACGAGTGGAATCGCCTCCTCCGGTTGAACTTCTGGTCGTCCACACATCATCGACGACGTGCTCGTGCCTCTCAAACACTCACAAGTTCGAACTAATTACAATTTCGAAATCTCGTTCCCAAACCCAAAAGCTTGAACGAACAACCCCTCAAACAATTGCCTCGCCCCGACGCCTGACGCCGCCAGAAACCAAGCAACTTCGTCCATAGTTCGACAACACCCCAAGCTATCATTCCTCAAGTCCTCGTGAAGCTCGGTCAACTCAAGAGGGCGCAATCCTCTTTTTGCTAAACACGTTCAAAACTGGAACTAAAACCCTAATGGGACTTTGAATCCAACTTTCACGCAATAGAAAAATTAATTAATAATTTTCCTGAGATCCTTAAGGTTTCAGCATGCTTCAAACCAAATTTTAGGATTTTCTATAGATTCGCTTGTCTGAAATTCAAAAAAAAACAATCTTTGTTCATATACGCATTGCTCTGAGAATACTAAACTAGAAATTTAATTTTTTTTAAAATTCATGCCTTGCAGTATATATTCAATAAATATTCTTGAATTCATAATTTACAACAATTTATTTTTGTCAAGTATTTGTTGGATACCTGTAAACAAGTTTACAGTGGAAAAAAAAACTACTGTATGTTCAAACAACTTTACAAAACTTGTTTGAGGATTAAAACAACTTGATTTATTTGAAAAAAAACCCCAAGCATGTCAGTGATTAAAGCAAATAGATTTCAATTTTAATAACAAATGTAATCCCTGCATGAATGACACAGAGCATCACTGGGATATAATCATACTGGAATATGGACAAAACAGTTTAATTGAAGTTTAAACTGTTTTAAATAAACTTTATATCCTTTACAAAATCATGTTTACTCACCTGTTAAATGTTTAAAACAGAGAACACTCTTTTTTTTCTTCTCTTTTGAAGGCCTGCAGTTTGATCTCTGTCTTTGTTTTGCTTAGGAGATGATAATACCCTGACCTCCTTACTTGTTGATAATATTAGTGTACTTAGTTTTTTTCTTTTTTTTTCTTTTCTCAAGTTTAATTGAACGAAATAAAGCAACTACTACGTATGTATATAAGAAAGATGGTGTGCAGGTGAAAGGATAGGCTGAGTCTACCAAAGCAAGTACAAGTTGAAGTATATATATATATATAAAAAAAACTAAACCATGCTTTTAGATTGGCTGTGCAGTAATAACATTAAATGAAAGTATGTTTCTTTGTAAATTTATAGCATGCCGTGTTTCATGCTTCCCTGTTCTCTTCAAGGTGCTGATGTGATTTGCGGAGGCTTGCATTTAATGCAAGCATGTTTTGTGATGCTACTATCTTGTATGCTTTCAGCACATGTTGATATGTATATTCTTTTGCAAAGTGCTGTTTTGTTTATAAATACTTTCTTGCATAGATTTTGATTTCTATGCTATCTTCTTGTATACTTACAGCATACTGTTTTGTTTATTCTTATGTCTTCATATTGGTTTATGCAAGTGTGTGTTTCCTTTTACATTTTATATTTATTCACTCTTTTGTTATCTTGTTTAATTATTTGTTTATTTGTTTAGATGTTAGATTATAATTATGTGATTTAAATTTTATAATTTCATCATAACTTACTTTAACAATCTTATTTCTATTAAAAGCTCATCTATCACAATTTCTTGTTTTACTTTGTTAAAAAAAATAAGTTGTTTTAGTTATTAACATTAAATAACTATGTAATTTTATTTCAATATTTTATTTCTTTTGAATTTCTCAAATTTACATTTAAAAGTTCTAATAAATTTCCAAATTTTTAAATTCAAAATTCCCGGGATGTTACAAAGGCTACAACTCAAAACATAACATATGAAGAACACGTATGCAAGTGAAGACAACAATGGTGCCTGCAGTTGCAAACAGGTTCAGAGACATCAGAGTGACCCAAAGTCACAACCGTGTTTTATCAATAAGGCAACAAGGGATAATAGCATGTGTACCAAAGATAAGGCAACACAGCCACAAATCACAAAGGCTACAGGTGAACAAGCATGTGTACCCAGATAAGTCAAAACATCAAGGCACAACAACAAATTCAGGTAAAGTCAAAATGAAAATCAAGACATCAAGTGTGCCAAATTAATGCAAACAGTACAGTTTGGGGAACTGAAGTGAAGCCACAAGTGTACAACTACACAAGACCAAATGCCATCAAGTAAACAAAACTCATGCGTAATGTACACATTAGCCGAGATCAATACAACAAAACTGCAGTGCAACAGTAGATCAACACTGCTCTGGGATGAACACGAAGATGGCCAGAGCCGACATACACAGGGGCCACAAAATCAAATTCATAATATTTAAATAATCAAAGAAGTTGTAAATGCATTTGAACTCCAATAGTATTGGTGAACCATGGAGCTAAAAAACTGAAATGCATCAAGTGCTAGAGTTACCAGAGGTGTATTAAACACCATCATATAAACTACTAAAACTAAAAAAGAAATCATCTTAGAACATATATCACAAATACATCAACAAAGATCAAGTAGCAGTTTCAAACTAATGATGTGCAGCAGGTAGTACAAGTTGAAACCTGCAATACTACGACTGGAACAAAATGCACAGTCGAATTCCAACAAATCGTGGATAAAAAATTTCACTATCAAAATAAAGGCCGAAGCCAACAATGAAAGCCGTTGCATAATTTAAGAAAATCCACATCTAAATTATTTCCACCAAATTAAGTTGCGGATTTTTTTTTAAACCATAGTCAACAACATAATGGCCGAAGCCAATGCACCAGAAATGTCACATAGACAAAGTCAGGCCGAAGTCAAGGAAATGTTGAAATTAATATAAAATCAATTACCGGAAATTCGAACAAGTAAACCAAGAAATCCTCATCACAGCGAAGCAATTTACAAGATCAAAGTAGAAATGCAACAATTTTTAGGGGTTCGGTTGTCGAAACCCCAATTCACCATTTCACTAAAATTCAAAGCAGTAATTTCAACGGAAATCAAAACCAAGGAAACCAAGCAACAAAATTTATACTAACTTGAATTAGATGCGAGTGATAGAATCACTCACCTTTGTCTCGACGCAAAGAAGGAGCAGCCGTGAGCAACACCAGGGAATAGTCGATTGACAAAGCTTTCGATCGAGCAAACAAAGGTCGGCGACTTCACAAAATTTCACAAGCCCTAAATTTTGTTGAACGAACGAGCCGCTATTTTTAATTTTTTTCTTATGCTAGGGTTTTCGAACGAATGCAAATGAAAGGGGTGGGGGTATCGGGTATTTTATGAGGAAGGGGAAAAAGCGTGATTCGAGGCTTGAGTTAAGGCGTGATCTTAGGCGAAGCTGAAAAGAATAAAGCATATTATTTTTTATTTTATTTTTTTATTTTTATTTTAAATTCAATTTGTTTTCGACATAAATTCCAACGCGTTTAGGTGTCGTATGCTCACAAAACAACACCGATAAATACGAAATTTGAAATCCGGTAATAATTCAATATTACGGACCCAATGGAACTGGTTTCGTCGAATCCCGAGACTGTGCCTCGGAAGGCTATTTTTAAATTCAATTTAAACGAAAAAAATTCCAAAACTGAACAAATCATTTTCAAATTCAATTATGAAGCTTCTATTATCTTCAGTATTGTCAATGTGAATTTTCTAAGCCTTTAAATTATTTTAAATCAGCTTAAAATTGAAGATTCAAATTTTTATTCAACTTTTAATAGATTAAATTCTAAAATTAAATCACCAAATTCATTCTGATAATTTGAAATTCAAGTCAAACCATCATTCAAATATTTAAAATTTATTAAATATTTTCAATTTAAATTGTTTAAAATTCTGAGTCGTTACATTTAACAGCCTGTTGCATACGCTCAGTGCAATCGTGCTCCCGATGAAAACAGATTTATCTTAGTTTTTCTTCATTCGAGGGCGAATAAAAAAATAAGTGCAGGGGTATTTTTTTACACGTAAATGTGCATATTTTTACCACCATATTTAATCTATTTAAATTAAATAAATGATCATATCAGGTATTTTAACTTGTTTAAACCAAAATTCAAATTATTTTCAAAACGTCACATATTTATATATTAATTTTAGAAAATTTAATTGAGAATTTCTATATTTGGAAATTACAAGTGGTTTCATGAAGATATGCATGCACAAAAGGAAATAAAGCAAATAAAGATGAAAATAATTCAAACTCATGAACATGGAGGACCCCACCTACCCACTTACCTTGATTTTCAATTAAGAGCTAATGTACATGCTAAAAGGCCATTAATGCACATTTAAGTAGAGAATTAACACATGCTAATGATTACTTGGAGGCCACATTGCCTCAAGGGCAATATGAGTATTCTCCAAAAATATGAATTAGGGTTTCATACATGTATAAATACCCCTTATGTTTCATGTAACTCCCTTCTTCCCTTAGTCCCTTCTTCAGGCTCTCTTCCCTTAGTTTAGATCAAAAATAATATGAGAGCTCTCTTTCTTTTCATGGCTATTTAGCCATTTTTTTTCTTTTATGTAATTCTTTTTTTATGCAATTTCAATACATGTTCTTCTCTTTTCTTGTTTATTTTCTTTCATGCTAGTAGTTTAGTTTCATTTATTCATGCAAGTAGATTAGTGTTTTTTTCTTTACTTAGTTTTTCTTTTCATTTTGCTCTCCTTTTCCTCTTGTTTCTATTTCATGCTGCAAGCTACATTTATTGATTTAATAACAAATATGAGAGGCTAAACTCCTTCAATTTAGGGGTAATTAAGCTCTCTAATTACGTAGCTTCAACATAGTTTGATAATTATTGCTCTCTTTTATGCTTAAATGAATGTTGATGTGGTTTATTGTTTCATATTGAATTTGATAGTCTATGTTGTTCATAACAAATAAGCTATGCTTAAACAATCACAAACAAAAGTTACTTCTTCATTTATATATGATTACGGTAATAAAGTGATTTTAATATTAAAATCGATGGCCTATATTTCTAATCAACATTTAATAGACCATGCTTAAAATAGATTTTATTTTCAACTTCATTATCATTTTTTCATGAGAATTAAATAGTGGTTTAAGGGGTATGTTATAGTTTGATGGCTTATAGTGAGGTAATTAATAACATAAATAAGCCCTATTTATGATAAACACATCATTTAAAGTCAATAATGACCAAAAAAGAGAGATCATAATTTCATAATTTGTTGAACTATATGTGATCTAGAGAGTGAAAATTACCTATAAATTGTCTTAACACTCTCATACTTTTATCAATCCTCTTTTGTCATTTTTCTTATTTTTTTAGCTAATCACTCTAAATCTTTGGTTAATTTGATTGAATAGAAATTTAATATCAACAATTCCCTACGGATCGACCCGTACTCGCCACGTACTCGCTATGCACTAATTTTTGTATGCCGTGCGCTTGTAGTTTTTTATTACAAAATTTATCGATGGTTTTCTAATTTGATAGAAATTTTGTCGTTAAACAGGTTTTTAGGAGTCTCATCTTCATTTTTAATTTTTCATGGTTTATTTTTACATTTTCTTTCCAAAACTTAGAGAAAAAGAAAAAAAAATCTTAATTTTTTTTAAGCATTTTTGATTTATTTTAAAGAAACACCATAGGATAAATATATGGTTTTGGTTTATTAAATTGAAATTTTTGAAAATTCATTTGCCTTAACAAAAAAAAATTGAAGTTTGATTACAAATAACAATAGTTTAACTAGCATATAGGAAGATTCATACGTGCTAGTTATGAAATACATCCTAGATAAAAATCTTTGTTCTAAAAAGTGGTGAATTCAAATAAAAGGATATAACATTGTTTTTGTCTTCTAAGTTAAATGGTGCTAAGGTGATTTTGCAAAACTCATTCTTGAAAAAAAAAACATAAATTTTTTTTCTTGTAATAAACATCTGGAGTCATGTGTTCACAATCGTGTGTTCACTCGCCATGCTCTGCACCCTTCTCGCGTAAGCCCAAAAGGCTGTGCGTGATCGGTATATCTGGCTTCAGTTTATCTGAGTTAGGTGTGTGTGTATAAAAGTTATTTTACTAATAACGTCTACAGTCAATAAGTGTTGACACTTGTATATTCACTCGCCATGCTCTGTATTCCCCTCACATCAGTCCGCAAGGTAGTGCATGTGTAATATATCTAGCCTCAATTTATCCGAGTTAGGAATATGTAAATATTGTTAATATAAATAAAATTCTCAAATAAAAAATCAAAGAGAGTTAGCAATTGAAATCCAAGCACTATTTTAACTTGTTTGATTTGACTTGTTATTGAAAAGAAATGAAAATAACACTTTGATAAACTTTGATAATCAACTAAGGATCCATTTCATAGTTACACTATATTATCGGCCGAAACAACGAGTTAAACTATAGCCCATTTGTTACGATAACTTCGTTTTTATTGGAAATTTTGACGAGTAAATGACTTAAATCTCAAGATAATGACCAAAACCTATATTTAATTTATTTATGTCAATTTAAATGTAAACCCTTCATTTGTATATATTTTCAAAACTTGCATTCATGTCTTTGCAAATAAATCCTGCATTTTGCAAATATTTTCATCCTGCATTTGGATTTTGTGGGTGTATCAGCTGAAAACCCTTAAAAGACAACACCCGTCCTACTAGGGACATGCAAAGGTTTAACGGCTTGTTGCATACGCTCAATGCAATCGTGCTCCCTATAAAAATGGATTTATCCTGGTTTTTCTTTATTGGAGGATGAATAAAAAGATAATTGTGGGGGTATTTGATGTGCACGTAAATGTGCATATTTTTACCACCATATTTAATCAATTTAAATTAAATAAACGATCATATCGGGTATTTTAACTTATTTAAACCAAAATTCAAATTATTTTCAAAATGTCACGTATTCATTTTCATATAAGGGGCAAAATGGTCATTTTTGTGCATATATTAATTTGAGAAAATTTGGTTGGGAATTTCTATATTATTTTGTAGGAAAATAGGATGGAAATTATAAGTGGTTTCATGAAGATATGCATGCCAAAAGGAAACAAAGCAAATGCAAATGAAAATAATTTAAACTCATGAACATGGAGGACCCCACCTACACACTTGCCTTGATTTTCAATTAGGAGCTAATGCACATGCTAAAAGGCCATTAAATCTTCATGCACATTTAAGTGGAGAATTAACACATGTTAATGATTACTTGGTTGCCACAATACCTCAGCGGCAATTTGTGCATTCCCTAAAAATATGAATTAGGGTTCATACATGTATAAATACCCCTTATGTTTCATGTAACTCCCGTCTTCCTTTAGTCTCTTATTTAGGCTCTCTTCTCTTAGTTAGTTTAGATCAAAAATAATATGAGAGCTCTCTTTCTTTTCATGGCTACTTAGCCATTTCTTTCATGTAACTTTCCTTTTTTTATGCAATGTTAATTAGTGCTTTCTTTTCATTTACATACTTTTCTTCTTATGTTAGTAGTGTAGTTTATTATTATTCATGCAAGTAGATTAGTGTTTACTTATTTTTACTTAGCTTTTCTTTTCATTGTGCTCCCTTTTTATTCTTATTTTATTTCATGTTGCAAGCTACAAGTGTTGATATGATAACACAAATGAGAGGCTAGTCACTTCAATTCAAGGGTAATGAAGGCTCTAATCTTGTAGCTTCAACATTTTGATAATTATTTCTCTCTTCTATGCTTAAATGAATGTTGATGTGATTTATTATTTCATGATGAATTTGATAGTCTATGTTGTTCATTGCAAATAGGCTATGCTTAAATAATCACAAATTGCCTCTTCATCTAAATATGATTATGGAAAAGAAGTGAATGTTAAAATTGATATTTGATGGTCTATATTTCTAATTAATAGTTAATAGACCATAATTAAAATAGATTTTTCTTTCAACTTATTGTCATTTTTCATGAGAGTTGAAAAGTAGTATAAATGGTGTGTTATAGTTTGATGGTTTGTGTTGAGCTAATTAATAGCACAAATGGGCCATGCTTATGATAAGCACATCAATAAAACTTACTAATGACTAAAGAAAAGAGATAATAATTTCATGTTTTGTTGACCTATATGATAGAGAGAGTGAAATTATCTCTAAATTTTCATTTATTCTCATATTTTTCTCACTTTCTTTTTGACAATTTTCTACCTTTTTAACTTCACACTCTTCAAATTCTTGGTTTAATTTGATTGAATAAAAATTTAAAATCTATAATTCCTTGTGGATTGACCCATACTCACTACGTACTACGATAATACATTGTGCCTTGCGGTATAAATTTAACTCAGAATTTATCAGTGGTTTTCTAATTCAATAGAGAATTTTCCATTAAACGCATACCTACCATAACGTGACGACTTAAGTTTAGTATACGTGCCTTGACTTTGCTCAACAAATACATATAGTTATCTCACCTTGTCTGTTCAATACATTAATAATACTACACATAACATCCTCTGCTTGAGTTTGCTCAACAACTAAGGAGTATTCAAGTAATTTATTAATATACATGTGGTAGAGGACAACATTATATTGAAGATTCATAATCTTCAGTATATTGTATTGAGTGATATCGACTTATGGAATAATGTATTTCTTATGAAATGCCCTCATGATTCGAGTGTCAAACACATCAGAAATTATAGTATATATACATTTACATATGTATTTATTCCTTAAGTCTATTTGGGTTTCTTTAATGTTCCACCTTTAGTTTGTACATTCATGTTAACTTTTATATTTCATATTACCTATATGATAGTCTTATGTATAATATTTTATTTAATTAAATCTTATTTAATTAATTTAAATTAATTAACTCTTTAATTAATTTTATATTAGTATTCCAATACAACTTTTATGTTGGACTTATCTACTATAACCTTTATAGAGTAACATGCATATCTTATATATGTGTATTTTTATTTAATTAATTAACCTTTTATTAATTTATTAATTAACTTTTTTTAATTAAATTATATTAATTTCAAAAATTTATCTTATATACATGCATGCATGCTTATGTTATCTTAAACACTTTAAAATAACATAACATATATCAACATATATAATGCATGCTAGTATTAATTAATCAACTCATTTAATTCATTTATATTATTAATATTATTAATAATTTTAATTTCAAAATTAATATTTACACAGTTCAAACATTTTGAAATTTTTCATTACATTTTCAAACATTTTGAAAATTTATGTTATACTATACCCTTTTACAATAAACATGTTTTTATTTTAAATTTAACTTTTAAATTTAAAAACATGTTTTAATTTTCAAAACAATTTTGAAAATTAGCCCAAGGCCCAATTCAAATTGGGCCTTTTCTATTAGGGGCAACCTTTGGGCGCACATCACCTTTCAGCAAGGCAACCAGGTAGGACAGAGTACTTGATTACCCAATTCCAATCCTAGACATTACCTTCCTAAACACAGTACTAAGTGCGTAAGTTTAATTAGTTAGCCCTAATATGACTAATTTAGACTGTATAGTCTATTGAACTTTGATACCATTGAATGAACTCGACCAGCTCGTAGCGGAAGAAATGGGTGAATCTCAATTTTTTTAGCTATTTTGGATCTTTAGTGGACCTATGAAATCTAAATATACTTAGAACTTTCTAAATTTTTTTAAAATAAAATCGATATTTTATTTAATTTTATAAATAAAGTTTTACTTTAATTTAATGTGTATGTAAATTAGAGTATATCAAATATACTATTATGTACATATTTGTGTGTAACAGTAACTTATTAAATTTATCTAGAGAAGGAAACTTTTCATTTTCTATCTTTTAAATTATTCAATTAAGGCCGAGCATAAATTTACTTAGAGAATGAAACTTTTTATTTCCTTCCTCTTAAATTATTCAATTAATGATGAACATAAATTTTTATGAAGAGAGAATCCTTTCATTTCTCTCTCTTTAATTAAGTCGATTGATCATATAAATGTCATTAGTTAGCAACATATATATGGCATGAGTATAAGTATAAACAAATATGTTATCCTGTAATTTCTCTAAGTGCAACATGATAGGTGTTATTAATTGATGGCAAGGTGTAGAATAAAAAAAATTAAATGGATAACCAATCACATAAAGAAAAAATGGGAAATAAATAAAGGGCAACAACGATGATTGAATCAATTTCCCATTTCATAAACTTAATTAATGTAGCATATAAATGATAAATTATAGGCATCATAATATAAGGATATAAACAGAAGAAATAAATATATGTATCTATTATTGCCTCATTTAAATTGTTTCCTCCTTTTGGAAAGAAATCTAACCATACTTTGACAATATTAAATACATGTAATAAATTTTATATATGCAAACATACATATAAACTTAATTATGTGTATATAAAGTTAAATCAAATCTTTCTACTTGATAAAAATTAGAGATTTATAACAATCAATTCAAAAGTTGGTTTATTATTAAAACATTAATTGTATATGTGTAATATTCAATAAAATATCTCTAATTAATACAAATTAGAGACTATAGTAATAAAATTAAAATTTAGATTTATTGCCAAATCATCTTTCTTTCTTTTTTAATTTCTGAAATAATACAAACACAAAATACATACATGTAAACTTTCAAATCTAAAATTATATTTTGTTTATATGATTTAAAACATGAATCTTCGATAAAACGCTGTAATATTCATAAATAAATTCTAGCATAATTTGTTAAAGTAAAATTCAATCAAAACAATATGAACATACAAAATTTTAGATTTAAAGGATTATACTTTAAATTGAATGTTTACAATATAGATCTATAATAAAACATTGTATTAAAGCATATATAAATTTTAATTCTTATTTGAAAAAACAAGAACCCAATTGATAAATTGAACATACTAAATTTATGATTTGAAAATCAGACTTTAAATTAAATGTTTACAACATAGTTCCAAAACTAAACATTATATTTAAACATATATATATATATATGTTAGTTTTGATTTATTAAAGAAAAGACCAATTGATTCATTTAACAAACAATTCAATCTATACAAACAATTCTCAACTTAAATGAGATAGTGATAAGTACATACAAATTATAATGATCAAATTTCTCTTTCAACAAAAATTACGTCAAATATCATTATCTATTAGTGAAAAATATACCTTATTACCCAAAGCCTTGAAGCACATCTTGAAAATGGACTCCCCTTAGGATATTGCCTAGAAGTCACACCTTTTATTATGCTATCTCCTCAGATCTTCAAGATCCCCATCCTATCTTTGCAAGAGATGGATGAACGCTTTTGTTTTATTTAATTTTGATGTTTTCATATGGAGTTGAAAATTTTTTGGAATTTTTTTTGTTTTCTGCCATGAAAAGTTAGGAGGAGGGAAAGAAATAGACTGAATGAGAAAGAATAAATTGTACGTACAGAATGAATTAGAGAATTATTTTATTCAAAAGAGGGAAACCTTTTCCATTCTTTAATTAAAACTTCTCTAATTAATTCTCTTGATTAACTTTCTCTTTTCACTCCTATTTCGTTACATGGTATGGCTAAAAAAATTCGCCATCAAATGGCATAGATTCCATTAATTAACGCATGTGATTATCTTTTATTTAGTTACAATGATATCATATATCAATGCGCGTAAAGATAACTTTTATAAATGCATTCAAATAATTGCATATAACTACCAAACATCAAATAAATAAATAATAATTAATATTTCGCAAATACTAATTAATTTAATTATTTTACAACCTTTTATAAATTAATTAAATCATGTGGTTTTTCAAAGAATTCATCGTTATGGTTGTATGACTTAAAGGTGTAAGTTCAATCAATGATTAATATTGAACAATTCAAATATTAACGTTCACACGTCACTTAGAAGGTGGAGTGACATTTTGGCCGATCTCACTGCTTACACATCTTTTGGTAAAATCCAATTTTACTTATTATAAGCGGTACCTAATAGTGATAATCTACACCAATTCTCTTCGTCAAAACTATATTACTTTGGATTTACGAAATTTGGTAATGGTGAAAATTCCAGTATCATCGACGTTCAACTTTATAGTCCAAACACAAAGTCATTGGTTCAATAACAATAATTATTATTAACCAAAATGCTCCGGCCAGAGACTTTGACTTTGAGTTGACTTGAGTTGACCATAATACTAACCCCATATAACTGAGGAGACAAATCCTCTCTTGAATAGTGCTTCAATTTCAATACTTCCACTCGACCCAACTATAGTCACTCGATGGAACGCCATGCCATGATTGACTGTAATCAAAGCTGAGCTTTCATATTGAAGATCCAAAGTATTATCTAGTCGGGAGAACTGCATAAATTAGTCACATCGATATTTTCTGTTTTACCTTATTTATATTAACCAAAAGAAAACTATCGAGTGAGTCGCTCCATAGTTATCCAACAACTGTCAGTACGTAACCCCTAGGTGCCCCCAACAGTCATGTGCAATACACTGTCCAACATTTGAAGAACGTTACATACTTTAGTCTCAATGGATACACCGATCCAGTCCCGATACATCTTGACTAGGCACATTTAAAATGGTATATTTGTTTCATTGTGATAAATTACTCAGTGTTACAACACTTTCTAACTACTATCACAAAAATATACCGTTTATGAATTTTCTATTAAATGTACTTTTAACTAAACTAACTAATTAAAATAACCATATTATATCAACCATATAATAGAAAGAAACACTTTTATTGTGAACAAGATTGTTCAACGAGTTAGATATATGTAACAAATTACATAATTGCTCCTAGAGCATACACCTAACTCTATCAGTATATATAACCATCTAACAATATTCTTTCACTTTAAATATAATTCTAGGGTTTAAATTTTTTACTTACCAAAACATTATCTACTACAAACCTCAATACACTTCACATTTAATCATTATCTTTAAAACTATACTATAAAGATCTGACGATCCGCCTTTCATTCCATAGAAAGACGCATCATCATTAAGAAAGAAAGGGATAGAAAAGAGAGAAGATAGAGAAGAAAGAACTAGACAACATCAGAATCTCACAGCGGAACGAATAAAATATATTAATCGCATAATTATTACATAATATACGACATCTATTAGAGTTACACACCTTACACGTCACATGTTAGATAGTTATAAATACCTGTCTAGTCATTACAACTCAAGTTATAACACAGAGATACAGACACAAAAACTAGCATAGCAGAACCATAATATCTATATACGCTGAAGCCTCCTGTTCCAAATCTCCTCCAGAATTCATAAAAGCTAACCTGAGTCCCTTGGCTACTCGTAAAAATTTGAGTACCCAAGAGTTTAATAAAACAGAAAATAAACTCTGGGTCAGAAATGGGTCTGGTGTGAGAAAACGGGTTAAAGTTGCTTAACTTTGAAAATTATTTGAAAGAAAAGGTATCTCGTAAGACTTCCCACACATAAACATGGAAAAGTTTTTACCTTACGACAACGAAACATTTGATAGAAAATCCAGTGATATTATAATAGGGTCTAGGGTTTTCAAATAAACTAGAAAATAGCCGAAATTGTTACATTTATTAAATTCCAGCCTACATAAGTTTACAGTCAAGTCCGTGGGCACTTATTGGAGATTGGATTTCATACAATAGTAGGGCTACTGGGGTACCGCCCATCACAGTACCTGGCCTAGTTCAGAGTACCGAGGACCCACCCTAAATCCCCTGCAATAGAAGGCCAGAACCATCCCTTACTGGATAGTCCCGAACAAGACAACCCCATAGTTGGCGCGCGATTCCAACTACCCACTAAGCCGAATATAAAGGGACTTCTAGACAGAGGAAAATCTCATCCTAATTGGGTGCGTCCTACTTAGCCTTGCTGCACCTCCCCTGTTTTAGTCATTACCGGTTGATGAGTCTTGAGGCTGAGATTACCTTTTTAGGACACATCTATCTTAGAATGCTCATCGTCCTCCTGACGATGTTCTGAAAGCATTCAATCCATACAAGTTTGTTTCGGGTTCGAACGAAACCGAAGGCACTATCTCGTTATACTCATTTTGGAATCATCCTTAGAGTAATGACAATAGCCCTTGCACTCTGAATCTTCATCTCGAAATTAAAAGCACTATCTCCATTATACTCGTATTGGAATCATCCTCAGAGTTTTAACGACAAATAGTTCTTACTCTTCGAGTCTTCAACTTGACTTGAGATTTCACAACCTAACGTTTAATTTGGATCGATGTGGTTTTCAGATATCCAAATCTAGAAATCTGATCCCGATCTCACCAAATCCAAAACGCCATTTTAATGTCCAAGTTGTTAATGGTTTAACAATTTAATTTATATTCAGATAGATGATTCACAAAATCACAGATAGATAATCCATATCATCACAATTCATCCAAAATATCTCATATCACCAAGCAGCACATATCACATATCAGAGATATCATATAGTCCAAAACATCCAATACCATTCATCATTCATAAGTAAGATATTTAAGTTGAACAATTCCTAATTAATTTAATTAACCTCTAATTAAATTAATTACTAACTTTTTAATCACTTAGATTATCTTTATTCCCGCTGACTTGACATTAATTAATTAATTATAACCCAATTGATTAATTAATCGTTAATTATCCATCTTAATTAATCATTCTTGATTAATTATTCTTTAATTACATTGAGTAATTAACCTTTAATTAATTACAAAGATTAATTAGCCTTAACCATCAATTAACCTTTAATTACTCTCATTAATTAATTAATTATATTAATTAATGATCTTCTAATTACTTTCATTAATTAGTTACTCTTTTATACTTTTAACAAGTAATCTTTAATTAATCACATTCATTAATTAATCTTAATTAATCACATTCAGTAATTAATTATCCTCTAATTAAGTAACTAACCCCTTAATTAATTATATTAATTAATCCTTTACTAAGTAACTAATTCTTAATTATTTCCATTAAGTAATTATTCTTTACTTACTTCTATTAGTGATTTCCCTTTAATTAATTTCATTCACTAATTAGCCCCCAATTAATCACTTTAATTAATTATCCATTAATTACTTCACCAAGTAATTATACTTTATAAACTACATTAAGTAACTATACTTAATTCCACAAACGATTATCCTTAATTAATTAATCTAATTAATTCTTAATTAATCATCTCATAATCACTTGTTAATGATCTTTAAATTAATCAATCATCAACTATTCACTAATTATTTGTACTAAATAATTATACCTTGATTATTAACATCAATTAATCTTTATAAATTCTATAAAGTGATTAACTTTTAATTAATTTCACTAATTAATTATCTTTGATTAATCATGTGACGCCCCACCTCTATACCCACGCTAGCCAAGAACATTACGGTGTAATACTGTCAACTAGCACGGAGAATGAGGCTGTTGAAGAGCGACAATCCGTATAATTGCTTTGCGCGAGTACCGATATATCAGATAGTATAACATGCATGTCATTTCAAGAGGAAATCCGACATACCGATATAAACACAAAACTACTACACAGTGGCTATAATAATCTTCGGAAACAAATATAGAAATAAACATAACACAAATCAGTCACATATAATTCATATCACAAAGGCGGAAGAAGATATGAATATATAACTAACACATGAAAGTGTATATCGGAGTAGTGGTCAAAAAGATCCACAATAATACAAAAGAATAGCAACACGTGCTATACAAAAGAATACAACTATGAGTCTATATCCAGGTGTATACAACAAAATAAACTACTAATCTAAGTAGTTAGCCAAAAGTCAGAGTAATGATCCTGGGTGAGAAGTCAAGAAGAAGCACCTGTAACATATCGGTCTGACCCGAGTATTATTTAATAAGAAAATAATAAACGGATCAGTCTAGTTATAAATATCAGATCAAATGATATAGAATAAGAAATATGACTAAACGTATAATAATCAAAATGCCAAGCTGTGATAAATAAATAATTGAAAAATCAATAAGAGATTAATCAATATCGCAAGGATCTTCTCCAAGATAAAAAGGAATGTCATACTCCTAATTTCATTCACCAAGCCACAATAATTGAGAAATCAAATCAATAGAAATCAAGAAAATAGGTGAAGCATAAATTCCAGAATTCAACACACGAAATCCAAAAATCACAAGAAAAGGATGGCCAATCCATAAAAATGAGCCAGAGCTCCTCCTGACAGGGTATAGTCCCCCATTGCGAACATTGAGCCGAAGCTCCTCCTGGTGAGTCAAAACTCCTCTTGACAGGGTATAGTCCCCCATTGCGGACATTGAGCCGAAGCTCCTCCTGGTGAATCAAAACTCCTCCTGACAGGGTATAGTCCCCCATTGCGGACATTGAGCCGAAGCTCCTCCTGGTGAATCAAAACTCCTCCTGACAAAGTATAGTCCCCCATTGCGGACATTGAGCCGAAGCTCCTCCTGGTGAACCGAAGTTCCTCATGACAGGGTATAGTCCCCCATTGCGGACATTGAGCCGAAGCTCCTCCTGGTGAGTCAAAACTCAATAAAAACGACGTACAGTCCTCCGCGTGGACAAAGAGACATCGCACAATGCTAGTCTAAACCATAAAATGATCGTCATGATCACTGAGAAGTGTCAATTACAGTAAGCTAGTAAATATATGAGCTTAGCTTCATGTCCCATAACCACTAGCTTAACTTAAATATTTACAAACAAATTGTAGATCTCCACTAGAAAATTGTCACAAGAGATTCAATCAAACAAGTCCAAGAATTAACCGACGAAGTAAACGCAAGTGTTTCATACCACTTGTTTTACTAAGTCGTTTAATTAGATTTCTCATGCGAGTGAGGTAAAGGTTTGTATATACTAATAGATTGGAAATCGGTTTGAGAAAACGAGCTTTGTAATAAAATAGTATTGAAATCATTTGAAGAAAGAGTTTTGATATTTACTACTAGTATAGAAAACCTTTATATTTTTAAAGTGACAAATCACAAAGAAGATTGTAGGAACAATCAATCACTAAGATTCACATGCGAAGACGTGAATGAAAATCCAAAGAAATCGATACCGAATCCATTAAAGCGGATATATCCAAAATCCCAAAGAAAAGAAGTCATCAAGTCGATAATAAATGATAACAAAGAATAGGGAAATAGCACGAATCGATTAAATTTGGAAACCACGCAAAATAGGCGGAATAGGAAAAATAGCATCAGGTCGGTCGGCCGGCTGCAGAGCTCGGTCGACCGGACCAGAAAAACAGAAAAATGCTCGGGGTAGCAGGTCGGTCGACCGGACCCTGAGTTCGGTCGGCCGGACCTGTAACCTGCACTTCCTAACAGAGGCTGGGAAGTGCTCGGGGTAGCAGGTCGGTCGACCGGACCTGTAGCCAGCACCCCCCAAACCAATCAATGAATGCCAGACTCTTCCATATTGCTACGGTCGAGCATCGGCACTAAGGGTTTACGCCAATCGACTACCCGGCTATATAATCTCTTGAGTTCATCACCAAAAACATGATCAAAACATCAAAGTTATGATTTTTAAAGGATTGAACCCAAAACACCAAAAATTGGAATATTCACAAAATCAATCCAAACCAAAAGCAAATGCACACGAATAAGTGTTAGGAATTCATACCTAACAATCGGAGATAGTTATAGACTAAGATGTGAGATAAAAATCTCACCTTTGAACCCAAACGATTGAAAGAGAGGCTTAGAAGCAAAGGAGAATCAACCACTCTTCAAATCCAACTCAAGAAGCTTGATTCTAAGCTTTAAAAGAAGAACATTCCCAAAGTTAGGTTTAGGAATTTCTGAAATTGATAAGAGAATGAGTTGGAGAAGAAGAAGAGAAGCTTACCAGTGGGTTCTTCTATTAGTTTGGAGCTAGAGTTTGATTTGCTAAAGAAAACTAGGGCTTGGAGTTTTAATTTCTCATTCCACTCTCCATTGTTATAAAAGCTTGAGTAAAAGGAAAACAGAAAGGGAGTGAATGAAGAGGAGAGGGTTGGAACTGAGTTAAATGGGGTTAATGGGCTCAGCCCAAACCAAAGCCCTAAGTGAAAGGTCAAAATTCTACTATCTCCAAACATATCGAAGTTTATACTCAAAAAGGTCGCAAACGTCATTTTGAACTCAATGGGGGTGGTCCCGAGTCCTAATTCGACCGTATGCAAAAAGTAGCTTTTCGTACTAAATTCCGAGTATCGATAAAATATTTAAATAAAATATTTAAATATACAATTGATAAATATGTGGGTTGTTACAGACTCCCCTCCTTAAAGAAATAGCGTCCTCGCAATACTTAAGCAGAAAATAAAAAGTAACAACCATAGAAGCATATCAACACAAAAGAAAATTTGAAATAGGAAGTTCACCATATGGAGCATGAAGAGTAAGCCTGAACGGGATCGCTCGATGAATTCTCTGGATTCCCAAGAGCAATCCTTAGGATTTGAGAACCATTGAACTCTCACAAGAAGAACATCTTTATTCCGAAGGCGCTCAACCTCCGAAGTAATGATGCGAATGGAATGTTGCTCATAAGTCAAAACTGGTGAGACTTCAATTTCATCAATAACACTGGCTCGAGAATAAAAATAGGAAACCTAAAAGCATTTCCATAGTTAAAAGACGTAGAAAACGTCAAGAATAGCAGAAAATTGAGCCAGTGCAACGGCGTAGTACAAAAACGGTACGTCCAATGAACCGAACACCATAAAAGAACATCGGACACTAGCCCATAAAAGGAATGAGATAAAGCTCAATAAAACGAAGTATATCAAAACGTCCGATGAAATTAATAAAAAGATAATTTCATTCAGACATCATCAAAGAATCAACCACTTGTTGCTTACGACAAAGCGCATTGGCAACACGATTTCCCTTCCGGGAATAAAAAGAATATCAAGATCACAAGATGCCAGGAACTCGAGTTAACATGAAGTTCCTTATGAGAAAATAAATATTCCAAAGATTTATGATCGTGGTGGAGAACAAATTTCTCCCCAAAAAATGATGATGCCAAATTTTTAAAAGTAAAAACAATAGCCGCGAGCACTAGATCATGAGTGGCATATCTAGTCTCGATAAGCTATAATGATTTAGAAGCACAAGTGATAGCACGTTCTCCTTTGAAAGAGAACGGCATCCAAACCAATACGACTAGTATCGGTACAAATAGCAAAGTCTTGGTTCCCTTCGGAAAACACAAGAATAAGAGTATCGGAAAAGAATTCTTTCAAATAATCTTCTTTCCCAAAAACTAAAGCTTTCAAAATTACAATTAACTTATGTAAAAATCTTACTAGAAAATTTTACTTATTTGAAGTGAATTTTACCGTGTTTGATTGTCTCATCAAAGCGTTTAGGAAATTCCTATCGATAACGTTGATCAAGCGCATCGACCAAAATTCTTAAAGCACTCAACGGGCAATAAAATCACAAAATCGTCTTCTAGATAATAAACATGTTTCTTAAAAACTTTTAAGAATATTATTCGTTCGTTTCAAGAACAAAATCTAATTTTACTTATAAATAAATCTTATGGAAAATATTTGCAAAATTTTAAATTACTATTTTCATCCAAAATCAATAAATACAAGAATGGTCTCATCGAAATATTCATAGAATATTCGATTTATAAAATGGATGAAATAAGCTGGATAAACCGAATGACATAATAATTCATTCATAGGAATCATAACAAGTGCGGAATGTGGTAAGTGGAATGCTAACTTCCGCAACTCGTAGCAAATGAAAACCGGTGGTAAGTTCAAACTGAAAAGACCTTAGCACCACACAAAAGATTACGTAGGTGATAATCCTAAGACAAGCTCAAAAATACCAGAAAATTTCTCAAACTACATGAATGAGAGAAATAACACTTTCCTTATAAGTGGGCTTAAGGAATAAAATGATTCCACCAAAAATTTGAGATCGGAATCACAAAGAAAAATAGAAATATGCTTAACAGATAGAAAATGTTGAAGATGAATAGTCCACTCGAAAAATAGGATATGGGCTTCACAATGATTAAGCCGATCCTTTCAAAAAAATCAATTCCGAAGCCTAAGTAATTTCGGCTCGAAAAGAAAAATCTCATAAAATAATTTCGACATCAATAAAAAGCAAATTGAGTGTTGCGGATCCACCAACCGGATTCGCAACTCTCAAAGAAGTCATCAAGCCCAAAATATTTTCAAAGAAAAAGAATCAACAAGTTCTTTTGATATAAAATAGTGAGATGGAACCCATATCAAAAAGAACTCGAATAAGAAGATCACGAAATAAAATAACGCCATCAAGGACGGAATGTAAAATACCTTGACTAAGAGAAGAGTTGCTAGGGGCTTGCAGCTTTCCTTCTCTCTTGCTTTGACGCTTGGGACACGAAGATATATAATGATCCGCACTTTTGCAATAGCGACAAGAAATAGGCCTTGGACACCTATTTATATAGTGGTCCCTAGAGCCACAATTGTAGCATTCTCCGCGATTAGGGATGGGAGTATTTGCTATAGAAGTCTCTTGCTTCGCCCTCTTGTTAGGATTAGGACTTTCGAACTTAATAAAGGGATGCCTCTTCTTGTTGTTGTTGGAGTTTGGTTTGGCACTCCCAACCTCGACATCACTTTCTCTATCGGCCTCTTCAAGACGAAGAGCGATATCAATAAGCTGATCAAATGAAACCTCAAGTTTCAGGAGTAATGGCTTCTTAAGATTCTTATTCAAGCCATAGACGAATCTCTGATTTTTCTTCATTGGGGTGTTAATGTATTCAACCCCGTATTTGGACAGAGATTCGAAAGATGCGACATAGTATGTCACAGAAGATTCACTTTGAACAAGGTCAATAAAACGCCGGGCCAAAGTTACTTTTTCAGCCTCCGGCACAAATTTCAATTCGTATCTTTCCCGGAATTGCTCCCAAGTGAGATCCGCTTCAATGATTTCAGAAATTAAAAGCTCATACCAATCTAATGCTCTTTCTTGGAGCATGCTAGAAGCCACTTGGACTCGATGTAGATCAATAAGGTTCATGCGAGAAAAGATACGATCGCATGATTTGAGCCAAGCTTGAATTTCTATAACACTCTCGGATCCCTTGAATGGCCTTCCACCTAAATCGGTATAGTCTCTGCACAAGCGTGCAAAACCGGATCTAGGATGGGTAGGTTCTGGATTGGGACCGGCTGCTTGAGCGTTCTTTACTAGATCAAGAAGCTGCTGGGCAGACATAAAAACTCCATCTTGGGGAGTAGCACTAGATTGACCGGCACTGGGACGGCCTGGTCTAACCATTTCTCTTCCTTTGGAAAGAAAGAAAGAAGAGGAAAAAGTTATTCTCAAAATATGTATCAAGAAACCTTGATAGATAAAACAAGGAATCATAAAGAAAATAGGATGAATCGGTCCAAAGACTCGAATTAAATCCTAAGGCACAACTCCTAAGAAAGACTTAGGACATGATCCTTGTTAGATTATTCTACATTGTTCCGAAGTTTGGCTCTGATACCAAGCTGTGACGCCCCACCTCTATACCCATGCTAGCCAATAACATTACGATGTAATGCTGTCAACTAGCACGGAGAATGAGGCTGTTGAGGAGTGACCATCCGTATAATTGCTTTGTGCGAGTACCGATATGTCAGATAGTATAACATGCATTTCATTTCAAGAGGAAATCCGACATACCGATATAAACACAAAACTACTACACAGTGGCTATAAAAATCTTCGGAAACAAATATAGAAATAAACATAACACAAACTAGTCACAGATAATTCATATCACAAAGGCGGAAGAAGATATGAATATATAACTAACACATGAAAGTGTATATCAGAGTAGTGGTCAAAAGATCCACAATAATACAAAAGAATAGCAATACGTGCTATACAAAAGGATACAACTATGAGTCTATATCTCAAGTGTATACAACAAAATAAACTACTAATCTAAGTAGTTAGCCAAAAGTCAGAGTAATGATCCTGGGTGAGAAGTCAAGCAGAAGCACCTGTAACATCTCGGTCTAACCCGAGTATTATTTAATAAGAAAATAATAAATGGATCAGTCTAGCTATAAATATCAGATGAAATGATATAGAATAAGAAATATGACTAAACGTATAATAATCACAATGCCAAGCTGTGATAAATAAATAATTGAAAAATCAATAATAGATTAATTAATATCGCAAGGATCTTCTCCAAGATAAAAAGGAATGTCATACTCCTAATTTCATTCACCAAGCCACAATAATTGAGAAATCAAATCAATAGAAATCACGAAAATATGTGAAGCATAAATTCCAGAATTCAACACATGAAATCCATAAATCACAAGAAAAGGATGGCCAATCCATAAAAATGAGCCAGAGCTCCTCCTGACAGGGTATAGTCCCCCATTGCGGACATTGAGCCGAAGCTCCTCCTAGTGAGTCAAAACTCCTCCTGACAGGGCATAGTCCCCCATTGCGGACATTGAGCCGAAGCTCCTCCTGGTGAATCAAAACTCCTCCTGACAGGGTATAGTCCCCCATTGCGGAAATTGAGCCGAAGCTCCTCCTGGTGAACCGAAGTTCCTCATGACAGGGTATAGTCCCCCATTGCGGACATTGAGCCGAAGCTCCTCCTGGTGAGTCAAAACTCAATAAAAACGACGTACAGTCCTCCGCGTGGACAAAGAGACATCGCACAATGCTAGTCTAAACCATAAAATGATCGTCATGATCACCGAGAAGTGTCAATTACAGTAAGCTAGTAAATATATGAGCTTAGCTTCATGTCCCATAACCACTAGCTTAACTTAAATATTTACAAACAAATTGTAGATCTCCACTAGAAAATTGTCACAAGAGATTCAATCGAACAAGTCCAAGAATTAACCGACGAAGTAAACACAAGCGTTTCATACCACTTGTTTTACTAAGTCGTTTAATTAGATTTCTCATGCGAGTGAGGTAAAGGTTTGTATATACTAATAGATTGGAAATCGGTTTGAGAAAACGAGCTTTGTAATAAAATAGTGTTGAAATCATTTGAAGAAAGAGTTTTGATATTTACTACTAGTATAGAAAACCTTTATATTTTTAAAGTGACAAATCACAAAGAAGATTGTAGGAACAATCAATCACTAAGATTCACATGCGAAGACGTGAATGAAAATCCAAAGAAATCGATACCGAATCCATCAAAGTGGATATATCCAAAATCCCAATTAAAAGAAGTCATCAAGTCGATAATAAATGATAACAAAGAATAGGGAAATAACAAGAATCGATTAAATTTGGAAACCACGCAAAAATAGGCGAAATAGGCAAAATAGCATCAGGTCGTCGGCCGGCTGCAGAGCTCGGTCGACCGGACCAGAAAAACAGAAATGCTCGGGGTAGCAGGTCGGTCGACCGGACCCTGAGTTCGGTCGGCCGGACCTGTAACCTGCACTTCCTAAAGAGGCTGGGAAGTGCTCGAGGTAGCAGGTCGGTCGACCGGACCCTGAGTTCGGTCGGCCGGACCTGTAGCCAGCACCCCCCAAGCCAATCAATGAATGCCAAACTCTTCCATATTGCTATCGGTCGAGCATCCGCACTAAGGGTTTACGCCAATCGACTACCCGGCCATATAAGCTCTTGAGTTCATCACCAAAAGCATGATCAAAACATCAAAGTTATGATTTTTAAAGAATTGAACCCAAAAGACCAAAAATTGGAATATTCACAAAATCAATCCAAACCAAAAGAAAATGCACACGAATAAGTGTTAGGAATTCATACCTAACAATCGGAGATAGTTATAGACTAAGATGTGAGATAAAAATCTCACCTTTGAACCCAAACGATTGAAAGAGAGGCTTAGAAGCAAAGGAGAATCAACCACTCTTCAAATCCAACTCAAGAAGCTTGATTCTAAGCTTTAAAAGAAGAACATTCCCAAAGTTAGGTTTAGGAATTTCTAAAATTGATAAGAGAATGAGTTGCAGAAGAAGAAGAGAAGCTTACCAATGGGTTCTTCTATTAGTTTGGAGCTAGAGTTTGATTTGCTAAAGAAAACTAGGGCTTGGAGTTTTAATTTCTCATTCCACTCTCCATTGTTATAAAAGCTTGAGTAACAAGAAAATAGAAAGGAAGTGAATGAAGAGGAGAGGGTTGGAACTGAGTTAAGTGGGGTTAATGGGCTCAGCCCAAACCAAAGCCCTAAGTGAAAAAGGTCAAAATTCTACTATCTCCAAACATATCGAAGTTTATACTCAAAAAGGTAGCAAGCGTCATTTTGAACTCAATGGGGGTGGTCCCGAGTCCTAATTCGACCGTATGCAAAAAGTAGCTTTTCGGACTAAATTCCGAGTATCGATAAAATATTTAAATAAAATATTTAAATATACAATTGATAAATATGCGGGTTGTTATAAATCACAACTCTAATTAATTAAAGATAAATATATAACTTAATTACATCATTAAACTTCATTACAAAAACATTTTAGGAATCAACTATAATTAAAAATATATGACTTATTTTAAAACAAAACAATTTAAACATTAAATTTTATCATTTAAAATCTTTTTAAAATTTGTTCAAACTTATTTAATAGATTAAATAAGTACTTATTCCTTTGAAAATTTAATTATTTTAAATATACCTTTAAAACTTGGTATTCACATTTACTTTTATGTGTTTAAACTTGATTAAATCCTTTACAAATCTTAGTTAAAAACATTCACCTTATTTTTTTCCTTTAACTTGATTAAGAATTTACTTGCTTAAAATTTTGATCAAGCCTCCATTGAAAACTAGTTTCAAAATATACTTTTACATTTTAAATTCTAGCCACGATTCTTCTTTTAAATTTAAAATCTATACATGCTTTCTTATTAAATTTAAAATCTAGAAAATTATACAAAAAATCCCAAGCCTCAAGACTAAAACCCCGAACATCTACCCGAGTAATTCGCAACCCACAAAGCTTCGAGTCAAACCCATATTATCCTCGAGACAAAACCCGGGTATAAGTCTTCTTCCCCAAATCTTAACAAAACCAGGTATTCGAACGTGCACAGTGCACATGCACGGTGACTCCACGTCGCTCTGATCAAATATGCCGGCCTCGACACATCACCGATGATCCCCACTAACTCCCTAACCACCTAGATCGTCAATTACGTAAGAAAAACAAAATCGAACCCTTCATTCCAAATATATGAATGTAGCCCGATCGGAATCCTACCATTGTCGACGAACTCATCCGCGATAAACATCGCCAACCTCACCAGAGAGTCGCCTCGACCTCCAGCACCGATCCCCCACCTCGAGATCACCTCTGATTCACCACAGCCATTGCCATCGCATCAAATACACGGCCTACCCAATTCGAAGGCAAAACCCTACTTCGTCGATTCTTGACCATCACAACCATCAATAAATACCCTCAACATTTTCCCATAGTCGACAACCCTAAAGCCATCTTCGACCATAATCCTGGGCCTCAAATCGTCCATGATCACCGATAATCAACAAAATACCCAAAACTGTTCAACTAAGCATGTCTCGATTTATATAACACTAAAAATCATGATTTTAGTGTCTAAATTCATCATTTTCTAAGGTCATTCTAGTTCTGAAATCCAATTCAGAATTTAAGATGATGGATTTTTAAGTCATATTTGGATCATCTCGGTATATTTATATTTCTGTAAAAATTTCTAGATATAAAATCTTTAAACTATTTTTAAAATTGATATTACACTGTAATGATCATCTTTCATTCAAACATCAAGGTTTGAATCTGATTGTAGAGGGAGATATGAATTTTCAAATGAAAAAATGGAGCCTGAGAAATCAACAGAGAAGTGTATGTATGCATATATAGATTCACAGAGACATTCACATCCATATACAGGGAAGCTCAGTCACATTCCAGAAAACGTATATGCAAACATAAATTCAATATTTCCATATAGATTTGTCACATGAGATTGATTAAAACTGTTTCTAAAGGGGAAAAGGTTTGCTCGCCTTTTAAAAGATCAGAGGGGCCGATTTCTTGTTCCAGGCTTTAATTTCTTAGATCTGGAATAGTTACACTTGTTTTGAATTTGATTCTGAATTGCTGAGTTGATTCCTACAGCTTGATGATGAGTTAAAATCTTAAAATACTTGTTGTTGATCAGGTTTCTTTTGATTTATTTTTATTTTAGTTATAGGAAGAAAAAGAGAAAATATTTGAACTATAAACTTTTGAACTGAAAACAATAACCAGATTTTTCTTCTAAAACTTATTTATTTAATTTAATTTTTAGAGAGAAATGAATCTTGCCACTTGTTAGTTTAAGTTATCCATGCTTAACAAATGTAAATGCATGATCTTTATTTCTTACGAATGTTAATTACAAGGATTTTTATGTCTAAACCCTTATCTAAAAATCTCTTATGCCTTTTTATTTATGCAAATAGGAATTTATGTTTATATTTATTAATATATACTTATGTTTTTAAATAAATTAATATATTATACGTTTTCAAACTATTTTTAGTTCATAAGATATTTAAAAAGAAAGTAAAATTAAACCTTTATATATATATTTATAGATCATTTTAGTTTAAGTAAAATAAAATTTTATAAAATCTTATTCAAACTAAAACTGTTATACTTTTTAGATAAATAAACATTTTCTTTAAGTGTTTTGAAAATAATGATAAACTTTTAAATATCTTTTGAAAAGTGTTATTATTGAATTTAACATAGTTTCCAAATCACAATGTATACATACATACATACATACGTATATATGTATGTATGTATGTATATAATTTGAAAACATATTTTTATTTATTACATTCAAATCAAAGCCCTTTCTATTTACAATATATATATACACACATTATGAATAGAAAATATTTTAATATAGTTTTGAAAATTATTATATTGAATTTTAAAACATAACTTCAAATCACAACATATACGTCCATATATATTACAATTTGAAAACATATCTTTTATTAAAACCAAAACTTCCTATTTACAATATATATACATATATGTATTATAAATAGAATACATTTTTATTAGCTTGGAAAAAAAATAAATTTTATCAATTAAATAATTATTAGCTCTGAAAAGAATAAACTTGCCCATTTAAAATAGTTATAAAAGAAAATTATCGAACCAATTTAATTATCAATAAAGATTATTAAATTGATATTGCCCAAAATTCTGGGTCCTCACCTTCCTCCCCCCTTAAAAGTATTTCATCCCCGAAATTTAAAAGAAAAGAAAATTTAATAATCCGGCAAAGCTTTTAATTTTTAAACAGTAAAGCACACATCAACCATAAACTAACAATCATAGCAGCCAATATAATCAAGCAACAAACGTAACTAACTATTCTGACACAAATCAGGATAGACTATTTAGAGTTTCCCAAATACAATCACTGGGATCCTTGCTCTATTAAATCTAAACTGGCTACACCGCTATGATCCTGAGCTCCTTCTTACCTCGATCTACAATCTGAATAAGATATTAGACCACAATCAAGTCTTGCTCAACTTCCAAATCCTAAACTATTGATTCCACAACCAGTGATGGATCTTACACATACTCCCTCAGAGATACATGAAATACATTGAATCCCAGCCATTCAAAATGGCAATTTAATTCTATAGACCAAAGAACTTATCCTCTCGAGAACACTGTGAAGGTCCAATACACTTTTGAGCTAGCTTTCCAATCTTACCAAATCTTATTGCTCCTTTGATTGGAGTAACCTTTTAAAATACCAAATTTCCAACTTCGAATTCTAAATTCCATCAACTCTTAACTGTAAAACTCTTTTGACAATCCTGGGCTGCCGACATCCTTCCTTGAATCAGCACAATCTTTGCAGATGTCTCCCGAAATAAAACTGGACCAAGAACAAGACGATCTCCAAATTTCACTCAACAAGATGGTCCTTCCCAGATCCGATGAAATCCAGCACACAAGCTCTACTCCACAAACATTAGAAGACTTTGAACTTACTTTTCCTATCTGGAATAGCCAGAACAGGTGCACTCACAACCTTGCCTTCAGATCTTGAAAAACTCCTTCACACTTAGGGGTCCACATAAACTTCCTGTAGTAACCCTCTATTCCAAGAAAACTGCAACTTCCAGTTGCATTCACTCTAGAACAGCTGCTACCTCACTTCTGCTGCACAACTCTGTTAAGAGAAGATGAAAATGCTGATGATGAACACGAGCACAAACTTGATCCACACATCCTGAAAATATGGTTCATCATATCCATAAAAGAGAAAACACAGAAGTTCCATGAAATCCAGAGCTGCTTCACCAAATCCTCTCTCTAGGTGCAATCCTCCTACTTAGCTGAACCACTGGCATCACTCCTGGAACCAAGTCGATATGAAAAATCAATCCCCATATGCTAAGGCAAACTTTGAATTCTACGAAGATATCTGGTAAAATCTCTGACAACTTCAATAACTCCTACTTCTTCTTGAGATGCCTCGATCCCATGCAAAAGATTACCCAAGAGAACATTCAACTATCGCAAGTGACTTTTGCGATCTACCCAGCCTAATTTCCAAAGATATTGTTCTCTCTTCACAAATCAGAACAACTTATGCTTAAACAATCCATTCAAAATAGGGTCAAATCCCTCAAGAACACCTCTCTAATCAGAAGAAGCTGACGGTCCACTCTGCTACTTCTGAACTCCACCTCTAGGAAACTGCTTAGCTAAAGACATTCCTACTGGCACATAAAACACTTCCGAGCTACACTACTGCCACAGATGCCAAAGATTTCTTATCCATAAGCTCTTCAATCCTCAAAGCCATATCAACCAATTTCACAAAGAGCCTTTGAGACGTTAGACATCTTCTCAAGAAACTCGGGCCTCAACCCAAACACAAACACCCATGCTGAACTTAGACTCATCATCGATGCAAACAAACTCCCTTGCCTGAGATCCAGAAAATCCTTATGCAGTCGAGTCTTCTCTGCGGCAGGTATCAACTACTTCTTAAAATTTCCCTAAACTTGCTCCAGTAGAAAACACCTTCGGGAACATCTATGGTCACTGCGTCTCACCACGTAGCTACTCCTTTCTGAAGTTGCCAAAATGCTATCACTCGCTTCTGCACATCCAACAGATCCAAACTCTTGAAAATCCGCTCACCCGAGCGCAACCAAACTTGCATTTCAAGGATGGACTCCGTTTCTGGAAAAGAATTTCCTTCGAGATTGGTGAAATCCTTACACCAAGCTGCAAAGCTTACTCGAGGCGGTATTAGGTCTACAGCCTCGACAGATGCTCTTCCAACCTCAACACCAAGGCCTCTTCTATTTGTGGTAGTCGTGCTACATACACCACTACTCCATCTACCTTTAGAACTTATGTTGGAAAACCTGGACAGGTAACCAAACAGATTAGGGGTGTGTGTGTGTAAATTACAAGTACGCTCTCTCAAGATAGGAATCACTCTAAAGCCTAGGTATTCACTCAACCTAGAGCTCTGATACCATTGTAATGGTCTAGGATTTTCAACCATCGACAGCGGCCACTCTCCGCCGTGGCATACAGTGATACGTCAAATTTGCTTTTATAGCCAGCCTCTCGACTCCCAAACCAACCTAAGGCCTTATACTACCTCTCAGGGCATGTAGGGGTAAGAGTCTCCTGCCCGTCACCAAACACGAAGCGAGAACCGCCTATCATGTTGTATTGAAGCAAATCCGATCTCGGTCTCACCAAAATCCAAAACGCCATTTTAATGTCCAAGTTTTTAAAGGTTTAACAATTTAATTTATATTCCGATAGATGATTCACAATATCAAGCTAGATAATCCATATCATCACAATTCATCCAAAATATCTCATATCACCGAGCAGCACATATCACATATTAGAGATATCACATAATCCAAAACATCCAATATCATTCATAAGCAAGATATTTAAGTTGAACAATTCCTAATTGATTTAATTAACCTCCAATTAAATTAATTACTTACTTTTCAATCACTTAGATTATCTTTAATCCTGCTTACTTAACATTAATTAATTAATTATAACCCAATTAATTAATTAATTGTTGATTATCCATCTAAATTAATCGTTCCTGATTAATTATTCTTTAATTACATTGAATAATTAAACTTTAATTAATTACAAAGATTAATTAGCCTGAACCATTAATTAACCTTTAATTACTCTCATTAATTAATTACATTGATTAATGATCTTCTAATTACTTTGATTAATTATTTACTCTTTTTATTTAATTACTTCTAACAAGTAATCTTTAATTAATCACATTCATTAATTAATCTTAATTAATCACATTCAGTAATTAATTATTCTATAATTAATTAACTAACCCGTTAATTAATTATATTAATTAATCCTTTACTAAGTAATTAATTCTTAGTTATTTCCATTAAGTAATTATTCTTTAATTACTTCTATAAGTGATTTCCCTTTAATTAATTTCATTCAGTAATTAGCCCCCAATTAATCACTTTCAATAATTATCCATTAATTACTTCACCAAGTAACTATACTTTATAAACTACATTAAGTAATTATACTTAACAATTCCACAAATGATTATCCTTAATTAATTGATCTAATTAATTATCTTAAATTAATTATCTTAATTAATCATCTTATAATCACTAGTTAATGATCTTTAAATTAATCAATCATTAACTATTCACTAATTATTTGTACTAAATAGTTATACCTTGATTATTAACATCAATTAATCTTAATAATTTTATAAAGTGATTAACTTTTAATTAATTTTACTAATTAATTATCTTTAATTAATCACAACTCTAATTAATTAAAGATAAATATATAACTTAATAACATCATTAAACTTTATTAAAAAAACATTTTAGGAATCAATTATAATTAAAAATATATGACTTATTTTAAAACAAAACAATTTAAGCATTAAATTTTATCATTTAAAATCTTTTAAAAACTTATTCAAACTTATTTAATAAATTAAATAAGTACTTATTCCTTTGAAAACTTAATTATTTTAAATATACCTATAAAACTTGGTATTCACATTTACTTTTGTGTGTTTAAACTTGATTAAATCCTTTACAAATCTTTGTTAAAAACATTCACCTTATTTTTTTTCCTTCAACTTGATTTAGAATTTACTTTGCTTAAAAATTTGATCAAGCTTCCATTGAAAACTGGTTTCAAAATTTACTTTTACATTTTAAATTCTATCCACGATTCTTCTTTTAAATTTAAAATCTATACATGCTTTCTTATTAAATTTAAAATCTGGAAAATTATTCAAACAATCCCAAGCCTCAAGAGTAAAATCCCGAACATCTACCCGAGCAATTCGCAACCCACAAAGCTTCGAGTCAAACCCATATTATCCTCGAGACAAAATCCGGGTACAAGCCTTCTTCCTTAAAACATAACAAACCCAAATATTCAAACGTGCACAGTGCACGTGCACGGCGACTCCACGTCGCTCCGATCCACTACGCTGGCCTCAACACATCACCAATGATCCCCACTAACCTCCTGACCACCTAGATCGGCGATTAAGAAAGCAAAACAAAATTGAACCCTTCATTCCAAATATCCGAAACTAGCCCCATCTGAATCCTACCATTGCCGACGAACTCATCCCTGATAAACCTCGCCGAGCTCACCAGAGAGTCGCCTCGACCTCCAGTACCGATCCCCTACCTCGCGATAACCTCTGATTCACCATGGTCGTCGCCATCGCCTCGAATACAAGGCCTACCCAATTCAACGTCAAAACCCTACTTCGTCGATTCCTGATGTGACACCCCACCTCTATACCCACGCTAGCCAAGAACACTACGGTGTAGTGTTGTCAACTAGCATGGAGAATAAGGCTGTTGAGGAGCGACCATCCATGTGATTTCTTATCACACGGTGGCTATAAATAATCTTCGGAAACAAACATAGAAATATGCCTAACACAAATCAGTCACAGACATCCATATCACAAAGGCGGAAGAAGATATGAATATACAACTAACACATGAAAGTGTACATCAGAGTAGTGGTCAAAAAGATCCACAATAATACAAAAGAATAGCAACACGTGCTATACAAAAGAATACATCTATGAGTCTATATTTCAAGTGTATACGACAAAAACTGCTAATCTAAAAGGTCAGCCAAAAGTCAGAGTAGTAAATCCCTGGGGGAGAAGTCAAGCAGAAGCACCTGTAACATCTCGGTCTGACCCGAGTATTATTTATAAGAAAATAATAAACGGATCAGTCTAGCTATAAATATCAGATAACATGATATAAACAATAGATATGGCAAGAACATATAGTAACCATAAAGACATACTATGATAAGCATGTAAATGAAGATCATCCAGAGATCAAATAATATCAAAAGAATCTTCTAAAAGATCCAAATTCACCTAAACATAAAAGTTGGAAAATCATAACAATGAAAGTCATGAAAATAGGTGAAGCACAAATTCCAGAAGACTACACAAGAAATCCAGAAATTACAATATAGGAGCATGAAAACTCACAAAATGGGAGCATGAAAACTCACCTACACGTGTAACACAAAGCGAGAAGCTATCTCACGGTTGCAAGCCATTAATTTTGACACACGAATGGCCCGAAGACCGTGGGGCGCTCCCCCACATATGTGATGGCGAAACATCACACAAATGCGATGGCAAAACATCACAAGAGCGGGGTCTAGTCTCCCTCGCAGACAAAGAGACATCGCACAGTTGCTAGTCTAAAACACAAAAATGATCGTCATGATCATCAAGAAGTGCCAATTACACTAAGTTAGTAAATATAAAAGTTTAGCTTCATGTCCCATAACCACTTGCTTAACTCAAATATTTACTAACAAACTGTAGATCTCCACTAGAAAATTGTCAAAAGAGATTCAATCGAACAAGTCCAAGAGTTAACCGACGAAGTAAACGCAAGCGTTTCATACCACTTGTTTTACTAAGTCGTTTAATTAGATTTCTCATACGAGTGAGGTAAAGGTTTGTATATACTAATAGATTGGAAAACGGGTTAAGAAAAGAGCTTTGTTATTAAAAATAGAGTTGAAATCCTTTTATTGAAAGAGTTGTGATATTTACTACTAGTTTAGAAACCTTTATATTTTAAAGTGACCAATCACAGAAGCGATTGTAGAAACAATCAATCACAAAGATCACATTCGGAGATGTGATAAAAATCCAAGGAAATCAGCGCAGCAAGTTCTGTTGAATGTTTTTCATATAAGATCCCCTACGGAGGGGGGGTCCAGGGGGGTGGCAACCCCCAAGGTGGGGCTGCGGGGGCAACGCCACCGCTACGGGATTCAACCTGCCCGGTCAGGTCGCGGGGGTCCAGGGGGCAGCCCCCTCGGCGGGGTGCGGGGCAGCGCCCCGTCCAAAATGGTACGACCTAATGGTTGCGACCTAGGGGTCTAAGGGGTCAAGCGACTTAGTGGTTGCGACCTAGAGGTGTTCGCGACCTAACGATGACTCGCGACCCAACATGGCCGACCTAACAGAGGTTGCGACCTAAGGTATTTGCGACTTAGGGATGACTCGCGACCCAACATGGCCGACCTAACAGAGGTTGCGACCTAAGGTATTCGCGACTTAGGGACAGAAGCAGGACCGAGCGACCTACGACCTAGGTGACTTACGACCTACGACCTAAGGCTCGCGCGACCTAGTGAAATAGCAGTATTAGGTCGGAGACGACCTACGACTTAAGGCTCGCGTGACCTAGTGAAATAGCAGTATTAGGTCGGAGACGACCTACAACTTAAGGCCATACGACCTACGACTTAAGGCCATACGACCTACGACTTAAGGCCGAACGACCTAACACCGAACAAGCATTTAGATGGCCCAGCGACCTATGGTACTAACTCGCGAGCGACCTAACGAGTTAACTCGTGTGCGACCTAATTCCGAAGTGCCAATTCTTCCAGAACGACCTAACGTTAACTCGTAAGCGACCTACGACCTATGGACGAGCGACCTAACTCCGAACGAGCTAAAAATGGCTAGAACGACCTAGTAGCAGTTTTTCACCAAAATCACTAAAATTTGGAGTTTTTCGCCAATCCAATCCAAACCAAATGCAAATGTGCATACTAAAGTGATAGGGAATCATTCCCAACAGTCCAATATAGATATAGACTAGAGTTGTAGGATAAAAATCTCACCTTTGCACTAAAATTTATGAAGATGAAGCTTGAAAGCAAGGAGAAGCAATCCAAAGCTTGAATCCAATATCTTCTACTTGAATTTGGAGTTGAATGTTGGATTTGCAATTGAATTTGTGCTTGGAGTTTTAATTTCCCATTCTCTTCACCATTAATGCCAAAGCTTGAGTTAGTTAGGAAATTTATGAAGAGTGAGGAGAAGGGGGTTGGAACTTGGGCTTAATAGCCTAAACTAACCCAAAGTCCAAAGAGGGAAAAGTTAGTGAAATTTCACTAATTCCAAACCTATCGATGTTTATACTTAAAAAATTGTAAACGGCATTTCGAACTCAATGGAAGTGGTCTCGAGTCCTAATTTGACCGTTTGCAAAAAGTATCTTTTCGGACCAAAATCCGATTAACGATTTAATATTTAAATAAAATATTTAAATATAAACTCGACAAATATGCGGGTTGTTACACCTGACCACCGCAGCCATGGATAAATACCATCGACATTTTCCCATAATCGACAACCCTAAAGCCATCCTCGACCACAATCTCGAGCCTCAGATCGTCCATGATCGTTGATAATCAACAAAATACCCAAAACTGTTTAACTAAGCATATCTCGATTTATATAACACTAAAAATCATGGTTTTACTGTCTAAATTTATCATTTTCTAAGGTCATTCTAGTTCTGAAATCCAATTCAGAAATTTAAATGATGGCTTTTTAAGTCATATTTGGATCATCTTGGTATATTTATATTTCTGTAAAAATTTCTAAATGTAAAATCTTTAAACTATTTTTAAAATTGATATTACACTGTAATGATCATCTTTCATTCAAAGATCAAGGTTTGAATCTGATTCTAGAGGGAGATATGAATTTTCAAATGAAAAATGAAGCTTGAGAAATCAACAAAAAAGAGTGTGTGTGTGTGTTTATATATATATATATATATATATATATATATATATATATATATATATTCATAGAGACATTCACATCCATATACATAGCAGCTCAGTCACATTCCAGAAAACATACATGCAAACATAAATTCAATATATCCATACAGATTTTTCACATGTGATTCATTAAAACTGTTTTTAAAGGGAAAATGGTTTACTCACCTTTTAAAAGAACAGAGGAGCAGATTTCTTGTTCCAGGCTTTAATTTCTTAGATCTGGAATTGTTACACTTGTTTTGAGTTTGATTCTGAATTGCTGAGTTGATTCCTGCAGCTTGATGTTGAGTTGTAATATTAAAATACTTGTTGTTAATCAGGTTTCTTTTGATTTATTTTTATTTTAGTTATATGAAGAAGAAGAGAAATATTTGAACTATAAACTTTTCAATTAAAAAAAATAACCGGAATTTTCTTCTAAAACATTATTTAATTTAATTTTTAGAGAGAAATGAATCTTGCTACTTATTAGTTTAAGTTTCCATGCTTAACAAATGTAAATACATGATCTTTATTTCTTACAAATGTTAATTACAAGGATTTTTATGTCTAAACCCTTATCTGAAAATCTCTTATGCCTTTTTATTTATGCAAATAGGAATTGATGTTTATATTTATTTGTATATACTTACGTTTTTAAATAAATTAATATATTATATGTTTCCAAAATATTTTTAGTTCATAATATATTTAAAAAGAAAGTAAAATTAAACCTTTATATATATTTATAGATCATTTTAGTTTAAGTAAAATAAAATTTTATAAAATCTTATTCAAACTAAAACTATTATACTTTTAAGATAAATAAACATTTTCTTTAAGTGTTTTGAAAATAATTATAAACTTTTAAATAGCTTTTGAAAAGTGTTATTATTGAATTTAACATAATTTCCAAATCACAATGTATGTGTGTGTGTGTGTATAATTTGAAAACATATTTTTATTTATTAAATTCAAATCAAAGCCTTTTCTATTTACAATATATATATATATATATACACACACACACATTATAAATAGAAAATATTTTAGTATAGTTTTGAAAATTATTATATTGAATTTTAAAACATAACTTCAAATCACAATATATACATACATATATATTACAATTTGAAAACATATCTTTTATTAAAATCAAAGACTTCCTATTTACAGTACATATACATACATACATACATATATTATAAATAGAATACATTTCTATTAGCTTTGGAAAAAAAAATTTACCAATTAAATATTTATTAGCTTTGAAAAGAACAAACTTGCCCATTTAAATTAGTTATAAAAGAAAATTATGAAACCCAATTTAATTATTAATAAAGATTATTAAATTGATATTGCCTAAAATTCCTGGTCATCACAAAAGATCTTATTGCATTTATAAGGGTTAAAGATAAGCGTTATTTAAGCATTGTCACAATAAACCCAAAACTATTTTATTACTTTAATAATTATTTTTAAAATCACTTTTGAAGATTTAATAATCTTTATATATTAGGAATATCACCATTTGAAGCCTTTGAATTTTCAAAAATGCCCTAACATCTTTCCTGGCTCACAATTAAATAATAAAGCGCACTTTTGTACAAGTCATATTTCAACCGCAATATTTCTGTTACCTGTACAATTGAAGCCTTTTGGAATGTCTAAAAATATCCTTCGATCGCTGCTAATTGATATGGTCATTATCGTCAATTTTTTATTTCCCATGTCCTCATGCTCTAATGCAACTATAACATGAACATATTCCTCCAATCATTATCTCTCAGTTGTACTACAAAAAATAAAATTGAATCTCCATCAAACCTATCATAACCCTAGAAGATAGCAACCAACCTATCTCCTTCATCGCCGTCTCTACACGTTAATCTAATCACGGCGTGAAGATCCATGATAAGGAAAACCTTTGAGTCAGAAACTGTATTATGCGGAGAGGAATCTAAAAAGAGTGGTGTGGTTTGGCGTGCAAATTAAACTTTGAAAGAGGAGAAACGTAAATTTAGAACTGAGAGGCAACCATGCTAGTTTTACAATTTTTTTCTTTATTGATTTATCTATTCTTATATGGACAATTAAGTTATGATGAACAATAACATTATCTTTGAACTAGGTCAAGGTAAACCACAACTGTTTGTAATTCGTATTATGCAAACCTTGCTTTGAATACGTGGGAAAATCTTCTTTAGTTTTTTGTGAAATGTCACTACCTAAAGGTCCCAATTGTAAATGAAGTTTCAAGTATGTATTAAATGTTAATACAATGGAAGAGCAACTCTGTTTTTTGTTTAGACTTAGATAGTTACTATTAAGGTTTTAATAACATTATGCGTATGTAGTACATGTGGTATTAAATTAATGGGTGTATGCAATTGATATAAATAATTGCACATAATCACATATATGTTTTGGAGCAAGATGTAAGAATCTTATTAGAGTGCAATAATAAATAATAGTTGATAAGATCGAATTTATTTGAGCTTTTGATTTGAGTTTGTGTGGATTAATTACTATGTCGACTTGCCAAATTCAATGTTCTTACGTATATGTAAAATGCTAAATTTTCCATTCTGCATTCTTTATGGAAATAAAATTCTAAGTTACATTTTCTATGTGAGTTCATAACTTTGATCTGATACGAACAACTATAACATCTAACCACATAATATGCCCACTACTATTTTACCCCACGTGTTCAATATCGCCTGTGTATGCATTAGTAGTATGAAGATCTTAATCAACACAATGATAACATCATTATGTGTGTTTGAAAACCTTTATCCATAATTATATGGCTTCTTACAATCAAAGAAACTATAATCAAAATTTTGACACAATGTTTCTAACAACTGAATAATAACCATTGTCACATGTGTCTTGAAAGTCTTCGTCCATACACAAGCGTTTCTCACAGTCAGAGCATCTTAAAGAATTTTTTTAATTACTAGCCAAATGCTTACCAATGTATCTATCAAATTGTAATGTCATTTCAAATAGGACTGTCAATGGATATTCGAAAAATCTAAAATTTGTATCGAAAAGCGGATAAATATCCGATATTCGAAAAAGGATATGGATATAAAGAAATCAACATTTGAAAATTATCCTTTGGTTTTTTTTCAAGATTATATTTTAAATTATGTGTATTTTAGTGCAATGAAACATATTTATTTACTGTTTTATCAAGTTAGAAGTTCAAATTATACGCACTAAATGCATATTAACTGCTCAAAACTATTTATTATCATCATATTTTTTTATTTTTTAACACTTTAATAATTAGTGCGGCTGAATAAAGTTAATACTAAACTAAAATTTTCATTTACGTTTCTTGATTTATCGATCGTCAACGAATATGATAATTATCTGATATATGTCTGTATCCACAGATGCGGGTATTCGAAAATGATTTGGGATATGGATACGAGTATGTACTATCCACATATGAAAGTATCCATTGACAGTCCTAATTTCAAATTTTGAAACAAATAGAGAAGGTGCTCACTACTTTCTTTGCACACGTCCATCGGACGTGTCTTTCGTACTAGTATTTATAAAGGCTGAAGAAAAATGTTAAAAATAACATTCACAACAAACCCAAAACAGTTTATACTTTAAACGTTATCTTTAAAATCTTCTTTTAAAGATCTAATTACATTTATAAGGGTTAAAGACAAGTGTTACTTAAACCTTGTCACAACAACCAAAAACAATTTATTTATAATTATCCTTAAAATATTCCTTATTTAAAGTCTTAATTACATTTCAAATTATAGTTCTAATTATAATCCTAATTATAAACCTAATTATAATCTTAATTACAATTAATAACAGTTAAAAACAAATGTTACTTAAACATTGTTTGCTACAACCCCAACATTTTGTTATGTTATTTAGTTAAGTTCTATAGTCGATTGCTTATAAAAACCAAGGATCATATACTTAACACATTTTGAACATTCCAAAACCGGCCCTAATTAATATACTGGCCTGAAGCTTAATTATTCCTCGGTCAAGAGTGAAGCTGGTATGTTAGAGTGCTACTGCTCATCCCTAATCGAACATCAATCTTGACTCTCACAAATAGAGAAGTCTACATCGCTCAACCTTTAGTGTTAAGTAACAAAACTATCATTCCATATGCAAGAAGGTAATTGCGTTCATTTTTGAATAATGGAACTTCTCACCCTTTCTTCCAAAATAATAGTCTTTCAAAATACTTGTAAAATAAGTTAGAAATGTTTTTAAAATGGTATATATATAATAGTTTGGTTAAAAATTTACTATATTTAATAGAATTTAAAATAAACTTAAAGAGGAAAAGTGGAAGGAAAATTCTTTATACTATAATGAAATATTAAACTAGTCTGATAAAGTTATATATATATATATATAATACCTTTTAAAATACTTATAAATAAGTTATAAATAGTTATATAAAATATTACTTTAAAAATAATTACTTAATATTGATGTAAAACAAAGTTACAGCAACACATCTCCACCAATGTGGTTCGGAGGTAAGCCAGATTGCCAATATACAAGTAAAGTAAACCTATCTAAAAGATAGGAAACCATATAATAACCTAATCTTCTTCAGTAATCAATGAGTCAGCACAACTAATGTAATGTGAAAGTTATGTAAAATATATCATGATACTGGTAACCTAACATTCAAAGATAGGTTAATCATAATATAAGTCTATCACGAAGTACATAATGATAATAATAACAATAATAACATCAGCCAACTAATAACATCCACAACATAGCAATGAGAGACAACCAATGAATACAAATTGATACTCGCCATTGATGATGGGTGAAGCCCATTATGGACATCTATCGCGATCCAATGATTTCCTTCAAGATTTTAGGATAAATAGAGTAAGTACCTAATCATACCATAGACCCAAACCTACATCCTGAAAGTTGGGTCTCGTGTAGATCTCGGAGTACCCTTATAATAAGCATTAGTGATATATGACCAACTCTATATACTTAAAGCCTAGTCGTATAATACATAGAGTCAGTATCTGAATATAACTTACACCCTGAGCCCCATCCTTGGTAATGTGTCTCATGTAGGTCTTACTGTACCCTGTAATGGGCTTTTGTGATATATGATCTACTAGAAATACTTGAGATCTTTACGGATCACACCATACCCCTATAATGAGCTTTGGTGATATATGCTCCCATAGTAGACGGTTGTCATTTTCCCTCTAGGACATCATGGATTTCTTAACAAACTCATATGACTTCTCTACAAAAGAGAACGACTGACATGTCTCGTGTAATATGCTATCGGGACCACAAGGGAACACCAATACTATACAAATATATGCACACGTCAAATATAACATTATGTAATGAAACTCACATCTTAATCTAATAAGGTCCAAATCGAATGTGATCAGTCGCATTGCACTCGCAGCGTCGAACACTATGCTTTAGAATAGGATTGGTTAGATTTGGAGCTTGTAGATTTTGTACTAAAATCGAACGCTTGTTCTGTTTTAGTTCAAACCGAAATGCTTCGGCGATAACTGGAATTTCAGTGAGTTTACTGACCTATAAATAAAATATATAACGTCGATGATGCTATAAATTATTGTTGAATGCTTGGATGTAAGTTTAGATTGTTGTTAGATTGATTGTTTAGTTAGATTTCCAATTTGGAAAACAGATGACTCATTAACTAAATTGTAGGAGCGCTTACGATTATATATTGTTCGTAACTATTGTTTATAGGGAACAATTATGGAGAGACCCTATGGGGTTTCTCGCCAATATAAATTTTATTTACATCCTTATGTTTCTTATATTTATATTTAGTTGAAATTCGTGATATTGTGTTTAAATTGTTTAAGTGTCGTTATAGAAATTTTTGTTATACCAACATTTATTGAATATCATGTCAAGGCTCATTTTTCCATACCCTTTGAATCGACAGTAAACAACACATGTCCAACTCAAATTGCATGAAAAGACGGAACATGAAGGGTAATAAAGAAAATAGATAGAATAAAATCTCACTCGAATGGAATAATATATAATATTGAACAAATATCTTTACAGTGGAAAACTTTTAGATACATATATCAGAGTCTAACCTAAATTTAGCTTTGACGGTTATAAACATCTGTCTACAATTGCTGACAACATCAATCTAAAACTAACAAACCACAACGGATAATAGAATACGTCCACACGTTGATGAATATCTCTAACTCTCCTTTGGAAACTCTAACCGTCTTCGACTAAACCTGAAACTACTCGGATCTGACTCGAGTATTGAAAATACCCTGATCAAGCTTGATAAACCAGCGTGAGAAGAACTCAATAATAAATGACAGTGTCACATATAAGTCTTTTAATAAAATCCTTTGAAAAGAAAGAGTATCTCATAAGACCACGCCCATACATAAACACAGACGGGTTTTACCTTATAATAACTAAAACACTTTTATATCAAAATGTTTGATATTATTTCTAATGACATTCTTTTGAAAACATTTGCAAATAAACTTATTAATCTTAGCCGAAATTTTTACATTATTAAGTTTCAGATGCTAGGCCCTACAAACAAATCCGAAGGCACTTATTAGAGAATGTATTCCATACAAATGACAAGGTAAGGGACTACCTTCCGAAAGTACGCCTCTAGAGGGATGCACCTAGGGTCCAAATACTGAACTCATAAACCAACACAAGACCGGCCTACCCTGACGTTGGATAGTACCGAATATGTCATCACCCCGGTCATTACCGACCTTTAACGGGTACCCGATTCATACATTCACCACATACTTAGACATGTGTAGAGTAAATCTAGAAGGATGATGACATATCCTAATTGGGAGCGACCCACTTAGCCTTGCCGCTTCTACCCTGTTTTTGTCATTTTCGGGTGATGATGCCTGAGGTAAACGATTACGTTTTCAAATAGCACATCTTCTTTGAATGCGACATTGCCATTTCCATTGACTACTAATTGCATTCCACAAAAATACAACCCTTGAGCTCGTACGTCTCAAGGAGGGTGTTAAGCTAAGAGAAGTTGCCTTCTCTGCTACCACTGATGTACGTTTGTAAAAACCAATGTACGTAATCTTTAGAAATGCAATGTCAGACAAACGTCCCTACAAGTTGTCCAGTTACAGGACAAACCGAAGGCACTCTCCTACAACCACTAGTAGCGAGTAGTCCTTGCAAACCGAAAAAATCTCCACCACGAGGAGACCACTGCTATAAATAATTCTATAATGGGAGCTATCCAGAGCATCTTCAACAAGCAATCCTCGTGCTATGAAGATCCACGGTCTTCAATAATCATCATCTTCAACGTGTCTTCACATTCGAACGTATACATTGGTTCGAAGTGGTTTTCGGATAGGAATCACCTAAATCCGATCCCAGTTCCTTCAAAATCCAATTATCGATAAAAAGTGAATATGAGTATACATGATTTATTGAGTCTCTTTTCACTATAATTCTTCTCGGATGATTTCGAGATCTCTTTCTTTTGACTTAGGATAATTCTAAGTAATTCATTCTTTTGCTTTGGAAAATATCTCAAATTTTCTCACTTAACTCTTGATCCAAATTCCTTAACTTCTATGCGGGTCAAAAACAATGTTATTGAAGAAATCATTTACAAAAACCCTAAAATTAATCTTAGCAAAACATTATTGAGTAAATAGGATCATAGAAATCATTCATTTTGGAGATTACTTAAATTTTGATAATACCAAATTTCTTTTATTTTGGAAAAACCTTAACATAATCTTTTTATCTTAGAGCATCTGGGCTTTCCTTTTGACTTGTTCCACCCCTCATCTAAGAAAAGAAAACATAGGCCAGGTAACTTCAGGGCACTGGTTGCTCCATCTCTAACCTTAGTTAAACACCTTAGTTTATCTTCTCAGATCTCACGGGTGGGACAAATATACTAGTCGTTTCTCCATACACAGTTATCAACTTTATTTTTGGAATTGAAAAGATTCCAAATTATCATTTAAACACTTAGTTTCCCTTTTAAAAACATTCATAATTGATTACAGGAAAAATCTTACATTTAAACTCATATTCCAAAAGTTATACAATCTGCAGCATAAAAGTGCTCCGGAAAGTGCTATATAAGCTTATTTGCTTTAAACAACTTTTTAATATTTTAAAATTCGTATTTTCCAATCCAAATCTCTTCTAAACTATTTAAATGCATTTATCAAATTTATGTCATATTTTTCCATACTTGAAAACGTTCATTTAAATAGATTTCCTATTATGGTCACTTAACTAAACTAGCGCGATTTTTCTAGAAAATTGATTTGCACTTAATTCAAAATCTACTCAACGAAACTTTGATTTTCTTTCTTCATCTAGAAGATATGGATATAATAGTCCGGAATTTTTCTTATCTTGAAGAATTCCAAGCTATATTCCACTCAACATATTCATTTGAACTTTTCGACGTGAAATCGTGAACTACTGTTGCGCGACGCGTCTAGTTTTAACTTATTTTTCAATAGTTGAAATAATATATTCAAATTAAATTTTATCACTTATAAAATCATTACAAATCATTTTAAATCAATATTTTCGCTTTTTAAAGTATTTAAAATGAATTTTCACTATTACCATATTATAACATTATTTTATTCCTATTATTTTAATATTAAATTTTAAATTCCAATTTCAATTCAATTTCAATTCTAACTTCAAATTAAACTTATTTAAAACTTAGATTTCAAATCTAATTTCAATTTAAACTTCCCTTCAACCTTAACCTCAATTTCAATTTTTCAAAATCGATTTCAACTTCAATTTCACTATTCATCTCAATTTCAAATTCAATTTAACTATTCTTTTCAAACCCCTTCCACTCCAAATTTCAAATTTTCTTTTATTTTTACTTTAATTTCACTTCTAATTGAAAAGAAACTTATTTCTCCAAAGTATATCATATTACCAAAATTGGGTCTTATTTAGCAAAAGGGATACTTAATCAAAATGAACATAACCAATGTCCACATTTATCACTAACATAACATCGATTCAACCATTCACATAACATATGGTATCAAATCAAACATTCACTATTAGTACCATAACGGAATATATTATCACAATTCAATTATCTAACCAACTATCAAACTTCCATATTAACAATCAATTTGGTATAAATATTCATATGTCATAATGGTATAGATGTGATTGTTTTAACATAACCAAACATCCATAACAACATTTAAAAGGGGTGTGTACTTGCATATATGTCATAAGATGATTATTATAGTAAAATCAAAATATGATCTTTTAATAGCTATGAGAATTTCTCACCTCTAACCAAAACGTTTAACTTCCTACCAACATTCTTATCCAAACCAACACTTCACTAAACATTTCTAAACCTTATCATAACCATGCTTCCAAGTACTCGACCATCTCCACCTCTACCTTCTTTGCTCACGGCCATGACCCTCCTCCACCACCTTGCCCTTGGCCTAAGACCATTTTTTATGAAGTGAAGAAGAAGAAGTGAATTAAGAAGAGGTTAGAGAGTAACAAGTGGATAAGTGCTTAAGCACTCCACTATTTTTAACCCTCCTACCTCTCTTAAGGAGGAGAAGCCATTAGTAAGCAAAAGAAAGCTCAAATAAGAAGAAGAAGAAGAAAGAGAAATGTGAAGAAAAATGAGAAGAATGGATGGGTATTTATAGGAAAATTAAGGAGTGGTAAATTACAAAACTAACCCTTTATAAAATTACCAAAATATCCTTACTTTATCTTACCTTTTTAACACTTACCATCACCTTACCACGTCATTACTTTATGTCATAATCACTTAATATTTAAGTAAAGAAAAGTAAAGATTTGGTTGAATTTGATGTGACATATTTTGTCCTTTTGTGTTTATTTTTGCTAATTGTTTTTAAACTTGTTTAGTAAAAGTAAACTTAATTAGTGAATTAAATCATACTTATACTATTTGAATATATTTTCATATATAAGAAAATAAAGGTGCAACAACGTTGCGACAGATTTTAATCGACAAAACGTTGATTTTCGATAATATGTTTTACGTTCATATTTTGACGTTTTAGTTAAACTATTCATTAACGTAAACCAAATTTAAAATGAACCTTTTACTTCTTTAAATAAATTAAAAAACATCTCTTTATATTTTAAAATCATAATTAAATAATATCAAAATCTCTAATTTTACAGTGTATAAAAAATTGACAAAATACGACAAATTTTGATCATTTTTGTAAAACGATTATTAACATATTTTTAAATATATTAATATACTTCTATTATCTTTATTAGATGTTTTAAATAAGATTTAACTTTTTAAATAAATATTTAAACCTATTTATTTAAGCGTTTATTTATTTTTAATAAAACTTAACTTTTGATGATTTGTGATAAAATTCAAATTTTATGCTTTTTAATTATTAACTATAAGAATAAATAATTTATTCATTATTATATATTATATATAACTTATTTAAGTTTTGAACCCTTTTTAAATTTTAAACAAACTAAATCTCTCTCTTTCGAAGTAGCGAAATTACGAATCGTTACATATCATCTCCCTAAAACCTTTGTGTGTATTGTCTTAAGCTTGTATTTTCACAAAATAGATATTTAAATTCATTAATCATTTTGATTAATGACATTTAAATTAATAAATTATTTTGATCAATGATGTTTAAAATTTATCAAATCATTTTAACTAATGATGTTTGAATCTAAGTAGTCATTTTGATTAATGATATTTGAATTTGATTAATCATTTTAACTAATATTGTTTTAAGTTAATAAATCATTTTGATTGATGATATTTAAATTAATTATCATTTTAATTAATGATGTTTGGATTTGATTAATCATTTTAATTAATGATATTTTAAATTTAGTTAATCATTTTAATTAATAATATTTGAATTTAATTAATCCATCTAGTTACTGATATTTGGATTTAATTAATAATTTCGATTAAATGGTGTTTGGATTTAATTAATCATTTTAACAAATGATATTTGAAGTTAATTAATTGATTTAATAAAAGTGTTTTAAAGTAAATTATCTGATTTAATAAAAGTGATGTAAAGTGAATTAACTGATTTAGGATTTTAAAGTTAATTAAATAATTTAATAAACGGTTAAAGTTAATTTACTGATTAAATAGAAGTGTTTTTGAGATATTTAACTATTCTAATAACGAATATTGATTGTTTTATTAAAAGAGATTACAAATTTGATTGATTATCTTTCGGGATAATTAATATTGTTTTTAAAATTATAAAAGATTATAAATGTGATTAATTATCTTTTGGGATAATTTATGTTGGTTTAAATGTATAAAAAGAGATTTCAAATTTGATTTATTTTCTTTGTAAAAATTATTCTGGTTTTATAGGTTATAAATTAACCTTCAGGACAAATTAACATTGTTTTTAAATTTATAAAGGTATTTAAATTGACTTATTATATTTTGGGATAATAAGTATTTTTTTAAAATTTATAAATGAAAATTTAAAAATAAGAAAATCCGTTAGAAAGAATTTTTTGAAAATAAAGCTAACTGTAAATTGCTTTAGGTTTATAGTAAACAATGTTTTAATGACATTTGTTTTTAATCCTTGTGTTAATACACTTAGGAAATACAATTTTCCATTATAAAAAGAATATTTCAAAGAGTATTTTATAGTGCTTTACAAATAATTGAAATGTGAAAAATCAAGCACGAATGTGAATCCAACGTTTTAAAAGTTTGATTAATTTATTGATGGTTAGTTTATGCGATTTAATTCTGATACACAAATCACTTTATTATTCCCAATATTTAATAAATCGACTATCGATTTCGATTCAGCTTTCTTCTTTGAGTGTCGTCAGTTCAACGATTTGTTGCTTTTTGGAGCTTTGATATCATTTGATGAAAATGATTACAACGAAAGCGGGAGTGGAGGCCAAGCTATGTGGGGTTTGATGAACGTATTTTTTTGCATTTTAAACCGTTTGTTTCATATATTTTTATTTTAATAAAGCAGTATTATACGGATATTTTGTTGTGGTTCTGCAGATTATAGATTCCGAAGTGCAACGTTGAAACTAATCGGTTGTGCTGTCCAATGGTTCAAATGACACAAAAAAAAAGAGTGCAACATTTTGAGTACTGAATAATTCGAAGAGAAAGTACACATCATTCATGAATAAATGCATCTCACGTCACAAACATGTGTACTATTTATGCAAGAAGTCAAATGCAAATATTGAAAATACACTTTCAAAGATTAGCCTGAAAATCTCTCAAAGCAAGGCCACTTGTTAATCAAATAACAGAGCAAAGACTAATTCAAAGTGACGTGGCCTTATTTTTCTCCAAATATCAAGCACATGACCTAAATAGTAGGGTTATTTGTGGAGGCTGAAGTAGTCTTTAAATAGGAAGAGCAATGCAGATGGAAAATCATCTCTTACCCCATCACTCTTCTTCTAGTTTAATTTTAAATTCAGCAATGTTTTTATTTTCGAACAGAATACGTAGGATTGTTGATTAGATTTAGCAATTTATTTATTCTTGTTCTTAGTTATTGCACACTTTTCAGTTAGTTAATAAATATTTCAATTGTTTGCTCTGTTATTTTCTTTTCTGCAATTTCAATTTCTGTTCTGAATTTTACAATTTCATATTTTGGTTGCAATTTCGATTAGTTTCGGAATCGATTCGGAGTATATTATTGTTTTTATTTCTTGTTCAAGATCCACCATCGAATTTTTTTAACACGCCTAAGATTTAAATAGGGATTTCAAATGTTTTAAAACACAATTTCCTATGTTCGACCTGCATACTACACGCATGTGCGCTTGCAGAATTAATTAAAATTTATGTTTTTCTAATCAATTGAAAAGTCTCAACTAGTTTTTGGCGTCGTTGCCGGGGAGTTGCTATTTTGAAATTTTCGATTTTTCGTTTTTTAAGTCTATTCGTGTTAATTTATTATTTTTGCATTAGTTTTCAAAAAAAATCAATTTTTTTTCGTTTTTCATTCGTTTCACTAAAGTAGCATTTTACTTAAAAAATCGATTTTTCTTTTCATTTGCCGCATATTTTTGTTGTTTCGATTCCTTACGTTCGTTGCATATCAGTCGGTTACATTTCACACACGCAGCTCACATTACTCTTATTTTAGTATCTCACGTTATATTTTGCACTTACGCTTTTACATTATTTTGCATTCAATTTACATTTTTTCGCTACATCATCCACATCATTTGCAGTACGTATTTTTTTAAGCATTACTTGCTGCGCGTTTTGTTCTTTTTTTCACTTTCTTCAAGCTTTGTTAGCAGTGCTTCAATTGCATCAACAACACACGGTTGCAGTTTGGGCAAGAAATAATTTTAACCGTTTAGAAAGCCAAAATATTTCATTAAACAAATCGACGGAAATTTCAAATCAAATAAATATGAGCAATCACGGTTCACAACACGGTTTACAACACAGTTCACACCACAATTCACCAAAATTATCACCTAAATCACATGTTAGAAATAATGAATTTCATGAGAACCGAACATTACACCTTAGAGACCGATGCTATCCAACACAGACTGTTCAACCTTCGGTTATTTCATTTCCACCTGCCAAAGGAAATAATTTTGAGCTAAAACATTCTTTTATCCAAGGGGTATCAAAATTCACTGGGTCTGAAAATGCATATGAATTTCTTAGTGAATTTGAATTATACGCTTCTACAACTAAAATGCAACAACTTTCTAATGAATCCATCAAGCTAAGGCTTATTCCATTTTCACTTCTAGAAAGTGCGAAAAGATGGCTTAATTCTCTTCCTAAAAATTCAATCAAATGTTGGGACGATTTCGTTACTATATTTTTAAAGAAGTTTTTTCCTTTCCACAAAACTCTTAAAATTCGAACTGAAATCAACCAATTCTCTCAGAATGAAGGATAAACTTTTTCAAAATATTTTGAAAGGTTCAATCAATTGTTATATAGTTTCCCACATCATGCAATCCCTAAACACGTTTTGCGCCAAATCGTTTATGAAGGGCTTAACTATCAAACAAGATCCCAACTCAAATCAATGTGCGGAGGAGAATTCATGGCAAAAACAGACAAGGAAGCTTGAGAATTTTTAGAAGAATACTCGAAAAAGGATATGCAATGGGAAACAATTCATGTTCCAATTCGTACTCCAAACAGAGGAGTACACGCCATTGACCCATCACATCTTCCTCTAGATGCCTAAACTCCTCAAGAAGGAGAAGGACTACCCCATTACTACACACAAGACCAAATCAATGCTATAGCTCCAAACAGTCCTTATTCATCCACATACAACCCTAACTAGAAGCATCATCCAAATTTTTCATGGTCAATTCCTAACAATGTGGCTAATCCATCGCATATGTCTCAGATGATACCAAATCCGAATTATCGAGCCCCAACATCTAATGCTCAAAATTCACAACCAACTCCTCAAACAAAACCTTCGAATCAACCATACAGGCATCCTAATTTCAATCCATCAACCCAACCTTCTTAGCCTTCACAAGAAATTTCTCGATTGGAAAAACAACTCTCTAAACAAAATGAACAAATCACTAACCAAGATGCAAGAATTGAGCAAATCACCAAACAAAATGAACAAATGTTGATAATGATGAAGGATCTCATGAAAATCAATGAGAAAGGTAAATTGCCTAGTCAAACCGAAGTGAATCCAAAGTACAACTCTCGAGGAGTAAATCTTTGTGAGGACGAAGATGTAAATCCGGTTAATGATGTCACCACATTAAGGTTTGGAAAGAAGGTGGACAACCATGTCGGCAACCCCAACGTCCTTCTTTAGTCTTCCCTTGTTCAAAATTCTAAAACTCAGTCAACACCCACTGTTGTCAATCAAAACAACTCTAATTCTTCATCCAAGGTCGACAATCCCGACCACTCTTCGCTTTCTGATGTTGGCAACCCCAACATTTCAGCGCCCTTATCTTCACCCTCTAATATAACACATTCTTCTTCGAACGAAAAAACTTCCGAATGAGTCTATAAACCTATTGCTCCATTTCTCCATAGACTCAACAAAAAGAAGAAGCCCGCTAATTTTGACCAAATTCTTGAAATCTTTAAACAAGTTCGAATCAATATTCCACTTCTTGATACCATCGAGAAAATTCCTCAATATGCCAAATGTCTGAAAGAGCTATGTACTCAAAAACGTGCCACTAACGTTCCTAAGACTGCATTTCTAACTGCAAACACTAGTTCTGTTCTTTCAAATCCCTCCCCAATCAAGTATAAGGACCCTGAATGTCCTACAATCGGCTGTAAAATAGGTAACACTCACATTAGTCATGCCTTACTCGATCTTGGAGCAAGTGTGAATCTTTTGCCTTATACTGTGTACTGTCAACTTGGACTAGGGGAATTAAAACCTACTAACATCACAATTCAACTAGCTGATCAATCAGTTAAAAAACCATTGGGCACAGTTGAAAATGTTTTGATACAAATCGAGCAATTCTATTTCCCGGTCGATTTCATAGTCCTAGAGACCGCAACTGTCTCAAATCCTAATGGTCAGATTCCCTTAATATTAGGTCATCCACTTTTAGCAACATCAAATGCTATCATAAATTATAGGAATCGTCAACTCCGACTTTCCTTGAGGCACCTAACCATTGAACTAAATATATTCAATCTTAACAAACAACCAAGGGATCTTGAAATAGAAGAAGTTGACGTGATCCAAATAATTTTAGAAAATGATTTTAGTGATATTACGGAGTCTCTTAACATGTGCATAGATCATTTTAATTATAATTTAAATGAAGATGAATACATTTATGAATCAAATGATATGCTCTGCTCTTCTCATAATTCACAAGAATCCAATCAGTTGATGCCTACTGAAGCCTCAAAAGAAGTACGACCTAAATTAGACCTCAAACCTCTTCCAAACGATCTTAAGTACGCATACTTAGATTCTTCAGAAAATTTCCCTGTAATTTTGGCATCCGATCTCATTAAGGACCAAGAAGAACAACTTTTGAAAATTTTAAGGGAAAATAAAAAGGCAATAGGATGGGTAATCGCTGACATTAAGGGAATTAGTCCATCAATCATTGAACATCGAATACATTTAGTCGACGAGGCTAAACCCACTCGCGAAGCTCAAAGGCGATTAAACCCTAATATGAGAGAAGTGGTAAAGGAAGAAATTATCAAATGTTTAGACAATAACATTATCTACCCTATCTCTGATAGTACTTGGGTAGGTCCGGTAAAAGTTGTACCAAAGAAGTCTGGAATCACTATGACCACAAATGAGAATAACGAACTTGTTCCGACAAAGGTCAAAACAAAATGGCGCATTTTCATCGACTATCGAAAACTCAATGCAACAACAAGAAAAGATCATTTTCCCCTCCCTTTCATTGATCAAATGCTCGAACGCTTAACCGGTCATGAATATTATTGTTTTCTTGATGGTTACTCCAGCTATAATCAAATTCCCATTGCGCTAGAGGACCAACACAAAACGACGTTCACATGTCCCTTCGGAACTTTCGCTTATCGTCGCATGCCCTTCGGTATTTGTAATGCTCCTACTATCTTTCAGAGATGTATGATGAGTATATTTTCTAATATGGTGAAGGATTTCTTAGAAATATTCATGGATGATTTTTCAATCTATGGGTCATCTTTTGATCAATGCCTCCTTCGTTTAGAACATGTCTTAAAGCGATGTAAGGAGAAATCTCTTGTTCTTAATTGGGAAAAGTGTCATTTTATAGTTAAGCGAGGAATAGTCTTAGGTCATGTTGTCTCTAAAAATGGCCTAGAAGTTGACAAATCTAAAGTCGATCTTATTGTTGGCCTTCCTCCTCCAAGGTCCGTAAAGGACATTCACTCATTTCTCGGCCATGCAGGATTTTATAGGAGGTTCATTAAAGATTTTTCAAAAATTTCAAAACCTCTTTCGAATCTTCTGGCTAAAGACGTTAATTTGAATTTTTCAATGAATGTAAAATGTCTTTTGAAACCCTCAAATCAATCTTGACCACTACACCTATCATCCAACCTCCAAATTGGACTTTGCCTTTCGAATTAATGTGTGACGCTTCTGATTATGCCATTGGAGCCATCTTAGGTCAACGAATCGATAAACTTCCTCAAGTCATCTATTATGCTAGCAAAACTCTTAACGAAGCTCAATTGAATTACTCAACCACAGAAAAGGAGTTTTTAGCAGTTATCTTTGCCCTCGATAAGTTTAGAACATATCTCGTAGGTTCTAAGGTCATAGTTTACATCGATCATGCCGCCTTGCGGTATTTACTCACGAAAAAGGATGCCAAACCCAGCTTAATCCGTTGGATCCTCCTTCTTCAAGAGTTTGACCTATAGATACGGGATAAAAAGGGTTATGAAAATGTCATAGCTGATCATCTTTCTTGTATTGTTCATGAAAACTTCGATAACTCTCAAATCAATGATCATTTTCTCGATGAACAAATTCTTTCCCTCTCCAGTGCACCGTGGTACGTGGATATCGCAAATTATCTTGTCTCAAATGAAACACATTCCCATTGGTCAAACCAAGATAAACAAAAATTTCTCTCCAATGTTCGAAACTTTTACTGGGACGATCCTTATCTCTTCAAATATTGCACTGATCAAATCATACGTTGATGTGTCCCCGAACATGAATTTCATAGCTCTTTTTAACATAATCAAGCATGCGGAGGACATTTTGGAGCAAAGAAAACTGCTGCAAAGGTGTTACAGTGCGGTTTTTATTGGCCTTCTCTTTTTCGTGATGCCCATGAATTTTGCTCCAAATGCGCTAAATGTCAACAAACAGGTCGTATTTCCAAACGTAACATGATGCCCCTAAACCCAATCCTTATCATCGAAATTTTTGATGTTTGGGGCATCGATTTCATGGGTTCTTTTCCTAATTCTTTTGGAAATCTCTACATCCTACTTGCAGTAGATTACGTGTCTAAAAGGGTTGAGGCCATTCCCAACAGAACGAATGACAATAAAGTTGTTGTCAAATTTTTGAAAGAAAACACATTTTCCCGTTTTGGCACACCTTGAGCCATTATAAGCGATAACGGATCTCATTTCTATAATCGTGCTTTTGAATCTCTTCTTAAGAAATACTCTATCACTCATAAACTATCTACTCCATATCACCCACAGACTATTGATCAAGTCGAGATTTCCAATAGACAAATTAAACAAATTCTTGAAAAGACAGTTAACTCCAATAGAAAAGATTGGTCATCTAAATTGATAGACGCCCTTTGGGCATTTCGCATAGCTTATAAAACCAATCTAGGAATGTCACCATACCGTTTGGTCTTTGGAAAAGCATGCCATTTACCTGTTGAGCTCGAGCACCGCGCACTTTGGGCAATCAAATACCTTAATTTTGACATAGAAAAAGCCGGATCGCATCGTAAATTACAATTGTCAGAATTAGAAGAACTAAGAAATGAAGCGTATGAAAATGCAAAGATTTATAAAGATAAAACTAAATTTTATCATGATAAATCCATACTTCGTAAGACATTCGAAGTAGGTCAGAAAGTTCTCTTATATAATTCCAGACTTCATTTATTTTCGGAAAAATTGAGATCTCGATGGACAGGTCCATATATTATGAAAACAGTATACCCTTATGGTGCAATTGAAATTGAATATCCTAGGGACAGTTCCACTTCAAAGGTTAATGGACAGTGTTTGAAGCCATTTCTAGAGTTTGAACAACACGAGGACAACGAGTTCGTGGATCTCCATGAACCCAGCTACTCGGCATAAGCCACTCACTATCTTGTACATATCATGTTGTATATTTTTTTATTTTATTTTTCTTTTTTGCATTTGCATTCCATTTGACAGTTGGGACACTGTATCATTCCAGTGTGGAGGGACGCATATCTCATTCTGTTTGTTCATATTTCATAATGTGGCATCATTTAAAAAAAATCATCCCATTATTTGTTTTCAATTATCCTTTCAATTTTTTTCTCATTTCCCATTATTTTCAGGACTGCGATTTATTTTTAATTAGTCAAGACAAAGTAAGTAAGCAGTTGAAGTCAATTGATGAAATTTTTTGTGAATCACTAATTTCAAATGTAAAATATAATGAAAAGTTGAATTACAAGTGATAATAGTGAGGTTAGTATATAGGGGGATTCATAGGTCATGGTTATGAAATCCTTTCTAAACTGTAGTCTTTGCTTAAAAAAAGTGGCAGATTTAAAGTACATGCGTTGACATTTCAAATCATTGAAGTTAAGTGGTGCTAAGTTGATTTGCGTAACTCTCTTTAGTTAATTCAATATATATATATATATATATATATATAATAAGAAACACCTAGAGTTAATAGGTGTGCACACTTATGAAAGTGTGTGCACTCGCCACGCTCTGTACTCTTCTCACGTAAGCCCGCAAAGCAGTGCATGGATGGTATATCTGGCCTCAGCATTCTGAGTTAGGTGTATAAATAATTAAATAAATAATCACATAAGGATTACCGACCTTTTCTGACATAGTCAGTGTCGGTTTGCACAATCCGCCAAGCTCTGTCCCAACTCTCATGTAAGCCCGCGAGGCAGTGCATGGGTGGTATACCTTGGTCCAAAAATTAGGTGCAAAAAAAATATTAGTAAAGAGAGACTAAGCTTTGAAACCAAAACACTTCTTGACTTTGTTGATTTGGCTTGTTATGTGAATGGAAATGAAAAATACCATTTTGAAAAGAAAAAAATAGTGATTAACAGTGAAGAAATTATTTCATGGCTGCACTATGTTATCGACCGAAACAACTGGCAAAACTAGAATCTAATGTATGAAAACTTGAGTTATATTGAAATTTGTGTTTAGCGAGGAACGAAAAATTTCTAGAAGTTGACTAAAACCGATATACATTATTTTGTTGCAATTATTCTTAAGTAAATCGAGTCTCCATTTGTTTAAAATTTTGCATTCATGTAGTACATTAGAATCATCACATACTGCATTTGGATTCTGTGGGTAGTATCTGCTGAAAACCCTCACGAGACACCACTCGTCCTACTAGGAACACCTAGAGGTTTAACGGCTTGTTGCATACGCTCAATATAATCGTGTTTCCTACGAAAAAGGATTTAGTTAGTTTTATTTTCTTACTTATTTAAGGACGAATAAAGTTCTAGTGTGGGGATATTTGATGAGCGTATTTTTCTGCATTTTAAACCATTTGTTTCATATATTTTTATTTTAATAAAGCGGTATTATACAAGTATTTTGTTGTGGTTTTGTAGATTATAGATTCCGAAGTGCAACGTTGAAATTAATCGGTTGTGCCGCCCAATGGTTCAAATGACACGCAAAAAAAAAGAGTGCAACATTTTGAATACCGAATAATTCGAAGAGAAAGTACATATCATTCATGAAGAAATGCATCTCACTTCACCAACATGTGTACTGTTCATGCAAGAAGGCAAATGCAAATATTGAAAATACACTTTCAAAGATTAGCCTGAAAATCTCTCAAAGCAAGGCCACTTGTTAATCAAATAACAAAGCAAAGACCAATTCAAAGTGAGGTGGCCTTATTTTTCTCCAAATATCAAGCACATGAACCTAAATAGCAGGGTTATTTGTGGAGGCTGAAGTCTTTAAATATGGAGAGTAATGCAGATGGAAAATCATCTCTTACCCCATCACTCTTCTTCAAGTTTAATTTTAAATTCAGCAGTGTTTTTATTTTCGAACAGAATACGTAGGATTGTTGATTAGATTTAGTAATTTATTTATTCTTGTTCTTAGTTATTGCACTCTTTTCAGTTAGTTAATAAATATTTCAACTGCTTGCTCTGTTATTTTCTTTTCTGCAATTTCAATTTCTTTTCTGAATTTTACAATTTTATATTTTGGTTGCAATTTCAATTAGTTTCGGAATTGATTCGGAGTATATTATTGTTTTTATTTCCTGTTCAAGATCCACCATCGAATTTTTTAACACACCTAAGATTTAAATAGGGATTTCAAATATTTTAAAACACAATTCCTCGTGTTCGACCTGCATACTACACGCCTGTGCGCTTGCAGAATTAATTAAAATTTGTGCTTTTCTAATCAATAGAATAGTCACAACAGGGTTGCTCCCATTAGGGTATTTTCACATCCACTCTAGATTGGATTCGGTTTGCGCATTGTGATGTGAAATACTCAAATTCTCGTTAAGGTCCGACAAGATCCAGCTTGGAGTTCTTGAGAACAGTTACAGAGTATATGACCATCTCGGGTATATATTCTAGAGGTATACTTTTGGTAAGGAGGCACACCCTCCTAGGCATTTGTTGAAAAAAATTCTTTCCTTCTTTTGATTCAAATCTTTGAATTGTTTTCCTTAATTGCATCGAGAAGTGATTTTTACCATTATCTATGTTTAATTATTTATGTCCATTCTTTCAAGTCTGGATTTAGATATTAATTATGCCCATCTTTAAGTATGGGATATATTATTACTTGTATCCATCCTATATATTCGGATTTGTTTCTATTGTTTATTACCATTTTTTCATATCTAGATATTGTTTGTAATGACCTATAAATTAATTGCTTTATATTTGAATATTTAAATCAATTTAAATATTTAAATAATGGATTTTAATAACCAAATAAACATCTTTTAAATAATAACTAATGATGTTAAATCATTTTCAAAGTATGTTTACTAAAATAGTTAGTTCAAATAAAAACAAAAAATGTGATCGAAAAATGCTTTCCGAATTTCGACTTTTCGACACTGAAATGTTGTCGGGAACGTTGTACACCCTTGTGCTACAGTACATACACTTTTATATGATAGAATTAGCACTAACAAAGCATATTTAAAAATATCGATGTATATCTATTCTTACTTAAACACTATGTGATAAATTATGATTAAAATAAAAGCTTATGTATACACACACATTTGTATATATACAAAACCATCCACACCTTAAGTACACACATTACTCTGTTTGCATGATTTAGGGAGTAAAAAGGGGGGTGTGTAGCAACATGTGCTAGTGATGGAGAGAGGGTATGGTGGTTGTCATGTACATATCTTATATTACTAAAGGTTAGTTTAGTCTTTTTACAACTTCTCATGCCTATAAATACCACCTCCTTTTCACATATTTCTACTTTACATTCCTACTCTTCATTTTTCTAACACATCTTCACTCACATAGCCATGGCCACCATCTTCTTGTTCATAGCTTAAAACACTAGTTTTTTCACTTTTATAATTCTTCCATCCACTTAAAACTACTTCCTTACTCTTCTAAGTCACATAACCATTCAAACAAGTATCCATGCCCCTCAAATCAACCTAGGCCATGCCCAAAACAGTCCATGGCCAAGCCCAACATTCACTCCAAGGTCCACAAAGTCGAGCCATTTTCATAGTAGAGCCTATATCTAGTCGGATTCAAGAGTTGGTGCAAGTTTGGTTAAGTTAGCAAGCATTTTTGTGAGTAAAGCTCCACCCTCATAACCAAAGTTTTTAAACTATTGCAGTGCTCATATTATTGACCTATGAATGCTTGTTGTATATGTGTAACGATGGTTTGATGGTTGATTTGGAAGTTAGTTTACATGTAGTAAGCGATATCAAAAGTTAGTGGCTAAAGTTAATTATATTGTTAAAAAATGTTTGATATATGTCATATTATTATAAATCACCATGTATATATGTTCATACCCTTGCTATGTGATGTTTGGTAGTAATGTTGATGCCTTGAACTTGTTTTTCGAACTGCCCCTATAGCGATAGTCATTATATGGGCACTTCCGGAAAATCACATTTTATCGAAACCATTCACTATGTGATTTTAATATTGATTATTCAATTTAATTAATTATTTAATTAATAACGATTAGGGTTAACTAATTAACTTGTTAATAATGTGTTAATTAGTTACTTAGTTAATAATGTCTTAAAATTAATTAATTATTTTATTTAATAAGGTTTAAGGATGATTAATTGTACAAGAATAATGGATTAAAGTTAATTAATCAATTTACTAATGATGTTTTTAAATTAATTAATCTTTTTTATTAATGACTTTTAAAATTAATCAACTTTTTTAGCTTTAATTATTCTTTCCCTAAATGTGTTTCTAATTAATAAATCATTTTTAAATAATTTAATTTAATTATTTAATTATTAATTTAGTTAATTATATTTAAATTTATTAATCAATTGAATTAATGATGTTTTAAAGGTGGTTTACCATTTCAATTAAATGCATTTAAAGTCAATCAATCAACTGAATTTATGAAGTTGTTAATAAATGCAATAAGGATGTTTTAAGTTATTAAATCCTTTTTAAAATGATATTTATAGTTAGTAAACTCTTTTACAAAGTGTTTGAAAGTTAATACTTGTAATGTGAAGCCAAACACAAATTAGGTTTCAATTGCAAATGTTTGATTCGCTTATGGAACTGAATTAAGTTACGTAAAGCGATATCACTTACATGGAAACGATTTATTTGTGTACTTCACACTAAATGTCGATGAGGTAGAGTTGTCACGATTTCAAAAGTTAAAAATGGACATAGGACATGACTTTGAGGTAACACTACCTTGACGTGTCCAATATTGTTGTTAACCAAAGAATAGTACAAGTTTGAAATCGACGAGTGGTATTGGGTAAACAAGACTTAATTTCCATATACGATCATTTTATATCCTCGATAGTTGGTATCCCTGCTATTTGTTACTTCATCTTCTTGATTTTCATCATTCTAAGACAATTTGTTGCTCCGTTGAGCTTGTTATCCTTTGTCGTAAATGACTAAATCAAAGCGCATGTTTATGAGAGCCAGGTTATGTGGAGTTGCTCCCATTATGGTATTTTCACATCTCATTTAGATTGGATTCGGTTTTTCGCATTTAGATGTGAAATGCTCGGATTCTCGGGAAGGATTGCGAGGTACGGCTTGGAGTTTTCGGGGTTTTCAAGTATATTTCTAGAGGTACTTCTTTTAAAGATGATGCACCCTCCTAGTCAGTTGTTCAGAAAATGTTCTTTCCTTATTTGATTCGAACCTTCGAATTGTTATTCTGTAATTGTAACGGGAAGAGTCAACCACTCTTCACGATGTTTAATTATAGGTTTTGTCCATTCTATTAAGTTTGGATTATTATCTTGTGTTATCCATTCTATCCAGTTTGGATTTTGTTTAGACTATTTTCATTCTTTCAAGTCTGGATCTTTATGCTATTTTTGCCCATCATCTATGTGTCTATTTATTTCCTATTGTTCTTTTCCATTCTTATGTTTGGTTGTTGTTTATGTGGGAGAAAACCCGTTCCATGTTAGCGGCGTGCTCCCACATATTATTGTTAAATACACTCCCTTTTGTTTCAGAGTTTTATTCATACCAAATATATTGTCTGACCCAAGTTGTTTACTTTCTCTAAACTCATGGGTACTCAATTATATTTGAGTAGTCGAGAATAGTAGGTTTTATTTGGTTCTTTTGAAGACGATGATCAAGCAGACGACTCATTAGTTATCTAGTCATTTCTCTCCAGTATATGATTATCAAGATGTATTTTGTATCTAAAATGACAAATCAGAATATATAACTTCAAATCTGGTAGATGTAGTACTTTGTTTAACTCTGATAGCTCCATGTAAGGAGTAACCTTTTGTACTATATTATTTTGTATTATATGTAACTACTCCGTCGTAAGGTTTTTTTTATCTTGTTCTTTATTTTACCTCACGACGATTCATCTTTCCTATGCTTGAGCAATGTCACACAAACACCGAGGATGTGTTAAGTGTCATTCCTAGGGGTCAGAAAGGTGGATCGTCACAGTTGGTAATGGAGCTTAGGTTAGTGAACCCCTAAGCCCTAGTGGGATAAACTCTCTAAGGACCAGATTAGTAACGTCCTAGGATAAGTCTGAGAATATAAATAAATATATATATATACATATTGAGTGCGTATTTGTTAGTGTTATAAAAATTTATTATACTGTGATGTTTGATCTGTTGAGTGGTATATGAATTCTGGTCGATGCTTCTGATCAGCGTTATCGATAAAGATTCCTAAACACTTGAACAGACTCATCGATATAGTATTGTTTTATAATGGTAAATGAAATAATTTTACCTGGGAATATTATATATAAGGGTGGTTTTCAAAAATTAATATAGCTATATTGATGAATTGATATTAGGAAATATAATATTTTATTGTTATCATTTTTATGCTCGTCCAGTTTGAACATTAACTATTGTTGGATAAGTTCATAGAAATTTTTTCCTTAGTAAGGTATAGATTGAGTAGATAGGAATTAGGGAATCTTAAAACGAACCCCTTATGAATTAAGTTTCACCGTTTGATTATAAGGTGTTCAGTGAAAGGGTTAAGTTAAAGTCATCTTTTAATAATGATAAGCTAAAAGTAAACTTTTAATGAAAAAAGTTGTTTAATATAATCTAAATGGTAGGATAATGCATTTAGAGGATAAATATATGAAAAAATTTAGTTATTAAAAGGAGAATTATTTAAAATGCAAGTTTAACTCTCATTTAAAATTTAGTATGTTATAAAGGTGATGCTAATAACTATTATTGATTGCTTGGATGTTAGTTAAATTATTTGATTGATCATTTGGTTGAATTTCCATTCGAAAAATGGATGACATAATAATTTGATTGTTATGAACCCATATGATTATATGTGTATATATATTATCCATAACCATTTTTTTGCAGGGAATATTTGTAGAGAGGCCTTAAGGGTTTTTGACAATAATTATTTATTTACATCCTTATGCTATTATATTGATGCTTAATTGAAATTAATCTTAATATTATATTTAAATTAATTAAGAGTTGTTACATCGAGTTTCGCTATACCATCATTTATTGCATATCACCCCCATAAACCCTTGTATGAGGGTCTTGAAATTAAGCTTGTATTTTCATGAAATAGATGTTTGAATTTCATTAATCATTTTGATTAATGATAATTTAAATTAATAATGATTTTAACTAATGATGTTTAAAATTAATTAATATTTTTGATAATGAGATTTGGATTCAATTAATCACTTTAAGTAATGATATTTAAATTTAATTAATTATATTAATTAATGATATTTGAAAAAATTAATAATAAATTTAATTAATGATGTTTAAAAGTAATTAATCATTTTAAATATTGATATTTGTATTTTACCAATCATTTTAATTAATGATATGTGATTTTAATTAATTATCCTAATTTTCGATATTTGAATGTAATTAATCATTTTAATTAATGATGTTTGAAATTTATTAATCTATTTGATTAATGAGATATGAATTTAATTAAGTCATTTTAATTAATGTTTTAACTTTATTTAATCATTTTAATTAATGACTTTTTAATTTAATTTATTGTTTTAACTAATGATTTTTTAAATCTAGTTAATCATTTTAATTCATGATGGTTTATAGTTAATTAATCATTTTAATAAATAATGTTTTAATTAATTGTCTTAACTAATGAGGCTTGAATTTAATTAATCCAATTAATTTATGATTATTTGAACTTAATTAATTATTTCAATTAATGATATTTAAAATTTATTAATCATTTTAATAAATGATTTTCAGATAAACTATTCATTTTAATTAATGATTACTTGAATTTAATAAATCTTTTTAATTAATAATATTTAAAGTAAATTAACTGATTTAATAAAAGTGATTAAAAGTAAATTAACTAATACAACGAATGTGTTTTAAAGTTAATTAATTGATTTAGTCTTTGTGACGCCCCCCCCCCTCTATACCCATGCTAGCCAAGAACATTACAGTGTAATGTTGTCAACTAGCACGGAGAATGAGGCTGTTAAAGAGCGACCATCCGTGTAATTTCTTTCTGCGAGCACCAATATGTCAGATACTACAAGGAAGTCCGACATGCCGATACAAACTCAAGGCTACTACACAGTGGCTATATATATTCTTCGGAAACAAACATAGAAATAAACATAACACAAATCAGTCACAGACATCCATATCACAAAGGCGGAAAAAGATATGAATATAACACATGAAAGTGTTCATCAGAGTAGTGGTCAAACAAGATCCACAGTATCACAAAAGAGTGGGTACAAGTGCTAGACAAAAGAATATTTATACATCTAGGAGTCTATATCTCAAAGGTATACAACAAAAACTACTAATCTAAGTAGTTAACCAAAAGTCAGGATGATAATCCCCCAAGTGAAGTCAAGCAGAAGCACCTGTAACATCTCGGTCTGACCCGAGTATTATTTATAAGAAAATAATAAACAGATCAGTCTAGCTCTAAATATCAGATAAAATGATATAGAATAAGAGATATGACATAACATATGATAACCATAAAGCCATACTGCGATAAGTATGAAATTGAAAATCAACAAGAGATTAATCAATATCACCAGAATCTTCTCAAAGATCAAAAAGGAATGTCATACTCAATATCTTCATTCACTAAAAGTAAATGACACACAAATTCACCAATGCACAAATAATGATAACCCATATCAATGAAAATCACGAAAACTGGTGAAACACAAATTCTAGAAATCACCAATGGAAATCCAAAAATCACAAAAATGATCGTAGAAATGATCAATCACAAAAGGGGGAGGCCTATCACAAAACGGGAGCATGAAAAATCACCAACACGTGTATCACAAACGGGACGCTATCCCATGGTCGCTAACCACAGAGCCGGTACAACGACGTAGCACAACGGTACGCCCCAGGAACCAGAAACTCGTAAAATTCGGAACAACGACGTAGTACAACGGTACGCCCGAATATACAAACTCCATAAAAACGTGGTTCGCTAGCCCACAAAAATTGGGTCGAAACCCCAAGAAATAAATAGGTCGTTAGCCTATAATAAAAATGAGACGAAACTCAATAAAACGAGGTACTGTCCCCTACGTGGACAAAGAAACATAGCATAGCGCTAGTCATAATCACAAAAATGATCATCATCGATCATCAAGAAGTGTCAATTACACTAAGCTAGTAAATATATGAGCTTAGCTTCATGTCCCATAACCAGTAGCTTAACTTAAATATTTACGAACAAAGTGTAACTGTCCACTCGAAAATTGTCACAAGAAATTCAATCGCACAAGTCCAAGAATTAACCGACGAAGTAAACGCAAGCGTTTCATACCACTTGTTTTACTAAGTCGTTTAATTAGATTTCTCATACGAGTAAGGTAAAGATTTGTATATACTAGTAGATTGGAAAACGGTTTAAGAAATGAGCTTTGTAATAAAATAGTGTTAAAATCGTTTTGAAGAAATGGTTTTGATATTTACTACTAGCGTCGAAAACCTTTATATTTTGAAGTGACAAATCATAAAAATGATTTTAGAAACAATCAATCACTAAAATTCACATTCGAAGACGTGAATAAAAATCCAAAGAAATCGATACCGAATCCATCAAAGTGGAAATACCCAAAAATTCCAAAAATAGAAGTTATCAAAGTCGACAAAGGTGAAAACAAGTAATCGGAGAAGAAGAATCGATTAACAATTGGAAAAGCAATGCAAAATGAGCATAATAGGCAAAACAGGGAAATAGGAGAATAGGAGCAGGTCGGTTGACCGGACTCCCTGAGTCAGCTGACCGAACCAGAAACAGAAAGTTTCGGCTATAGCTTCGGTCGACCGGCCAGGGGGTTCGGTCGGCTGAACCTGATGCCATGCATTTTTCTGCCCTATTAATTGAAGTGCAAAGTCTCCCAATTCGCAACTGGTCGAGCGCGGACGCTAAGGGATTACGCCCATCGGCTACCCGGTCCTATTGGCTCCTTGATGCATCACCAAAAACATGTTCAAACATCAAAGTTAGGATCTTTAAAGATTTGAACCCAAAACACTAAAAATTGGAATATTCACAAAACCAATCCAAATCAATATCAAATGCACATGAGTAAGTGTTAGGAATTCATACCCAACAATCAAAGATAGTTATAGACAAAGATGTGAGATAAAAATCTCACCTTTACACATAATCTATGAAGGAGAAGCTATGGAGCAAGGCAAAGACAAACACTCTTCAATTCCAACCCAAGAAGCTTCAATCTAAGCTTACAAGTAAAATATTTCCTAAGTTAGGTTAGGAAATTTCTAAAATAGAAGAAGGAAAGAGTTGGAGAAGATGAAGAGAAGGCTTACCAATGGCTTCTCTTTGGATTTGGAGCAAGAACTTGAATTTTGCAAATGAACTAGGGCTTGCAGTTTTAGGAATTCTAATTTCCAATCTTTTCCTCCATTATTCTCTTGAGCTTCAGAGAGTTAGGAAATAAGGAATGAATAAAGAGAAGTGGAGAGGGGTTGGGTTGATATAACCAGAATTGGGCAAATGAGCTGAACCCAAACCCAAAGCCCTATCGAAAAAGTAGCAAAAATCAACTTACTCCAAACATATCGAAGCTTATACTCAAAAAGGTTGCAAACGGCATTTTGAACTCAATGAAAGGTGTCTCGAGTCCTGATTTGACCGTATGAAAAAAAAAGTAACTTTTCGGATTATAATCCGACTAATGATAAAATATTTAAATAAAATATTTAAATACTCAATCATAAAATATGCGGGTTGTTACAGACTCCCCTCCTTAAAGAAATTGTGTCCTCGCAATCATAAGGAACAAATGAACAAAAAGTAACAACCATAAAAGCATATCAACACAAAAAGAAGAAATTTTTAAAATAAAAAGTTCACCTCAAAGAGCACGAGAAAGTAAGTCCGGATGTGTTCGCTCGATGAATTCTCTAGATTCCCAAAAGCAATCCTTAGGATTTGAGGACCATTGAACCTTAACAAGCGGAACATCTTTATTTCGAAGGCGTTTAACCTCCGAAGCAAAAATACGAATAGGATGTTGCTCATAAGTTAAATTAGGTGAAACTTCAATTTCTTCCACAACACCGGGCTCAAGAATAGAATCAGAATCTCGAAGGCATTTCCGTAATTGAGAAACGTGAAACACGTCATGAATAGCAGAAAATTGAGCCGGTAATAAAAGGTGATACGCCACGGAATCAATACGTTCGGTGATAGGAAATGGCCCAATATATCGAGGCGCTAACTTTCCCGATCGACTGAAACGTACAACACCCTTCATAGGTGAAACACGAACAAACTCAAGATCTCCCACAGAAAACTCTAATTTCCTTCTCTGGTTATCGGCATAGGATTTTTGTCTACTCTGGGCTTCTTTCATCCACTGACGAATAAGGTCAATCTTCTCTGTGGAATATCGAATAAAATCTGGACCTAAAACCAGCTTCTCACCAACCTCGAGCCAACATGAAGGAGATCGGCATGGCCTTCCATAGAGTGCCTCGAAAGGTGCCATACCAATACTAGATTGGAAGCTATTATTATAGGAAAACTCAACAAGAGAAATATGATCTTCCCAACTTCCACCAAAATCAAGAACACATGCACGAAGAAGATCTTCAAGAGTTTGATTCACACGCTCGGTTTGTCCATCGGACTGAGGATGATAAGCAGTGCTAAAATTAAACTTCGTTCCCAAAGCCTTTTGAAGACTCTTCCAAAATCAACTAGTAAACAATGGATCACGATCACTAACAATAGAAGTAGGAACTCCATGCAACTTTACAATCTCTTTAATAAAGAGTTTGGCCAAGAGAGGAACAGTTCGATTGGACCGAATGGGAATAAAATGGACGGATTTAGTAAGTCTATCAACTATCACCCATAAGCTATCATGACTCGAACGAGAATGGGGAAGGCCGTCAATAAAATCCATGGAAATTTGATCCCACTTCCAAATTGGAATGTCTAAAGGTTGCAATAACCCACCGGGCCTTTGATGTTCGGCCTTAATAAGTTGGCAAGTCATGCAATGCTTAACGAAGTTAGCGATATCAAATTTCATTCCCTCCCAATAATAAAGTCGCTTCATATTCGCGTACATTTTACTACTGTCGGATGAATGGTAAATTTAGAACGATGGAAACCTTCCAAAATGTCTTTGCGAAGATCACTAACATTTGGCACGATAAGTCTACCAAATTTTCGAATGCCGCCAGGAGAATCGATATCAAAGTCTTTCAAAAATTCAATATCAAGTATATCCCTCAATCTTTGGCCAAGAAGTGCCAATTCGGGATCTAGCCTTTGAGATTCAAGAATGCGGTCTAAAAGAGAAGGATGAGTCTCAAGGCTACATAAAACAAGAGATGAACATAAATCGGAAACACGATCTCGAATCTCACAAGTGGATAAAACCCCGAGAACATTCCATTCGGATATCATCATAGAAACACCCGCTTGTTGCTTACGACTAAGTGCATTGGCAACGCGATTTCCCTTTCCAGGGGTATAAAGAATTTCAAGATCATAAGCTGCAAGCAACTCGAGCCAACATTGTTGACGCAAATTAAGTTCCTTTTGATAAAATAGATACTTCAAAGATTTATGATCGGTGTAAAGAATAAATTTTTCTCACAAAAGATAATGACGCCAAATACGAAGGGCGAAAACAATAGCCGCAAGTTCTAAACCATGAGTGGCATATTTAGTCTCAGCAGGCTTCAATTGCCTAGAAGCATAAGTAATAACATGTTTCCTTTGCATAAGAACGGCACCCAAACCAATGCGACTAGCATCGGTATAAACAATAAAATCTTGGTTTCCTTCGGGAATAACAAGAATAAGAGCATCGGAAAGGAGTTCTTTCAATTTCTGAAAAGAAGCTTCACATTTGTCCGACCAAATGTATTTAACACCTTTCTTTGTCAAACTAGTAAGAGGCATGGAAATTCTGGAAAAGTCCTTTATGAAACGGCGGTAATAACCTGCCAATCCGAGAAAACTACGGATTTCCGTCACACTCTCCGGTCTCTTCCAATTTTGAATCGCTTCAATCTTTGAAGGATCCACGGAAATTCCAGATTCGAAAATAGTATGACCGAGAAACTTCACACGAGATTGCCAAAAGTGGCATTTAGAAAATTTTGCTTTCAATTAATTGCTCCTAAGAGTTTCCAACACAATTCGAAGATGCTCTTCATGCTCCTCATCGGTTTTAGAATACACAAGAATATCATCAATAAAGATGAGGACAAACCGATCGAGGAAGTCTTTGAAAACTCTATTCATAAGGTCAACGAAATAAGCCGAGCATTCGTTAAACCAAATGGCATAACAAGCCATTCATAAGATCCATAACGAGTACGGAACGATGTCAAAGGAATGCTATCTTCCGCAATACGAAGCTGATGAAAACCGGTAGCCAAGTCCAATTGTGAAAGGACTCTAGCACCACTAATTTGGTCAAATAAATCATCAATCCAAGGTAAAGGATATTTATTCTTGATAGTAAGATCATTAATCTTGTGGTATTCAATGCAAAGCCTAAGTGTACCATCGGATTTCTTCACAAAAATAGCCGAAGCTCCCCAAGGAGAGGAACTAGAATGAATAAATTGCTTCGTCTCCGATTCGGATAATTGTTTGCGCATCTCCTCATTTTCTTTATTGGACATACGATAAGAAGGACGAGTAATAGGTTGAGCTCCAGGAATATGATTAATTCTGAACTCAATTGCTCGCTTAGGTGCTAATCTTAAAACGGGCTCAAATATGTCAGAAAATTCACGAACATCGTGAATAAGAGAAATAATATCTTCCTCGTCATCATTATCGTCATCATAGAGATTTAAAGTATATAAGGATGCAGCCAAGCTAGAATCCGAATCTTTAAGATCAATAGAAATCTGCTTAACAGATTGAGGATGTCGAAGATAAATAGTCCGCTCAGGACATCGGATTTGGGCTTCATAGCAGTTAAGCCAATCCATTCCCAAGATCATTCCAAATCCTAAGTAACGCATAACATGCAAATTGGCTCGGAAAGAAAAATCACACAAAATAATCTCGACATCTTTACACAATAAACTGATTGTTGCGGATCCACCAACCGGATTCGCAATTCTCAAAGAAGTCATTAAAGCAACAACACTTAAAGAAAAAGTATCAACAAGTTCTTTTGATATAAAAGAATAGGACGCACCCGTATCAAAAAGAACCCGAATAGGTTGATTATGAAACATAATAACGCCATCAAGGATAGAATGAAGGGTACCTTGACCACGAGATGTGTTTCCAGGGGCTTTAGCAACATTAAGCTATCCCTCCTTCCTGTTTTGAAGTTTGGGACAAGAAGATAAATAATGATCCGAGCTTTTGCAATAGCGACAAAAGAGAGGTTTCGGACATCTATTGGCATAATGGTCTTTAGAACCACAATTGTAGCATTGCCCACTACTAGGGGCAGAAGCCTTTGCTACCGGAATTGCTTGCTTCCCTTTCTTGTTGGAATAAGACCCTTTGAACTTAATAGGCCTTTTCTTGTTGTTGTTGAATTTTGGTTTGGCACCCATAACATCAGCACCACTCTCTTTATCTGCCTCTTCAAGTCGAATAGCGATATCAACAAGTTGATCAGAAGAAACTTCTAGCTTTAGAAGTAATGGCTTCTTGAGACTTTTATTTAAGCCATAGACGAATCTATGATTTTTCTTCAATGGGGTATTAATGTATTCAACCCCGTATTTAGAGAGAGATTTAAAAGACGCGACATAATCTGCCACGGAGGATTCACCTTGAACAAGGTCTGTGAAATGACGAGCCAATGTCACCTTCTCAGCTTCAGGCATAAATTTTAACTCGAATCGTTCCTGGAATTTCTTCCAAGTAAGATTCTCTTCATTTATTTCAGAAATCAGAAGCTCGTACCAATCTAATGCTCTTTCTTGGAGCATATTAGAGGCCACATGAACACGGTGAAGATCAATAAGATTCATGCGTGAAAAGATTCAATCGCATGTGCTTAACAAAGCCTGGACTTCAATAATGGTTTCAGAACCTTTGAATGGCTTCCCACCCAAGTTAGTGTAATCACTGCACAAATGTGCAAATCCAGGCCTAGGGTGAGTATGTTCTGGATTAGAACCGGCTACCTGAGCATTCTTTACTAGATCAAGAAGCTGCTGGGCAGACATAAAAACTCCATCCTGGGGAGTAGCACTAGATTGACCGGTGCTGGGACGGCCAGGTCTAACCATTTCTCTTCCTTAAGAAAGAAGAAGGAAGAAGAAAAAGGTTATTCACAAATTGAATATCAAACATTAATGATTGTTAAAACAAGGAATCATAAAAGAAAATAGGATAGAACGGTACGAAGACACGAATTAAAATCCTAAGGCACGACTCCTAAGATGGACTTAGGACTATGATCCTTGTTAAATTATCTTACATTGTTCCGAAGTTTGGCTCAGATACCAAGCTATGACGCCCCACCTCTATACCCACACTAGCCAAGAACACTACGGTGTAATGCTGTCAACTAGCACGGAGAATAAGGCTGTTGAGGAGCGACCATCCATGTAATTGCTTTCTGCGAGCACTAATATGTCAGATAGCACAAGGAAGTCCGACATGCCGATACAAACTCAAGGCTACTACACAGTGGTTATATATATTCTTCGGAAAAAAACATAGAAATAAACATAACACAAATCAGTCGCAGACATCCATATCACAAAGGCGGAAAAAGATATGAATATAACACATGAAAGTGTTCATCGGAGTAGTGGTCAAACTAGATCCACAATATCACAAAAGAATGGGTACAAGTGCTAGACAAAAGAATATGTATACATCTAGGAGTCTATATCTCAAAGGTATACAACAAAAACTACTAATCTAAGTAGTTAACCAAAAGTTAGGATGATAATCCCTGAAGTGAAGTCAAGCAGAAGCACCTGTAACATCTCGGTCTGACCCGAGTATTATTTATAAGAAAATAATAAACGGATCAGTCTAGCTATAAATATCAGATAAAATGATATAGAATAAGAAATATGACATAACATATGATAACCATAAAGTTATACTATGATAAGTATGAAATTAAAAATCAACAAGAGATTAATCAATATCACCAGAATCTTCTCAAAGATCAAAAAGGAATGTCATACTCAATATCTTCATTCACTAAAAGTAAATGACACACAAATTCACCAATGCACAAATAATGATAACTCATATCAATGAAAATCACGAAAATTGGTGAAACACAAATTTTAGAAATCATTAATGGAAATCCAGAAATCAAAAAATGATCGTAGAAACGATCAACCACAAAAGGGGGAGGCCTGTCACAAAACGGGAGCATGAAAACTTACCAACATGTGTATCACAAACGGGACGCTATCCCATGGTCGCTAACCATAGAGCCGGTGCAATGACGTAGTACAACGGTACGCCCGAGGTACCAGAAACTCGTAAAATTCAGAACAACGACGTAGTACAACGGTACGCCCAAAGATCTGAACTCTATAAAAACGTGGGTCGCTAGCCCACAAAAATTGGGTCGAAAGCCCAAGAAATAAATAAGTCGTTAGCCTATAATAAAAATGAGACGAAACTCAATAAAACGAGGTACTGTCCCCTACGTGGACAAAGAAACATAGCATAGCGCTAGTCATAATCACAAAAATGATCATCATCGATCATCAAGAAGTGTCAATTACACTAAGCTAGTAAATATATGAGCTTAGCTTCGTGTCCCATAACCACTAGCTTAACTTAAATATTTACGAACAAACTGTAAGTCTCCACTCGAAAATTGTCACAAGAAATCCAATCGAACAAGTCCAAGAATTAACCGATGAAGTAAACGCAAGTGTTTCATACCACTTGTTTTACTAAGTCATTTAATTAGATTTCTCATATGAGTGAGGTAAAGGTTTGTATATACTAGTAGATTGGAAAACGGTTTAAGAAATGAGCTTTGTAATAAAATAGTGTTGAAATCGTTTTGAAGAAAGGGTTTTGATATTTACTACTAGCATCGAAAACCTTTATATTTTGAAGTGACAAATCACAAAAATGATTGTAGAAACAATCAATCACTAAAATTCACATTCGAAGACGTCAATAAAAATCCAAAGAAATCGATACTGAATCCATCAAAGTGGAAATACCCAAAAATTCCAAAAATAGAAGTTATCAAAGTCGACAAAGGTGATAACGACTAATCGGAGGAGAAGAATCGATTAACAATTGGAAAAGCAAAGCAAAATGAGCATAATAGGCAAAACAAGGAAATAGGAGAATAGGAGCAGGTCGGTTGACCGGACTCCCTGAGTCGGCTGACCGAACCAGAAACAGAAAGTTTCGGCTACAGCTTTGGTCGATCGGCCCAGGCGGTTCAGTCGGCCGAACCTGATGCCATGCATTTTTCTGCCCTATTAATTGAAGTGCAAACTCTCCTAATTTGCAACCGGTTGAGCATGGACGCTAAAGGATTACGCCCATCGGCTACCCGGTCCTATTGGCTCCTCGATGCATCACCAAAAATATGTTCAAACATCAAAGTTAGGATCTTTAAAGATTTGAACCCAAAACACTAAAAATTGGAATATTCACAAAACCAATCCAAATCAATATCAAATGCACATGAGTAAGTGTTAGGAATTCATACCCAACAATCAAAGATAGTTATAGACAAAAATGTGAGATAAATATCTCACCTTTACACAAAATCTATGAAGGAGAAGCTATAGAGCAAGGCAAAGACAAACACTCTTCAATTCCAACCCAAGAAGCTTCAATCTAAGCTTACGAGTAAAATATTTCCTAAGTTAGGTTTAGGAAATTTCTAAAATAGAAGAAGGAAAGAGTTGGAGAAGATGAAGAGAAGGCTTACCAATGGCTTCTCTTTGGATTTGGAGCAAGAACTTGAATTTTGCAAATGCACTAGTGCTTGGAGTTTTAGGATTTCCAATTTCCAATCTTTTCCCCCATTATTCTCTTGAGCTTGAGAGAGTTAGGAAATGAGGAATGAATGAATAGAAGTGGAGAGGGGTTGTGTTGATATAACCAGAATTGGGCAAATGAGCTGAACCCAAACCCAAAGCCCTATAGAAAAAGTAGCAAAAATCAACTTACTCCAAACATATCGAAGCTTATACTCAAAAAGGTTGCAAACGGCATTTTGAACTCAATGGAAGGTGTCTCGAGTCCTGATTCGACCGTATGCAAAAAAAAGGTAACTTTTCGGACTATAACCCGACTAACGAATCGTAAAATATGCGGGTTGTTACAGTCTTTTACGTTAATAAACTGATTTAATAAAGAATTTAAAGTTAACTTACCTATGATATAAAAGTGTTCTGGAAATAATTAACTATTTGTTGCTTTGGGTCAACCCATAAACATTGTCCATTTAACACTCTAAGTTAAAGAGGTCGAGAGGTTGACTCTGTTTTAAAGGACCCAAATTTTGATTAAATCTTTACTAAGTAGTAAAAAAAATTGTATTTATGTGTAATCTTAGGGTTTGGAAGAGTATTATGCAAGTAAATAAAGTAGAACGAGTTGTTATTTGATGTTTTATAAAGAAACAACTTTATAAAATATTTTTAAACTTGTGTGAAAATTTATGAAATAATTCATAAACAATTTGGGTATTGAATAGAATACTAAATGCAAATTTAAGTGATTTAGAAATATTGGTATAATTAATAAACCAATAATAATTTTATAAAGTGAATTTCAATTTTGTCTGAATGAGCATAGGTAATCCTCTAAGCAATAACCAAAGGCTGATGAGAAAAATGGTGCGCTTAGGAAATTATTTATATTATTAAGCAATCAAGAAAGTTTTGAACCTAAGTTAAGATTTATTTATTAGTCATTTAACATTTGAAATAATTTTGAGTGTTAGATGTTCATTTATGGAATTTGATTAATTTTATTTAATTGATCGATTGATTGTGTGATCCTATATACCATAGTTTATAAAAATTTATAAACCAAGGTTTTTGAATTGTTTTTCATTGGGACTTAAATCTCGTTCTTTTGGAAATGTTTTTTGGAAATTTTTGGGGAAATAAATTGACCGTTTGCTCTAGTTATTGTTTTAGAAGGAACCAGAATACCACTGGAAGCCCCATATTGTTTTGATTCTAGAGTTTAACATTTTTTTGTTAAGAGGATCCCCTCCTTGACATTTTGATCTTGGTTTCTGATTTACTTATTTTTTTATGGAATTCGAAAATAAATTTTGAATATAAAATCCAGGCATTTAGTTTTAAATTTTGGAAGTATTTTGAAAAATGTTGGATCCATAGCATTTATTTTAGAATATTCTCTTTAATTTGTTGCATATGTTTAATACATTACTTTTAGGTTGCATCATGTTACTTGATTGCATAAGGTTGTTATAGTATTTATATTACACATATTTATTGTAGGGAAAAATATAATTAATCATGTTTACTGAAAACCCAGTAAGTAAATCGATTTTCTTAGGTTGGTTATTACTTCTACCACTCCGTAATAATTTCGGGGACGAAATTCTTTTAAGAGCGAAGAGTATAACGACCTATAAATTAATCACTTTATATTTGAATATTTAAATCAATTTTAAATATATTTGAATAATGGATTTTAATAACCAAATAAAAATATTTTAAATAATAATTAATTATGTTAAAATCATTTTCAAGGTATGTTTACTAAAATAATAGTTCAAATAAAAACAGAAAAGTGGCCGAAAATTGTTTTTCGAAATTTTGACTTTTTGACGCTAAAATATTGTCGGAAAAGTTGTGCACCCTTGTGCAACAATGTACACACTTTTATATGATATAATTAGTATTAATAAATCAAACTTAAAAATATTAACATATATTTGTTCTTACTAAAGCATCATGTGACAAATTGTGGTTAAAATAAAAGCTTATGTACATACACACACACATTTGTATATATACAAAACCCATCCTTACCTTAAGTACACACATGGTTTTGTTTGCATTTTTTAGGGAGTAGGGGGGCAATGTGTGCTAGTGATGGAGAGGGGGTATGGTGGTTGTCATGTACATGACATGTACATATATTATATCACTAAAGGACAGTTAGTCTTTTTACAACTTCTCATGCCTATAAATACCACCTCCTCTTCACATATTTCTACTTCACATTCCTACTCTTCATTTTCCTAACACACCTTCATTCACACAGCCATACATCTTCTTATTTATTGCTTAAAACACCAGTTTTCCACTTTTGAACTTCTTCAATCCACTCAAAACTAGTTCCTTACTCTTCTAAATCGCATAACCATGCAAACAAGTAGCCATGTCCCTCAAATCAACCTAGTCCAAGCCCAAAACAGCCCATGGCCAAGCCCAACATTCAATTCAAGGTCCACAAAGTTGAGTCGCTTACATAGTAGAACCTAAATCTAGTCGCATTCAAGAGTTGGTGTAAGTTTGGTTAAGTTAGCAAGCATTTTTGTAAGTAAAGCTCCACCTTTATAACTAAAGTTTTTAAACTATTTTAATGCTCATATTATTGACCTATGAATGCTTGTTGCATATATGCAGTGATGGTTTGGTAGTTGGTTTGGTTCATATTGCAAAAGATTGCCACATTTGAAAGTTAGTTTGCATGTAGTAAGCGATATGAAAAGTTAGTGGCTAAAGTTAATTATATTGTTAGAAAATGTTCGATATATGTTGTATTATTGTAAATCACCATGTATATATGTTCATATTCTTTCTATGTGATGTTTGGTAGTAATGTTAATGCCATGAACTTGTTTTCCGAACTGCCAGTATAGCGACAGTTGCTATATCGGCACTTTCAAAAAATCACCTTTTATCGAAACCATTTTATTTCATGTTCATGTTTGAATTAGTTTCACAAGTTAAGAAAGTTTTGAAATATTAACGATTCCAAAATTAATAAATTATTTTAATAATAATTGTTTAACTTGATTAATTATTTAATTAATAAGGATTAGGGTTAACTAATTAGCTTATTAATGATTTATTTTAAATTTAAGTATTACTTAATTATTGATGTCTTAAAATTAATTAATAATTTTATTTAATAAGGTTTAAGGATAATTAATCATTCAATAATAATGGATTAAAGTTAATTAATCAATTTACTAATTACGTTTTTAAATTTATTAATCTTTTTAATTAATGACTTTTAAAATTAATCAACTTGTTTTAACTTTAATTAGTCTTTCCCTAAATGACGTTTATAATTAATAAATCATTTTTACATAATGATATTTAATTATTTATTTTTTAATTTAATTAATTATATTTAAATTTATTAATCAATTGAACCAATAATGTTTTAAAGGTGGTTTATCCTTTTCAATTAAAGGCATTTGAAGTCAATCAATCAACCGAATTTTTGAAGTTGATTAATAAATGTAATAAGATGTTTTAAGTTATTAAATCCTTTTTATAATGGTGTTTAAAGTTAGTAAACTCTTTTAACTAAGTGTTTTCAAGCTAATACTTGTAATGTGAAGCCAAACATGAGTTCAGTTTTAAAGTAAATATTTGATTTGGTTACGGAACTGAATTAACTTCCGTTAAACGATATCACTTATATGGAAACAATTTGTTTGTGTACTTATTTTGATGAGGTAGAGTTGTCCCTATTTCGAAAGTTAAGAATGATCGTTGGACATGACTTTGAGGTAACTCTACCTTGACTTGTTCAATATTATTGTTAACCAAGGAATAGTACAAGTTTAAAATCGATGAGTAGTGATGGGTATAAAAGACTTAATTTCAATTTACGATCATTTTGTATCCTCGATGGCTAGTATCCCGGTTAACGGTAACTTCAGCTTCTTGATTTTCATCATTCTAAGATTATTTGTTGCTCCATTGAGCTTTGTTATCCTTTATCAGAAATAACTAAATCAAAGCGCGTGTTTTTAAGGGCCAAGTTATATGGGGTTGCTTCCATTAGGGTATTTTAACATCTCATCTAGATTGGATTCTGTTTTGCGCATTTAGATGTGAAATGCTCGGATTCTCGGTAAGGATTGGTGGGGTCCGCCTTGGAGTTCCTGGGATTTTCAAGTATATTTCTGAAGGTGTGCTTCTTTTAAGGGTGATGCACCCTCCTAGTCATTTGTTGGAAAATTTTCCTTTCCTTATTTGATTCGAATCTTCGAATTGATTTTTTGTAATTGAAATGGGAAGAGCCAACCACTCTTCGTGATGTTTAACTATTGGTTTTGTCCATTCTATTAAGTCTGGATTGTTATCTTTTTTTATCGATTCTGTCCAGTTTGGATTTTGTTTAGACTATTTCCATCCTTTCAAGTCTGGATCTTTATAATATTTTTGCCCATCATCTATGTGTCGATTTATTTCCTACTTTTATTTTCTATTCATATGTTTGGTTGTTGTTTATGTAGGAGAAAACCCGTTTCGCATTAGCGGCGTGGTCCCATATATTATTGTTAAATACCATTCCTTTTGTTTCACACTTTTACTCATACCAGACATATTGTCTGATCCAAGTTGTATATTCCCTAAACTCTCAGATATTCAATTATATTTGAGTAGTCCAAGAATAGCAGGTTTTCTTTGGGGCTCTTTGAAGACGATGATTGAATAAGGGGCTCCTTAGTTATTTAGTTATTTCTCTCCACTATATGATTATGAAGATGTATTTTGTGTCTAAAATGACAAGTTAGAATGTATAACTGCAAATCTGTTAGTACTTTTGTTTAACTCTGATAGCTCTATGTAAGGAATAACCTTTTATACTATATCATTTTGTATTATACGCAACCATTCCGCTGTGAGGTTTTTTCTATTTCGTTCTTTCTTTTCTTTATTTTACCCAATGGCGATTCATCCTTCCTATGCTTAGGCAATGGCATACGAACACCAAGGATGTGTTATGTGTCTTTCCTAAGGGTCAGAAAGGTGGGTCATCACATTGTTCTTGTTTGGTGAACCCTCATTCCGCGTTTGCGGCATGGTCCTACCAATTGTTCTATGTGGATCATATTACTCGAATTTTCTCATGTTGTTTTCCAGAGTGACCCCGGGTGTTATTGTATTATAATGGTTGGGTCAGACGGAGTATTTTCCCAGGTTGGCTTTGGTGATATGAAGCTCTTGGAGACGAGCTGGATGTTCATCTTCGTGATATTTTATTTCCACTGTATTATATTATATACCTATCAGCGATCCTAAGGTCGGGATTTTATAATGGCCAACTGATAAGGTTTGTTTTTAACTCTGATGTACTCTGTATTTTGGAGAGATATTTATTACTTCCTTTGTTATGTTATATGTTGTCGATTCCGCTGTGAGATTCTAACTCCCCTATTCTTTGTTCTTTTCTTTTTAATTTACCCTAACAATCTGCCTCTCTGATGATTGGATGTTCGACATTTGAATACCTAGATGTATTCAATATCGATTTTTGGTGGTCGAAATGGCGGGTCGTTACTTTGGTATCAGAGCTAAAGGTTATGCAAGAGCCTTGTCTTTTGTTGGGTATGGCTAACTAGAGATAGGGTTAGTAATACCCTAGAGTGAGTAACTCATTATAAATAGGACGAGTGACACCCTAGAATGAATTTGAGAGTATTATATATACATGAGAGCGTATTTGTTATTGTTATAAAAATGTATTGTGTCGAATGGTCTATTGAGTTGTTTATGAATTCAAGTCAAGACGTCGGATGCCGCGGTGTCGATAGGGATTTCTAAACACTTGTACAAGGCATACAGACATGATATTGATTTTGAAAATTAGTAAATGAAATATTTTACCTCTATTTTATACATATAATGTAATAGTTTTCAAACTTTATATAGTTATAGAGTGTGTTTGTTTGTTTGAATGTGATAATATTTATTTATTATCACTGTCTTTTGATGAGTCATGCTAGATTAAATTAGGAGCATTGATTGTCATTTGTTGATTGTTGATTATTTATGCTCAACTTATCTTAATCAATTATTGTTTTGATTATAAACAAACCCCTTTTGAATTAATTTTCACAATTTGACTATAAGGTGTTCGATTGTAATGTTGGGTTAAAAATAAAGTTTTAATAAAATTTGTTTAAAATAATCTAAATGGTAAGATATGACATTTAGAGAATAAATTTTTAGGAAAATTTTATTATAATAAAGGAGGATTGTTATAATATGAAATGATTTTATATAAAGGTAATTTTATATAAATTTGATTCATAAAATGTGTTTTTAAAAAGATTTTTTTAATTTAAATCTCGAAGTTGTTTTGAAAATAATTTCAAAAAGATTTAGAGAAAAATATTACTTTCAAGCACTTTTAATTAAAATATTTTGGAAGTAAAATTTTAAGTGAAATACATTTTCTTTGGTGTAATTTAGGGGAAGAAATTTTGATTAGTTTTGTGATAATCTGAATAATCTTCTAAGTGATGATCAGATGTTTGCTTATGCGAACATTGTAGGGAACTTAGTACATTATTCTCTTTATCATTGTGCAATCGAAATGAGTTCGAATCCGAACGAATCTAAAGTGAGTTTTAATAAATAAATCGTTGATGTTATTTCATATAGAAATATTGGTGGTATGTTTTCAAAAAGATGATTTGAAATAAAAACCCGATAATTAGTCTTAGGTTTCCTTAAAGGAAACCGCTTTAAAATAGCAACTATTTTGAATAATAATTTGATAAATGAATTTTTACCCTTGAATAGAAAAGGGATAATTTAACATAAACTTCAAAATGGGTTAAATTAGATAGGGAGGTGTTGGTAGACATTGTTTAACGGTAGCTTTTGTTTAAAACATTTGAATGTGTAACTATTTGTTCTTTTTGGGCTAACCATAAACATTTTTCATTATAACACCCTAAGTTAAAGAGGTCGATAGGTTCATTCAAATTTTTAAAGACCCATATTTTGTTTGGGCCTCTATCTAAATTTTGAAAAGTAAAATGAAATTAATGCCTTGTATATACTCATAGGATCTAGAAGGATATTATACAAGTAAATAAAATTGAGTAAGTTTTAATTTTAAATATCTTTATAATATTATGAACTTATGTGAAAATTTATGAAATAATTTATAAACAATTTTAGTGTTGAATGAAATACTAAATAGAAAATATAAATGATCAGAAAGATTGGTGCAGTTAAGAGACCAATAATTTTAGAGAATGACTTTCAAATTTTGTCTAACAGCTTAGATGATCTTCTAAGCAATAACCAAAGGCTGAAGAGCAAAATGGTACCCCTAGGAAATTATTTATATTCTTAGGCAATCAAGAAAGTTTTGAACCTAAGCTAAGATTTATCTGTTTGTCATTTAACATTTTAAATTATGTTAACTCTCAGTTTATTCCTTTACGGAATTTGATGTGATAGATCGGTTGTGTGGTTTTATATACAATTGTATATAACGTTTAAATTTATAAATAATGGTTTTTGGATTGTTGTTTTTAAGGACTTAAATCCTGGTGCTTTTGAAAAGTGATTTCAGAAGAATGTGTGGAAATAAAAAAAAAGACGATTAAAATATTGTTTTGAAAAATATGGATGACATGTTATTGTTTCAAATGTTTGAAATGGATATTTTTGAAGTGGATTTTCAAATTTTTGTTATGACTAAAGTTGGGTAATTAGGGGTTTTCTAGATGCAGAAGAATCGCCATGTATATTTATTTACTCTAACTGTTGTTATAGGAGGAACTGGAATACCACTGAATGCTCCATATTGGTTTAATTCTAGAGTTATACCATGCTTAGGTAGGAGTAGATCCGCCTTATCATTATTGATTTTGGTTTTAATACATTTCTTTTTAGGAGGAATTTTAAAATATTTTGAATATAAATCCCGAGCATTTAGTTCTAAATTTATCTCTTGAATAAATTTGATGTTTAGTGCTTTATTATAGAATATTCTTTGTACTTTTGGTTGCATATGATTTGTTATACTGCTTTTGATTGCAACATTATCATTAGTTGCAACATATTAACTGATTGTATATGGTTGTTATATTGTTTATGTTATGTGTGCTTATGGTACTAGTAATATAACTAAGGAAAATATAACTAATCAGAGTTACTAAAATCCAAGTAAGTAAATTGACTGTTTTAAGCTAGGATATTACTCCTCCATTCTGTAATAATTTCAATGATGAAATTCTTTTAAGGGGAAGGATATAGAATCACAGAATGTTATCATTTTAATTTTGAATATTTAATTAGATTTAAATATTTAAATAATTGGTGTTTTAAAATATAAATAACTTAAATTCAAATGTAGTAGTTATTTAATATTTGAATTGGGAAATAAATGTTAATTAAATGGATTTAGTAACCTTACTTAACTTCTTTTGATTAATAAATGAAAAGAGCGAATTCATGTTGTAAATTTATTTACAGTAATAAATGATTCGAATATAACAAATAATAAGAAAATCAAATTGTAATAAAACGAATTGATTTTGACAACATATTTTTAATTTAATGTGACGACCCACACTCGGCCCCCTCTGAATCCGACACTAAACCACATGTCCGACCCAGAACGCACCGACTGTAGATGATTGTAAGAAAGAAAAGAGAGAGTGAGAAGAAAGAGAGAAAGAAAGAAGAAGAGAAGAGAAGAAGAAGAGAAGAGAAGAAGAAGAGAGAAGCAAAACCAAAACAATACAGAATCTCACATCGCAGCGGAATAACATATAATATAGATCAATAATCTTTTTAAAGAGAAACTGTAATATACATAATCAATATCAGAGTACATAATAAATAACCGTCAGCTTAGGCAGTTATAATAACTTGTCCTCACAAATGCTGATAATTTAAAACAACAACAACAATGCAAAGCAATGCAGTGGAATAATAAACAGATACGTGTATACGACATGAAGATCTCCAACTCGCCTATTGAAGCTCCAAATGCACCAAATCTAAACCAATAAATATACTCGGTCTGACCCAAGCATTGAAAGGGAAGAACTTCCGGATCAGTTTGGTAAACCAGCATGAGAAAACACACCTCAACTGAATTTATAAAGTTATCAAAACTTTTTCTTTATAAAAACAAAAGATATCTCGTAAGACCGAGTTGCGAATAAATACCGACAAGGTTTTCACCTTACTATAATCGAACATCTCATATCAAATCCTCTTATATTATAATAGTATCTATTGCACACAAATAATATTAAAATAGCTCAAATTGTTACATTATTAAATTCCAGCATACACCTTGTAATACAAGGCTTTCTACAATAGAAAATGGCAGGCACATATTGGATTTTGGATTTCCATACAAATGACTAGGTGAAGCGACTTTCTTTCCGAACCAACACAATACACCTCTAGAGGGATGTACCTAGGGAGCAGATACTTCCCGTCTAAACTAACACATGACCGGCCTACCCATACCTGGATAGTAACGAATATGTCATCACTCCGGTCATTACCGACCTTTAATTCGTGGCCACGAGCATACACAAAAAAAATCAGATACACAACGTCATACCATATAAAGATATATCTAGAAGAGTGATGAAATCTCCTAATTAGGAGCGACCCACTTAGCCTTACTACTTCTATCCCTGTTTCAGTTATTTTCCAAGAAGTGAGGCCAAAGAGGCATCGATTACCTTCACATCACAAATCACATCACTTTGAATGCCATATTGTCGTTTCCATTGACTACTAATTTCCTTCCATAAAAATACAACCCTTGAGCTCGTACGTCTCAAGGAGGGTGTTAAGCTAAGAGAAGTTGCCTTCTTCCCACCAATGGTGTACGTTTGTAAAAACAAATGTACGCTATCTTAGAAATGCAATGTCAGATACTCACCCATACAAGTTTTCATAAGAAATCTTATCGGGCAATCCCTAAGATTAGTAGCGGATAGTCCTTGCATTGGATATTTCATAACAAAGACACCAATGCTACTATATGTATATTGGGATTTTAACCCCAAACGATCAACAAGCAGTCCTTCACCATGAAAATCCTAAAATCAATATCATTGACCAACCTACACAATCATCGCATATATGTTGGTCCGAAGTGGTTTTCAGATAAATCCAATCCCGGTCTCTTCACACCAACAATGCAAAACCATTTCTCAACCTCACATAGAAACTAAGTCTCATAAACTTATCACGTCTCCAACTTTCAACTTGCTATCCTTCTGTCAAGAAGGAAGCTTGATAGATTGGATTAATCACTACGCACTACACGAATCACATTATCAGCACGAACAATAATCAAGCCTACACAGTCGGTTACATACTAAGCATATGACTAAATAGTTTCCACATCAAGTTGTGGAACTAAATAGCCAATTTTTATAGTCGGTTATTTAACTATCAAAGCAACAAACAAAATCTAGCACTTAAATAATCACAGGGCCTGATTTTATTAATCATTCATAGATCGCTTTTCCAAATCATTTAAATTCCTTTTTTATAATATCACTTTCCAAAATATCCTTTTAGTTTAAAATATTGTTCACTGTCCAAAATCGTGAATATAATTTTCTTCATGCTTCTACATATTTAATTTAAAGGATTATTTGTCCAAATCGTGAATATAATTCCTTTTATAAAATCAATATTCAGCTTATCAAATTAAATTGATTTCACATTTATAAAACGGTGTTTATAATTCACATTTCTATTTTATAAAAACTTCAATTTATAAAATCCCTTCATTAACAAATTTACTGTTTATCTCATTTATATGTCAAATCCCATTATAAGTTTATTACTTATAAATTGCTTTATTTATCAATTTATTCTTTTCAAATCTTATTATTTATAAAATCAATTATAAATTCAGTTCTAAATTTCAATTGAAAATCCATATATAAATTCGATTATAAAACCAATTCTAATATTTATAAAACAACATTTATAAAATTCTACTTCATTAAATCTTATTTACTCATAATCTTTCATTTTAACACTTATAAAACTCGTTTATAATTCCATTACTTATAAATATCGATATTATAAATCTTATATATAAACCATTTATAATAGATTCAAAGAATTTTTTTCTTTTCTTTTATCTTGGAAAAAACTTAATTATGATCTTTTAGAACATTTGGGCTTTCCTTTCGATCTGTTCAACCCTTCGTCTAAAAGATAAAATGAAGGCCTGGTAAGTTCAAGGCACTAGTTGCTCCATTGCTAACCTTAGTTACACACCTTGTTTTACCGTTCAGATCGGACAAGCGGGACAAATGTACTACTCGTTTCCGCATACTCCTTTCATTTTTAGAAATGATTTATAAAACTTCCAAATCATTGTTCAAAACACTTATTCATTTATTTAACCATTCCATAAATCCTTTAGATCACCCTTAGAATACTCTATTAATCATTTAAGAACCTTTACAAGAGATTTGGAAAAGAACGGTTGTGCTAAAACTATATTTCAAAAGTTATTGAAAGTGCTGTGAAAAAGTGCTTCAGAAAGTGCTTTCTAAAGCTATATTGATTAAAACGACTTTTATTATTTTAAAAACTATTTTTATTACTTAAATCACTTTTAAAAAAAAATAAGGATTTACAAGATTTATTTCATATTTTTAAACATTTTTAAAACATCATTTTTAAAGAAATCCAGTTTTGGAGTTCTAACTGCACAACCGCGATATTTCCAAAACTTATTTTACTCATATCCTAAAAATCTACTTATTGAAACCTCAATTTTCTTTCTTCATTGGAAAACTATGGATATAGTAGTTTGGAAAATTCTTATCTCGAAGAATTCTAATCTATATTCCAATCTTTACCCTCATTTGACTTTTATGGCGCGAAATCGCGAACTACCGTTACGCACGCGCCTATTTTTGACTAAAATTTCAATTTCTTTTCAAACTTCATGGAAACACTTTTAAATGTTTATAAAACATTTCTAAATCATTTTAAACTCATTTTAAACAATATTTTTCATATTTCAAATCCATTTTCCATTTCATTTCATATTACAGTATTATATCATTTTCAATCTTCTTAGATATTTTGATTTTATTAAGAGACTAAATAATTTCCATACACATATTTATATGGATTTAAATTCTTATAAATTAACTATGATTAATTATAATTTTTCTTATCATTTATCAAACCAGGTTATCATGCATATCACAAATATATAATCAACCATAATATCAACCAAGTTATCATCCAACATATACTAAACTTCTCATATTATTAACTTGAAATATTTTTAGAAATTAGTAACTTTAAATATGAGTACTCATCTTTAACCAAATCAATTACTTTCCTACCAATATTTATTTAATTCAAAACTTCACTATTATTTTCAACTTTAACCAACTTCATAAAATTCGGTAGAGCTTCCGTAGCACCTTAAATTCGGTCTTAGCTCCTCGGAATGAAATCGGCAAAACTCCTTCTCTTTTTCTTGCTCCGGAGCTTCCGGAACTTGTTTTCTTCCTTCCAAATGGTTTGGCCTCCATGGGTTCCAACTCTCCTCCATCATCTCTTCCATTCTTAGATGCTAAACCATATTTTGATGGTATTCTAAGGTCTTTGGCAAAGTTTAGTTGTGTTTGGAGTTGATTTTATATGATTTTGAAAAAGTTACTAAGAAAAAGAGAGAAGAAGAAGCCATTAAAGAGTGCTTCAAGGAGGAAGAAGAAGGTAGAAATGGAATGAAAAAAGTGAGGAAGTGTTTGGTATTTATAGAAAAAAATTAAGTGCTATAGTACCAAAATATCCCTTTACCAAATTACCAAAATAACCTTACTTTCTTTTTAAGCAACCTTATTTTTTTCAACACTTAAATAACATTTCAGATCATTACTTTATGTCATTTTCACTTAAATATTAAGTAAAAAAAGTAATGATTATGTTTGTTTGATTTGATGTTTTACTTTTTGACTTTTGTACTTTTTTGTCTTTTTATGCTTACTTTTGTTAATGTTGGACGTGTTTCCACCAGACCAGGGCCACCGGACCAATGCTGCCGAATCGAAACAACGAAGGCATTGCCGAATCAAAACAACGAAGGCACCACCGAACCAACCACACTCCTCGCACTACCGAACCAATCCACGAACCAACCCATTACCGGACCAACCACACCCACTACCGAACCAAAGCAGGACCGAACACCCCCACTACCGAACCAAGGCAGAACCAACCACACTCCTCTCGCCACTAAATCAATCCACATGCCGTTCACTACCGGACCAAGATCTCAAACCATCACCGGACCGAAATACTACCAAACCCACACGAAGAAGGCCCTACTGAACCAGAAGCATACTACCAGAACCGAACCAGAAGCATACTACCCCTACCGCACCAAAGTGAAGAAGGGATTACCGAACCAACAATGTCAGGCCAGATCATATTAGCCCAGGCCCACCAGCAGCTATATACATCCAAGACCCCTGCCCCCAGCCTCACTCTATAAATAGAGGGGCGGGGGTACAACAATGGGGGACAAGTTTGAGAGCTCAAGCACGGACAGAACTTTCAAACAACTTTCATACACTTGTAATCGAAGCTTTGTACTTGTAATCTGAACAGTGAAAAGAGAATAATATATGAAGTGGACGTAGGCACATTCTGGCCAAACCACTATAAATCTTTATGTCTTTTCAGTTTAATCCGTGCCTTTTACATATCTGCATAAATCACCTAAATCGCTAAGAACAACACAAAATCGACTAAATCATGCGACTTGGAGGTGTTTGCCCATTTTTTGTGCAAACATTTTTGGTGCTTTCACTGAGAGCTCAAGCTAGAAGCTTCAGCTTCTACCACTTAAACTTCTTCCCGACAGCATCGCTCATTGCTTGGAAAACATGCCTCCCAGGCAGAGGAAAGATGTTAGTAAAGGAAAGAACATCGCAACTAGCAGCGTTCCAGATCCAGTGATCACAGATCAAGAGAATCGTCCCATTCCAACAGCAGTACAAAATGGAAATCAGGAAAATCCAACAGCCCCTACCATGGAATAGCCGGCAGCAATTACTAGGGCAGATCTAGACAGGGTTGTGGCTGAAGTAACTGACCGCTTCACATCCCAACAAGAAGCCTTGGTGAACCAACTCATGTCACGCTTAAGGGAGGCTGTAGAATCCAACCGCAACACTGAATCATGGGATGAGTCCCAGTCGGGAGGATCTCGGAGGCGACAAAGATCTTTCTTCTTCGAAGAAACTAGCAACAGGAACAACAATGATAGGACCCGAGCCCGAACTCAGCCCGAACTCCGACCCGAGGAAACACTTGGAACCAAACCCAACGGGGGAGGTACCAGGTGAGGGTCGGCTGTGGCTGAGCCGGTCATGCTACCTAGCCATGGAAACACCAATGAACGGGGCCGAGCTAGAGTCCAGCCCGAAGTTGGACCCGAGGAAGTGCTCAGAACAGAACCCAGCATGGGAAGATCAAGGCAAGGGCCAATTGTAGCTGACCCTAGCATGCTCCCAGAAGACCAGAGACAGCCACTAGAAAATATTAGGTGTGATAGACGATACCACCCCTACATATCATTTGGACGGAGTCAATCCCGTAGAGAAGAGCCAAACTCATTTCTATCTGCTCCAAATTCTGATGAAAGGATGGCGTGGTTGTTCAGAGAGTGCATCCAACGCGATCAAAGAGATCGAGGGATAGGTGCTAGGGTAACCAGCCCTTTCACCCGCAATATCAAAATTGCCATCAACCTCCGAGAATGGAAAATGCCAACAATGGAACCTTACAAGGGTATCTCTGACCCCGTTGTACACTTGCAGAGTTACACACAGCATATGCTCATGAGCGGAGGCATAGAAGGAGTATGGTCCAAATGCTTTCCACTATTCTTGGCAGATCTAGCTACCTCCTGGTTCTGCCACCTACCCCAAGGATATATCAGCTCATGGGAAATGTTGAAAGAAAAGTTCATCAGTCAGTTCCACATTCATGTGGAACAACCCACGGACGCTTATTCCCTATCTAATATCAAACAGAAGCCTGGAGAGACAGTGCAGCAATATTTAACCTGATTCAATGCTGCAGTGGCCGCAGTCCAAGATGCCGATGAGAAACTTATCTTAATGGCCCTCTGTAGTGGTGTGCATCCGGATACTAAGTTTGCTAGAAGATTAACGAAAGAAAAACTAGCTACCTTACCCGATTTCTTCAATGAAGCCGGAAGATATATGAGACTTGAAGACGCTGCCACTGGAAGACAGACAGGGCAACAAACCAAGGCAGCTCATGGCGGCACACTCGCTGTAGCAAAGGACGTTCGAAGAAATGACTCTAGAGACAATGCTGGGGGCAAGAAGGGAGGAAAACGTCTATATCGGCCAGGACCGAGATTTGAAACTTACACTCCTTTGAATGAAACAATCGAAAACATCTTCCTGCCCACCCAAGACGAAGTTAAATACAAACGCCCCCGTACAAGAAGGAATCAGATAACGCAATTAAGTCTGGAAAGTTCTGCCGCTTCCACGAATCTCATGGGCATGATACCAATGAATGCCATCATCTCCGGGACTTAATTGAAGAACACATCAGAAGGAAGAGACTGGAACGCTATGTAAAAGGTCAGAACATGACCCCAGCTCCTGCCAATGAAAACCCAAGGCTACCCCTCCCAGAAACAGGAGGAGGAAATCGCAACACCAGCGGCTCCAGTCAAGAGAAGATAGTGGTCCATACCATATCGGGAGGACCACACATCGCCGACAGAAGCTGGGCAGAGATGGAAAGATACGGAAAGTCACTTAGAAACAATGAAGGCTACGTTAATTCTGTTATGGAAGAATGCCACCCGAAGCGAAAAGAGAATGATGCATTACATTCAATAGGCGTGACCTAGAAGGAAGGCAGTACCCTCACATGGATCCTATGGTCATCTCTGCCCGGTTCGGCTCAACCGAAGTTTTCCGAATTCTAGTAGACACTAGAAGCTTAGTAAATATCCTATTCAAGCATGCTTTCGACAGAATGAAGCTGTCAATGAAGGATGTGCCTTCCTGCAACAAACCACTAAACGGTTTCACTGGAGACGCGAAGATGCCCCTCGGGCAATTGGACCTTTTTGTTGAAATAGGAAGTCACCCCCGCTCCGTTGTGTGGAAACAAACATTTGTGCTAATAGATAACCACTCGACCTACAACGCCTTTTTAGAAAGACCAGCCTTGTCTGACTTCCAAATTGTCTTGGCCCCGTGGTGCCTAAAGATGAAATTTCCAACAGACAATGGAATAGGGGAAGTAGAGGGAGATCAAGACGCCGCTCGAGATTGCTATATAACTGAACTTCACAATAATCGCAGGAAGGATAGAGGGAAGAATGCAGAGACTACTCTCTGTATGAAAAACTTGGAAGCATAGCAACTAAAGAAAGCCCCTCCTCTTCGATATACCAGTGATCCTTTCAATGAATTAGACCCCAGAGACAAAGAGGAGGAGGCCACCGCCGAGCCTACAGAGGCTATGGAGTTTGTATCTGTAGACAAACACAACTCAAGTAGACTGTTGAAAATCGGATCTCAGCTAAGAGCAGAATTGAGGGATTAACTCATTGATTTTCTCCGCCACAACATGGATGTATTTGCATGGACGCACGCTGATATGACTAGAATATCCCCAGACGTGGCATGCCACGTACTAAACATCGATCCTACCATGGTGCCAGTAAAGCAGAAAAAGAGAAGTATGGGGGCAGAATAATCAACAGCCCTCGATGAAGAAGTAAAGAACCTACTTGCCAATAACTTCATACGAGAAGCCATCTACCCAGAGTGGACCGCTAACCCGGTACTAGTAAAGAAGGCTAATGGGAAGTGGCGAACATGCATTGACTTCTCTAACTTAAATGACGCTTGCCCGAAGGATAGCTTCCGATTCCCCCGAATCGATCAACTTGTGGACAGCACAGCCGGGCACGAACTCTTATCTTTTATGGATGCATACTCAGGATATAACCAAATTCCTATGCACGCTACTGATCAAGACCACACTAGTTTCATCACTGACCGGGGATTGTACTGCTACAGAGTAATGCCTTTTGGACTTAAAAATGTCAGAGCTACTTATCAGCGCCTCGTCAACAAGATGTTCGCGGAACTAATAGGACGAAATATGGAAGTTTATGTGGACGACATGCTAGTAAAGTCAAGGAAAGCCGACGATCACGTAAGCCACCTGGGCGAGATGTTTCAGGTACTTCGCCAATATGGAATGAAGCTGAATCCTCTAAACTGCTCCTTCGGAGTATCATCAGGAAAGTTCTTAGGATTCATCGTCCATGCCAGGGGAATTGAAGCAAGCACTGAACAAGTCCGAGCCCTGAAAGATATCAGGATACCGTCCACTCGAAGAGAAATGCAAAGCCTGAATGGGAAGGTGGTCGCCCTAAGCAGATTCATCTCTAAAGAGACTGACAAGTGCGTCCCCTTCTTCGAGGCTCTAAAGAAAGACAAAGGAAAGTTCGAATGGACTTACGAATGCTTAACATCCTTCCTTAACCTAATAGAACACCTCCAGAGACCACTAGTACTCTCAACTCCAAACGAAGGCGAAGAGCTATACCTATACCTTGCTGTGCCATCTCATGCTCTAAGCGCCGCTTTGGTGAGAGAAGACAACCGCGCGCAACGGCCAGTATACTTTGTAAGCAAGAGGTTAACGGGAGCAGAAGCCAGATATCCTAAACTTGAGAAGCTAGCATACTGTTTACTAATCACGTCACGGAAACTGCGACACTATTTCCAATCTCATTCCATCAGAGTTCTAACCGATCAACCGCTAAGGCAGGTATTCCATCGTCCTGACACTTCTGGACGACTACTTAAATGGTGCATTGAACTGAGTCAATATGATATCACCTACCATCCTCGCACCGCCATCAAGGGACAAGCCATGGCCGATTTCATTGCCGAATTCACTACCAATGAAGGTAAGGAGCAATCTAAAATAGCAAAAGACATCAAGTGGAATCTCTTTGTTGATGGAGCATCAAACGAACAAGGCTCGGGGGCAGGTATTGTAATAATCACTCCCAAGGGAAGGAAGCTACATTATGCTCTAAGTTTGGAATTCGTTGCTACCAACAACGATGCGGAATATGAAGCAGTAATAGCTGGATTAGAATTTGCCTTAGAGATTGGAGTCGGTTCTTTATGTCTTCATAGTGATTCTCAACTTATTGTAAACCAAATACTAGGAGAATTTCAGACTCGAGAAGAACGAATCACAGCATATCTAAAGAACACCAAGCTGCTACTCGATCAATTGGATGACTATTTAATCAAACACATTCCTCGAGAAGAGAACAAAGAGGCCGACGAATTGGCAAAGCAAGCTAGCATGAAAGACGGCACCATTTCTGGAACAGTGGCCATCTCAAGGCAACTAACCCTGAGTTTCGAGCAAGTGAATCTGGTAGCTGCAACCGAAGAGGAAACTTGGATGACTCCCATCCGAAAATTCTTACAAGATGGCACACTGTCGGACGAGCGTAACGAAGTCAAGAAAATCTTGAGGAGAATTTCCCGCTACACAATACAAGAAGGCATCCTCTATCGGCGCGGCTTCTCTAACCCCTTATTAAGGTGTGTCGCTAGAAGGGAAGCCAAGGAAATCTTATCAAACATCCACCAAGGAAGCTGCGGAGATCATACTGGAGGGCAGACTCTGGCAAAGAAGATACTTCGATATGGGTATTTCTGGCCCACCTTAAACAAAGACGCCTTGGACTTCGTCAAAAATGTGACAGATGTCAGAAGTTTTCTAAGATTCCTCGACTGCCAACAAATGAGATTACTCAAATGACCAGCCCTTGGCCCTTTGCAGCATGGGGAGTTGACTTGATTGGCGAACTGCCGGTGGGCCGAGGCGGAGCCAAATATGCTATAATGGTAGTCGACTATTTCACCAAATGGGCGGAAGCGGAACCTCTAAATAAAATATCCTCGGCAAAAGTTATTAACTTCTTGATCAAAAATGTTCTATGCAGGTACGGGGTTCCACTCAAAATCATATCGGACAATGGACTTCAGTTTGACAACGAAGAGTTTGTCGACTGGTGCCAAAAGCACGGAATTCACAAAAGCTTCTCATCTGTGGCTTACCCCCAGGAAAATGGACAAGTCGAAGCTGTCAACAAAATTCTCAAAACTCTAATCAAAAAGAAGCTTGAGAAATCGAAAGGCGCTTGGGTGGATGAACTTCCTACGGCACTTTGGGCCTACCGCACATCTTTCAGAACATCAACGGGGCATACTCCTTTCTCTTTGGCATACGGATCGGAGGCCATGTTCCTAGTCGAAACTGTAGTGCCTTCCCACCGTAGGATCCACTATAACACAGAAGAGAACGAAGAACTCCTTCACATGTCTTTGAATCCAATTCAAGAGAGAAGAAACGATGCAGCGCTCAAAGCAGCAGCTCACAAGCAAAAAGTGGCAACGCAATACAACTCCAAAGTCAAGCATCGTAGCTTACAAGAAGGAGATCTTGTCCTCAAGCGAATCTTCCAGCGCCCCGGTGCACTAGATCCAATCTAGGACGGACCATATGTAATTCATAAAGATCTCCACAACGGAGCTTATATTTTGTCAATAGTGGACAGAGAGGTGTTCCAGAGGGCATGGAACATCCAACACCTTCGTCGATACTTTTCTTAACTTGTACTACCCATATGAAGTGAATTAACAAAGAGAATCAGTGGACGTAGGCATTTTCGTGCCGAACCACTTTAAAAACTTGTCTCTTTTTTAACTTGTTCCTTTATATTTTGGCTGCTTGTTAACTTTATCCTTTTCTGTTGAACAAAATCCTATGTAATGGCATTTCCATTCAAGACACATCACAGCGCGACTTCACCTGGACAAGACCTAACAGGTACTATACGAATTTATGCCCTCGCCAATGAGACACTTTTGCTCCAGCATCCCTCTACTGCGGGTTAACTCATTGCTCGCGATCGGCCCTTAAAGCCAACTGTAATGAGCCGATTATAAGACACCGAGAAGGCCGACTATAGCCGAGGCAGCTCATTACGGCGTTTGGCTCGCCGACAACCGTGAACCTACTTTAAGCCCCAATATAAGGTGTGGCCATCCAGGGGTAGTTCACAGTTGACGATCGGCACCCACGCTAGCCGGGCACGGTAAATCGAATAATACCCATGATTATGGGCCATAATGGCCTGGGTAGTTACTGTGTGCGATCTCGGCTCCGAATGTCTTAAGTACGGCTGTGGTAAAAAAGAGAAACTCACCGCGGAGGCGTAAGATGGGTGACAAATGTCTCCAAGACCCACAGCTAGGGAAAGTAACTACAAAACTCGTTTTCCACGAACTTAAGCACATCGCAGGCCTTCCGTGATTGGAAGTTTTACTAGTTCTTATATTTCTATTTTGTTTAAAAACTTTCCTCATATCCTCTATAACGGTCCCTAAAGTACAGCACACAAAATAGGAGACGCTCGTTAATGGGAATAGGAACTCACAACCGGATGACAGGTCACTCAGCTGCATTCCATGCTCAGTCATACAAGACATTCAAAGCAACCGTCTACGACTAAAACATGAAGGGCGGTACTTTCTTCTTTTGTATATGTATACGTAGCTTTAATTTATTCGCACATCACACTAGCATTGCAAGATATGAAATTATGTTTTAAGCAAGAACTTGACATCAAACACAATTGAATCACAGGAATATGCACATCTATATTTCTTATGCAACACACCAAAATAACGATAACATTCAAATATGACAGAATCAGCTTAAGTTAAAAATTACATGCCAAGAATAAAGTCGTTCATTACGAATAACATAATTAAAGCCTAAAAGTTATATTAATGTTTTGAATGTCAAGTAAACCAAAAGATATCCAGATCAAGTCAAGGAGTCCGCTGCATCGGAGCTTCACCTCTATTCTACTGGCCCTTCGAGATCTATTTAACCGCAGGGTTGGAACTCTCAGCATGTTGACCAGAGGTAGTTGGTGCTTCCGAGGTCCCGCCTATCCAATTCAGGAGAAGAATCCATTAAATAAACAATAAGCAATCAAGTTACGAAAAGCTAAAAGGAAAGACTTACCAGCATCTGCTCCTTGATCATCATCCTCTAACTGCACACCTACCTCTTCAGCAGTAAGCAGCCGCATACCCTCCTTCACCGCCGCTTTCTCCTCCTTGGTGAATTGAGCCGTAACCACGTACATTCTAAAGGCCACGCCACCCTCCTTATCTACATCGGCCTTAGCCTCCTCCAGGGCCCTGAGATAAAACCTGGCCATGACTCGGGGATAATCGTCCATGCAACATAAGTTCCCCTGTTTCCAAGTTCGAAAGTATATATCCTGAAGCATCTCATCCATTATCCCCTCATTCTCCTCGAACTCCCTTATTCGGTCCTCAGAAGCCAACAGCTTTGCAGTGGCAGCATCCCTCTCCGATTGGTATCGCGAGCAGTCAGCCTAAAAGGATTTCCTCATCGCCTCCATCTCCTCCTTCAGCTTGGTTTGAGCAAGCTCTGCGGCTTCAAGTTTCTCGGATTACTCCTGTACCCGCTCGAGATCCGCTTTTCGAACCTCATCCACCGTTGCAATAGCCATATCAATCCGTTCCTTACAAACAGCCTCCATTTTCCGTAACTCTGCCATGCTGGCCTCTTCCATGGTTTTCTTTAATTGCCTAGAAGCGGCCTCATGTTGAGACATCTGAATGGCCGAATCAGCGAGTTGTTTGGCCTGGTCGGAAACCATTAACCGCAGTCGAATGTTAGCGCTCCCGATTTCTTCTCCAGCCTTAACCAGTCGGGCATGATGCCCCATCAGCTTCCTGGTTTACTCAGCAACCCGGTCAATGTTTGCCTCAGCTTCGTCCCCCAAATTTACGACCCGAGTGGTAAGCAAATCAAGGTCCAGGGACTTAGCTTCATCCAATACTTTTACCACAGGATTACGGGGAAGAAAGTGATCACCGGTAGCCTCATCAAAGGTAATATCACAAGAACCCGGATCCAGATCCGGATGGCCTGCAAACGGATAACGGGCCAAGCCGGGATGGCCTATCTGAGTAACGGCAGGATTTTTCAGACGGGTGCGGAGGAGGTATAAATTCAGTATTCTTCTTCGTGGTATCCCGAAGAGGCTAAGTTGGGGACTGAGGACCAGGTGAGGGTTCAAACAAGGAACGACTCCTCTTCTTCCTTTGGATATCCTCCTCGATAACTCCAAGAAGAGGGCGGTAGCCGACTACGTCTCCAGGGCGGTTAGTCGGAGGCTTTGATTTAGCAGAAGCCTTAAGAAGTTTGTATTGTTTAAGACGGTGCCGAACATCTGATGTCTTGGCCACCTTACCCGCTTCTGTGATAAAAACCAAGTGTTACGGGCATACATTGAGCTATAATTCAAGAAATATATCAAGTTAAGAAGAGTAAAGAGACGCTTTTGTTATACAAACCCTGGGGAGGAGTGGGATATTGCAATAAGTGCTGGATCTCATTCCAGGACGGGAGCTGACTATAAAATATTCCTAAATTCTTATCATAAATGGAGTCGGCAGTAGTCAAAAATTCACCTTGAATCGCAGGAATTGCCTTAGCTGAAGCGCTCTTAGAAGATGAATCAGCGCCGGTCTCGGCCTTGTCAGCTTTCTTAGGCTTCTCCACTCAAACCGATCCTTCCTCCAACCCTTCAAAAGCTAGGCGGAAAGCGTCATCTGTCCACTCCTGGATCACACCTGCTTGCTCAGAAGACAAAGCCCCAGTGCCATCACCACTCTATCCGTCGCCGCCATCATCGCTATGACCATCACCATCACCCTCTCCACCACTTCCACTCTCCGCCTCACCTCCTTCATCCTCGCCTCTTTCCTCCTCCACATCTTCCTCCTCCGGGACATCTGGACATGTGCTGGGGGAGGGTCCATCGGATTTCTTAAGTTTCTTCCCCCCGGCAATTGGATGTTTCGAGAAGGGTTTCCTTTTGCTGCTTTTCGCCGTAGCCCCTCCTTTAGCTTTGGCGGCCCTCTCCTCAGCTGTGTCTCTTTGCTCGACCACAGACTGGCGTGGCAGAATCAAGTTTGCCCCAAAAGAGTAGCATTCCTGATCAAATAAGAAGATGCCCTCTCCTTTTTCGTAATGGCTTCTATTTCCTCAGCCATCCGAACCAAACGATCATTCTCTACAACCGCAAAGCCACCTGTCGCTAGCAAGAAACAAAGCACATAAGGAGGAGCATTGCAGTCAGAACGGAAATTATAAATAAAAGTCGACTTACAGCCAGAGGTGAAGCGGTGGAAAGAAACAGAGTCATCCTTGACAAAGAACCATTCCTTCTTGAACATACTAAATTTTGAATATAAGTCCAGGACTGGCTTGAAAGACACAACCGATTCTAAGCTAATGTATGGAGACCCCTTCTTGTAGCCTCTCAAGTTGTACAGGTACCGAATTTCCCGGTTGGAAGGGGGACGCCCGTATTTTCTCTGGAAGATAATAAACAGACTCACCAAGATGGCATAGGAGTTGGGCTGAAGCTGGAAAGGGGCCACCTACAAGTATGTGATGAAGCTGACTATCCAAGCGTTGATCGAAGGAATGGCTCCGCACATGTAGTGATACCTACTATAAGCGAAATATCCTTCAGGGGGGTTATACGGCATCACTCCTTTCCCCGGCAACATCATATGCGCTCTGTCAATCCCAAAAGATCTAGATATAACGTCAAGCTGCTCATCTTTGAGGGAGCTTGGAAAACAGTTAGGCGATGAGTTCAAGAGCTCCTGAAGACCGTATCCGTCTACTAACGATCTCGGGGTTGGTCCATGTCGTTCTAGTTCTACCTGAACTGGGGGCACTATGGAGGACTCTCCTTTTTCCTTGGATTTCTCCTTGTCAGAACGAGTTTCTACTTTATGAGACATTATCTGCAACACGAGAAAACATATTGTTAGGACAAGGAGTGTAGAGGTATAAACAAGAAAATACCTACAGCCTGGAATCTCATTCATAATTCAAAACATAAAAGTTTCATTCGGAAGTTCGAGTCTTAGAGTTCATTCGGCACTCATGTTCCCTAAGTGTCATTCGGTAGTCTGAGTCTTAGAGTTCATTCGGCACTCATGTTCCCCAAGTGTCATTCGGTAGTCCGAGTCTTAGAGTTCATTTGGCGCTCGTACTTCCTAAAGATCATTCGGTAGTTCGAGCATAAAGTTCATTCGGCAGAAGGAGACCTCACCTGATTCGACAGACAGAGGTTTGGTCCGGCTCTCTCAGATGGTAAAGAATGACAGAGGCGTGAAGCCCATACTTATAGGCAAGCGGAAGATGACCGGACCAACTGGTTCGGCACTTGGGCCGAATGAAAGTGTCCAAACCAAGAAAAACAAAGCGCGACATATGCAGGCATATGCCCCACTTTGGGGGGCAAATGTTGGGCGTGTTTCCACCGGACCAGGGCCACCAGACCAATGCTGCCGAATCGAAACAACGAAGGCACTGCCGAATCAACCACACTCCTCGCACTACCGAACCAATCCACGAACCAACCCACTACCGGACCAACCACACCCACTACCGAACCAAAGCAGGACCGAACACCCCCACTACCGAACCAAGGCAGAACCAACCACACTCCTCTCGCCACCAAATCAATCCACAAGCCATTCACTACCGGACCAAGATCTCAAACCATCACCAGACCGAAACACTGCCAAACCCACACGAAGAAGGCCCTACCAAACCAGAAGCATACTACCACAACCGAACCAGAAGCATACTGTGACGACCCGGAATTTTAAGCAATTTAAAATTGGAATATTTAATTGATTTTAAGTATTTAAAGGTTAATTCTCGACTTAAATTACGAATATCATAATTTATTTGACAATTAGATTGTTGAATTAAATAATTTGAATTGGATAAAATACGAAACCTGAGATTTTAAGCCTGTTAAAAATATAATTTGAAAGCTTATAAAATTTATATTAATAACATTGAATATAATAGAAGTGTTAAAATGGAATCTAACACTGAATTGGTCAGTTTTGAAATTTAATCGTTTAAATTGAATTTAAAAATAGCCTTTCGAGGCACAGTCTCGGAATTCGATGAAACCAGTTCCATTGGGTTCGTAATATGGAATTATTATCGGGTTTCAAATTTCGTAGCAATTGGAGTTGTTGTGTGAGCACACGATATATAAACGCGCTGAAATTTAATTGATATTTATCGAAATAAAATATACTTATAAAAGAAAAATCAAATCTAAAGTCCAATCTTCCTCTATAGTCAAATCTTCTTCTATACGCTTCCTTTACTTTTATTTCTAAGCCGAGCTTCTTCATTCTTCACTTTATAATTTCGTTCTAAAGAAATCAAAATAATGGTCGTCTTCGTTCAGATTTAATTCAACAAAATCAAGATTTGTTCTAAAATAAAATGGAACGAAACAATGTTCGTCTCCACTGCTTGTTTTCGATCGAATAAAGTCGAGATTCACTTTGTTTCATAAAAAAAATAGAGAGAAGGGGGGCTGTTCGCTCTCGCGGGAAAGGGGGGAAATCACGAAGTCGCGACGCTTCACGACCTGGAGTTGCGACCGAGTGATGGTGGAAATCGCGTCTCTAAGATTCAAATAAGTTCGCACTCGTTCTTCAACGCTTAGGGCTTCCTTGCTGTTCCAACAACAAAGAGATGTCTGCGTCAGTGGGTCGCGATGTAGGAATGGGCGGCAACCCGAAATGCGAGCTTGAGCTCGAGCGCGAGAGGCCGGTGGGAGTTTCGCGGAGATGGTGGCTTGCGTTCACGAGAGGTTGTGGTCGCAAGCTAGGGCAGAAGTTTGGGTGTGGTTTTCGTGATTTTAGGGTTTCTGGGTCGGAGCTTGGAGGGTTGGAGTAGTGGCCGCAGTTCAGCGAGGTATCAATTTTTATTTTAATAATTTAGGTTAATTCAAATGTTAAAATTGCAGTTATTCATTTAAATTTAATTATGATAATATATATATGAACATATATACTACAGAGAAAAAGAAATTATTGTTATAAATAAGATATTCGAAAAACAAAATAGGGATTTTTAAAAGCGTATGAAGAATTTATTAAAGTTAGAGTTTTAAAAATCTATAATTTATTTTTATAAGTATATGTGAGTTTAAAAAGAATAAATTACTTGTTCAATTACTTTAGACACTAAAAATATTTTATCAAAGAAAATTAGTTAAAATAAATTATTGGTTAAACCCAAATTAGTAGCTAAATTAAATGAATAAATAGCAATTAATGAAAATTTAATGCAAAGATGTTAATAGAACTGTACAATGTTTATACAAGGTATAAAATCAGGAGAACAAGCTGGATTGAATATGATTGCTAGTAAAAGCAAAGGTGAGTTAATCTCACTCAGTTTAAATTTAAATTTAAAATGATTAAATTTAAATAATTGTTTGAATGGTTGAAATTGATTGATGTGCTATGTTATGGTATATTCTGGAATTGGAATATTACTGTGTTAACGTCTGTGGATGCAGGGGAAACAGGTTGGAGGGATCCAACTGGACCTCTCAACATTTATTTCAAATTTATTTAATACCCTCCGTTGTGATTATTTGATATGCTATGATGGATTATATTGAAATATTGAATGCTATGATTTGATTGGAAATTATTGGGTATGATGAATTACCAAAAAAAATATAAATTGGATTTTGGTAAGATAATAAAAGAAGTGAAATCGTAAGCAAAATAATTATAGAAATTTGAATAAATTTTTAAATGAATTGGAAAGCAATAAAGTGACTTTAAGAATTCTAGTAAATAAATCTTGAGTATAGAATGGAAATGTGAATAAACAAAGAGTAATGAATTTGAATCTTCAGTGATATTAATTAAAAGAATGAAACATTGATTTAAAATTTAAGATTTAAATTATTGAAAAAAAATAAAGAAGAGGTTGGGAAAAGCTGAAATGTGTATATTTCAGTTAAAGATTTAAAGTCAAATGGAAAATATTAACAATAATAATTTAGTGCATAATTAATGAAAATTTGAGATGAATTGAGTAATTAAAGGAAACTTATTTCGAATGGAATAAATTGAGAATCAATTCGGGAAATTGATTTAAGCGCTTGAAGTTGGAAATTTCTCTAGATGACCAAGTTTCACGTTTATTTTTAAAGGTAAATTTGTAAATATAAATTGAATGTTTTAAAATTGTTTTTTTAAAGAAATCACGTTTTGTAAAATTTATTATTTCTAATATTTAATTTCTAAGGCAAGTATTTCCTTCTAATATATTATAGGATTAATTTTTTTTAAAGTGACTTAGTATTTGTTTTAAAAGTGAAAACCTGGTTTTATATTTTATAAAGTAACCTTATTTTCTCAAATTCATATAGTATGTATTTTTAACAAATATTTAAGTAATTTTATCCAAAGTGTTTTAAGTATATATTTCAAGTAAAGTGTTTTAAATTATTTAAAAATCTGGTTTTGTGCTTGGTAATTTCAGAAGAGATAGAAAATATTTGGAAAAGTTTATCCTGAAAAGAATGATGGTTCGAAAACTATTTCAAAGGAATTTGAAAGAGAAAATATATCTTGTAAAGATATTTTGAGATAGATAAATAATTTGGGAAATTATTATTGTTGGATGGTTGTTTGTGAATATTAATTGATAGTTAAATCACCGACTATCAATATTGGACAAATGCGTTGATCGTTTCGAAGAGTCCGGGATCGAGATTTATTTCTCGAAAACCACTTCGATCCGGTTTGTACGTTTCCGTGCAAAAAACGTGTTTGGAGTCGAAGATGGAGCAGTGAAGTGCAAGGGCTAGTCGCTACTAATCCTGATGATATTTCCAAAATGGATGTAGTAGGAATAGTGCCTTCGGCTCCGTTCGAACCCGGGACGGACTTGTATGGACGAATGCTTGCGAAACATCGTCAGGTGGACGATGGGCATTCTAAGTGAAACGTTCTTAAAAGGTAACGCTTAGCCTCAAGCCTCATCAACCGGGAATGACTGAAAATCAGGGGATATGCAGTAAGGTTAGCTGGGTCATGCCCAAGCAGGACAAGATATTTCCCCTATCTAGATGTCCCTTATATATTTCGGCTTAGTGGGTGGTTGGTCGCGCCAACCACCCGGTTTATCTTGTTCGGGACTGTTCAGTAAGGAATGGTTACGGCCTTGTGTTGCAGGGGATGAAGGGAGTAATCCTCGGTACGGTGATCTAGGCCCCGTACTGTGACAGGTGGTACCCCAGTGCCTAGTCATTCTTGGAAATCCACTCTCCCTACGAGCCTTGTACGAGTTTTGTTTGTATTACCCACTTTTGTGGCTAATAGCTGGAATTTAATAGATGTAACAATTTCGGCTATTTTATAAGTATTTGTATATAGACCCTATTATAATATCAGAGGATTTCAATAAAAATTGTTTTAGCTATCGTAAGGTAAAAATCCGACATGTTTATTTGTGGCGTGGTCTTACGAGATGCTTTTGTTTTCAAAGGATTTTTGAAACTTTAATAATCAATTGGGTGTGATTTTCTCACGCTAGTATTCCAGACTGACTCGGGTGTTATTTAACTGTAATGCTCGGGTCAGACCGAGTATTATAGAATACAGGATATGATGCTATGGAGCTCAGGAGACGAGCTGGATGACGATACGTATTCTCGTACTTGTATATATATATATATATATCTCCGCTGTATTGAGTTATTGTGTACCCATTGTATGTTACTGATGTGAGCTGTGACTGATGTACTCTGATGATGAAATATATATAAACTGATATATTTGATTTTGAGTAAAGATTATTTATTCTCTATTATATTTTATTCCGCTGCGATGGTTAGATTCTGATGTTGATTTTGTTTTCTCTTCTTCTACCACTTCTTCTTTAACCCAAATGGTTCGTATTTCTGTACAACTTGAGTTGATTTGGGTAGAATAGTATTGACTCAAGGGGTACGGATTTACGGGTCGTTACAGTTGGTATCAGAGCATAGGTTGGTGATAACCTTGGCTCTGGTGGGAATTACTCATTTAAAATAGAGTCTATGGTACTCTATAATGAGTTTGAACGTATTAATAGATATAAGCGCGTATGTGTTAGTGAATATAAATTGTTTTAATATTGTGTTGATCGATTTATTGAGTGGCATATGGACCTTCGTCGACACAGTCTACGCAACTGTATCGAAGGGGTTTCTAAACATTTGAATAGAGCAATCGACACGGTATTGTTTTAAATATGGGTAAATGAAATAATTTTACCCAAAAATATATTTTCAATATAAAGAAAGTTTTTGTAAGCTATTTAGCTGTTATATTGTTGCTTGGATGTTAGAAATGATAATATTAAAGTATTATCATTGTTAAATGAAAATTTAACTAGAAATTGAAAAAAAAATAACCAAAGTTTGAAGGAAATAAAGTCATAATGAAATGAAATGTATAAATATGAATTATAAATGTAATTATAAAATTGAAATGTATTCAAGTGAGAATTTGTATAAGCATAAACTGTACAAAAGAAATATAGTTAAAACTTATTTAAGCAAGATTTGGAAATTTAAATCCAGGGGATTTGGAAGTATTTTTGAAGATAAATGATAGCATTGTTTTGGAGATATTTCTGAAAGGGAATTGTTATAAATGGATTTTGGAAGTAATATAGCATTGAAATCACCTGGATTATTGGCAAATAATCCTGATGATGACGGCCGCATCATCGGTATTCATTTTCGAATTTCTAAGTGATGAATTGCTACCAAATTGATTTGTTTAGAGAAGCAAGTTGTTTTTGAAATTCCAAAGAAAATTTGTTGGGAATAAAACAGGATTAGTTAACTTTTGAGAAATGTGATTTTAGATGTTGAAGATTTCAAAAATAATTTGAAACCAAAAGCCGGTGTTTTTTTTAATTCCTGATGAGGTGGATTGTAAGCTTGTAAATTGAGATGATTTTTGTTAAATCAGGAAAGGAATATAAGCTTTGAATGTTGAAATTAAATAAAGTGAGAAGTTGTAAAATTGAAATTAACTTGGATTGGGAGAACAAAATTTAACTGGATTAAAATAAATTGAATCAGCTGAAAATAATATCCAGTTATTTTCAAATTAAGTTGAAATCGAATTGAGTTGAATAAATCAGAGTTGAAATGAAATTGAATTGGAATAAAAATTCAATTGAATTATTGAATGAATTAGATTCTTACCTGAATAAATGGAAAGTAAATTGGATAAGAAATGAGAATTGAAATCAATAAATCAGAATAACTTGTAAGAGAATTAAAAATCCATGGAAATAAAATATGCTTGGGCTATAAATAAATAGAAGGCTTGAGTTAAAAATAAAAGATGAATATATTCCAGCTTATGATGAATGGAATTGTATAAAATAATAAGTTGTGACTTATTAAATTGAAAATGGAATACAATGCTCAAAATCAATATTTTGATAAATTGGAAAATGTAATGAGGATCCAAACTTGAAGTATAAAATAAATATTGAACTTAAGAAAATTAAATGGAGTGATATTTGGAATAAAATTTCAAGTGTTGGATTATGAATAAGGGGAGAACTAATTGGATAATAAATTAGTTAATGGAATTGAATTATAAGTTTATGATGAAGTTGGAAATAAACTCAAGTTATAAATTAAAATTGATTTAAATTGTTGATGAAGTGAAAATAATTGAGAATGAGGTTGAATTGTGAGTTAGTAAATTGGATGGTAAATTAAAAGTGAATAATAGAATCAGAACTTGAGTTATTAATTAAAATTAGACTTGAAGTGTAAACAAAGTAAATATAATTAGGGAAGTATAGAATAAAAATGAAATGGATTAAAATACTAATGGTATGAATTGCAAATAAAATCCATAAGTGAAGATAACTTGGAGATAGCCAGGGAATAAATTGAATGGGTTAAATCTGGAAAGTTAAATTTTATAATAACTAATCAAATAAATTGTAGCTTGAAATGAGATTGGATTGAGATAGAATCAAATTAAATTGAAGGGAGAAATTTATTTGCAAAATGAAATGAGCTTAAGAATAGAAAAAAAGAGAGGGATTTACTTGAAAATAAAAGGGGCTTAAGTATAAATTGGAGTGAATAAACTTAAGCTAAAAACAAAAATGGAAATGAGTTGATTTGCATTCAATTTAAAATTAAGTTTAATAATAGTAGATTGGTTTTAAATAAAGTAAAAATAAGTTTTAATTGTAATAAAATTCGGTGAGTTGCCGATAATTTTCAAAGGAATGAAATTCTTAAAGAAGAAATTGTAAACCGTTTAACTTGGAGTCAATGAGAAAAATAGAATGGATTTAAATGAAATGCAAATGAATAGATCATGAATATAATTGAAATGGTTATTGAATGAAATAACCTGGATTGTTTTCGAGCTAAATAAAAAAAAGTTTGGAATAAACAATTATGGAATGGTTTTTAATGTAAATGAATAGATGTGAATGTGTTAAAATAAGAAGGAAAATTTAATTGGTAATGGAGATGTAACTAAATTGTTAATGGTTTTGAATGAACTAATTTTGGTTAATAAAATTGAAATGCAATGAAACTGAGAATATATGGATTGTGGATAAATTTAAAAATGGAATAGAATTAAGCGTAAGTTGAGTTGGAGTCAATTTAAATTGATTATTAAACTCAAGTGCTTATTTATTCACATAAATCTCGTCAAATTGCAAAGAATAAATTATCATTTGGTGTAAATAGAAGTAAGAATAAATTGAAGGTAAGCTATTGTGTTTTAACCATTCAAATTTGATAAAGATGTATACGAATGGATTGAAAACCATTCGAATTAAATGAAAATGGTTATAAATAAATTGAAATAGTTGGGTTGGCATGGAAACTATATAAATTGCTTATGGAAAAATGTTTGCTGTGAATTTCTTTTGGAATTCATATGTTTTAACTATTTTAAATAAGTGAAATGTAGTTAAACTTCATTTATATCGTACTTACATGTTTAAATTGAGTAAGTACAGGTACCTGGAAGCCGTGTGGCTCGATTTGGTTGTGCTATTTGCTAAAAATAATAAGCCACTTGCTTAAAATGCTACATAAGGTACGCCTCCGCAATTAAAATAGGAAATATGAACTGTTTTTGGTTTTTCCGACCGTGTGGGTCGATGTATATATATTTATCTCTTTTGTCAAATTGCAAAAGCTCCTCCGTACAAAGGGGACTCTGCCAAAAAATTTCAGAAATTTTGGGAGTCAGAAATTTTTTGAAAATTTTGGAAAATTTTGTTAACGACAAAACTATTTATAATTGGAAACTAAAATAAGTCAGTAAATGAAACTAATTAAAGTAATGACTTAAATTAGTTATAAATGAAGGATAAAATTTAAAAGTTCAAAGTTGAAAATAAATGAAATACATATGTAATGTGGAAATCGATTTGAATAGAAATAGATATAAACTAAAGTCGGAGTGAAATAAATATAAGAAACACATACAATACTTATACTAACTTAAGTATGAAATGGTGCATTCTTAATTGGAAATGGAATATCACAAATACATTCTAAGTTGATATTTGGGATTAATAAATATTGACATTGGTAAGAAAGTTGATATAATGTTTTGGGAATATTGTGATTGGATATTAGTGCTAAGCAGGATATGCAGGTATTATAAAAGGGAAAAGGAAATTGGATTTGATTTCAAGAGATAAATTTGAATTGCCCGACAAAAGGTACGTATTTAAATTTGGTATGGAATTTGATTGGGATTTGGATTTGGATTTGGATTGAGCCACTTGGCTTTTTGTTTTCTTTTGGGATTTGGGAGGCCGCAGAGCCATTTTTGTAGTTGTACCGAGTCAGCCACGCAAAGGAGACGCTGGCGAAATTTTTCGGGAATTTAGGGAGTTAGAAAAATTTTGAGAAAATTTTGATAATTCAAAATTTGGTTTTGAATTGAAACTTGAATGGTTAAACAAATGGTATAGTTTGAAACTAGGGAAAGGTTTGAAAGTTAATGAGAATGATAGTGGATCTTTTAATAAAAAGATAATTGGATGGATGTTGTACTGTTTGATTTTTAAGGAAATAGTAAACGGGTATTGGATCATTCTTCCTAATTAGTAATTTCGGCGACGAAATTCTTTTAAGGGGGGAGGAATGTGACGACCCGGAATTTTAAGCAATTTAAAATCGGAATATTTAATTGATTTTAAGTATTTAAAGGTTAATTCTCAACTTAAATTACGAATATCATAATTTATTTGACAATTAGATTGTTGAATTAAATAATTTGAACTGGATAAAATATGAAACCTGAGATTTTAAGCCTGTTAAAAATATAATTTGAAAGCATTTAAAATTTATATTAATAACATTGAATATAATAGAGGTGTTAAAATGGAATCTAACACTGAATTGGTCAGTTTTGAAATTTAATCGTTTAAATTGAATTTAAAAATAGCCTTCCGAGGCACAGTCTCGGAATTCGATGAAACCAGTTCCATTGGGTCCGTAATATGGAATTATTATCGGGTTTCAAATTTCGTAGCAATTGGAGTTGTTGTGTGAGCACACGATATATAAACGCGCTGAAATTTAATTGATATTTATCGAAATAAAATATACTTATAAAAGAAAAATCAAATCTAAAGTCCAATCTTTCTCTACAGTCAAATCTTCTTCTATACGCTTCCTTTCCTTTTATTTCTAAGCCGAGCTTCTTCATTCTTCACTTTATAATTTTGTTCTAAAGAAATCAAAATAATGGTCGTCTTCGTTCAGATTTAATTCAACAAAATCAAGATTTGTTCTCAAATAAAATGGAACGAAACAATGTTCGTCTCCACTGCTTATTTTCGGTCGAATAAAGTCGAGATTCACTTTGTTTCATAAAAAAAATAGAGAGAAGGGGGGGCTGTTCGCTCTCGCGAGAAAGGGGGAAATCACGAAGTCGCGACGCTTCACGATGTGGAGTTGCGACCGAGTGATGGTGGAAATCGCGTCTCCAAGATTCAAATAAGTTCGCACTCGTTCTTCAACGCTTAGGGCTTCCTCGCTGTTCGAACAACAAAGAGATGTCTGCATCAATGGGTCGCGATGTAGGAATGGGCGGCGACCCGATATGCGAGCTTGAGCTCGAGCGCGAGAGGCCGGTGGGAGTTTCGCGGAGATGGTGGCTTGCGTTCACGAGATGTTGTGGTCGCAAGCTAGGGCAAAAGTTTGGGTGTGGTTTTCGTGATTTTAGGGTTTCTGGGTCGGAGCTTGGAGGGTTGGAGTAGTGGCCGCAGTTCAGCGAGGTATCGATTTTTATTTTAATAATTTAGGTTAATGCAAATGTTAAAATTGCAGTTATTCATTTAAATTTAATTGTGATAATATATATATATATGAACATATATACTACAGAGAAAAAGAAATCATTGTTATAAATAAGATATTCGAAAAACAAAATAGGGATTTTTAAAAGCGTATGAAGAATTTATTAAAGTTAGAGTTTTGAAAATCTATAATTTATTTTTATAAGTATATGTGAGTTTAAAAAGAATAAATTACTTGTTCAATTACTTTAGACACTAAAAATATTTTATCAAAGAAAATTAGTTAAAATAAATTATTGGTTAAACCCAAATCAGTAGCTAAATTAAATGAATAAATAGCAATTAATGAAAATTTAATGCAAAGATGTTAATAGAACTGTACAATGTTTATACAAGGTATAAAATCAGGAGAACAAGCTGGATTGAATCTGATTGCTAGTAAAAGCAAAGGTGAGTTAATCTCACTCAGTTTAAATTTAAATTTAAAATGATTAAATTTAAATAATTGTTTGAATGGTTGAAATTGATTGATGTGCTATGTTATGGTATATTCTGGAATTGGCATATTACTGTGCTAACGTCTGTGGATGCAGGGGAAACAGGTTGGAGGGATCCAACTGGACCCCTCAACATTTATTTCAAATTTATTTAATACTCTCCGTTGTGATTATTTGATATGCTATGATGGATTATATTGAAATATTGAATGCTATGATTTGATTGGAAATTATTGGGTATGATGAATTACCAAAAAAAATATAAATTGGATTTTGGTAAGATAATAAAAGAAGTGAAATCGTAAGTAAAATAATTATAGAAATTTGAATAAATTTTTAAATGAATTGGAAAGCAATAAAGTGACTTTAAGAATTCTAGTAAATAAATCTTGGGTATAGAATGGAAATGTGAATAAACAAAGAGTAATGAATTTGAATCTTCAGTGATATTAATTAAAAGAATAAAACATTGATTTAAAATTTAAGATTTAAATTATTGAAAAAAAATAAAGAAGAGGTTGGGAAAAGCTGAAATGTGTATATTTCAGTTAAAGATTTAAAGTCAAATGGAAAATATTAACAATAATAATTTAGTGCATAATTAATGAAAATTTGAGATGAATTGAGTAATTAAAGGAAACTTATTTCGAATGGAATAAATTGAGAATCAATTCGGGAAATTGATTTAAGCGCTTGAAGTTGGAAATTTCTCTGGATGACCAAGTTTCACGTTTATTTTTAAAGGTAAATTTGTAAATATAAATTGAATGTTTTAAAATTGTTTTTTTAAAGAAATCACGTTTTGTAAAATTTATTATTTCTAATATTTAATTTCTAAGGCAAGTATTTCCTTCTAATATATTATAGCATTAATTTTTTTTAAAGTGACTTAGTATTTGTTTTAAAAGTGAAAACCTGGTTTTATATTTTATAAAGTAACCTTATTTTCTCAAATTCATATAGTATGTATTTTTAACAAATATTTAAGTAATTTTATCCAAAGTGTTTTAAGTATATATTTCAAGTAAAGTGTTTTAAATTATTTAAAAATCTGGTTTTGTGCTTGGTAATTTCAGAAGAGATAGAAAATATTTGGAAAAGTTTATCCTGAAAAGAATGATGGTTCGAAAACTATTTCAAAGGAATTTGAAAGAGAAAATATATCTTGTAAAGATATTTTGAGATAGATAAATAATTTGGGAAATTATTATTGTTGGATGGTTGTTTGTGAATATTAATTGATAGTTAAATCACCGACTATCAATATTGGACAAATGCGTTGATCGTTTCGAAGAGTCCGGGATCGAGATTTATTTCTCGAAAACCACTTCGATCCGGTTTGTACGTTTCCGTGCGAAAAACGTGTTTAGAGTCGAAGATGGAGCAGTGAAGTGCAAGGGCTAGTCGCTACTAATCCTGATGATATTTCCAAAATGGATGTAGTAGGAATAGTGCCTTCGGCTCCGTTCGAACCCGGGACGGACTTGTATGGACGAATGCTTGCGAAACATCGTCAGGTGGACGATGGGCATTCTAAGTGAAACGTTCTTAAAAGGTAACGCTTAACCTCAAGCCTCATCAACCGGGAATGACTGAAAATCAGGGGATATGCAGTAAGGTTAGCTGGGTCATGCCCAAGCAGGACAAGATATTTCCCCTGTCTAGATGTCCCTTATATATTTCGGCTTAGTGGGTGGTTGGTCGCGCCAACCACCCGGTTTATCTTGTTCGGGACTGTTCAGTAAGGAATGGTTACGGCCTTGTGTTGCAGGGGATGAAGGGAGTAATCCTCGGTACGGTGATCTAGGCCCTGTACTGTGACAGGTGGTACCCCAGTGCCTAGTCATTCTTGGAAATCCACTCTCCCTACGAGCCTTGTACGAGTTTTGTTTGTATTACCCACTTTTGTGGCTAATAGCTGGAATTTAATAGATGTAACAATTTCGGCTATTTTATAAGTATTTGTATATAGACCCTATTATAATATCAGAGGATTTCAATAAAAATTGTTTTAGCTATCGTAAGGTAAAAATCCGACATGTTTATTTGTGGCGTGGTCTTACGAGATGCTTTTGTTTTCAAAGGATTTTTGAAACTTTAATAATCAATTGGGTGTGATTTTCTCACGCTGGTATTCCAGACTGACTCGGGTGTTATTTAACTGTAATGCTCGGGTCAGACCGAGTATTATAGAATACAGGATATGATGCTATGGAGCTCAGGAGACGAGCTGGATGACGATACGTATTCTCGTACTTGTATATATATATATATATATATCTCCCCGCTGTATTGAGTTATTGTGTACCCATTGTATGTTACTGATGTGAGCTGTGACTGATGTACTCTGATGATGAAATATATATAAACTGATATATTTGATTTTGAGTAAAGATTATTTATTCTCTATTATATTTTATTCCGCTGCGATGGTTAGATTCTGATGTTGATTTTGTTTTCTCTTCTTCTACCACTTCTTCTTTAACCCAAATGGTTCGTATTTCTGTACAACTTGAGTTGATTTGGGTAGAATAGTATTGACTCAAGGGGTACGGATTTACGGGTCGTTACGGTTGGTATCAGAGCATAGGTTGGTGATAACCTTGGCTCTGGTGGGAATTACTCATTTAAAATAGAGTCTATGGTACTCTATAATGAGTTTGAACGTATTAATAGATATAAGCGCGTATGTGTTAGTGAATATAAATTGTTTTAATATTGTGTTGATTGATTTATTGAGTGGCATATGGACCTTCGTCGACACAGTCTGCGCAACTGTATCGAAGGGGTTTCTAAACATTTGAATAGAGCAATCGACACGGTATTGTTTTAAATATGGGTAAATGAAATAATTTTACCCAAAAATATATTTTCAATATAAAGAAAGTTTTTGTAAGCTATTTAGCTGTTATATTGTTGCTTGGATGTTAGAAATGATAATATTAAAGTATTGTCATTGTTAAATGAAAATTTAACTAGAAATTGAAAAAAAAATAACCAAAGTTTGAAGGAAATAAAGTCATAATGAAATGAAATGTATAAATATGAATTATAAATGTAATTATAAAATTGAAATGTATTCAAGTGAGAATTTGTATAAGCATAAACTGTACAAAAGAAATATATTTAAAACTTATTTAAGCAAGATTTGGAAATTTAAATCCAGGGGATTTGGAAGTATTTTTGAAGATAAATGATAGCATTGTTTTGGAGATATTTCTGAAAGGGAATTGTTATAAATGGATTTTGGAAGTAATATAGCATTGAAATCACTTGGATTATTGGCAAATAATCCCGATGATGACGGCCGCATCATCGGTATTCATTTTCGAGTTTCTAAGTGATGAATTGCTACCAAATTGATTTGTTTAGAGAAGCAAGTTGTTTTTGAAATTCCAAATAAAATTTGTTGGGAATAAAACAGGATTAGTTAACTTTTGAGAAATGTGATTTTAGATGTTGAAGATTTCAAAAATAATTTGAAACCAAAAGCCGGTGTTTTTTTTAATTCCTGATGAGGTGGATTGTAAGCTTGTAAATTGAGATGATTTTTGTTAAATCAGGAAAGGAATATAAGCTTTGAATGTTGAAATTAAATAAAGTGAGAAGTTGTAAAATTGAAATTAACTTGGATTGGGAGAACAAAATTTAACTGGATTAAAATAAATTGAATCAGCTGAAAATAATATCCAGTTATTTTCAAATTAAGTTGAAATCGAATTGAGTTGAATAAATCAGAGTTGAAATGAAATTGAATTGGAATAAAAATTCAATTGAATTATTGAATGAATTAGATTCTTACCTGAATAAATGGAAAGTAAATTGGATAAGAAATGAGAATTGAAATCAATAAATCAGAATAACTTGTAAGAGAATTAAAAATCCATGGAAATAAAATATGCTTGGGCTATAAATAAATAGAAGGCTTGAGTTAAAAATAAAAGATGAATATATTCCAGCTTATGATGAATGGAATTGTATAAAATAATAAGTTGTGACTTATTAAATTGAAAATGGAATACAATGCTCAAAATCAATATTTTGATAAATTGGAAAATGTAATGAGGATCCAAACTTGAAGTATAAAATAAATATTGAACTTAAGAAAATTAAATGGAGTGATATTTGGAATAAAATTTCAAGTGTTGGATTATGAATAAGGGGAGAACTAATTGGATAATAAATTAGTTAATGGAATTGAATTATAAGTTTATGATGAAGTTGGAAATAAACTCAAGTTATAAATTAAAATTGATTTAAATTGTTGATGAAGTGAAAATAATTGAGAATGAGGTTGAATTGTGAGTTAGTAAATTGGATGGTAAATTAAAAGTGAATAATAGAATCAGAACTTGAGTTATTAATTAAAATTAGACTTGAAGTGTAAACAAAGTAAATATAATTAGGGAAGTATAGAATAAAAATGAAATGGATTAAAATACTAATGGTATGAATTGCAAATAAAATCCATAAGTGAAGATAACTTGGAAATAGCCAGGGAATAAATTGAATGGGTTAAATCTGGAAAGTTAAATTTTATAATAACTAATCAAATAAATTGTAGCTTGAAATGAGATTGGATTGAGATAGAATCAAATTAAATTGAAGGGAGAAATTTATTTGCAAAATGAAATGAGCTTAAGAATAGAAAAAAAGAGAGGGATTTACTTGAAAATAAAAGGGGCTTAAGTATAAATTGGAGTGAATAAACTTAAGCTAAAAACAAAAATGGAAATGAGTTGATTTGCATTCAATTTAAAATTAAGTTTAATAATAGTAGATTGGTTTTAAATAAAGTAAAAATAAGTTTTAATTGTAATAAAATTCGGTGAGTTGCCGATAATTTTCAAAGGAATGAAATTCTTAAAGAAGAAATTGTAAACCGTTTAACTTGGAGTCAATGAGAAAAATAGAATGGATTTAAATGAAATGCAAATGAATAGATCATGAATATAATTGAAATGGTTATTGAATGAAATAACCTGGATTGTTTTCGAGCTAAATAAAAAAAAGTTTGGAATAAACAATTATGGAATGGTTTTAAATGTAAATGAATAGATGTGAATGTGTTAAAATAAGAAGGAAAATTTAATTGGTAATGGAGTTGTAACTAAATTGTTAATGGTTTTGAATGAACTAATTTTGGTTAATAAAATTGAAATGCAATGAAACTGAGAATATATGGATTGTCGATAAATTTAAAAATGGAATAGAATTAAGCGTAAGTTGAGTTGGAGTCAATTTAAATTGATTATTAAACTCAAGTGCTTATTTATTCACATAAATCTCGTCAAATTGCAAAGAATAAATTATCATTTGGTGTAAATAGAAGTAAGAATAAATTGAAGGTAAGCTATTGTGTTTTAACCATTCAAATTTGATAAAGATGTATACGAATGGATTGAAAACCATTCGAATTAAATGAAAATGGTTATAAATAAATTGAAATAGTTGGGTTGGCATGGAAACTATATAAATTGCTTATGGAAAAATGTTTGCTGTGAATTTCTTTTGGAATTCATATGTTTTAACTATTTTAAATAAGTGAAATGTAGTTAAACTTCATTTATATCGTACTTACATGTTTAAATTGAGTAAGTACAGGTACCTGGAAGCCGTGTGGCTCGATTTGGTTGTGCTATTTGCTAAAAATAATAAGCCACTTGCTTAAAATGCTACATAAGGTACGCCTCCGCAATTAAAATAGGAAATATGAACTGTTTTTGGTTTTTCCGACCGTGTGGGTCGATGTATATATATTTATCTCTTTTGTCAAATTGCAAAAGCTCCTCCGTACAAAGGGGACTCTGCCAAAAAATTTCAGAAATTTTGGGAGTCAGAAATTTTTTGAAAATTTTGGAAAATTTTGTTAACGACAAAACTATTTATAATTGGAAACTAAAATAAGTCAGTAAATGAAACTAATTAAAGTAATGACTTAAATTAGTTATAAATGAAGGATAAAATTTAAAAGTTCAAAGTTGAAAATAAATGAAATACATATGTAATGTGGAAATCGATTTGAATAGAAATAGATATAAACTAAAGTCGGAGTGAAATAAATATAAGAAACACATACAATACTTATACTAACTTAAGTATGAAATGGTGCATTCTTAATTGGAAATGGAATATCACAAATACATTCTAAGTTGATATTTGGGATTAATAAATATTGACATTGGTAAGAAAGTTGATATAATGTTTTGGGAATATTGTGATTGGATATTAGTGCTAAGCAGGATATGCAGGTATTATAAAAGGGAAAAGGAAATTGGATTTGATTTCAAGAGATAAATTTGAATTGCCCGACAAAAGGTACGTATTTAAATTTGGTATGGAATTTGATTGGGATTTGGATTTGGATTTGGATTGAGCCACTTGGCTTTTTGTTTTCTTTTGGGATTTGGGAGGCCGCAGAGCCATTTTTGTAGTTGTACCGAGTCAGCCACGCAAAGGAGACGCTGGCGAAATTTTTCGGGAATTTAGGGAGTTAGAAAAATTTTGAGAAAATTTTGATAATTCAAAATTTGGTTTTGAATTGAAACTTGAATGGTTAAACAAATGGTATAGTTTGAAACTAGGGAAAGGTTTGAAAGTTAATGAGAATGATAGTGGATCTTTTAATAAAAAGATAATTGGATGGATGTTGTACTGTTTGATTTTTAAGGAAATAGTAAACGGGCATTGGATCATTCTTCCTAATTAGTAATTTCGGCGACGAAATTCTTTTAAGGGGGGAGGAATGTGACGACCCGGAATTTTAAGCAATTTAAAATCGGAATATTTAATTGATTTTAAGTATTTAAAGGTTAATTCTCAACTTAAATTACGAATATCATAATTTATTTGACAATTAGATTGTTGAATTAAATAATTTGAACTGGATAAAATATGAAACCTGAGATTTTAAGACTGTTAAAAATATAATTTGAAAGCATTTAAAATTTATATTAATAACATTGAATATAATAGAGGTGTTAAAATGGAATCTAACACTGAATTGGTCAGTTTTGAAATTTAATCGTTTAAATTGAATTTAAAAATAGCCTTCCGAGGCACAGTCTCGGAATTCGATGAAACCAGTTCCATTGGGTCCGTAATATGGAATTATTATCGGGTTTCAAATTTCGTAGCAATTGGAGTTGTTGTGTGAGCACACGATATATAAACGCGCTGAAATTTAATTGATATTTATCGAAATAAAATATACTTATAAAAGAAAAATCAAATCTAAAGTCCAATCTTTCTCTACAGTCAAATCTTCTTCTATACGCTTCCTTTCCTTTTATTTCTAAGCCGAGCTTCTTCATTCTTCACTTTATAATTTCGTTCTAAAGAAATCAAAATAATGGTCGTCTTCGTTCAGATTTAATTCAACAAAATCAAGATTTGTTCTCAAATAAAATGGAACGAAACAATGTTCGTCTCCACTGCTTATTTTCGGTCGAATAAAGTCGAGATTCACTTTGTTTCATAAAAAAAATAGAGAGAAGGGGGGGCTGTTCGCTCTCGCGGGAAAGGGGGAAATCACGAAGTCGCGACGCTTCACGATGTGGAGTTGCGACCGAGTGATGGTGGAAATCGCGTCTCCAAGATTCAAATAAGTTCGCACTCGTTCTTCAACGCTTAGGGCTTCCTCGCTGTTCGAACAACAAAGAGATGTCTGCATCAATGGGTCGCGATGTAGGAATGGGCGGCGACCCGATATGCGAGCTTGAGCTTGAGCGCGAGAGGCCGGTGGGAGTTTCGCGGAGATGGTGGCTTGCGTTCACGAGAGGTTGTGGTCGCAAGCTAGGGCAAAAGTTTGGGTGTGGTTTTCGTGATTTTAGGGTTTCTGGGTCGGAGCTTGGAGGGTTGGAGTAGTGGCCGCAGTTCAGCGAGGTATCGATTTTTATTTTAATAATTTAGGTTAATGCAAATGTTAAAATTGCAGTTATTCATTTAAATTTAATTGTGATAATATATATATATATGAACAAATATACTACAGAGAAAAAGAAATCATTGTTATAAATAAGATATTCGTAAAACAAAATAGGGATTTTTAAAAGCGTATGAAGAATTTATTAAAGTTAGAGTTTTGAAAATCTATAATTTATTTTTATAAGTATATGTGAGTTTAAAAAGAATAAATTACTTGTTCAATTACTTTAGACACTAAAAATATTTTATCAAAGAAAATTAGTTAAAATAAATTATTGGTTAAACCCAAATCAGTAGCTAAATTAAATGAATAAATAGCAATTAATGAAAATTTAATGCAAAGATGTTAATAGAACTGTACAATGTTTATACAAGGTATAAAATCAGGAGAACAAGCTGGATTGAATCTGATTGCTAGTAAAAGCAAAGGTGAGTTAATCTCACTCAGTTTAAATTTAAATTTAAAATGATTAAATTTAAATAATTGTTTGAATGGTTGAAATTGATTGATGTGCTATGTTATGGTATATTCTGGAATTGGCATATTACTGTGCTAACGTCTGTGGATGCAGGGGAAACAGGTTGGAGGGATCCAACTGGACCCCTCAACATTTATTTCAAATTTATTTAATACTCTCCGTTGTGATTATTTGATATGCTATGATGGATTATATTGAAATATTGAATGCTATGATTTGATTGGAAATTATTGGGTATGATGAATTACCAAAAAAAATATAAATTGGATTTTGGTAAGATAATAAAAGAAGTGAAATCGTAAGTAAAATAATTATAGAAATTTGAATAAATTTTTAAATGAATTGGAAAGCAATAAAGTGACTTTAAGAATTCTAGTAAATAAATCTTGAGTATAGAATGGAAATGTGAATAAACAAAGAGTAATGAATTTGAATCTTCAGTGATATTAATTAAAAGAATAAAACATTGATTTAAAATTTAAGATTTAAATTATTGAAAAAAAATAAAGAAGAGGTTGGGAAAAGCTGAAATGTGTATATTTCAGTTAAAGATTTAAAGTCAAATGGAAAATATTAACAATAATAATTTAGTGCATAATTAATGAAAATTTGAGATGAATTGAGTAATTAAAGGAAACTTATTTCGAATGGAATAAATTGAGAATCAATTCGGGAAATTGATTTAAGTGCTTGAAGTTGGAAATTTCTGTGGATGACCAAGTTTCACGTTTAATTTTAAAGGTAAATTTGTAAATATAAATTGAATGTTTTAAAATTGTTTTTTTAAAGAAATCACGTTTTGTAAAATTTATTATTTCTAATATTTAATTTCTAAGGCAAGTATTTCCTTCTAATATATTATAGCATTAATTTTTTTAAAGTGACTTAGTATTTGTTTTAAAAGTGAAAACCTGGTTTTATATTTTATAAAGTAACCTTATTTTCTCAAATTCATATAGTATGTATTTTTAACAAATTATTTAAGTAATTTTATCCAAAGTGTTTTAAGTATATATTTCAAGTAAAGTGTTTTAAATTATTTAAAAATCGAGTTTTGTGCTTGGTAATTTCAGAAGAGATAGAAAATATTTGGAAATGTTTATCCTGAAAAGAATGATGGTTCGAAAACTATTTCAAAGGAATTTGAAAGCGAAAATATATCTTGTAAAGATATTTTGAGATAGATAAATAATTTGGGAAATTATTATTGTTGGATGGTTGTTTGTGAATATTAATTGATAGTTAAATCACCGACTATCAATATTGGACAAATGCGTTGATCGTTTCGAAGAGTCCAGGATCGAGATTTATTTCTCGAAAACAACTTCGATCCGGTTTGTACGTTTCCGTGCGAAAAACGTGTTCGGAGTCGAAGATGGAGCAGTGAAGTGCAAGGGCTAGTCGCTACTAATCCTGAGGATATTTCCAAAATGGATGTAGTAGGAATAGTGCCTTCGGTTCCGTTCGAACCCGGGACGGACTTGTATGGACGAATGCTTGCGAAACATCGTCAGGTGGACGATGGGCATTCTAAGTGAAACGTTCTTAAAAGGTAACGCTTAGCCTCAAGCCTCATCAACCGGGAATGACAGAAAATCAAGGGATATGCAGCAAGGTTAGGTGGGTCATGCCCAAGCAGGACAAGATATTTCCTCTGTCTAGATGTCCCTTATATATTTCGGCTTAGTGGGTGGTTGGTCGCGCCACCCATGGGGTTTATCTTGTTTGGGACTGTTCAGTAAGGAATGGTTCCTGCCTTGTGTTGCAGGGGATGAAGGGAGTAATCCTCGGTGCGGTGATCTAGGCCCCGTACTGTGACAGGTGGTACCCCAGTGCCTAGTCGTTGTTGGAAATCCACTCTCCCTACGAGCCTTGTACGAGTTTTGTTTGTATTACCCACTTTTGTGGCTAGTAGCTGGAATTTAATAGATGTAACAATTTCGGCTATTTTATAAGTATTTGTGTATAGACCCTATTATAATATCAGAGGATTTCAATAAAAATTGTTTTAGCTATCGTAAGGTAAAAACCCGACATGTTTATTTGTGGCGTGGTCTTACGAGATGCTTTTGTTTTCAAAGGATTTTTGAAACTTTAATAATCAATTGGGTGTGATTTTCTCACGCTGGTATTCCAGACTGACTCAGGTGTTATTTAACTGTAATGCTCGGGTCAGACCGAGTATTATAGAATACACGATATGATGCTATGGAGCTCAGGAGACGAGCTGGATGACGATACGTATTATCGTACTTGTATATATATATCTCCGTTGTATTGAGTTGTTGTGTACCCATTTTATGGTATTGATGTGAGCTGTGACTGATGTACTCTGATGATGAAATATATATAAAATGATATATTTGATTTTGAGTAAAGATTATTTATTCTCTATTATATTTTATTCCGCTGCGATGGTTAGATTCTGATGTTGATTTTGTTTTCTCTTCTTCTACCACTTCTTCTTTAACGCAAATGGTTCGTATTTCTGTACAATTTGAGTTGATTTGGGTAGAATATTATTGACTCAAGGGGTACGGATTTGCGGGTCGTTACACATACTACCCCTACCGCACCAAAGTGAAGAAGGGATTACCGAACCAACAATGCCAGGCCAGATCATACCAACCCAGGCCCACCAGCAGGTATATACATCCAAGACCCCTGCTCCCAGCCTCACTCTATAAATAGAGGGGCAGGGGTACAACAATGGGGGACAAGTTTAAGAGCTCAAGCACGGACAGAACTTTCAAACAACTTTCATACACTTGTAATCGAAGCTTTGTACTTGTAATCTGAACAGTGAAAAGAGAATAACATATGAAGTGGACATAGGCACATTCTAGACGAACCACTATAAATTTGTGTGTCTTTTACAGTTTAGTCCCTGCTTTTTACATATCTGTATAAATCACCTAAATCGCTAAGAACAACATAAAATCAACTAAATCATACGACTTGGAGGTGTTTGCCCATTTTTTGTTCAAACAGTTAATTATATTCTAGAATTTTCTAAGTATGTTTAGTAAAAGTAAACTTGATTAGTGAATTAATTATACTTATACTATTTGAACATTTGTTCCTATATAGAAAATAAAGGAGTGAAAATGTTGCGACATCTTTTAATCGATAAAACGTTGATTCGACAAAATGTTTTACGTTCACATTTTGACGTTTTAGTTAAACTATTTATTTATGTAAACCAAATTTAAAACTAAATTTGTATATTGCTTTTAAAAAATATAAACACTCATAAATTAATTTAAAAATTTATTTAACCATTGAAACTTACTTCTCTGAAATCAGGATTTTATCACTTTTGTCGATATAGGAAAATGTCACTATTTTTGTGTATACTTTTCTTTCCAAATCCTATCTAATATTTTTTGAATCATATAACATTACATATTTTATACTTAAAATCACTTTAAATAGTATATTTTAAAGTGGTCAAATTCTGGATCGTTACTCCCCTACTTAAAAGAATTTCATCCTCGAAATTACTCAAAAGAAAAGTTTGCCCAAAACATTTATCTTTAAACTTATTTCCATAAAATATACACAAATCATCTGTATGAAATATCTTATTCGATCTCCTATTCGAATACACAACTTTGTTTCTGAACTAATATCGATCCCTCGATCCTCTAGTGTGGACTCTGATCAGGCTTCTAGATCAGAAACCTTTGCTTTCCTTGCATAGTTCTCAACTATGATAGAAAACTCAAGTGCCTAACCACAAACCCTCATCAATGTTTGCCATCAAGAATCAAGTGATAAATCCATTTTTGAACTGGTGTAAACACATTAAAGTCCTAAACTCGAATCTTAGATCAAAGTTTATGCAATGAAATAATCTACATATAATATATGTATTTATTAACTTTTAAAAACTTATAATAAAACTTTCATAAAAACTTTTATTTTAAGGTCAAACATTTTATAAAGGTGCTTCTTTATATAATCCGTTTAATTATTTATTTCCAAATATTTTTATTGAAGGAAAATATTCCAAATGAAACATTTTTCACTCAAAAGGTAATTTATCTTTAGTTTAAACATTTTTATAAATATTACTTATCAGTTTATCAATTAATGATACACATTATCTCTTTAACTTAAGAAAATTATATAGATCGAGCAACTCCAAAATAATACCAAGGAACTGGGTGCTACTAATAGTATCATATATCCTTTTAACAAGAAGAGTAATACTTAACGGAAGTGTTTGCCATCCAAACACATCTCCTGCCCATTTTTAGTTTATTTTCGAGCCATTCGTACTAATTATCATAAAATACCCCCTTTATTATTTAAAATAATACAATTTTCAAAATCCTTTAGAGATTGCTTTATAAAACCCATTTTATAAATTCATTTTATCTTATATTAATTAACATCATTTAAATTATCACAGTTCTTTTACTCGAATTTAAATTCTCATTCCTTTTAAATTTATCTTTTTACACAATCATTTACTATTATTTAAATACATTTTTATCGTATATGATCACAAACAAATCTTATTATCCATATAATCAAATCGTGAAACTTAATTCACAAGGTATTTGTACATAGACTTTTAAATCAAACAATTGATCAATTTATGATAGTAACTTAACATTATCATTTCTTAATTTGTTATTTTGGAATAAGTATTAAAGATCTTAATAACCTTATCAGATTTCTTACTTATCGATTATCTTTATGAAACATCGTATAATCAAAATATGAAATTCTAACCATAAGATGTTCATATTTAAATTTCACTAATATTGATCATTTATTTCTTACTATAGAACCTTTCAAAATATATACTTTATATTCAAAATATAATCCTAGGTAAAATATTTCATTTACCAATTTTTCAATATCAATGTGTCGGTTTGCCTTGTTTAAATGTTTAGGAACCTCGTCGATAACGGTGATCGGGCGCATCTATCAGAATCCATAAACCACTCAACAAATAAATCAACACAAAACAATTTATTAGTCATTAACAAATACACACTCTTATATAATACGCTCAAACTCATTCTATGATGCTACTAACCCTATCTCTAATGAGATACTCATCCTAGGGTATTACTAACCCTATCTCTGATGAGTCTTTACCCCAACAAAGCCAAGGTTCTCGCTTAACCTTCAGCTCTGATACCACGCTGTGACGACTCACACTCGGCACCCTCTGAATCCGACACCAAATCACACATGTTCTACCCAGAATACACCGATTGTAGATGATCATGAGAAAGAAAAGAGAGGGTGAGAAGCAAGATGAAGAGAAGAGAAGAAGAAGAGCGAAGCAAAACCAAAAAAATACAGAATCTCATATCACAGCGAAATAGCATATAATATAGATAAATAATCTTTTCGAAGAGAAACTGTAATATACATAAATCATTATCAGAGTACATAATAAATAATCATCATCTTGGAAAGTTATAATAACCTGACAAGTGCTGATAATTTACGACAACAACAATGCAAAGCAATGTAGCGGAATAATAAACAGATATGTGTATATGACATGAAAATCTCAAGCTCGTATGCTGAAGCTCCAAAAGCACCAATCTAAACCTGTAAATATACTCGGTCTGACCCGAGCATTGAAAGGGAAGAATGTCCGGATCGGTCTGGTAAACTAGCATGAGAAAACACACCTCAACTAAATTTATAAAGTTATCAAAACTTTTCCTTTATCAAAACAAAAGGTATCTCGTAAGACCGAGTCGCAAATAAAACTAACAACGTTTTTACCTTACGATAACCAAACATCTCATATCAAATCGTCTTATATTATAATAGTGTTAGTTGCACACAAATAATATTAAAATAGCTGAAATTGTTATATTATTAAATTCCGGCATATACCTTACAAGGCTTTCTACAATAGAAAACGGTAGGCACATATTGGATTTTGAATTTCCATACAAATGACCAGGTGAAGGGACTACCTTTCTGAACCAATACAGTATACCTCTAGAGGGATGTGCCTAGGGAGAAGATACTGCCCGCCTAGACCAACACAAAACCGGCCCACCCATACCTGGATAGTACCGAATATGTCATCACTTCGGTCGTTACCGACCTTAAATTCATGGCCGAACAAAAATCAGATACACGACGTCATAGCGTGTAAAGATATATCTAGAAGAGTGATGACATCTCCTAATTGGGAACAACCTACTTAGTCTTGCTGCTTCTATCCCTATTTCAGTCATTTTTCGAGGAGTGAGGCCAAAGTGGTATCGATTACCTTTCACATATCACATGCCACATCACTTTGAATGCCACATTGCTATTTCCGATGACTATTAATTGCCTTCCACAAAAATACAAGCCTTGATCTCGTACGTCTCAAGGAGGGTGTTAAGCTAAGAGAAGTTGCCTTCTCCGCCACCACTAATGTACGTTTGTAAAAACCAACGTGGTAATCTTAAAAATGCAATATCAGACACTCGTCCATACAAGTTGTCTAGGAACAGGACAAACCGAATGTACTTCCTACCACATCCTGTCGAGCAATCCCTAAGATTAGTAGCTAATAATCCTTACATTGGATACTTCATAACGAAGAGACCACTGCTACTATATGTATATAGGGATTTTAACCCCAAACGATCAACAAGCAGTCCTTCACCATGAAAATTCTAAACATCAATATCATCGACCAACCTGCATAATCGTCGAATATATGTTGGTCCGAAGTGGTTTCTAGATAAATCTGATCCCAGTCTCTTCGCACCAACAATGCAAAATCGTTTCTTAACCTCACACAGAAACTAAGTCTCATAGACTTATCACGTCTCCAACTTTCAACATGCTATCCTTCTGTCAAGAAGGAAGCTCGACAGATTGGAGTAATCACTCGCACTACACGAATCAACATTCTCAGCACAAACGATAATCAAGCCCACACAATCGGTTACGTATTAAGTATATGACTAATTAGATTCCATATCAAGTTGAAGAACTAAAATGGCCAACTTTGATAGTCGGAAATTTAACTACAAAGCAACAAACAAAATCTTACACTCAAATAATCACATGGCCTAATTTTATTAATCGTTTATAGATTGTTTTTCCAAATCATTTAAATTCCTTTTTTATAATATCACTTTCCAAAATATCCATATAATTTAAAAGATTATTGACAATCCAAAATCATGAATATTATTTTCTTACGAAATTCATACTTCTACATATTTAATTTAAGGATTATTCACTGTCCAAATCGTGAATATAATTCCTTTTATAAAAATCCATATTCAGCTTATCAAATTAAATTGATTTCATATTTATAAAATAATGTTTATAATTCACATTTCTATTTTATAAAAACTTCAATTTATAAAATCCCTTTATTAACAAATTTCCCGTTTATCTCATTTATATGTCAAAATACCATTATAAGTTTATTTACTTGTAAATTGCTTTATTTATCAGTTTACTCTTTTCAAATCTTATTATTTATAAAATCCATTATAAATTCATTTCTAAATTTCAATTTCAAATCAATATATAAATTTGATTATAAAACCAATTATAATATTTATAAAACAATGTTTATAGAATTCCATTTCATTAAATCTTATTTACTCATAATCTTTCATTTTAACACTTATAAAACTCGTTTATAATTCCATTACTTATAAAATATCGATATTATAAATCTTATATGTAAACCATTTATAATAGATTCAAAGAATTTGTTTCTTTTCTTTTATCATGGAAAAAACTTAATTATGATCTTTTAGAGCATCCGGGCATTCCTTTAGATCTATTCCACACCTAATATAAAAGATAAAATGATGGCCCGATAAGTTCAGGGCACTGGTTGCTCTATTCCTACCCTTAGTTACACGGCTTGTGTAACGTTTGTGGATTTTTCGACCACGAAGATCGATATTAATACGTCCACTAAATCAACTGCCGAGCAATCGAATGCCGAAAAACCGAACCGTTAGGGTTTAAGAAGAAGAGGTAGAAGAAAAAGAAAGAAAGAAGAAGCAACAGAAACAATAACAGAATCTCACATATCGCAGCGGAACAACATATAATAGACAAATGAATATCTTTAAAACAAATAACTATATCAGTTATTACATTACATCACATTACATTACATTATTAGAGTTTACAACAACAAACAGAGGAAAAGAAATACTATAAACTAGTTGATATGCCATGCCATCCAACTTGCCTCCAAATCTCCACAGCAACTTCTGAATTCCTGAATGACCTGATAACCTGACTCTAGACTGCTCGTGTAGAAATTGGTGGGCACCCAGAGTTTAGGAAGGAAACAATAAACTCCAGGTCAGTCATGGGACTGGTGTGAGAACTTAAAACAGTTTATCTTTAAAAATAAACAAAGAAATATTTTAAATTAGATTCGCAATGCTTTTTAGAAAATGAGACTATCATAAGGCCTCCCACGCACACACAATGCAAATGGAGAATCGGAGGAGATTTCTCCTTATGATAGTCAAAGATGCTTGATACGCAAATTTCTTTAACATTATTACTATAAGTGCAAAGTGTAGTAAAACATTTCAAAAGTATGATATAAATCTTAGCCAACATACGACCATTATCGTATGCCTACTATAGCTACCATCTAAATAGTGGTGACCACCATAAGTAAATGGCAGGTTCTACAACTAAAACCGTACAAGGTACGTATTTAAAGATTGGATTTCCAACAAATGGTCAAGCTAAGGAACTTCCTACTGCCACATGGGATCGCCTCTGGCGGGACGTCCCGAGAACTTAACCAGCTCTCTGCCAGCACAAGGCCGGGTTACCTCTATACCTAGGTAACTACTACACGAGTATGCCATCCCCCGGTCCTTTAGGACCTTTATTCGAGGTACCTCTAAAGCAACAACCACAAGTCAATAAATATGCAGCAACCACGAAGTAAGTATCTGGGCTCCATACCATGATACCACTTATAATCCAGAAGGAAATGACATGCCCTCAGAGGGCGCTATCCTCAAATAGCCTTGCTGCCACGATTCCTGTTTCGACCATAACCGAGTTGTGAGGTTCGTCGTAGTCTCGTCCACAAAGCTACGCTTTTCACAAAGCCATGCTTCGATCAACAAATGATTAGCAGGACTCAGCATGTCACACTACCAAATTAGGAGCATATCACTAATAACCTTCAACTACATAACCTCTGAGCTTGTACGTCTCAGAGGAGGGTGTTAAGCAAAGAGAATAAATTCTCCGCCATCAACGGATATGTATTTGAAAGAAATCAGCTTTATATCTCAATTTGTAATGTCAGACATACAATCCATACAAGTCTGTTTTGGGTTTGAACAGAACCGAAGGCACTTCCAAAGAAGTCCTTGCAATCCGGGTATTCACAATCCCGATCGAACTTCCCATCACAAAGGAAATCTCCATACTGTAGCTATCGGTGCAGAGACAATCGATATGTCATCCTATCGTTTTCACAAATACCTGGTCTTCAACATCGGTCTTCAAATGCTATCCATAACGACATATCATTATTCGGAATGGGATATATGACACAAAGGTCCTCTCCCGGCTAAACTGAATAACGAGCGCTTATTTTACGAAATCTATTCTCTTAAACACATTTATTTGGGTCAAAACGAATGTTGCGTAAGACATCGTTATGACAACTCAAAATCATTAGTATAGTGATTCGAAATTAAGATAGATATATAAATCCCAATACTACATAAAACATTTCCTTTCGAAAATCATTTACTATAACAATAGTGTTATAGTCCACCATTTCCTTCTGTTTCTCGAAAATGTCCATTTCAACAATGAATGTTGAAATCTAGGGTTTCGATCCTTAACACATTTTAAAACAACTTCAAATCGTTTTAATTCCATTTAAAAGATCACTTCCTAAACATTTTTTTAATATATTATTCACTATCCAAAATCGTGAATATACTTCGTTAACCAAATTCAACATTTCTACACATTTTATTTAAAGGATTATCCACTGTCCAAAATCGTGGATATATCTCCTTTAATAAACTATAATAATTAACTTATCAAAATAAGTCGTTTTCGGATTTATAAACCAATGTTTATAAATTCACATCTATATAAATTTTATAAAAACTTCAACTTATAAAATCCCTTAATTAACAAATTCTATTTAAATCTCATTTAAATGCCAAAATCCAATTTATAAGTTAATTACTTATAAATCTATTATTTTACAAAATCTATTCATTCTATAACTTCACAATTTATAAATCCATAAATTTCATTCACTTATGAAATCCATTTATGCTTCATTTTAACACTTATAAAAACTCGTTTTATAATTCCAAAATTTTTATTTATAAATATCAGTTTTTATAAATCTTTTATAAACCGTTTATAATAATTTAAAAATCCCAATTTAAACCAATTTACAAATTAATCAACTACTTATTTCAAAAATCACATTTCGGTTGCATTTCACAAAATCATAGTTTTTATAACATAAAAATTTTAACGTTTATTTATTTAAAATGAATCAATTCCAAAATTTCAATAAAACTTATACTTTCAAAAATCACTTTAAAATCCTTTCAAATTCAAAACCGTTATTTTAACATTTTTAATTTTCCAAAATAGGCCCAATGTTGCAACAGTACTAAATATAATAATCACGGCATCCAAAACATCATATATCACATGATAACAGAATATATCACAATATCTGTAAATAAATCAATACGGGTGAGGAATCCAGTTGGATCCCTCCAACCTGTTTCCCTGCATCCACGGATGTTAGCACAATACCAATCCCGTTTCAATACAGGATATCGCGGTATATGTGTTTAATAAATAGCATCCGCTTAATATACGGCGTATAGGGTCTATCTAAATACAATAGATAATAATTTATCATCTCAGCATACAATCAAGCAATTTTAAATCTAACTATTTAAAATTTAAATCGAAACAGATTCGATTGAGTGAGAAGTTCTCACCTTGCTTTCAATAACAGTCGCAGTGTTTTATTTCGAATAAAATTAAACGCGCGTTTAATTTTATTTAAAATTTTCACTAGCTCAAATCAACTCCAATCCAACTCCATCACGTAGTGTTTGCGAATACGAACCCAACGCAAGTCGTTTTGTCAAATTCTGACCTCGTATGAACAAGTTATACATTTTTAAAGTTCGTACAAATTTATAATATAATTCAATTTACAAATTTCTTTATATTTTTATAACCTCAAACCGTCAGGGTCGTTCCTTTTCCAAAACAAGATCTCGGCCGCCCTTTATCTTCTCATCCATCTCTAGTAAATCTCACGCATGCCCTTGAACCCAAGCCGCCACCTTGCCCTAAATTTTAGAGCCCAGTCCGTTCAACTTCGCGCCGATCGAGTACCACCACTCGAAACGCCAACATGAGCTCCACCTTCGGCTCACGTATCAAGGAGCTCGGTCTCCTCCTTTGCTCTAAAAACGAGCTCGAACGCTTGAACTTTGCATCGAGATTCAGGTCGATCCGCTCGACTAAAATCGATCATCACTGTTGGATATATAGTTCTCTCAATGCTCTTTAACTTTGCAGTTGGAAGTTTGTTTAATCGATTTACGGATTTGAAGAAATTGGAGGAGAAAGAAATGAATATTTTCGGCCATTGTTCAGTGGCGGCTGAAGCTTAGGGTTAAGGTTTTGTTGAAAATTGTGAGAAATGGTGGCCTTTTATAGAAAATTACGCAACACTATTCACCCGAAATTTTTCCAAACTCGAAACGAAGCATGTCGCCTGGCGTTTATAATGTTTAACCCCATTCCAAACGTAATGGAATATATATCGGGAGCCAATTCGATCAAATTTGGAAGATAAGTTTTCGAATCAAATTATTTAAATTTAAAATTCGCTCAAACCGATTTCTACGCGTTTTAGCTTGCCTCGGACAAACCGTAAGTCCGATTGACACGAAATTTAAAACCATACAATAATATAACATTATGGATCCGATGAAACTAGTTTCGTCAAAATCCGAAACTGTTTGAAAAATGGCTATTTTTACTCGTCAATTAAATATTAAAATATTCAATTTCCACAATTTAACTTTTGATTCAATTTTAAAAGTTCTATAACATCATTCTAAGTTCAATATGATTTAATACAACTTTACAAATCAATTTTAATCACATTAAAACCAATTTCCAATTATTTCTGTGATTTTAAATATTTAACTATCGATTTAATTATCCAATTAAATCCTCATATTCAAAATTTAATTTATTCAGCTTATTAATTTAACTTTTGCATATTAAAAATTAATTAAATATATGAATTTCAAATGACTGAAATTCTGGATCGTTACAAACTTCCCCACTTAAAAGAATTTCGTCCTCGAAATTACCAAGTAAGAAAAAGTTACAGAATCCATTAACTTTTCAAAACCATTCAACTTAGATTTCAAATTCACTTAAGTGTTTAACTTTCAACTCCAAAATCAAAGTTATAGTTTTCAAAAATTTCCAATTTTCTCAAAAAAATTCTAACGACTTAAATTTTCAGAAAAAATCGCCATAGTCTCCTTTGCGCGGCTCGATCCGAAAAAAAATGGCAATACATATATCACAAATATACATCTCATCAAGTAATGAGGCATCCCACAGGGAAAAAAGTGTAGAAGTACGATATGTAATCCGAGATATGTACCTTATATATTATTAGCGAGCATATACTGCTAATATTACGTGAAAGCGAGCTCCAAAAGCGAAGCAAGCGCGATCCACACCTACTATATACTCAACAACAATGAGAAACATGTATATATGAAAGTAATATCAATATACAACATATATCATTATGACAATATGTGCCAATATAGCAAATGAAATCAAAAGTAATAAATTCAACCACCAACCAACTATCATCCAACTACATACGATATATATCCTATCAATCAATAACCAAATCAATATAAATTCACTTCTCATTATATTCAATGAATTGGTTTTTTTTTTCATTTTAAATCACATTTGATTCATTAATATTTGATGTTTTTACTAACATTCATTTATTCATATTCAAGTTGGTTCACTTCCAAATCAAATTCAATTCTATTTAAGATTCACTTAACTTCCAATTTGATTTCAATTACATTAGCTTTCAATTTCATTAATTCAATTTTATATGGATTTCTATACAATCAACTAACCATCAATCTAATAATCAATTTATATCCAATACAACCAAATTCATTTTACTTTGCTTACATTCATTCAATTTGGTTCATCACTTTTTAATTAGCTTTAATGAATTAACACTTACATCCATTATTCTATATCAGTTTATTTACATTCAATTCATTTATTAATTCAATTGCTAATTCATTTAACCACAAAAGTTGAATTTCATTACATAACTCAAGTTCATATTCATTACTTCACTTTATTAAATTACTTCGATACCAAAATCAACTTCATTCAACATTACTTAAGCTATATTCTATTTCAAACATCATTTGTTTTAACTTAACTTAAATTTCCACTTATAAATCCAATTCAGATTCCAATTCCAAAGTAAATTGCATTTACTTTTACCAAGTTAAATTTCATCACTTATTCGAATTCATATCTCGTTTTGCTTATATTCAACAATTACAACTTGGATTTTTAATTTCAAATTTGTTTATCACAACAAAACTTCAATTTTCAATTTACTATAGTAGCAAATCCATCAAACAGAAACTCGAAAATGATACTGATGATGCTGCAGTCATCACCCTTATTATTTCCCAGCAACAGTAGTGAATTCAGTGCTTAATATTCTTTCAAAAAAAATTCCTTTTACTTATAACTCACATTTATAAGTCTTTTCTGATAAAATTTCACTTATTATATATATAAGATTATTTCACAATTGTAAATCACATTAATTATAATTCCATACTTATAATTCTTCGCTTATACAATTTATTCTTTTACAATTGTTTTATTTAACTTATTCAACCAACTTTCATTTTCTTATACAATTTATTCTTTTAATTAACTTATATATATTCTTACATTTTCAACAATCAAACAATCAATTTATATACACTTTAATAATTTCTGAAAAATTATTTCCTTTATATGTAAAATATAATCGAGGTAAAATTATTTCATTTACCCAATTTAAAATGATACTATGTCAACTTGCCTCGTTTAAGTGTTTAGAAATCCCTATCGATAATATGGCATCCCACATACCGACCAGAATTAACAAACAGCTCAACGGATAAGCAAACACAATATAAAACATTTTTATATTCACTAACAAATACGCGCTCGTATCTATTATTACACTCACACTCATTTTAGAGTACTACTGACTCTATCTCTAATGAGTAATTCCCAACAGAGCCAAGGTTGTCACTTAACCAAATGCTCTGATACCAAATGTAACGTTTGCGGATTTATCGACCACGAAGGTCGACATTACGTCCACTGTATCAACTGCCGAGCAATCGAATGCCGGAAACCGAACCGTTAGGGTTTAAGAAGAAGAGGTAGAAGAAAAGGAAAGAAATAAGAAGCAGCAGAAACAATAACAGAATCTCACATATCGCAGCGGAACAACATATAATAGATAAATGAATATCTTTAAAACAAAGAACTATATCAGTTATTACATTACATCACATTACATTACATTATCAGAGTTTACAACAATAAACAACGGAAAAGAAATACTATATATTAGTTGATACGCCATGCCATCCACCTTGCCTCTAGATCTCCATAGCAACTCCTGAATTCCTGAATGACTTGAGATCCTGACTCTAGACTGCCCGTGTAGAAATTGGTGGGCACCCAGAGTTTAGGAAGGAAACAATAAACTCCAGGTCAGTCACAGGACTGGTGTGAGAACTTAAAACAGTTTATCTTTAAAAATAAACAAAGAAATATTTTAAATTAGATTCGCAATGCTTTTTAGAAAATGAGACTACCATAAGGCCTTCCGTACACACACAGACAATGCAAACGCAGAATCGGAGGAGATTTCTCCTTATGATAGTCAAAGATTCTTGATACGCAAATTTCTTTAATATTATTACTATAAGTGCAAAGTGTAGGAAAACATTTCGAAAGTATGATATAAATCTTAGCCAACATACGACCATTATCGTATGCCTACTATAGCTACCATCTAAACAGTGGTGACCACCATAGGTAAATGGAAGGTTCTACAACTAAAACCGTACAAGGTACATATTTGAAGATTGGATTTCCAACAAATGGTCAGGCTAAGGAACTTCCTACTGCCACATGGGATCGCCTCTGGCGGGACGTTCCGAGAACTTAACCAGCTCTCTGCCAACATAAGGCCGGATTACCTCTATACTTAGGTAACTACTACACGAGTATGCCATCCCTCGGTCCTTTGGGACCTTTATTCGAGGTACCTCTAAAGCAACAACCACAAATCAATAAATATGTAGCAACCACGAAGTAAGTATCTGGGCTCCATACCATGATACCACTTATAATCCAGAAGGAAATGACATGCCCTCAAAGGGAGCTATCCTCAAATAACCTTGCTGCCACGAATCCTGTTTCGACCATAACCGGGTTGTGAGGTTCGTCGAAGTTTCGTCAACAAAGCTACGCTTTTCACAAAGCCATGCTTCGATCAACAAATGATCAGCAACACTCAGCATGTCACACTACCAAATTGGGAGTATATCACTAATAACCTTCAACTACATAACCTCTGAGCTCGTACGTCTCAGAGAAGGGTGTTAAGCTAAGAGAATAAATTCTCCGCCACCAACAGATATGTATTTGAAAGAAATAAGCTTTATATCTCAATTTGTAATGTCAGACATACAATCCATACAAGTCTGTTCTGGGTTCGAACAGAACCGAAGGCACTTCTAAAGAAGCCCTTGCAATCCGGGTATTCACAATCCCGATCGAACTTTCCATTACAAAGGAAATCTCCATACCGTAGCTATCGGTGCAGAGACAATTGATAGGTCATCCTATCGTTTTCACAAATACCCGGTCTTTAACACCGGTATTCAAATGCTATCCATAACGACATATCATTATTCGAAATGGGTTATATGACACAAAGGTCCTTCCCCGGCTAAGCCAAATAACGAGCGCTTATTTTACAAATAAGTGTAGCATTCAAATTCAAGCAAATCACAACAAATACCTATTTAAAGGTCAATATTGATAGTCGGTTATTTAACTATCAATGGATATGCATAACATCACCAGATTCCAAATAATTTCCCCAAATTATTTATTTCCAAAAAAATATCTTTATAAGATATATTTTTAACACTTCAACTACTTGAAAACAAATTTCAATCATTTTCCACGTTTACAACTTTTGAAAACAAATTTCAAATCATTTCCCTACACGGGATATATACACAAATATTTATTCATTCTCGTTTCAAAATGGCTCATTTAAATCAATCAAATAAATCCTTACCAATTTATTTTAAACTCACATTTCCCATCCATAAATTTATTCCCACACTTCAAAAATAAATCAATGTTTATTTTTAAAAAAAATTCCCTTTCCTTTATAAATTCCATGATGAATTTAAATTTCCAAATATCCACTGATATACGATTTTCAAATCGATTTCAAATATGCACTTTCAATTTATCTTTAAAAGATATAATCTCCAAACATTCTCTTCATATTAGAAAACATTTCCATACTTATTTAATAATAAGTAATTCACAAATCTATTTATTTTCAACATTTGAAAAATATTCAATATACCTAAATCACAATTAAGTATATATTTTACTCTTTAAGGAAAACATTCTCTTAAACACATTTATTTAGGTTAAAACGAATGTTGCGTAAAACATCGTTATGACAACCCAAAATCACTAGTATAGGGATTCGAAATTAAGATAGATATATAAATCCCAATACTACATAAAATATTTCCTTTCGAAAATCATTTACTATAACAACAGTGTTATAGTCCACCATTTCCTTCTATTTCTCGAAAACGTCTATTTCAACAATGAATGTTGAAATCTAGGTTTTCGATCCTTAACACATTTTAAAACAACTTCAAATCGTTTTAATTCCATTTAAAAGATCACTTCCTAACATTTTTTTAATATATCATTCACTATCCAAAATCGTGAATATACTTCGTTAACCAAATTCAACATTTCTACACATTTTATTTAGAGGATTATCCACTGTCCTAAATCGTGGATATATCTCCTTTAATAAACTATAATAATTAACTTATCAAAATAAGTCATTTTTGGATTTATAAACCAATGTTTATAAATTCACATCTATATAAATTTTATAAAAACTTCAACTTATAAAATCCCTTAATTAACAAATTCTATTTAAATCTCATTTAAATGCCAAAATCCAATTTATAAGTTAATTGCTTATAAATCTTTTATTTTACAAAATCTATTCATTCTATAACTTCACAATTTATAAATCTATAAATTTCATTCACTTATGAAATCCATTTATGCTTCATTTTAACACTTATAAAAACTCGTTTTATAATTCCAATATTTTTATTTATAAATATCAATTTTTATAAATCTTTTACATAAACCGTTTATAATAATTCAAAAATCCCAATTTAAACCAATTTACAAATTAATCAACTACTTATTTCAAAAATCACATTTCGGTTATATTTCACAAAAATCATAATTTTTATAACATAAAATTTTTAACGTTTATTCATTTAAAATGAATCAATTCCAAAATTTCAATAAAACTTATACTTTCAAAAATCACTTTAAAATCCTTTCAAATTCAAAATCGTTATTTTAACATTTTTATTTTCCAAAATAGGCCCAATGTTGCAACAGTACTAAATATAATAATCACGGCATCCAAAACATCATATATCACATGATAATAGAATATATCACAATATCTGTAAATAAATCAATACGGGTGAGGAATCCAGTTGGATCCCTCCAACCTGTTTCCCTGCATCCACGGATGTTAGCACAATACCAATCCCGTTTCAATACAGGATATCGCGGTATATGTGTTTAATAAATAACATCCGCTTAATATACGGCGTATAGGGTCTATCTAAATACAATAGATAATAATTTATCATCTCAGCATACAATCAAGCAATTTTAAATCTAACTATTTAAAATTTAAATCGAAACAGATTCGATTGAGTGAGAAGTTCTCACCTTGCTTTCAATAACAGTCGTAGTGTTTTATTTCGAATAAAATCAAACGCGCGTTTAATTTTACCCAAAATTTTCACTAGCTCAAATCAAAGCCAATCCAGCTCCATCGCGTAGTGTTCGCGAATACGAACCCAACGCAAGTCGTTTTGTCAAATTCCGACCTCGTATGAACAAGTTATACATTTTTAAAGTTCGTACAAATTTATAATATAATTCAATTTACAAATTTCTTTATATTTTTATAACCTCAAACAATGGTGGCCGTTCCTTTTTCCAAAACAAGATCTCGGGTGCCCTTTATCTTCTCTTCCATCTCCAGTAAAACTCGCACGCCCTTGAACCAAGCCGCCACCTTGCTCTAAATTTTCGAGCCCACTCCGTTCAACTTCGCGCCGATCGAGTACCACCACTTGAAACGCAAACGTGAGCTCCACCTTCGGCTCAAGTATCAAGGAGCTCGGTCACCTCCTCTACCCTAAAAACGAGCTCGAACGCTTGACCTTTGCATCGAGATTCAGGTCGATCCACTCGACAAAAATCGATCATCACCGTTGGATATATAGTTCTCTCAATGCTCTTTAACTTTGCAGTTGGAAGTTTGTTGAATCGATTTATGGATTTGAAGAAATTAGAGGAGAAAGAGATGAATATTTTCGGCCATATATTGTTTAGTGGCGGCTGAAGCTTAGGGTTAGGGTTTTGTTGAAAATTGTGAGAAATGGTGGCCTTTTATAGAAAATTACGCGACACTATTCACCCGAAATTTTTCCAAACTCGAAACGAAGCATGTCGCCTGGCGTTTATAATGTTTTACCCCCATTCCAAATGCAATGGAATATATATCGGGAGCCAATTCGATCAAATTTGGAAGATAAGTTTTCGAATCAAATTATTTAAATTTAAAATTCGCTCAAACCGATTTCTACGCGTTTTAGCTTGCCTCGGACAAACCGTAAGTCCGATTGACACGAAATTTAAAACCATACAATAATATAACATTATGGATCCGATGAAACTAGTTTCGTCAAAATCCGAAACTGTTTGAAAAATGGCTATTTTTACTCGTCAATTAAATATTAAAATATTCAATTTCCACAATTTAACTTTTGATTCAATTTTAAAAGTTCTATAACATCATTCTAAGTTCAATATGATTTAATACAACTTTACAAATCAATTTTAATCACATTAAAACCAATTTCCAATTATTTCTGTAATTTCAAATATTTAATTATCGCAATTAAATCCTCATATTCAAAATTTAATTTATTCAGCTTATTAATTTAACTTTTGCATATTAAAAATTAATTAAATATACGAATTTCAAATGACTGAAATTCTGGGTCGTTGCAGCTTGTTTTACCATTTAGATCTCACAAGCGGGACAAATGTACTAGTCGTTTCCGCATACTCCTTTCATTTTTAGAAACGATTTATAAAACTTCCAAATCATTATTTAAAACACTTATTCATTTATTTAACCATTCTATAAACCCTTCAAATCACCCTTAGAATAATCTATTAATCATTTAAGAGCCTTTACAAAAGATTTGGAAAAGCACGGTTGTGTTAAAACTATACTTCAAAAGTTATTGAAAGTGTGCGAAAAAGTGCTACGGAAAGTGTTTTTTAAAGCTATATTGATTAAAACGGCTTTTATTATTTAAAATTCTATTTTTATTACTTAAATCACTTTTAAAACAATTTAAAATATTTATAAGATTTATTTCATATTTTTAAACAATTTTAAAACATCATTTTCAAAGAAATCCAGTTTTGGATTCCGAATTGCAAAACCGAGTTTTTTCTAAAAACTTGTTTTACTCATATCTTAAAATCTACTTATCGAAATCTCGATTTTCTTTCCTTGTTGGAAAACTATGGATATAATAGTTTGAAAAATTTCTTATCTCGAAGAATTCCGAGTTATATTCCAACTTTTACACTCGTTTGACTTTTATGGCGCGAAATCGCAAACTACCGTTACGCGACGCGCCTATTTTTGACCAAATTTTCAATTTCTTTTCTAACTTCATGGAAACACTTTTAAATGTTAATAAAATATTTCTAATCATTTTAAACTCATTTTAAACAATATTTTTCGTATTTCAAATTCATTTTCCATTTCATTTCATATTATAGCATTATATCATGTTCAATCTTCTTAGATATTTTGATTTCATTAAGAGGGTAAATAATTTTCATACACATATTTATACGGATTTAAATTCTTATTAAATTAACTATGATTATCAACCATTTTTCTTATTATTTATCAGACCAAGTTATCATCCATATAACAAATATATAATCAACTAGAATATCAATCAAGTTAATATCCATTAAATCATCCAACATATACTAAACTTTTCATGTTATTAACTTGAAATATTTTTAGAAATTAGTAACTTTAAACATGAGTACACACCTTTAACCAAATCGATTAACTTCCTATCAACATTCATTTAATCCAACACTTCATCATTATTTTCAACTTCAACCAACTTCGGCAGAGCTTCCACAGCACCTTGAATTTGGTCATAGCTCTTTGGAATGAAATCGACGACAATTACTTCTTTTTTTCTTGCTCCGGAGCTTCCCGAGCTTGCTTTCTTCCTTCCAAATGGTACAACCTCCATGGGCTCCAACCTCTCCTCTATCATTTCTTCCATTCTTAGATGCTAGACCATGTTTTGATGGTATTCTAAGGTCTTTGGCAAAGTTTAGTTATGTTTGGAATTGATTTGATATGATTTTAAAAAAGCTAGTAAGGAAAAGAGAGAAGAAGAAGCCATTAAAGAGAGCTTAAAGAAGGAAGAAAAAGGTAGAAATGGAGTGAAAAAAAATGAGAAAATGTTTGGTATTTATAGGAAAAAATAAAGTGGTAAGTTACCGAAATATCCCTTTATCAAATTGCCAAAATAACCTAACTTACTTTTTAAGCAACCTTCTTTTTTTTCAACACTTGACATCACATTTCAGATCATTACTTTATGTCATTTTGACTTAAATATTAAGTAAAAAATTAATAATTGTGTTTGTTTGATTTGATGTTTTACTTTTTGACTTTTGCACCTTTTTTGTGTTTTTATGCTTACTTTTTGTTAATTATATTCTAGAATTTTCTAAGTATGTTTAGTAAAAGTAAACTTGATAAGTGAATTAACTAATACTTATACTATTTGAGTATATGTTCCTATAAAAGAAAATAAAGGAGTGACAACGTTGCGACAACTTTTAATCGCCAAACATTGATTTTCGACAAAATGTTTTACGTTTATATGTTAACATTTTAGTTAAACTATTTATTTATGTAAACCAAATTTAAAAATATATTTGTATATTGCTATTAAAAAAATATAAACAATCATAAAATAATTAAAATAAGTATTTAATTATTGAAACTTACTTTTTTGAAATCAGGATTTTGTCACTTGTGTCGATATAGGCAAATGTCACTATTTTTGTGTATACTTCTCTTTTCAAATCCTATCTAATATTGTTTGAATCATATAACATTACATATTTTATATTTAAAATCACTTTAAATAGTATATTTTAAAGAGGCCAAATTCTGGGTCGTTAATTTTAATTTATGAGATTTTTCCACAATTTTTAATTTGAAAAATAATAAAATTTCTGTTTGACGCATTTTGCAGCATAAGTTGGTACTTCGAAAACTTCCTAGAATAAGATAATCTATCTATTTAACTATTATTTTGTGATCGTGTTACATTGTTGTGCGTGATCATAATTTTATTTCTGCCATTCGTAGTCCATACTCGAACGTGATATTGTGTGGCGTCGTACCCTAAAACTTTTTATTTAAAAACAAACACATAAGTACACAATGCACACAAACATCTTCTCATGTTTCATGGATCTTTGTTTTGGAAAAAACATAATCATTATGTTTTTTTATTTGGTTACAAAAACAAAGCCCTTAAAATTCATACACTTCTCATTTTTGTTTATCCCTTTTCACTTTAGTTTCAACTTTATGAACCATGAAGGAATACAAGTCTCAAACATTTTAAAATAATTACTGAGAGCAATACTCATCGATAAATTGTGAAACTTGATTCTTTATATTCAGGAGGACTTTGGCTTCAATTCTATACGCTCGAATTTGTGTGCAGTCATCTTGGTAGTGCTCGACTCAAGAGCAATTGACCTACGGTTTTGTTTTGTTGGAAATTGGGGAGGCTAAGGGCGAATCGGGGCTTGGATTTGAATTCGTGATGTCATATGGCATCGGCAGTGAAGATTTGAGAGGAGGCGAAGCCTGGTCATGGAACGTGCCAGTTGAAGTTGAGGCCAAGAAGTAGCATGTTGTGTTTTAAGGCAGAAGATCGGAGTCATAGTGGTGGTGATGGCCGGAAAGCTTGCACGATGAGGAGTTGATTGCAGTCAACGGTGTGTCATTTACTGGTGTGTAGAAGGAGAATTCGATGAGGGAAGTTTTTAGCCGTGTGATGTGGTAGAAGGTCGGAATTAGGAAGGGGAATGGGACGAATTTTGGTGGTGATCGGGGTGTAGCAGCTCTTGCGAAGAGCATACGATGACGCGAATGGCGTTGAATTTCGTTGAGAAATGGAGGTGTACTTGATGGAGGAATAATGTGGTGATGGGTGTGTCACTTTGTGCATGAACAATGGATGCAATTTTGGGTAAGAAGAATTTAATTAGGGCAATTAAATATTAATTGTTGATGAATTAATAATATTATTTGAATTCCAAGTTCTATTTAACTCATATCTTGTTCATATAAGGTCCAAATCGAAGGCGGTCAGTCGCATTGCACTCGTAGCGTCGAACACTACGCTTTGAAATTGGAATGGTTAGATTTGGATCTTGTAGAATTTTGTACTAAAATCGAACAAGAGTTTTATACTAAAATCGAACGCCTTCTTGGTTTTAGTTCAAACTAGAACGTTTCGGCGATAAGTTGAATTTCAGTGAGTTTAATCACCTTCAAAAAAAAAGTATAACGTTTGTGATGCTATAAATTATTATTGAATACTTTGATGTTAGCTTAGATTGTTGTTTAATTGATTGTTTGGTTGGATTCTTGTTTTGAAAAATGAATGACATATTAACTAAATTGCAGGGAACCCTTATGATTATGTACTATCCCTAACCATTGTTTGCAAGGAACATTTGTAGAGAGACCCTATGAGGTTTCTCGCCAATATAAATTTTATTTACATCCTTATGCTACTTATATAGATGTGTAGTTAAAATTAATGGTGATATTCTATTTAAATTGTTTAAGTGTTGTTATAGTGATTTTCGCTATACCGCCATTTATTGAATGCAATCTCCCTAAAACCTTTGTGTATATTGTCTTGGACTTGTATTTTCAAAAATTAAATATTTAAGTTCGTTAATCTTTTAGATTAATGGTATCTAAATTAATTAATCATTTTAATTAAAAATGTTTAAAATTTATCAAATCATTTAACTAATGTTGTTTGAATCTAATTAATCATTTTAATTAATGATATTTGAGCTAATCGTTTTAAGTAATGATGTTTTAAGTTAATAAATCATTTTGACAAATGATATTTAAATTAATTAATCATTTTAATTAATGATGTCTAAAATTTATCAAATCATTTTAACTAATGATATTTGAATCTAATTAATCATTTTAATTAATGATATTTAAGTTTAATTAATCATTTTAAGTAATGATGTTTTAAGTTAATAAATCATTTTAAGTAAAGATGTTTAAATTTAATTAATCATTTTAATTAATAATATTTGAAATTAATAAATCATTTTAGTAAATGATGTTTGGATTTAATTAACAATTTTAATTAATGATATTTGAAATTTAATTAATCATTTTCAGTCAATGATGTTTGAATTTAATTAATCCATCCAGTTAATGATATTTGGATTTACTTAATAATTTCGATTAAATGGTGTTTGAATTTAATTAATCATTTTAACTATTTATATTTGAAGTTAATTAAATGATTTAATAAAAGTGTTTTAAAGTAAATTAACTGATTTGATATAAATGTTTTAAAGTAAATTAACCGATTTAATAAAAGTGTTTTAAAGTGAATTAACCAATTTTGGATTTTGAAGTTAATTAACTGATTTAATAAAGGTTTAAAGTTAGTTTGCTGATTAAATAAAAGTGTTTTTGAGATAATTAACTATTTTAATAAAGGCAATTGATTGGTTTATTCAAAAATATTATAATTTTTATTAATTATCTTACGGGATAATTAATATTTTTATAAATTATAAAAGATTATAAATGTGATTAATTATCTTTCGGGATAATTAATGTTGGTTTAAATGTATAGAAAGGGATTTGAAATTCGATCTATTTTCTTTGAAAAAATTAATGTGGTTTTAAAGGTTACAAAAAAGGTTATACAAATTAATCTTCAAGACAAATTAACATTATTTTAAATTTATAAAAGTATTTAAATTGATTTATTGTCTTTTGGGATAATAAATATTGTTTTGAAATCTATAAAAGACAATTTATAAATGAGAAAATCCTTTAAAAGAATTATTTCAAAATAAAGCTAACTGTTCATTGTTTTGGGCTTATAGTAAACAATGTTTTAATGGCATTTACTTATGACCCTTGTGTTAATACATTTAGAAAATATAATTTGCCCTTTTTAAAAAATATTTCAAAGAGCATTTTTAAAGTGTTTTATAAATAATTGAAATGTGAAAATCAAGCACAAATGCGAATCAAATGTTTTAAAAGTTTAATTCATTCATTGATGGTTAGTGTATGCAATTTAATTTTCATACACAAATCACTTTATTATTCCCGGTAGTTGATATATGACTATCCATTTCGATTCAACTTTCTTCTTTGAGCGTCGTCAGTTCAAGATGATTTGTTGCTCTTTTGAGCTTTGATATCCTTTGACGGAAATGAATAAAATCAAAGCACGAGTGTGGGCCAAGCTATGTAGGGTTGCTCACAGTAGAGTATTTTCACATCCACTTTAGATTGGATTAGTTATGGCTGTATACTGTTATTTTCTTAGTTCTACAAACAGTTTTCCTTAGAATTGATCTAAGTTTCTATGGACCTTCTCTAGATCGAAATTTAGACCAGTTTCGGGTTGAGTTGTTACAATATGGATTACCAAGCAAGCTCATATGCACACGCGTGTGCATGGACGAATGGACACACGTGGCGCTTTGATGGCGCACTTGACACTTAACACTGTACAATGCACTACAATGGAATGGGCTTGGTTCTCTATTATTCATCTTTCTCGGTTTTTCTATTTTTATTTCCGCTCTCATAACCGAAAAGACAAATCTTTTATCTGTTCATCAATTACAGTTGTAATCAACAGAATTTATAAATATATTAAAAGAATTGTCTCTTCATTATTCCAATTGTTCAGATTTCTCATCTTTCGAATTCTAAGTTGCGGTTTTAATTTTAACATCTACGCATATTTATTGATGTTCCTTTGATGGATTAAAAAGCAAAAAAGAATCCAATCTTCTCAAAATTTCTTCTAAAACTCCTAAGCAAGTACCTTTCTACACACTTCCAAATTCTTCAATCTTGAGTACACAAGTTTGAAGTTTGTTGTGTTAACGTTGGAGAGCGAACATCTTGCACTTTAATCGTGCCGGAATTCGCTTTCAAGAGAGTAGCATGTTCATGGCACATCTCTTTTCTACTCTTTGCTGACAATATCTTCTTACATAACTCCATTCATGAATACTTAATCTTCTCATCATTGATGGAATATTCGATCAAGATTTTTTCGGGACATTAATCGTTTATAACCTTTGAAGGTGGTCGTTATAGTCGTTGTTGAATGTGTGCTTGTTTAACCAATGTCTATTATGAAGGCATTTTTAACACCCTCCTAGAGTTGGTCATTAGCTAGAGATACGCCGGTTGTTTAAGAAATATCTAAAACTGAAGCCAATTCAACAGACACTAACTTTTTACATCCGTACAATCACGAATGTGTGATGGGAAGAATCGTTAGCTATTGTAATATTATAGAACTTAATCACCCATCATAGAACTTTATGTTGGTAAAATTATAAATTCGTAAAAGTTTTGTAACGCTTAAAAGCATTATTGGAGATGTTGTAGGATGCATGTGGAGTAAGATCATGCTTTAAGACCAATATATAATGATCCGTTTGGTTTCATTTTAAGTTTTATTGTGTTTTCAACATGCATTATAAACGTAAGGAGAGTGAAGGAGAATATTTAAAATTTTAAGTCATTATGACGATTGAAAGACGACGGAAAGAAATTATTGTTATCCAAACTTTTGTTATTTCTCTGAACATGAAAACCAAATTTATGTTACTTTACGGATTTCATTTTAAGTTTTATTGTGTTTTCAACATGCAGCATAAACGTAAGGAGAGTGAAGGAGAATATTTAAAATTTTAAGTCATTATGACGATTGAAAGACGGGAAAGAAATTATTGTTATCCAAACTTTTGTTATTTCTCTGAACATGAAAACCAAATTTATGTTACTTTACGGAACACAAGAATAAAATAAATTTATTTTGTATGTTAACTTCATTTTTCAAATCGACGGTCTTTCCCCAATACATGTGTCATGCAAAAAATTTATGAACGAACGCCCAAAACTAAAAAAAGGAAAAACCAAATGAGACATTAGCTTGGGTATTAAAATTATAAGGTTTATCTCAACACAAGGCAAGAGTAGCATTTATTGGCCTGAGCAGATGCAGTGCCAACAAAAGTGATCCTGGTAATCCTGAAAATGCAAGGATGAAACCAAGGGGAAAAACATACAGTCATAAATATAATTTCTCACTCCAATCCTTTTTGTAACACTCTACTTTCGTGCTATTGCCAGTTAGAAAGTAACTGAGAAATATTAAGGAGCCACAACACATCCCTGATTTAAAGGTCAAAATGCTCTATTTTTCCATCTGTCATTGCTCTATTACTTCAATATAGGGGTGTAGTCGATTAAAAGAAAGACATCGACTCCGGTAATCAAAACAAAAAAAAGAAGTATCAATATATCTACAGCAACAACATTGAATTTGGCATAACACAATCTTATTGCCTGTTTTTTTAAATTGATATCAAAACTCAATCAAATAATGTTTATCAAAACTTAAATGAGTACTATTTATGTATACAACAAACTATGTATATATCATAATATGGAGCGAAAATGGTTATCTATCCGTCTCTACCTGAATTTTAAATTGCAATGCAGGTCAGAGCTGACATGATCTTGAGCAGGGTATCATAATGGAGAATTGGGTATGTATTACGGTGTGCCACTGAAAATATTACAGTTCAACAGACTGTAATTCATCTGCATCTTTATCTTTATGGGGTGCCTCCTGAGCATTGCCGTTTGTATTCTTTTCTTCTACTGCCTCTTCTACATTGCTTGATTTTCCCTGTATTTTTTGTGATATCCATAAAAAAATAATCATCTCTGTTAGAAACTAATGAGCTTTTAATAATTAATTCAGATGCACTGCATTTCTCAACATAAAAATAAATTTGCTAAATGTTCTGGATTTAACACATTAATCCATCAATTATGAAGGCACCAGATGCATTTGTTCATCAATGAAATGAAGTATATGGGGCAGTTTTTATGGTAATGTGGCGGTGTAACTACGAAGAATAAGAGAATATGCATGGATGAGACAAAAGTGGGGAGATGATCTTAGGATATGAATTCATGTTTGTTTAGACGTTGAAGTGAAAAGCATTACAAGCCAAGACAGTTAGTAGAACTTGCTAAGCTTTTACTTATTGGGTTTGGTAGTTACGACACTTTGGATAAAACGCATTGCGGCTAAGAGTAAAACCATTAATTACAATTTTGTTTACATTGGAAAAGTTGGAAATTGGGGCTGACATGTGCGAAAGCATTTTTATCAAAAACACTCTCGCTTTATTATGAGAACTGATTGTGAAAATCAATTAATTATGAAACTTTGATCTGACTTTTCTCTGTGACAACATATGATTCTAAAACATCTTCAAGCTATTTATTTGATTGATGAATCAAGGCCAAATATTTCTCATTGCGCTTATTACCCTTCATGATTAGGTTTAAAATAATGAATATGGTTAGTTATGCATGATTTGTTTTAAGATTTAGAATGGTAGTAATTTAGGAAAAAGAGCAGGAAAGAATGAAATTCAAAGAGCCCATTCAAAAGCATGATAAAGCATTAAGGTTTTTTTTATTCAAACAGAATCAATATAAGTTTTAGTAGTGAAGTCATAAGGCCAACTATCATGATAACATAGGATTATATAACAGATACTATAAAGGGTTCATCATAAAGCAGGTAACCAATATCAATGCATGACTTGAAATAATCAGTTTATTTGGGATAGAAAAGACATATGAAATAACTAAATATAATCTATTGAAGTGACAGACTCCCAATGCATGATTTTAAATTTTTGTAACAGTAAATGAGTGTAACTGCGTGCAATTACTGCTGCTGCTGCTGCTTATTATTATTTTAACAAAAATAAAGGAGGAATACCACGGGATGTAAACTATTATATTTCACCATACAAAATTCAACTGGCAATTGAGAACAATGATGCTTAATACCTTTAGCTTGTCACGCCAACCAAGTGCAAATGGCCTTGAAAGCAGCCCTACTTTTCTGGTAGGGAATTCTTGGGTTAAATCATGATTGGGTCTTGCAGTTGGATTATCTGAGGGAGTTCTACATACAATAAATAAACTAGCATAAGAGTATAAGACCAGATGAGATACAACAGTTCCACATATGCATGCAAATTTAGTACTGAGAAATAATATATTCCATCTTTGGTAAAGCCATAGCCACATGAACAGACACCGCATGAACTTGCTATGTAAAAACAGTGTAAACATAGCCACCAGGAGATGAACTTGCCATGTAAAAGCAGGATAAACAAGAAAGGGAAAAGACCACTACCGCTACAAAGATGAAAAGAGAATAGGAATACTTAATATAAATAACTAACACCTTGCATAAGTTACCCAAAACTACTTCACCAAGTAGTGAATTGATTTCATATGATATGAGATGTCATGAAACTATATCATTAATTAACTTAAAATCGTATGATACAAGATGTCATGCAACTATATTATTAATTAACTCAAATTTTAAATTAACCTATTTGGGCATGCAACAGTTTTTCCCACATTATTGTTATGTGCAAACAAATCATTAATTTAAATAAATAAAAAATAATGTGCACTGTGAGAAACGCTAAATTCAACACATATGTAGTCCATATAACTGTTAACCATAACAAAGGTTCAAACTGTAGTAAGCTTATTGATATGGTTAAAGGTGTGAATAAAAAATACACCTTGGAGAACGTGCCGCAATTTGGCTAGATTGATACTGCAGTGTGGCTTCCAAAATACTCTCTGCCATAACAGCCCTCTTCTCCATCTCTGCCAGCAGAGACATGGCTTCATCATACTTTTCCTGCATACATCTGGAAATATGGGATAAATCCATATAACCAACTAGAAGATGCAATATAGATAATATAATTTATTAGCATCGCATATAATCCTGTAATGAGCTAACAAAAATTACAGCAACCTGCCAACCTCTGAAATCAAGTAAAAGTTCGTGTAAAACATGTCACAGTGGATTCCTAGATGCACTCTTCCTGACCAATTAAGAATGTTACTATGCATTTTAATTACTCAAGACAGTTTGAGGCACAAATATGCTGATATCTTTGTAGGCATAAAACATAATAAAATAATACTGAAGTTTAAAAACGTTGGAATAATATCGGCGAAATATTGAATATGTCAATAACAAGTTAGAAGTGATTAAATATCTAAAAATATCATAAATATATTAGGTTTCGAAGATTCTAATGATATTGTTAAATTACTATCAAATATTAGTTGCTTAACACCATATACTCCATAGGTTACAATCCATCGTAATTACATTCTCTACTAGACTATTAAAATTAGTTCATAAGGCATGAAAGACTAGAAACAATTTACGCATTGACTATTTTTTTTCATATCCATGGTCGTTACCAATTGCCAATATTCGTCAGAAAATCAGATATATTACAGTATATAATGGAGAGATACATCGGCAAATATCAACCAATATATCATTACTGATATTTTAAGCTATATTAAAAATGACCGAAGGCTGGCATATGATATATCAGGGATGTTATCCAATATTAACTACTTAGAGCAGCATATCCAAATAAAATAACTGTGAGGGGCATCAGTATCCAGACTACATGTGATATTTACCATTCAACCAAGTCTGCACCGCATGTTACTTTGTATTGTCTAATAATTCATTAAGTCTAAACAAAGAAAAATATACAGCTCTTAAAAATTTGGTCAGTCAACCAAGTAATCGTACCACTTGTCTAGCACACTTCACATGTAACAAAGGTTTCTGTTAAATCAATTGTTATTGACTGAAGGTGGACATTACATTACCCTTTTTACTAATGATTATGAAACAATATCAGTTTACGGATATAGGGTTTTGTATGTGTCTATCTATCTACATGCTGTGTGTGTGTGTGAGATTTCATAAAGATATCTACCTGGAGCTGATGAGAAGCAAGTTTCTGTCTAGCAGCCTCATGCTCAGCGAATACACGAGCATCTTCAGCCACTTTTTGTTCTTGTTCCATTCGCATTAAAACCTGTATAGTAACAGAAGATTTAAATATATATTTTTTAAATCACAAGGAAATCAAGATGTATAAGTAGTGGGCAATTTAAAAAAAGACACCTGAATCAAGGCATGCTCCTGTTCTTGTTTGTCTCGTAGAGACTGCTGTGCTTCTGCCACTTCTTGCTCTAATTGTTCGACCTATAGACATTTACATTGTGGATTAATTGGCTAACTACTAAAGATGTCATTTGAACAATTGAGTTGGACAAGGAAATATTTTAATTGTGGCCAGTAGATATATGGTTTTCAAGTAGATCTTGCTTGAATGATGAATTCGAGCGGGGAAGCTACAGATATGACAACTCTATTTCATCAGTGTTTTACAAGCCAGTGTTTTAAGATACAGTAAATTTCATATTTTGGATTTACAACTTCCAACGATGCCGTTGATGATGAGACTGCAAACAAGAGCTGGGCTTATACATCTCCTGATTGTCTGTGAGGATTAATGTTTTAGAAGGCATGCCTCATTGTGTTTCAAGGTTTGCCCCAAGGCGAAATGAAGGCAAAACGCCTTGAAGTTTGCTTAGAAAGACTTTTCGCCTCTAAAGCGCACGCCTCAGCAGCCTGAGGTCTACGATGTGTGCAAATCATACATCTTGCACGTCTCTGAGGGGAAAAAATGTCTTTATATGTAATAAAACCTGGATCTAACAAAAGTCAAAAAAACCATAATCATTTAATAGCAAGCAAAAAAAGAACAAGATCAAGAAGTATCAACAGGTAATTTTTTTATTTTCAAATTCAGTTTCAAAGTCAACTGAAGGAACTGCTTTTGAAATCAATTCTTGTATAAGGATTCCATACAGGAGTCGATTTCCAAGTTGAAGCCAGTTTTTAATTTTGACCGAACTTTTTCTTTAATAATAGAGAGAATCAGAAAGGAAGAAAAAAAAAGTATAACTTACCTGCTTTCCTTTTGCTTTTAAAAGCATATTTAAGTCGGTCAATGGATAACCCAAAAAATTTGAAATCCGTCTGCGTCTATATTTGAAATATAGATAAATATCTAATATCCTAAAAATGAAAATGGATGTCGTTATGAACGGATTTGCATATGAAAATTGTCCATCCTTTTTTTTCAAGACAATAGTTTATATTATGTATATTTTAGTATAATGGACAACATATATTCATTTTTTTAATCAAGATAATGTTTATATTACTCATATATTTAAATGCATGTTCACTGCTCGAACTACTTTTTAGCATCATATTTTGTGTACCTTTATAATCATTAGGATCAAAACAATTTTATGTCAAACTTAAATTGCCTACATGTATTTTTAAATTCATTAATTACCAGTGGATAGCATAATATCCGCATTCACGGATGCAAACTGATATTGAAAAAACGATTTCGGATGCGGGTGCAGATATGACATTATCCACATCCAAAAGTATCCATTGATAGACCTATTTAAAGTAGATGACGCTTGTAATAGCTTGACATTGGATATTGCTTTTGTCGTTGCTTGTAATAGTACTTTTTAAATGGAGCTATGTCTAACTTTTTTTAAAGTAAATTGATGTTGGGTTCATGTATGTGCTAATAAATGAAATGTTTTATATGTAGTTGAAGGTATTCTGTTCGAATCACTTTGAACGTTCAATGTTTACTATTCTATATTTAATTATTATTATTTATATGTATGTGTATACCTTTTACCTGAGAAACTCGCGCCTCACTGCCTCGAGACTTGCATGTATAATTTTACCTGAGAAACTTGCGCCTCAATGCCCCGAAACTTACATCTCATATTGGGAGCTCAAAATTGCCTCATGTACAAATTAGAGTAATAACTCATGCAGTCTTGAATCTCGTCCAATAAAAACGTATTACCATTACTCTAATGATATTATGTTGTGTAGTGATTTTTGATTAACAACTCAACATATTAACAGTAATGCTGTTTATTACATCATATAATAGATTTTCTAGTAAATATACCTTGTTCTGTAATAGTGAACAGGTAAAGGTATCAGGGCACTAGTTGTTGCATAACAATGCTTCAGAAACCGTTTACACACGGCTTATTTAACAAATTATGATATAAATGGTTATGCACAAAAATTGTGTTTAGATATTTTCATCAATCAGAAACCGATACACAGATCATTCATATATACTGAAGATTATTCAGTTCTGCATGCTTGGGATCTAGATCTCTGACAATGAATAGTGTTCCGATGTTTGATTATCCAAGCAATTTTTCTTAGATGAATTTAAGAATGGAATTTGACAGGTGACACCAAATCAGTTGCACCCAATATATAAACCTTTTTATGTAGGTTTGTAATATGGTTTGAATTTGGGTGACTCAAACAGGGAATATGCAAGAATGCAAGAACCTTGCAAAACAAAACCACACAAAAAAATACCAAGTAACTTTTGTAAGTTTGTTGAGATCAAACAACAACCTTTGCGCTCAAAAGGCGTCTATTATCCTGCTTGACCATCTCCATCAATGCAGACTCTAGCTCTTCAGATCTAGAAAACAAAAACCAAACAACTGTAAGAGTAATTAAAAAGGTTGATGCAAAATAAATGTCAGAACATTCACTCGTTAGTGTGATAAAAATGATTTATGATAGATTCAAGGACGCTGCATAGCTGTAGGATTTACACTCTTTATAAAAAATTATTGGCAAGGGACGGCAAGCCCTTGTGGAGTCAGAACATTCACTCATTAGTGCGATAAAAATAGAAATCAACATTCACCTAAGCATGGCTGATCTTTTCTCCTCCAGCAACCTGCATAACTCAGCCTTCAACCATGTCACCTGAGATTAGAAAATAAAGAAGATTAGTTTGTATCAATATAGGCTCCCATCAGCTAGGCTTTTATGATCAAATAGACCTCATGACGATAAAAATGCCAATTTTGGTTAAAATGATATGTGTGGTACAATGAGCTTGAACCATAATTTAGTCACTAAAACACAATTTGATTTTTAATGCAGAATATGGAGCTAGATACCATGACTATATACACTATTGATCGGAGACGCATTTGGGGTTGCCATCTAAACAAAAATGGATACGATGTTATGGCAGATTGTAAGTGCACCACCAACAATTAATTATTATTCTAGCATACAACAATTTAAGAAATGCATGCACTGATTGGCTATATAAATTTAAACACTCATTTTCAAAACCAACTAAGCCATTCATGGAGTTGCCTACAGAATTATGAGAATATTTCATAAAACTACTGCCAGAACTGTGTTTTGGTAATGCATTAGAAACCATCACAATGTAGCCTTTTGCATGCAGCAAATAAGTTGATCAAAGTTCAAATAAAAAACCTGCTCCTTAAAATCGGGTTCTGGATATGATTTCTCATCGACCGCTAAATCGGTTAGATACCCGTCTATATTTGTAGAATCGGACAAGTTCCCATTTCTATCAATCAACCCCTCTGTTGAATTATTAAAATTGTACAATTTCGAAGCAAGACCCTGAGAATCTCTCCAGGCTTTCAATCCTTTTGACCTCTCCTCCATTGCAGCTAAGACTAAAGGTTTGTGCACCTTCCTTAATTCTTGAAGACTTGTTTCATTTACAGCTTGGTAACCCATGCATGCCGCCAATACCAGTTGGCTACTATCAAAAGTTGAACCAGCTAAAGTTTGCAGTAAAGTAACTGCATCGCCTGCATCTTTTGTAGTCACAACTGCAGGTCCTGCAAATCAAGTTAGTTTGTGATATAAATCACTATATGTTCAAAATGGTAGCCCACCAATTTAATATCATGAGTAGTAAAAAATGTAGTCCACCAATTTGGGACTATATTGAAAGTCTTGCCCTTCTAACAGAAACTTTTTTTTTTTTCCATTGGAAATGGTAGAACATTGTGTGAGAAATGAGAATAAGTAAATTGCAAAATCATCTGAAGAAGGTTTAAGAATTTGTTTGGAAGAATCCATCAGATTTATTGCCGAATTTGACTCTGCCAAGTAATTAAGTACCATATAACTCCATTAAGGCAAGAGCCGTGCGAAATAACATGACCCGATTTCCATCAAAGAGAATCACATCCCACACACGAAGAACTGAAACAGAATAATCATTTTAGCAATAAAACATAGGCAGCAGATGATATGTGTTCCCAAATTCAGTTGAATATACTTGCAACTAAAACATACCAGTTTCCCAAGGAAGTACATTGATAAATATAGAAAGGAACCATGGTCCAGTAACCCATGCCACTTGCACTCCCAGATAATCTAGATGTTTAACTGTAGCACCAAAAGTAGAGTAGAGTATTCTTAATTGATTTAGCATGTTTTTCCGAAAATGATGATGATGATGATGATGATTAATAAATAAAGAAGAAGAAAGTTATGTAGCTTATTGCAGACCGAGTTTAGGGAAGCGCTCATGTACTAACTGTTCCAAGACAAGCTGATCCACCTGTAGAAAAGTAATGCAGGAACTTTTGCTAGATTGTAGAAGTCCAAATATCCCAGCAATAAAACAAAAAAGGGAGGTGGTTAACTAATAACTAAATGACAAAAAACAGATATTCACCTGAGATTCGATCATTTCCTCTGAGTAGTAACCATCAAAATAATCATCAATTATGCCTGTCAACGTCCTGAAAAGATACATATACATAAAGTATCAGCACATTAAATTTCTGCAAAATATAACAGAAATTTGTGGGCATTTACAACATATGCAATAATTATACTACACTACAGGGTGTATTACAACAATGCATTTAGAAATCAGTTTAGGTGATGTTCAAGGTTATATAATGCAGACCTACCAAAATGCATTTTCCTCGGGCATTAGCAATAGTAACAATCCTGCAAAGAAATTCATGGCCTGCAAATGAAGATATAATAATAAATACATGCATTATCAATAAGATAACAGTTTATGCAAATAATTAAGTATTAAAAATGGTTCAATTGTGCTAAAAGCCATCAAGAAATCAATCATTTCCAAGTACATATTGTAGGAAACTGTCGTGGTAAAGAAAAAAAGTGCGTAGCCACTGGTTTTAGGTTGAGGAACGAGTATAGCCTCTTATACCCACAAATAGGCATGGATTTAAGTTACTCTCTTTTATCTGTAGTGTATAACCAATTTTTATGTGCTAAAAGAGTACGGAACTCAGCAGATACTTAGAAACAAGACATTGGGGGCATTTATATTTGGATTTAGCTAGAGATGAACCTTAATTAGATCAAATTAGATGTTAACTAACAAAATAATCTTGTTAGTTCTCTGCATCTAATTAGATACAATTATAGTATCTTGTCTAATTGGAGGGTGTAAAAAGAAAGCTCTAATACTTAACGTCTTCTTTACATTCAACATCTAATTGATGAACATAAAGACCTTTCAACCTTTTAAAGATGAAGTGAATATTTATTTTACAATTAGCGTAGATTTCAACTGAAATCAATCTGTATTTATTTTTGCAAATTTCTAAATCTCATTTAAAGTTAGATAATTCAACGCTTGACTTATAATTACAAAAACAGGATTATACAGATATCGACCATGAAAGCATACAATATAAAAATAAGATGAAAAGCAAAAAAACATAATAATTAAAAGTATTACTTTTAGAATTTCACTTCTAACAAGGACAGAAATCCAAACAAGTACATTTTCAGATCCTGCTTTACTGGAAAAGCCAGAATTTAAAAAATAGAGCAAAAAAGAAAATAAATAAAATACATCTAGTAAATATAATATGACGAATACTAGTCTGCATTCCTGATACAGCTAACATTCTGTACTTGACCATTTTGTATAAGATTACCCTTGATTAAATTTTGACTTCAAAGGATCTAAAGGGAGTAAAATTGTAGATATTCTATTTTGGCACAGTTGAGACAGAGAACAAGAGGCACAGACAACTTTTTGCTGAAGAAATTCTGAAATACTCATACAAATTAAGAAATGATTTCATGCAATTTCAAACCTCCATTTCAAATGATGTTTAATCCAACAAAGCTTCGTATGTTTGTTAATATCTAAATAAATTTATAAACCTGAATTTCTAAAATAGGAAATGCAAACTAAACTTACCCTTGCAAACGATTTTGCTTTAAAATTATTATGACATACTACATTTATTCTAAAGAACACCTTAGCTCAAATTATTACATAAGGTAAGTCTGAAAATTAGTTCAATGAATTATGTGAAATTATTGAGAAAATAACGAATTCCAAACTCTAAAATGTTTAGAATTCAGCACTTTTGGTCTGGACTATCTTTACACTATAGAACAAATTAACATTACTAACAAAATTTAGTAATACGATAGGTTTAATCAACCGCTTTATTGATCATCTGACTTATAAATGTATTGAACTACATAATATGAAGAATGGATAATAAAATTGGACATAACTTTTGGAACATTTTTAATAACTTGTTGATTTGAATATAGTTTGTTGCAGTTAAATTTTTTTTTTTTTAAAAAAAAAAACACTGTGTAATTAAACATCCAAAAACTAACACGTATGAACCTATTAGAAAAAATAAATAATTGTTACAAACAATTATTTAGTAGAAGTAATTAATCAAGCTAGAATTCAAAGTATGATTAGTGGTATACTTCTAATTAAAAAAACATATGTGCTCTTACGTAAGTAATACTCATAATATTGACGGTGTAAAAGCCAAAATTAAATAACAGTTATATATGGCATGCAACAATCGATATACCAATTTAATAGCAAAAAAGAGCTGGCACGGTTGACTAGACCTAGAATTTAACATCAAAACACCGGTCACTGATCTGAAGTACAGTCACCAAGTTAAATAAAGAGGCTTCATGGATAACCAAGTGAAAACCTGATACATTGGACTTGAGTCTGGCCTCATGCACAATAAAATGGGGAGATTAAACCAGGTATGAATGCAACGAAAGTAAAAATAAAGGCACTAGTTGAGATTGGAGCTTTGATCTTTCTTCCAAGATGCTAAACGTAAAAGGAGAGGGGGGGGGGGGGGGGGACTTGTTTTGTAAGATAAGTAACATGACTTCAATTCAATAACACAAATGTACAATAAAGTAGATATGGTACCACCTGGCAGTATCCAACTGATGGATTATGTCGAGCATATGCAGTAAGCAGTCGTCTCAAAGCATTTCTTCCATTCTCATCTAGAACAGGATGACCTGGAAATGTTCTAGGCAAATCCTATATATATATATATATATATATATATATATATATATATATATATAAAGGTCATGTCATATTGGCAGAAAGATTTTAAAGTGGTCCTCAGTTTTCCAAACCTAAATTCTTTTAACTTGCAGACAATGAAACATTTCTTACCTTCTCAATCTGGACCATCCATTTTTCAGGCAGACTACACTCGTCTAGTTTCTCATTATCGACGTCATTTAAATTAGAATCATCAGAAACTTTGTTATCTACAGTATCACTCTCTGGGTTTAGCAATCTCTCATAATAGCCTTCCACTCTTCTTGCTCTAGCACCAACAAATGCTTGCCATAGCTGCAGCAAGACACATTATGCTGTTGTAATGCAATTTTAAAACACTCATCCTTCAGAACATTACAACGTTCAAGAAAAACAAATTCAGTTACTGAAGCTTAATGCATGTACTGGATTAAGGAAATTAGTAAAGTGCTGTCATAGTACCCGGAGTTTCAAACAAGGGGATGTAACATTGAAGTATTGATACAGCAGAACGAGCAAGTACAACTGAAGCACAGAAGAACCACGAAATTTGTTTCATGGTACAAGTTCAACGAATTGTTGTTTCTCAAGACTAAATAAATAGAATATGATATCTAATAGATTTTTTTTTTTTCATGTGGCATGTGCTCTTACAATGAAATGTATAAGATCAAATAGAAAATTGCAGCAGTAATATGTTATGGTATATGGTCTGCAATGGATCCATCGCCCAATCCTAATTACGCTGGCAATCAATAGTGTAATACCACCTTCAATTGTCTCGCATTTTTGTTTAATATTAGGTAGGATGGAACAGTGGATTAAAGAGCGGGTACTTGATAGGAGAACTCATCATGAGTTGCCACAACCTAAGATAAATTTGTGCATCACAAAAATCTAAACTGTCAAAAATATGCAGCTAGAGATGCACCTCTCCTCTTTGAGCCATTGGCAAACCACCCAGAACAAGATTTTTCAACTCCTCCTTCCAAGAAGAGGATGGTTCGATAACATGCAAGTCAGAACTTATATTACTGTCAGACGCCCCTTCTTGATTCAAATCTGACTTTTCAACGTCATAAAACTCATCTTCCGAATCCTCAGATTGCTTTGCTTCTACAAATGAGGCTATATCACCGGTATCTTTAGTTGTTTTGTTCCTATTTATAACGCGGGAGCTCATCAAATGTTCAACGGCAGATAGTGATGGCCTGATTGGAGCCCATGTCTGAATTTTAAAGGGTTTAATCTCCTTTTCTACCGAATCTTCGCCATCCTTCTCACTGTTTTTTAGTTCCTCATCAGCTACTGATAATTCTGCAGATCTATCCTCATTTGAAGATTTTGTGATGCTGCTTGTGCTTTTAAGAAAGCTATTCCACCGTTCTGACCTCTCTTCTTCTTCCTCCTGAATTCATAAAAATATCAGAGAAATATTGCTAAAAATAATGAGTAGCCAAGCAAGCCATTTTTGGATCATAAATTTGAAAGCTCAATAAATACATTGCCTTGTAAATGCTTTGATATTCTCGATATCTCTGCAAGTGTTGAGGTCTGATGGAAAATCCATACGCATCTCTAAAAAAACAGAAAATTGTCAACATATTTTCAACCAAAATATTTTAGAAGAAAGGATTTGATAATTGCATGAGCTAAGTGCTTGATCAGTCAACATTACAGCTCTAAATTTAAATCAATCTCCTCTGTTCAGATTTAGACGAGCAAGGGCGTGAGTCTTTACATTTTAGGTCTTACAGTTCAGAATTATAGGAGACATGAACCATAATCAAATTTGTAATTTAACCAAGTTACACTATTTGCTTATAGTCTTGTATGAGTATGAGTTGCCTTAAAAAATGATGCACATGTGAAAATATTTTTCCAAATGAACTGCTGAAGTTTCAATCATCGTGTAATACAATCTGTTGTTTGCACTTAATATATCACATTAGCTATCAATTATAAGTCCTAAGGTCTGAGAATGTAAAGTCCAACATTCCCTTGATGAGTACACAATCCACTTAATTACTTAACAGCCTCTTCTGACATAGTAGCTTTTTTCAGAGGTAAATTTTAATCTAATTGGGTTGATATAAATGGTATTAGAATCCACCTTCATGACCAATTTTAAAAACCTGAATGGAGAGATATATAAATTAGATTAGAATATACTATCGTTATGTACAGACCTGACATTAACTATCGAATATTAATGAGAAAATCCGCCAAAGAGAATAATACTACCGGTACATCAATGTGGTAGATTGACTGGACATCAGAATTTGAAAGTGTAGTGGTACGTAAAGTCTGATATCACCTAAAATGGAATATGTTGATGAATATACATTCATTGAGAATCCTACTTTACAGGCTAGTTTTAACTTTTAAGGACAAGTTCTGCCCAATGACATAGAACTCGATTTCAGTATCTTTTTTATCCTTAAAAGCCCAACCTGAAGCCTCTGAGATAGCTGATGTTCAAGATTTTGACATTTCAGAATTGTAACACTCTTACACAGACACAGACACACAGACACACACACACACACACACACACACACACACACTCTCTCTCTCTCTCTCTCAATCGACAATGTGATATCAAATATTTTAAGTTCATTTATCAATGCATTGCGGAACAAAAAATATATTAAGAATTGTAACACTCTTATATTTTGAATAATATCTTAGCAGATAACTTTAAGTGTATTGTGTAAGAAGACTTCTAACATGGGAACCAATGATAACCCAATGCTAAAAAAGTGAAATGCTGTCTATAATTACTCAAGATTTAGATATTTGAACATTTAACTGTAAGCCAATTTTACTGATCAAAATAGTAAGATCAACAATGGAATCCTACACTTATGGATAGGAACAATAGTTTATACAGCCTTCTCTGAAAATTAAATCATTGGATTGTGATTCGGCAAAAACAAAGGTATTAAAATCAAAGTAAAAGCAAACGCTTAAATTTTTGCCCAGTTCAACATTAAATTGACTGACGTAGAATCTCAACTTTTAAACTCCACCTGAACTCTCTCCTCAAATAAATCACCAACAGTTTGCCTAATATGAACTATGAACTCGGTCGTTAATGAAGATTAAATTACATCGTGTCCAAAAAGGAAAGCGTGTGGATGCAAGAAAAGATCTCAATCCAAATAAAAGCAAAGTGTAGGTCAAAGCGCAAATGCAAATGCAAATGCAGAAAAAGTGAAGCAGAAACCTAGCACCTTTCTCACAAGCTAGGATCTTAAAGACATCAAAGTTCAAATCCTATTAAAAAAACAATAATAATGTCAAATTGCATGCTGAATCTCGAAACTATCAGCCGACATATCATCCTAATGCACCAAAAAAAAAAGATCGGTAAACAAATGGGAAAATCGCAAATTCAAAGATCTAACGCAACAACATGTGCAGACAGAGATCGGGAATAAAAAAAACTGAAATACGAGTGAAAAGTGAAAAATACATGAAATGAGGAATCAAACTGAAAAAAGACAGACCTCTTATTATCGAAAGTGAAGTGAGGAAGCGTGCTCACACTACCCTTCATATTCGCGATTTATCGCTCCGAATAAATTGAGATTTTATGCGGTTGAATATAGAGAAGCAGGAGAAAGAGAGAGGATATAGGATTTTAGAGAAGAAAGACCGAGATTGTGTGTGATGAGATAATGTGGCTGTTAGTGATGGCGAGAAGATCGGAGACGAGGAAGGAGGCGCATGGCCAAATTTGGTTATTTATCGATACTCTTTTGCAATTTGGTCAATCTCGGACTTTTTTCGGTTTTAGGAACTCTTTGAATTCATTATATAGTCCGCTTTGCGGTATCCATTTCCGAAACCTTTTAATTTCTCCATACTTTTCAAACCTGTTGATCTAAATTCTAAATCATACTTATGAACTTAACGGAAACGTGATACGTACAATCATGTTTAATGTTCATATTTGTTAATATTTCATAAATTTATGCAATATTGACGATCTGTAATTAAATTTTTAGACGATTTTTCCTTAATAATAGTTTAGTCGAACACTTGTTATGATGTCCTAGAATTCGAACTGTTGATCTATAAAACTTTACTTTAAAGCTTAACCACTTTAACTAGAAGTCCTGACAATACAAAATTTTATGAATCAAAACAAAATACCATAAGATTGAGATTTCACGTCAATCCTTTAAGAATAAGACAACGGTGATCGTTGATGATAAACTATAATTAAATTGTTGATTTCAAATAATAGTTTTATTATTCTTCAACATTTTGATCGAAAATGAACTTTGAAAGTATTAATTAGGGTTTAAATAGAAAAAATATATTGTTGTTTATCAATCCAACGACGTGTGTACTAGTCGATCAGCATCAAAAAGTCGGATAAACGTTACAAATAGGTTTCCAGGCAAAAATTATTTTAGGAATAGACCTCGGCGAAAACTTATTACAAAATTATGTCTCGTTTTCAAATTTGTACATGCTCGGTCTGAAAATATACGTGTACATTTTAGGGGAATTTTTTTTACAGGAAATTATTGTCAAGGACAAAATTTCACAGCTTTTTAGCCTCAAGGACAGACCTTCAATATTTTATCCTGAATGATAACTTTATGTAAATATCAGTTTTTAGTTATTGATAGCAGTTTTTAGGTATCAGTTTGTAGTTATTGGTAGCAGTTTTTAGGTATCAGTTTTTAGCTCGGTAGCAGTTTTGTTGTCCTTATGAATAATTTTTGAAAATGTTTGTCCTTATGAATAAATTTTAGAAGAATGTTTGTCCTTGTGGTAAAAATATTGAGGTCGTGTCCTTGAGGCAAAAAATATACAAATCTTTGTCCTTTAAAATAATTTCCCCATTTTTTTTAAAGGACATAGTATATTAAGTTTTTGATGACTAGGGCATGGATCACGTAATTTCTTCGGATGGACAGCCAAAGTCTAAACGCAACCAATTCCCATCAAAAACTAAATCGCTCAACTTTCTTCCCACCAAATTCATTATTCTCATCGTTCATCCTTGAAATAATATATTAGAAACTCATGTTTGCAATTTGCACAAGAGAAACAACATGAAAGGTGAAAGGGGAATCTTGGCTAGGCTTGGGACTAGTGGAGATGGCGGACGTAGGTGACAGATCGAGTGAGGTTGCGACGGATCTGGCGAAGGATAGAGCAGGCGTGGGCATGGTTCTAGGTGGCATGAAGGAAAGTGGAGATGCATGGCAAAACAATGGACATGAGTAGATGTGAAAGGAGGTACAGACAAAGAACAAAATGAAATTTGAAAATGAAGGGATAGTCTGAAAATGAAGTGGGTGATGGTGTTCAAAGCTTTAGGATTATGAATTGGAAAATGAATGAGTATAGAAGGCAATGCACGAAAAGGAGGTACAGGAAATGAATGAGTATAGAAGGCAATGCACGAAAAGGAGGTACAGGCAAAGAATAAAACGACCGATAAACCAAAATGATGAAAACAACAAACAGAATGTTGGAAAAAACACAAAGGAAAGGCAAAAAACCACAATTCAAAAGATTCGCACAAAAAGTCAGAAGCTAACTAAAGAAGAGGCAAACTTGATAAAACAATAAACATCATTAATCTAAGTTTAGTGTATTATAAGTATCGATAGAAAAACTACTATAGTTCTGTTATCACTTTAATTTCAATTGAGTGTATTAGTATCAGTTTATTATATTCTACTTAACAATTTTATTATCGGTTTGGTCTATTAGTATCAGTGGAAGAGATCGATACCTAGTAGCTATTTGTTGAAGCTGACGTTTACTTATTTTATAAGTTATTTTGACTGGTATTTATAACAAAAATGATACCTATGTATATGCAAAAATGATACCTAGTTTCTATTTGATATAAGTTGATTCTCTGTAAATTTTATTATTTATTTGCTCGCCATGTATGACAAAAGTGATATCAAAATAGTGCAAAATTAATATCTAATGGCCGTCTGATTAGAATTCATACTTGGTTAACTTGTAAATTATTTTGACTATTATTTATAATAAAACTAATACCTATATATATGTAAAACTGATACCTAATTTCTGTTTGATAAAACTTGATGCTCTGTAATTTTAGTTATTCATTTAACTGTCATGTATGACAAAAGTGATACAAAAATAATGCAAAACTGATACTTAGTAGCCGTTCTTTTGGGGTTGATGCCTAGTTATTTTATAAATTATTTTGACTGTAATTTGTATCAAAACTAATACCAAAATATATGCAAAAACAATACCTAACTAAAACTGTTAATTATTTTGTTTCAAAGCATATGATCTGTTTGCATCATTATCTCTTAAATACAATGTTATATATTTGTTACATACCCGTTACTACAAGTGATGCAAATTGATACTAACAATATCTTTTTCTTTAAACGGGGGTTGACTGCGGCGTATATGTCATGATATTCATCATATCATTGAACAAAAGCCTACCGATCAAAATAAAACCTAAACAAATGTTGCAAATAAGAACAAGAATTGTGTATGACATATTGACGGACAATGATCACTGCTATAATTTAACCCAGTTCATTGCAACGCTAGAAGAAGAAGAAAATATACATAAGTGAATTATTGTAAAAACTACTGTGATGTTCAGTTCAATTAATACACATTTGGGATGTTGTGTCAAAACTAGTGGAATTTAACTTTGTTTTAATGTAGATATAAACACTTGTTGAAATTATTTTAGTTTGTTGTTAAAACTACGATCTTATATATTGTTAGCCGACACCTTGATCCGGCTACAAAACGAAGGTTGAATATATTATTATTAGCACTAGACAAGATTCTGACCAAGAAGAGCCTGGAGGTATAAGGGTTTGATGCAATCGACATGTTTCGGCATCCCTAGCACGGTGTAGACTGAAGGTGTTAGCAAGTTGTCAATCTCACAACAAAGCAAGAGCGTCGGCCTGCCTGGCCCGATGCGCAGAAGTCATCTACTATGGGCTGAGGTACCTTGTTCCTAAGCCCATGAGGGAAGTCCAACCCATCTTCGTCTATAAATAGAAGGGCAGGGGCACAGTGAAATGGACTTTTTTCGGAGAACACTGGGGAGACCCTGCCATTTTTGATACTCTCATCTTTTTAATTCAAACTTGTATGCAAGTGATTGGTTTACGGATTGTATCGGTATTCTAGTGATTTAGAAATTAATAAAGATTAAACTTAAAGTGGACGTAGGCAATTACGCCAAACCATTATAAATCTGGTGTTCTCGTTTTTGTTGTTCCTTTTGCATTGAATTGCACTATTCTTCTGTTCTAATTTACTCTCTTCATTAATTCTCTACATAACTCTACTCAAGGGTGTTAGCGACCAATTCTAGTGCTAAGATCTTTCACTGAGAATTGTGGATCTCATCGTCTACTAGCGGATTTCCATATTCGCGAGATAGATCCAGTTGTTTATTAGAAAACTTCCTATTCTACTCAGATTTGAAAGAAATCTAAAGGAAGCTGATAGCTGTAGATTGGATTCACTGATGTACGCAAGATCTGGGGATTGGATTAAAGTTTGTACTCAAGTTGAATGAAGGCCGACCTTCCTCTAAAGGTAATTCAACCGATCGCCCCAGAAAAGGCATATGCCGAGCGACCTTATGCCGAGCGACCCAGTGTATACCGAGCGAGAGTATGCCGAGCGACCCAGTGCATGCCAAGGAGATTATGCCAAGCAAGAGTATGCCGAGCGATCCAGTGCATGCCAAGCGAGAGTATGCCGAGCGACCTTATGCCGAGCGACCCAGTGCATGCCAAGCGAGATTATGCCGAGCGAGAGTATGCTGAGCGACCCAGTGCATACCGAGTGAGAGTATGTCGAGCAACCTTATGCCGAGCGACCCAGTGCATGCCAAGCGAGATTATGCCAAGCGAGAGTATGCCGAGCGACCCAGTGCATGCCGAGCGAGAGTATGCCGAGCGACCTTATGCCGAGCGACCCAGTGCATGCCGAGCGAGAGTATGCCGAGCGACCCAGTGCATGCCGAGCGAGATTATGCCGAGCGAGAGTATGCCAAGCGACCTAGTGCATGCCGACCTAGAGTATACTGAGCGACCTTATGCCGAGCGACCCAGTGCATGCCAAGCGAGATTATGCTGAGTGAGTGCATGCCGAAGGACCCTGTGCATGCCGAGGGAGAGTATGCTGAGCGACCTTATGCCGAGCGACCCAGTGCATGCTTAGCGAGATTATGCCGAGCGAGAGTATGCCGAGCGACCTTATGCCGAGCGACCCAGTGCATGCCGAGTGAGATTATGCCGAGGGAGATTATGTTGAGCAAGAGTATGCCGAGTGACCCAGTGCATGCGGAGCGAAAGTATGCCGAGCGACCTTATGTGAGCAACCTAGTGCATGCCGAGGGAGGGTATGCCGAGCGACCTTATGCCGAGCGACCCAGTGCATGCCGAGCGAGAGTATGTCGAGCGACCTTAGGCCGAGCAACCCAGTGCATGCCGAGCGAGAGTATACCGAGCGAACTTATGCCGACGACCCAGTGCATGCCGAGCGAGAGTATGCCAAGCGACCCAGTGCATGCCGAGCGACCTTATGCCGAGCGACCCAGTGCATGCCGAGCGAGAGTACGTCGAGCGACCCAATGCATGCTGAGCGAGAGTATGCCGACCACTCCATGCCGAGCCACATCCATCCCGAGCCACATCCATGCCGAACGGCATCCAAGCCGAGCCATGTTTGGCTGATCCAAACTTAAGTTACACCTGTCTTTTATACGATCCTTATTTTTTAAAAACAAATATTTTCCGGTACGACCCAAACTTTCGAAAAAGGGGCTAAATTTTTTTTCGGAGGGAACCCCCCCCCCCCGAACCCTAGCCGTAGCGCAGTACCTTTGGATAGTGAATTCAAAACTCAACTTAGTTAAGGAACATTCTATCCACTTCCCTTACATCCCATGATCGACAAGAGCATAAAGGATCTAGCGACAGCTTATGAATGGCAACAAGGGAACGAACAAGCAACCGCTAGTCAAACGATACTCTTAAAGGGATATCGTACTGATCATGTTTGAGGAAAATCAACCTCCATATATATTTTGGCAGCTAGTTAGCTGGAGAGCCTCCTACGACCATGGATTATTTCTATAACAAAATGAATCTGAATCAAAGTGTGGAGGAGCAGAACAAACTAGGAAAAATAATAATGAAGGCCCATTGGCTAAGGACGCTGATCCCAGTAGACAAAACAAGATCTAAAAATTCGGCTCATATGCTCTTTGAAAGATTCGATTGACAACCTCTACTTGAAGACTCGCGACTCTGAGTGGTACCGAGAACCAACCTCGAGAGAGTATACCAAAGTCTAAAGAAAATCAAGGGAATATTGTATATTCCAAAATGCTCACTGATCCTAACACGGGCGATTACAAACACCTCCGAGGTGTGATCGAAAAGCCGACCTATAAAGGAAAGCTTCAATAGTATGTACAAGTCCTAGAGAATAGCGGGCGGCGAACATTCGATGCCTATTAATAAAGGTATATGACTAACAATTGGACTGCTGACGGCCGACATCCCTTTGAAAGGACCCAGGGCAAAGTTGAATAGCAAGCACACGATGCTGCTTCACTTATCAATGAGATTTATTTCAATCTTCTTTGAATTATTTCCATTTCCATTTCTATTTCAATTGCTCTATGAACTACGACCAACTTGAACTAAACTACTTTCAAAACGATGCAGGTGACCAGGTACTCAGATTTGGTCGTCAACCAATCCACGCAAACCATGATCGGATGTGTGGAGTTTCATCTAGACGAGCATGATTCAATCGCTCATCATCAACCACGTGCCTTTAATTTGGGGCCAAGAGCTAGAGATTGAAAAGCTCATCACGATTAGAGCCCAATACAAAGTCAACATGACTGACCATCCATTCATTGACCTTCACATTTGACATGGAGACCTGAGCAAGGCTTGGAATGAGTATGTCCCGATCATCCACTCAAATCAAGTCATTGAACAAAGTTCGACAAAATACAGATGCCTTTCCTAAATCTCGGTGACGTCGAGATCTATCTAGAATAGACGTGGTTTGATCATCTACACATCAAATCCTACCCTGAACGCGAAAGATTGTTCGAAAGCCCGACTTAGAGTAGTTGTGATGGACTACCTACTTGCCAACCATCGTTATAAATAATCCATTATCCTTATTTTATAGAAAGAGATACGAAGAAAATTGTGAGATTTGACTATCTAACCTAGCATGGATGTGATCCAACCGTCTGTTATATACCTCCTTCCTTGACTTGATTAGAAGAGCTATAATCACCAAGCGGACGAGAATCGACCGTCCATTTTTCACATTTCCTCCCTCATGCTGGGGAAAGAATCCCATTCCATGAGCAAACGTGGGTCGAACATTCATTCGACAACATTAGCCTCGATACGGTAAATGAAATATAAATTAAAGGGTGGAAATACGTCTGCTTTCAATAAAAACCTCTGAGTCCCTGAAGTGGACTAGAGTACTCTCAGTCCCCTGAGTGCGGATTAGAGTATAAATGACTTACCTCTAAGTTCCCAGAGTGCAGACTAGAGTACTCTAAGTCCCTTGAGTGCGACTAGAGCATAAACGACTTAAAAACCTCTAATTCCCAAAAGTGCGGACTAGAGTACTCTCGGTCCCCTGAGTGTGGACTAGAGTATAAACGACTTAAAAACCTATAAGTCCTTGAAGTGGACAAGAGTACTCTGAGTCCTCTTAGTGCGAACTAGAGTATAAACAACTTAAAAACCTCTAAGTCCCCAGAGTGCAGAGAGTACTCTGAGTCCCCTAAGTGCAGACTAGAGTATAAACGACTTAAAAATCTCTAAGTTCCCAGAGTGCGGACTAGAGTACTCTCAATCCCCTGAGTGCAGACTAAAGTATAAACGACTTAAAAACCTCTAAGTCCCTGAAGTGGACTAGAGTACTCTCAGTCCCATGAGTGCGGATTAGAGTATAAACGACTTAAAACCTCTAAGTCTCCAGAGTGCGGACTAGAGTACTCTAAGTCCCCTGAGTGCGGACTAGAGTATAAACGACTTAAAAACCTCTAGTTCCCCAGAGTGTGGACTGGGGTACTCTCAGTCTCTTGAGTGCGGACTAGAGTATACACGACTTAAAAACCTCTAAGTCCTCAGAGTGTGGACTAGAGTACTCTGAGTCCCATGAGTGCGGACTAGAGTATAAACGACTTAAAAACCTCTAAGTCCCCAGAGTGTGGACTAGAGTACTCTTAGTCCCCTGAGTGCGGACTAGAGTATAAACGACTTAAAAACCTCTAAGTCCCTGAAGTGGACTATAGTGCTCTCAGTCCCCTGAGTGCGGATTAGAGTATAAACTCTTTAAAAACCTTTAAGTTCCCAGAGTGCGGACTAGAGTACTCTAAGTCCCCTGAGTGTGGACTAGAGTATAAACGACTTAAAAACCTCTAATTTCTCAGAGTGTGGACTAGAGTACTCTTAGTCCTCTGAGTGCAGACTAGATTATAGACGACTTAAAAACCCCTAAGTCCATAGAGTGCGGACTAGGGTACTCTGAGTCCTCTTAGTGCGGGGTAGAGTATAAACGACATAAAAACCTCTAAGTCTCCAGAGTGTGGACTAGAGTACTCTCATTCCCCTACGTGCAGACTAGAGTATAAACGACTTAAAAGCCTCTAAGTCCTTGAAATAGACTAGAGTACTCTCAGTCCCCTGAGTGTGGATTAGAGAAACGACTTAAAAACCTCTAAGTCTCAAGAGTGCGGACTACAGTACTCTAAGTCCCCTGAGTGCGGACTAGAGTATAAACGACTTAAAAACCTCTGATTCTCCAGAGTGTGGACTAGAGTACTCTCGGTCCTCTGAGTGCAGACTAGAGTATAAACGACTTAACAACCTCTAAGTCCCTAAAGTGTACTAGAGTACTCTCAATCCACTGAGTGCGGACTAGAGTATAAACGACTTAAAAACCTCTAAGTCCTCAGAGTGCGGACTAGAGTACTCTAAATCCCCTGAGTGCGGACTAGAGTATAAACGACTTAAAAACCTCTAAGTCCCTGAAGCGGACTAGAGTACTCTAAGTCCCCTGAGTGCGGACTAGAGTATAAACGACTTAAAAACCTCTAAGTCCCTGAAATGGACTAGAGTACTCTCAGTTCCCTGAGTGCGGGCTAGAGTTTAAACGACTTAAAAATCTCCAAGCCTCCATAGTGCGGACTAGAGTACTCTAAGTCCTCTGAGTGCGGACTAGAGTATAAATGACTTAAAAACCTCTAAATCCCCAGAGTGCGGATTATCAGTCCCCAGAGTGCGGACTAGAGTATAAACGGCTTGAGAAAAATATCTAAGTTCCTGAAGCGAACTAGAGTACTCTAAGTCCCCAGAGTGCGGACTAGAGTATAAACGAATTGACGAAAATCTCTGCTCCCAAACTGTGGAATATAGCATAAACCGTTCGACAAATCTCCAAGTCCCAAAAGCATGGACCGAAACATGAACACAAATTGGGCACGAGTGGACTGGAGGGAGAATAACAATAAGTCGCCAGAATACAGAGTGGTGCATAAACATCAATAAATAGACGTGTGGATTCCAACCATTCTCTATTCCGCAAACTTCGGCCTGAAACCGATAGGAGGAGTATTAACTCGCTAAGGATGGAGTTCAACCATCCGATTAGTGGCCTGGCCAAATCAATGCTGGGAGCAGGAGTACAAATCGCTAAAAGCTGAATACGACAGCTTACTATAGCTCTAGCTTGGTGTTGTTTACAACTACAGGGAGGCCTCAATACAGAACCAAGCGAAACGACATCCAAAGTTGCGGGCGACCGACTATATCATACCTCCGATCGAGGGTCAATACCGATCTGCACCAAGCACATACGAATGTGACTTGGATGTTCCTTGAAAAACTATGACCTCCAGAGTGTGGATAGGAGAGTAAACCACGAAGACTTGGTTAAAATTCTCCATCATCCTCCTTCGATCCGTTAGGAGGAGTATGAAACTGGATGAGCATGACCCGACTGCATTTGTAGCCAACTTTACCCCGATATCCGATTACAGAGCATGAACCAAAGTGGATGTGGATGACCGTCCAGTGTCCAAATTATGCTCTGAACTGACGAGGCATCAAAGTATTCCTCTTGGAATGAAAGCCCATAATACAATCCAAGATAGGTGAGGCCCAGCCTCCCATCAACTGCCTTCATCCCACGATTCAACGGGAAAGAGAGTAAAGCTAAAGTAGGCATGGCTGACCTTCGTACTTATCGATATATGCCCCAGACCTGGGGGCACGAGCTAGAAGCAAGATGAATGTGAACAGACTATTCATCGATCAACTCTATGTTTTCGGAGTTTAGATGGGAATATAAACATAGCTAGGATGAGACTCAACCGTCCATGCAGTACGTTTAACAACCCGAGACTGGGAGCCAACGCATGGTCATCCAAAGACTGGCTGCGATAGCTCGGTATTGAAACTTATATATAGTGCTTACAGCTACTCAAGGCTACGACCGAAAGAATACCTAAAGATAGAATCATTAAATCGATACCTAAGCTCGTGGGCAACTGACTGTCACTCCAACCCGAAGGACGGGTAAAGGATCGTGAATGCATTGAATAGAAAGTGCGTTACTCGAATATACAAGAAAATTCAAACTAATAGCAAGTTCCAGCTATGCAGCTGCACGCAACTCGAGGCTGACCCCTATTCGACATTTTCTTCAACGTGCTTTTAAGCCTGATCTTTGGCCATTTGCCGATAATCGATTAGAGCATTCATAGCCCTTCACTATTAGACTTAACAACTCATGACAAGATTCTAGGATTCGACTAGAGTAACCATCAACGTCTATGCCTACCAGTCGTTGTGACAGGGCATACAACGACCTGAGACGTCTAAAAGACTACTTAAATAGAATACCAAACTAAGCCAATTTGATATCACTTATTTCCCTCGAAGAGTATCCAAGACGGAAATTAGCAGACCTCATACCTGAATTCACTGCATCAGATGACTACTAGAAGAGTAGTAGAGAACCAACCAATAGGTGGAAAATGTACGTGGATGGAGCATCTAGTGATCGTTATGGCGTAGGAGTCATGATAATGACTCCCGAGGAACGATCGATCTGCTACTTCCTGAAACTTGATTTTTCTGTAACAAACAACGATGCTTAGTATGAAGCCTCGACCGCTAGCCTCAAACTTTCTAGAGGATTTAGAGTGGAAAATTTATATATCTTTTGTGGTTCCTGATTGATAGTATGCGAAGTTAAGGAAGTTGATCTTGCTAGGGGGCATTGTCTTGCTCCTTATCTCGGCCAGGTCCAAGAGCTACTAGCCGACTTTGCGTATTACATCATTACACGCATACTCAGCGAACAAAATGAAAAGAGTCCAATCACTGGCCAAGCTGGTCAGTTTTAAGGATGCGCAACAGACATACATTGTTTCGGTTGAAATACTTAATATTCCAAGCATTGACGGATGAAGATCGACTGGATCTTAGAGATAGAGCCAGAAAAGGGGTCATTGTTGACTCCTATCAAAGATTATCTACAATAAGGAATTCTTGCTAAACGGAGGAATGAAAAATGACAGATCCTCCTCAAAACTTCATTCCAAATCATCCAAGAAGAAGTCATGTGTAGAAAGGAGTTTATCTATTCCCATACTTCGGTGTACCACCCATGATGATATCAGATGAGTCTTGAGCGAAGTATATGAAGAAGAATGTGGCGATTACATCAGAGGGAAAACCCTGATAAAGAAAACACTCTGCTATGGGTATTATTGGCCAACTATCAATCCGGATGCGGTTGATCATGCTAGAAAATGCAACAAGTGCAAGATGTTTGCAAAAAATCCGGGTGCCCCGCCGATGGAAATTACTCAAATGGCTAGTCCACAGCCATTTGCCATTTGGGGGGCATTGACATCATCGTCTTACCAATCCTAAAGGTGATGCGAAATACGCCATCATAGCCGTTGATTGCTTCACCCGAATGGGCAGATGAAGAACTTTTAAACACGACCAAAATGAAGAAAATAATTAACTTCATTGTCCATAATGTCATCTGTCCTTATGACCTTCCATGATCCATTATAACTGCAAATGGATAGGTTGAAGCTGTGAACAAGATCATAAAGTCTGTTCTGAAGAGAAGTTTGGAAAAGGCTAGAGGTAAGTGGGTAGATGAACTCCCAACAGCATTATAGGCTTATAGAACTACCCATGGGTACGTAACTGGCCGTACCCCATTCGCTCTTGCTTACTGCTCTGAGGTCGTCATCCATCTAAAACTTGAAGTCCCATCTCATCAAGTGGCTGATTACAACCCTTATTTCAAAAAAAATACAAATAAGAATCGCAATTGAATTGCAATTAAACTAGATGGAATTGGCGACGACTTATGTGCATATAAAACGCATCCGAGAGCCAATGGCAAGAACATGTACCCGAACATGCATTTGTACATCCTAAAAAAGTACTTCTCAAAATCAATAAGGAATTGAATTCTCACTTAACGTTATTAAGAAAAGATTGGATCAAATAGCCGAAGCTTACTGGCCCTATAGAACCGAACACGGATGGCCACTGATGAACTACAACCCTGGATTTATAATATTAGGAATCGACCAAGCGTCATGACAACCAAAGAAGGATACGACACCTTGAGAGGATAAAATTGAAGGATAATGACTATGCAAGAAACATGATGGATTTCTTTCTGTAAACAAGCGTGTCATGTTGCTGACACGACAAACTTTGGGGGGCAAATGTTAGCCGACACCTTGGGCCGGCTACAAAACGACAGTTAAAGATATTATTATTAGCACTAGATAAGATTCTGACCAAGAAGAGCCTGGAGGTATAAAGGTTTGATGTAATCGACATGTTTCGGCATCCCTGGCACGGTGCAGACTAGAGGTATTAGCAAGTTGTCAGGCCCACAACAAAGCAAGAGCGTTCGGCCTGCCTGGCCCGGTGCGCAGAAGTCACCTACTATGGGCCGAGGTACCTTGTTCCTAAGCCCATGAGAGAAGTCCAACCCATCTTCGTCTATAAATAGAAGGGCATGGGCATAGTGAAAGGGACCTTTTTCAGAGAACACCGAGGAGACCCTGCCATTTTTGATACTCTCCTCTTTTTAATTCAAATTTGCATGCAAGTGATTAGTTTACAGATTGTATCTGTATTCTAGTGATTTAGAAATCAATAAAGATTAAACTAAAAAGTGGACGTAGGCAATTACACCGAACCACCATAAATCTGGTGTTCTCTTTTTTGTTGTTATTTTTGTATTGAATTACACTATTCTTCTGTTCTAATTTACTCTCTTCGTTGATCTCTCTACATAACTCTACTTAATTAAGGGTGTTAGTGACCAATTCTGATGCTCACATATATGATGTTGTAAAAATTAGCTTTGTTTAACTTTTCTTACACGTGATGTTATGTGATGACTGTATTTTATATTAATCATACCTAAACTGATACTACAGCGTGCATGAACTGATACTATTTTTTACCATACCTGAAATTGATATTGATAATAATATAATGAAAAACTAATACAATGTTCTGTTATACCTGAAATCGATACTGATAACATGCAAAAACTGTAATTATATTTTCTAATACCTAAAAATGATACTAATAGCATGCAAAAATTGATACCACATTTTTACATGCCTGAAAACGATATAATAGTATCAAAAACTGGTACTAAATAACTAATATTGAATAAACTAACCAGCATCACCACATAACCTACAAACAAACAAATAATAAAACTGATGTTAATTATACTACAAAACTAATATTTAAATGCAAGTACAAATGTTACTATATAACCTAAACAATAAAACTAATACTACTTATACTACAAAACTGATGATGTAAATGAAACTAGAAATGATATTATATAACCAAGTTCGATTACAAAGAGCAAATCAATGAAAATTAAAAATATGCACCAATATACTTATATAACCAGGTTCATTACATAAAATTGCCAAAAAAATCATACAACAAAGAATAAATATCAAGAACTTCATAAAAACAAGAAAACAAATCATATTATCTTAGAAGCTTGACAATTACGGTTATTGTGACCAAATTGCTTCCACAAACCACATCTATTTTGCTTATTTTCAAAATATGCAAATCCTCCTTTCTATTTTACATAAGGTCTACCGGCACCACGTTACTCCTTGGCTTTATCTTCGCACTTGCATCAATAATTGGCTTATCAAAATTAGGAATATGATTAATAGCATTAGCATAAGAAGAACAATGAGTATCCACGGTAAAATAATACTCAACATTTTCTTGAAGCATTTGTTCCATATGAAGATAACAACAACCATGAAAGTATGAAGGAAAAACTTCACGAACACCTAAAATCAAACCTCGAGGGCGATCCAACATAAAAAAAGCAAATCACGATCTTCTTGAAGCATTTATTTTAAATGATTCAAAAATCATTTCCAATTGTCCACATTTTCTAGATAAATTATACACATAACTAAAGGAAAAAAAACCTATAAATAAAAAAAACATTAAAACAAATTTAATCCAATATTAACTCAAAACTGATACCTAAAAATTGCTACCTGCGAACTAGTACCTAAAAACTGATACCTAAAAACTAATAACTAAATTTTGATATTATACAGTAAAGCATGTTTAAATTTCGATACCTAAAAGTGATATTAAGAAATAATCTAATACACATTAATGCCACAAATGCAATACTACAAAATATCATTTTTTTTCCACAACAGCTAACACTACAAAGTATCAACCACGATAACTTTATTCTCAAGCGGGTAAGAAATCTCAATGGACAAAGGAGTAAGTTGAGACCAATAATGACAAATTTCATCCTTCAGATCATAAAAAGAACAATCAAAGGACAATAGAGTGTTAAAAGTATTATCATTAAATGCAAACAAAATAAGAACACTATTGTCACCATTGCAAAAAAATTAGTAAAAAATTGTTTGCTTCAGATTATCATTTTATTCTAATACAATAATTTCCTTTATACAACAACAGTTGCAAAAAAACAGAAAATTCAAAAATGATACCAACAGTATATAAAACTGATACCTAAAAACTGATCCTCAAATTATAATAAAAATGATACTCAAAAAGACTTTATTAAATATTTGATACTAACAAAACACGAATTCAACTGATTGATTGTTTGGTGCATATCATCATATTTAATCTGTAACATCTTCATTTTTTTATACACCCAAACAAACAAAATGTTAGAAAAACTTTCAAACTGCATTATTGTTAAAAATGATACTAAGAAAAAACAAAAATGATACCTAAAATCAATCCTCACATAAATGAATACAGCTTTCAAATTCTCAAACTCAACCCTCTCTTCTTCGAACAAATACTTTTTTCAGTTCAAATTCTAGAAAAGTTGATAGAATTTCCATGGTTTTTTCTTTTGTTCTTCTAATCGAAACCCATATTGATGAAGAAGGTAATTAATGACATTCATCTCCTAGTGGTCAAAGTTGAGATCCGTAACCATCGAAATTCACGTCGAGATAATTTTTGAGTTCGTCGGAAGTTTACGAGACTAGGACTGGTAGTGGTCCAAAGGTTCGTCGGAGGCTGCCGAGTTCAACGGACATGGTGGTGCATAATTTCGTGGTCGGAGGAGGAAGAACGGAGTTGGAATAGTGTGCGGTTATGGGTTCTTCTAGCTTCAGGAAAAGAAAAGGTAGAATGAAAATAAAGAGGAAGAAGGTGATTTGCATAAAACTGGACAATTGGATAATTGCAGAATGGCATGTGAAGTCAAAAGGGTAAAGCGTTTTTTCAGCAACCAGAAGTTATTATCCTTGAGGCAAATTTATTAGCGGGCTATCCAAAGTACTAAAAAAGCCTATAAATTTGTCCTCTAGAATATTTTTCTATACATTTTAAAGGCATTTTAAAAATGCTTCAAGAGAGGCCTATTCTTAAAATAAGTTTTTAACAGAAATTATTTCTAAATTTTGTCCTAAATTTTCAAGATGGAATTTTCCAACTTTATAGATTTTTGAATGGATATTTTGAAATAAATAGGCTTATAATTATTTTTCCATTATATTTTCTATCATCTGACCCAAAAATTTGTTAGCTCCATTATGACTTTCTCCATATTCGTATCACTTTTGCAAGCAATTGAACTTGCTTTTATCACATATAATTTTACGAAATAGCTTTTGATTTATTTAAATTCTAAAGTGGTGCCTACTTTATGCATTCGATTTCAAATTTCTAGGAACCCGCATGGCATGTGTCATTTGACGATAAGAACAAGTGTGCAACCTCTTAATAACCATTTATACAAATAGCTCATGGCAATGCAGTGTACTTTAGCGTGAGGATATTTACAGTATAATGATATCACATTCTCAATATATAATTAACCTAGGAATGTACATAAATTTATGTTCGAGTGTGGTCTAAAACTCACAAATGTAGAGACCTTGTAACTATAATCATTTCTAGAATTTATATATTACTATTAAGCATGTAATCACTAACATTCATTGTATAGAAATATAAAGATATAAATAGAAACAAAACCAAATGACATATTAATATCTCAAAAAATATATTCCAACATTTACATACAGTCGCAATTAAACAAATAATTACCTAATTGCCTTAGGAGTCCCAAATCTATGTCATTCCATCTTTTGTACTTACTGAAATTTTAATACATTGTGTGCATCTCTTTGGTCCTACTCTCTTAAATTAGACTATGAGAGTTCCTTAATGAGTGGATTTATTATTTTTATTTATATACCTAAAGTATTCATGCCTTTTGGTTTTAAATGAGCAGTTGCATTTTTCGACGCCTTGTAAGATTCTAACATCCTTGCGTTGAATATATTATACATGTGCATCTTATAAAGTAGAATACATCACACAACATAAATAATAGAAAATAAAATGTAACTAAATCAAGGCATTATAGGTCAAGTCATAAGGACTATAGAATAATCTACTTGTCATACTCACATATACAATATGCATATACATGCAAGCGAAGAGGCAAATATATTGACATCAATACAAAAGCATCAAATAAATTTAACATATAACAACTTCTCCTTTGCTTGCCTTTGTGCTTTGCTCACAAGAATTTAATGGTTGGATCCTTCTCTTTAATTAAACTATGTGGCTCTTGATCTAATAATAAAAATTGTAAGAGAATACATCAAAAATATAAACGAATGGAATAAAAATAAATTATAGTGTAAGGTATCCCTCAAACTTCACTCATGAACAAACATGCATATACCTATTGATGTGTGTGTAATTGCGCACACACACACAATTACACACATCAATAGGTATACACAAATACACACATCAATAGGTATATGCGTGTTTGTTCATGAGTGGTATTCGAGGGATACCTTATATGTATATGTATGTATGTATGTATATATATCTATAATTATTTAAGTATAAGCCTCATACATGCACTTATGTCTTTGGTACCACAAAATCTGACACAACAGCTAATACTCGTATGTATGCGGAGATTACCCTCACCACTTATGGAATGTTTATTCCTGTACTCCAATGTTTTGAGTCTTATAAAGTACTTTGTATTTCAGTTTCCATTTAGTACGAAAATATACCTCGATACACATTGGATTCATAAACTAGGTATCTTACGTTCGTACTCGACGACACCCAATCATATATATTAGATAGCCTATTATTGTATATCCACTAAAGTGATAAAAAATTCTCCGTTGTGTTCCTTCAAGATTAGTGAGCTACCCCAACACAAAGATTATGCTTTGACTATTTAGTCAGTGTCATTGGCCTTACTAACCAAAGAATATGTACTTAAGCTCCTAGCATGAATAATGAAACACACAAACCTAGAGATTACTCGAATGGCTTATCATTATGACCAATAGACCATCCTAGTCTACCTCTTCTACTTCAACTACTAGGTTGTGATCGATTGACTATGCTGATTAATATGTTATCAAAGAGATACGCCATCTCGACCAATAGCCATGATGACAAAAGGGTAAGCCCCTCTCTAAGGCATAGACCTTAACTAGTTGGAACCACTTTTAGTTTGAAAAGTTGCACATCAAATGATATTGTAACAACCCCCTCCTTTCTTCTTTGCTTAAATGAAGGTTTACTACATTCAATTATCTTAACACAACTTTGTTTGATAGTCACATAAGTATAATATCTTAAATCTGTGTTATGTATAAAAGTCAAGCAACAAACATGCATTAACAAATAACAACTAGTTCAACAGTGACAAGACTCTATGAATATATCATAAAGTGTCAAATAGTAACATTAGGATCATAACCGACTTGAGCTTAAAAACTATAGTGAATTTTTTTTACGAATAATGGCTAAGACTATGTACAAGAGTCCTAGCTGCATAATTGCCTTTTTCGAACTCTATTTTTAGCCAATATAAATCTAAGTTTCCTTAGAGACCACAACTCTCCTAAGTATAGACCCCATACTTACTCACCCAAGAGTGTTTGAGAGTCCACCTAGGAAAAATGGGTAATAATAAAGAGCAAGGTGTGTGTTACTTCTATACCCATTAAAATGTGCACGTATAAGTTAAGGATCGAACGCTCCCTTGTGCTCTTTCCAAACTCTTTCTTCACAAGCGTAATCAATTAATATTTGAATGATTAATGCATACATTTGGTTAATGCATCCAAATAAATTAGTTCAGGTATATTAGACTTAATACTTTTATATTCTATGGATCGTCATGTCAACCAAGCATCTCATCTTGTTATATCGATATCCTTATCTATAGCCTAACTTTGATAGAACACCTTAGCTACTACCTATCGATGCCCAAGTCTTGCTTGAAGACACAAGTTTCCTCATAATTACTCCTCAACACATCATTGAATAGACCAAAGATAATGTTAAAGATACCATGTCTCATTATTCCTCATTCTTTAGGTGTTTGTTATTTGTACTCTATGTTCCTTAAGAACTCATCTCTTGAACAAACCATTTACTACTACTCATCTTTGAACACTGTGTTGGTGAGCGCGTATCACTTTGAGCACTATCCAATAATGTGAACACTCCGCTCTCTCTTAATTGAAAACACATTATTCTGATCAGTTCGCTTTGAGCTCCATGCTCTTGTTAATCCAAACAACTTCTTTAATTAAAATTACAAATCATCGATGCTTGGTTAATGGAGACGCTAATCTCCTTAGCTTAAAAAACTCTGCCCAGTTATTGCTTAGGGACAACATTTTCCTCCGTTTTCCTTGGCAATTGAACTCTGTATTCTCAAGCCACCAAGCTAAATGCCCTAGTAATTTCTCTCTCCTAATGTTTACTTATAACATGAATATCAAACATCCATACTCTTTTTGAGCACTTTTCTTAAGCATTACTCTCTCATTGCACAACTCTACCTGAACTTCTTACTATTATGAACTTACACTCACACTTAGGGTTAGGAATAAACTTCACAGACAAATAGAACTCAACTATACTAACAAGAAAACTAGTAGGGAAACTCATGATGTATTACACAACCATATTTTAAATAGGACCGACAAGATTCAAATTGATCCTTTTGCAATTTGAAAGCTTGAACCGTTTGTTTTAAACCAGACCAGACCATTATTAAAATTTAATGATTTAATACCAAAATGAGGATTTGAACTAGCATGGATTACTTGAACATTGTGTTATGTTTACACGTAAAATTTATACAACTATTGCTTGGAGTATGACTATTTTCTATTGTAACGTATTTTGATCATGTAATATGACTAGTGTTTATAGATAATTAATAACATAAACTTTTAGGAACACTTAGTTCTACATACTATTAGACTTGTTCGTTATCATATATGTTATAGTAATTGCTCAACGTCGGAATTCTAAAGTGAAAGATAAAGTTTCATTGATTTATTTAAAAATCATTAAGAATATTTTTAACGTAAGTAATTTAGGTTCATACTGAATTAGTCTGAAAACTAATTGTATTTTATTTTATTGAACCAAAAACCTAATCATATTAGCTATTATTACTTTATTTTTCTAAATTAACTACCTAATGCGATGTAGAAATGGTTCCATCTCTACACTATGGTAAATCAACTCATGACCTTCCCTACTTTCACTCATTCCTTACTTCGAGCCTAATCTTGAATCATGCAACGTTCACCCTAGACTTAGCTTATACTAATCACATCTCTCCTTAAGCATATTGATCGTATCTTGCCTTAACCTCTCAATGATGTAAAATTTGCCTTGACCCTCACAATCCTCACATAATTTGATTAGAGAAATACCTTTCTCTTTAACCCTCATAAGTCCTTGAACATTTTTATATATAATATCGAGCATGATGCTAGTTCCTTCGTTATGTAAGACCTTAGCTATGCTCAACCTCAATATCTCTTTATTATATATAAACTCACATAGTGTCACCTTACATCTACTCTAGGTTACCCTCGTGCAATGCACGTACATAACTTAGTAGGTAACTTTATTAAACCTATGAGACTCACATGTTACCCATTTTGCCTTAAGTAAATCTTTATGTGTGAAATCATATCCCTAGTTATAACGATTTAAAGGTTGGCATATATTTATCTAATATTCATAAACATTAGATAATTAAGAAATGTTTCAAAATGAACATTATGACTAATAGGAATTAAGACATGGTCGATCCCATTGGGGTGTTTAATATATTTCATTGCATGAATTAAAGTTATGAAATATGGATTATGAATTTTAGGAGTCAAGTACATTAATTATTAAATGTGGAGTATTAGAAACCGGTAGGCCCATTTACTAAAACGCATTAAGTAAACAACATAATACCAACTAGGTTTACTACTTCCTTATTTACTTTATTACACAATTTTTCTTCATCCATTACTATATAAATGTCTAATCTCATAATAAGTAATATTTAGTCAATTTGCACAATATTAAATTAAGGGAAAATTATAAAGCATTCGAGAGTAAAAAACACCATAGATATATCAAACATGGATAAATGAGAATTTCGATTATTTTGGATTGGTTTTGCATTGATTTTTTTAACCCTACTTTGAAGAGTAGAGCTAGGAGATTCAGATGGCTCGCCACAACCAATTTCCTTTTTTAGCCAACCCAACACAAAGCATCAATCCTCCAATCATTCTCGCTTTTTCGAGGGATAATTGCTCCATGTCTTAAGATTTACGCAGCGTAGCTTGTTAGGACTTGAACCCATGACATCAAGGAACTACATTCCATGATTGCTAGGTATCCCTGACTAACTGAGATACGCACTGCATTTCTTTATTATTATAAGGGTTAATATATTTGATATCTATATTATTATAGTTACTTTCCTTTGTTTTGATCATGTATGTAACTTAGATAATGATTTAGGACTAATTTGGATACACTAACAATGTAAAATTATTATTAGAATATAATCAATTTATGTGGTCATGTTTAGAAAATGGTTGGTTTTAAGGTTAGGTAGATTGGTTGGTTTTAGATGTGATGGATCATGTGTATTGGCAATGGGGCAAAAATGGTATTTTCAAAAAAAAGTCTTTGTTAATTATTGTATTAGATCTTTAATTTGTGTTATTATGAATAATTTGGCCATACTAAATCATAATTAATGTTAGTGTGAGATAATGAATTTTTTCTAGTTTAATATTTATTTTAATTAAACTTTATTTTGGTTATTTTATATTATAGTTTTAGTTGATCCCTATATTTACACATACGATGTATACAATAATAATATCATAGGGTGTATAGGTATTTAGTAATGTAGACGTACATAAAAATGATATATGTATAATTGTGTACATAAATGATTATTGAGATTCATAACCACATGATATTTTGTTGAGCATCTAATATGTAATACACACACACACATTCATGGCACATCACATAAAAGACACACACATGCACACACACACACATATAACAGTCCACACCTTAGTGGGTTTAAATTTTCGCTAAATCGAAAACCCAAGTATGTTAGAGTACGAATCTTTGGTGTTTAATATCCTATAATAAATAAAAGTATATCAGATACTATCGATAAGAACTCGTAGTGGAATAAATAAATACAATAAAACGTATATGTGCTGACCAAAATTGATACCTCTAGTATCTAATATACTTGTCATTGTTGAGCATGCATAGGGAAATCTATCATTACATTGTTCTCGTCTTGTACTAGTGCCCGTCCTACTAAATCTATCATATGGGTTGTAATGAGGAAAGGGTTATGCAACGCTCTGAAATTTTACTGCTTTGATTAGTGAATATTTAATTAAATTTAAATATTCAATATATAGCTTTTATAATGAAAATAAACTTATTTTAATTAATTAATAACGATGGTGAAATCATTTTCAAAATTTGTTTACCAAATTAAATAGTTTGTAGAAAAATAGAAAATGTGACCAAAGAATGTTTTTCAAAATTTCGACCTTTCGACACCAAAAAGTTGTTGGGAACGTTGTTCATCTTTATGCACTATATGTACATATATATAAGAGTTAATTAACTAGATAATTATATACTAAGAAACTTATGTTAATTTGGATTAGTAAGTGATGTGAGGAGACATAGTTTTAAAAATAATAAACATTTTATATAAATAAATAAATAAATAAAATAAGTATTGTCACAGCTTAGATGTGTAATCATTAACCATAATTATCTCTTGTCACATCTTAGTTAATTAATAATTAAATTTATATATATAAAAGAAGTGATGTGATAAACAAATAAATTATATATATATAAAGAAAGTGATGTGACTAAAGATAATAATTATATACATATAAAAGAAAGTGATGTGACTAAACATAATTATATATACATATATATATATATATATATAAAAGAGTGATTTGATTAAACATAATTATATATATTATAAATAATGATGGCAAAGGACATTTTCCTATAAATAACCATAAGTTTCTTCATTTTTCATCCTCTTTCCACCAACCTTTTCTTCCTCATTTATAACTCAAATGGAGTTTTTCTTTTTATGAAACCATGTGAAATTATAATGGCTACAACATTCTAGTTTACTACTTTTTCAAATTTCTATCGTAGTTATGTCAAATTATAAAATCTTTGCAAAACAATTTTTCACTAAGAATTTTAAGTCCAATAATTACCCTTCTTCTTTTGATCATAAATTCTTTAGAACTAATCAAAAATAAGCGATTCTTTTCTTGAAATAATAGAGAAAAGAAATTCAATAACTGTCTCGTTGAGTGCTTTTAGAAATTCAATGAGTAGATAGCTCAAATTCAGTTGTAAATTGACTTATTTTTGGGTTTATTATTGAGAAATCGATATTTATCCGACGTCGCCCTACATTACCAAAACATGTCTCACTTCCTTGTTCATCTATAGCTTAGCTTACCTAGTACATTTAGGATTCAAGAATTTGTCTTTTTGCTTAGGAAAAAAGTGCTAGGTCGTACTCAAGTCAGTGAAAGTTTGGATAGCCTTTGGTGAGTAAATTCCTTAACTTTTTGGAAAAGAATTTACATTTATATATACGGTTGTTATACGGTTGTATTTATGTTGTTTTTATTTGGATTATGGTATGGTTTGGATGTATATATGTGTGCTAATTTGTGGTTATAAAATTGTAATTTTGGCTTGGAATTGGAAGTTATATGGAAAGCTAGCAAGTAAAATTAGTAAATGGAAGAGTTAGTGAGCAATAAGTTGGAAACCACGGGTATCCAAGCGATAGTCTCTATGGATGCAATTTGTTAAAAATTCGATTTTCACAAAGTTTGGTTTTTATACTTCAATTTTTTTTGTAAATGGTTTATGAACTAAATAATGATATTCTAAAAGGTAAATTAAGGATTTAATTGTGACGCCCCACCTCTATACCCACGCTAGCCAAGGACATTACGGGGTAATGTCGTTAACTAGCATGGAGAATAAGGCTGTTGAGGAGCGACCATCCGTGTAATTGCTTAGTGCGAGCACCGATATGTCAGATAGTATAACATGCATTTTCTTTTCAAGAGGGAATTCGACATACCGATACAAACTCAAAACTACTACACAGTGGCCATATATATTCTTCGGAAACAAACATAGAAATAAACATAACATAAATCAGTCACAGAAGTTCATATCTCAAAGGCGGAAACAGATATGAATACTACACATGAAAGTGTATATCAGAGTAGTGGTCAAACAAGACCCACAATATGACAAAAGGATAGTTACAAGTGCTCCAAAAAAAATAAGTATACATCAATGAGTCTATATCTCAAATGTATACAACCAAAAACTACTAATCTAAGTAGTTAGCCAAAAGTCAGGATAATAATCCCAGATAAGAAGTCAAGCAGAAGCACCTGTAACATCTCGGTCTGACCCGAGTATTATTTAATAAGAAAATAATAAACGGATCGGTCTAACTATAAATGTCAGATGAAATGATATAGAATAAGAGATATGACAAAAACGTATAATAACCATAATGCCATACTGTGATAAGTATGTAATTAAAAATCAACTAGAGATTAATCAATATCACAAGAATCTTCTTAAAGATCAAAAGAATATCATACTCTTTATTTTTATTCACCAAACCATAAATATTGACAATTATATCAATGCCAATCACAAAAGTTAATGACACACAAATTCACCAATGCACAAATATTGATAAAACTTATCAATGTAAATCACTAAAATTAGTGAAACACAAATTGTAGAAATCATCAATGGAAATCCAGAAATCACAAAAAGAGGGGAGGCCTATCACAAAAAGGGAGCATAAAAGCTCACCAACACATATATCACAAAACGGAACGCTATTCCATGGTTGCTAACCATTAGTTTTGAGCCGAAGCTCCACAGAACAGCCCGAAGACCATGGGTCGCTACCCTCACCAAATTGAGCCTAAGCTCCACAGAAACGGGGTTTAGTCTCCCTCGCAGACAAAGAGACATCGCATATTGCTAGTCTAAATCACAAAATGATCATCATCGATCATCAAGAAGTGTCAATTACACTAAGCTAGTAAATATATGAGCTTAGCCTCATGTCCCATAACCACTAGCTTAACTTGAATATTTATGAACAAATTGTAAGTTTCCACTAGAAAATTGTCACAAGAGATTCAATCGAACAAGTCCAAGAATTTACCGAGGAAGTAAACGCAAGCGTTTCATACCACTTGTTTTACTAAGTCGTTTAATTAGATTTCTCATATGAGTGAGGTATAGGTTTGTATATACTAGTAGATTGGAAAACAGTTTAAGAAAGGGCTTTGTAATAAAATAGTGTTGAAATCGTTTTGATGAAAGAGTTTTGATATTTACTACTAGTATTTGAAACCTTTATATTTTTAAAGTGACAAATTGCAAAAATTATTGTAGAACAATCAATCACCAAAATTCACATTCAAAGACGTGAATAAAATCCAAAGAAATCGGTACCGAATCCATCAAAATGGATATTCCCAAAAATCCCGAAGAAAATGTCATCAAAGTCGATAATAAATGATTGCAACAAATCGGAATTAACACGAATCGATAAAATTGGAATTCTTAAACAAAGTAGGCAAGCAGGCAAAACACAACAGATTCAGACGTCAGATATAGGTGGTTCAGACGTCTGAATCTGGAAAATTAGAAATTTTCCAGAACATAATTCAGACGTCTGAACCAAATATTTCAGACGTCTGAAATAGGTGTTTTTAGCCTATTTCCTATCTGTTTGAAATCGAGCCAATTCAGACGTCTGAAATTCCAGATTCAGACGTCTGAAACTGGAATTCCGAGCATTTCCTGAACCTCGACCAAAAATGGCCAAATGAATATCGGAAGCGATTGGACGAGCAAATGATGACTAAGGATTTACGACATGCGACAACCCAGCCTTAACGGCTTTCGGTACGCCTCAAATATCAATGTCCAAATATCCATAATAGGATTTTCATAGATTTTGATTTCAAAACACCAAAAATTGGAATATACACCAAATCAATCCAAACAAAAATCAATTGCACAAGAATAAGTGTTAGGAATTCATACCTAACAATCGAAGATAAATATAGACATAGATGTGAGATAAAAATCTCACCTTTAAACCCAAAACTAATGAAGAAGAAGCTATAGAGCAAAGGCAAGGGCAATCACTCTTCAATTTCAACCCAACAAGCTTGAATCTAAGCTAAACAGAGAAACATTTCCTAAGTTAGGTTTAGGAATTTCTGAAATTGGTAAGAGAATGAGTTGGAGAAGAAGAAGAGGAGGCTCACCAAAGCTTCTTCTATAAATTTAGAGCTAGAACTTGATTTGCAAATGGAAACTAGAGCTTGGAGTTTTAATTTCCCATTCCTCTCTCCATTGTTGCTAAAGCTTGATTATTAGGAAATAGAAATGAAGTAATAAAGAGAAGAGGGGTGAAGCTTGGGTCTAACGGGCTGAAACAAAACCAAAGCCCTAAGTGAAAAAGTAGCAAAATTCTACTATCTCCCAATATATCGAAGTTTATACTCAAAAAGATCGCAAACGTCATTTTGAACTCAATGGGGGTAGTCTCGAGTCCTAATTTGACTGTTTGCAAAAAGTAGTTTTTCGAATTAAAATCCGACCAACGATGAAATATTTAAATAAAATATTTAAATACTCAATCGTAAAATATGCGGGTTTTTATAGACTCCCCTCCTTAGAGAAATTGAGTCCTCGCAATCATAAAGAATAAATGAACAAAAAGTAACAACCATAAAAGCATATCAACACCAAAAGAAGAAATTTTTAAAATAAATAGTTCACCTCAAAGAGCACGAGAAAGTGAGTCTGGATGTGTTCGGTCGATGAATTCTCTAGATTCCCAAGAGCAATCCTTAGGATTTGAGGACCATTAAACTTTCATAAGCGGGACATCTTTATTTCTAAGGCGTCTGACTTTTGAAGCAATAATTCGAATAGGATGTTGCTCATAAGTTAAATTGGGTGAAACTTCAATTTCTTCCACAACACCGGGCTCAAGAATAGAATCTAAATCTCGAAGGCATTTCCGTAATTGAGAAAGGTAAAACACGTCATGAATAACAGAAAATTGAGCCGGTAATAAGAGGCGATAAGCCATGGAACCAATACGTTCGGTGATGGGAAATAGACCAATATATCGAGGTGCTAATTTTCCCGATCGACTGAAACATACAACACCCTTCATAGGGAAACACGAATAAGCACAAGATCTCCCACAGAAAATTCTAATTTTCTTCTTCGGTTATCAGCATAGGATTTTTGTCTACTTTGGGCTTCTTTCATCCTATGACGAATGAGATCAATCTTTTCTGTGGAATCACGAATAAAGTCTGGACCTAAAACCAGCTTCCCACCGGCCTCAAGCCAATAAGAAGTAGAACAACATGGCCTTCCATATAGTGCCTCAAAAGGTGCCATACCAATGCTAGATTGGAAGCTATTATTATAGGAAAACTCAACAGAGCAATATGATCTTCCCAACTTCCACCAAAATCAAGAACACATGCACGATGAAGATCTTCAAGAGTTTGATTCACACGCTTGGTTTGTCCATCGGACTGAGAATGGTAAGCGGTGCTAAAATTAAGCTTCGTTCCCAAAGCTTTTTGAAGACTCTTCCAAAATCCACTAGTAAACAATGGATCATGATTACTAACAATAGAAGTAGGAACTTCATGTAATTTAACAATCTCTTTAATAAAGAGTTTGGCCAAAGGAGGAACGGTCCGGTTAGACCGAACGGGAATAAAATGGGCGGATTTAGTAAGTCTATCAACTATCACCCATAAGCTATCATGACCCGAACGAGAATGGGAAAGACCGTCAATAAAATCCATAGAAATTTGATCCCACTTCCAAATTGGAATTTCTAAAGGTTGCAATAACCCACCGGGCCTTTGATGCACGGCCTTGACAAGTTGGCAAGTCATGCAACACTTAACAAAGTTAGCAATATCAGATTTCATTCCCTCCCAATAATAAATTCGCTTTATATCCGTGTACATTTTACTACTATCTGGATGAATGGTAAATTTTGAACGATGAGAATCTTCTAAAATGTCTTTACGAAGATCACTAATATTTGGCACGATAAGTCTACCAAATTTTTGAATGCCGCCACGAGAATCAATATCAAAGTCTTTCATACCTTCAATATCAATTTTATCCCTACAATTTTGGCCAAGAAGAGCCAATTCGGGATCTAACCTTTGGGCTTCAAGAATGCGGTCTAAAAGAGAAGGATGAGCCTCAAGGTTACATAAAACAAGAGATGAACATAAATCAGAGACACGATCTCTAATCTCACGAGTGGATAAAATCTCGAGATCATTCCATTCAGATATCATCATGGAAACAACCGCTTGTTGCTTGTGACTAAATGCATCGGCAACCCGATTTCCCTTTCTAGGAGTATAAAGAATATCAAGATCATAAGATGCAAGAAATTCAATCCAATGCTGTTGACGTAAATTAAGTTCCTTTCGAGGAAATAAATATTTCAAAGATTTATGATCGGGGTAAAGAATAAATTTTTCTCCCAAAAGATGATGACACCAAATTTGAACGGCGAAAACAATAGCCGCGAGCTCTAAATCATGAGTGGCATATCTAGTCTCGGCTGGCTTCAATTGCCTAGAAGCATAAGCAATAACACGTTCTCTTTGCATAAGAACAACACCCAAACCAACGCGACTAGCATCGGTATAAACAATAAAATCTTGGTTTCCCTCGGGAATCACAAGAATAGGAGCATCGGAAAGGAGTTCTTTTAATTTCTAAAAAGAAGCTTCACATTTGTCCGACCAAATGTATTTAACACCTATCTTTGTTAAGCTAGTAAGAGGCACGACAATTTTAGAAAAATCTTTGATAAAACGACGGTAATAATCCGCCAATCCGAGAAAACTACTGTAGCGACCCGACTTTCTATTACCAGAAAATCGCATCACTAATTAAGGAAGAAAGGGATAGAAGAAGAAAAGAAAGAGCAAGAAGAAACACAACAACATCAGAGAACTCATAGCGTAACGAATGAAATATAATATATCACATAAAACATTAACATAATATCATATTACATCAGAGTTCACAACTTATGTAACAGATATTAGACAGTTATAAACATCTGTCTAACTATATAACTTAAGTACAACAGATGCAGATACCAAACAAACACAGCGGAACCATAATATATCTACACGTGGAAGCCTCCTGCTCCATATCTCCTTCAAAATTCGTCAAGCAAACCTGAATCACTTGACTACTCATACATAATATGAGTACCCAAGAGTTTAATAAAACAGAAAATAAACACTCGGGTTAGACAGGGGTCTGGTGTGAGTAAATGGGTTAAAATTGCTTAACTTTTAGAAAAAACCTTTGAAAAGAAAGGTATCACGTAAGACTTCCCACACATAAACATGGAAAAGTTTTTACCTTACGCTAACCAAAACATTTGATAGGAAATCCAATGATATTATAATAGTGTCTAGGGCTTTCAAGTAAATATGAAATAGCCGAAATTGTTACATTTATTAAATTCCAGCTACTGTAGGGTAATACAATCAAAACCGTAGGGTCTCGTAGGAAGAATGGCTTTCCATCAATGGCAGGGCTACTGGGGTACCGCCCGTCACAGTACGTGGCCTAGATCACCGTACCGAGGAGCCATCCTAACTCCCCTACAACACAAGGCCGGAACCGTTCCTTACTGAACAGCTCCGAACAAGACAACCCCGGCAGTTGTTGCAATCAACCACCCCACACAGCCGAATATAAAGGGACTTCTAGACGGAGGAAAATCTTGCTTTCCAATGGGAGCTACCCACGAAGCCTTGCTGCACCTCCCCTGTTTTAGCCATTCCCGGCTGATGAGGCTTGAGGCTGCGATTACCTTTGTAGGACACATTTATCTTAGAATGCTCATCGTCCACCTGACGATGTTATAAAAGCATTCAATCCATACAAGTCCATTCCGGGTTCGAACGGAACCGAAGGCAATATCTCGTTGCAATCATTTTGGAATCACCCTCAGAGTCAACAACCATAGCCCTTGCACTCTGAATCACCATCTCGAATCTATAAGAACCATTTTCGTGAAACTCATTACGGAATCACCCACAGAGTTATATTGACGTATAGTCCTTACACCTTGAGTCTTCACAAAGCTCCATTTGGATTCACGACCTAACGTTTAATTGGAATCGATGTGGTTTTCGAATTATCCAAATATGGAAACCCGATCCTGGTCTCACCGAAACCAAACGCCATTTTAATGTCCAAGTTTCACTTAAGGTTTTAAACATTTAACTTATATTCAGGATGATATAAACAGATAGATGAATCACATTATCATAACAGATAATTCATAATAACCATTCATCTCACAAAGCAGCATATCACATATCATAAATATCATACCCAAATCATCCAGTATCAACCCATCATCCAATCTCAATCAATCATCCAACATTGATCAATCAATAACAATCAATCATCCATCAACATAATTTATCAACTCTAAATTAATTGGATTAACCTTAATCCTTCCTGATTTATCTATTCCAAATAAATGAATTAATCATCTCTTAATGAGCTTCTTTAATTAATCTTCCCTGATTAATTATACTTTAATTACATTCAAGTAATTAGTTTTATCCATATTCAGTAATTAACCTTTAATTACTATCATTAATTACAATAAATAAATGATCATTCATTTACTTCCATTAATTAATCAATTATAATTAATTACATCAAACCTCAATTAATTACAATTAATTAATCACTCTTAATTTAATTACTTTTATTAATCAATCATGATTAATATCATCAATTATATTAATTAATGATACTTATTAATTAATAATTCCTTTAATTAAATAATTATCCTGTAATTAATCAACTCATTAATCATAATCAGTAATTAATAGCTTATAATTCTTATCTTCTTAATTAATTAACTTCTTAATAAATATATATTAACCTTTGATTAATTAATCTAATTAATTAATCTTTAATTACTTCATTAAGTAATCATTAATCAATTAAATTAATAAATAAATCCTTAATTAATTACTTTATTAATTTATTACAAATTTTAATTAATTACACCTTGTAATTAATCCTAAATTGATTTCATTCCTTAATTAATTAATCTCATTAATTAATTAGTTAACTAAAATTAATTGAGTAATTAACCTTTAATTACTTACATAAGTAATTATCTCTAATTAATTCTATTAATAAATCTTGATTACTTCCTTAGTTAATTACTTAACAAGTAATTAATCCCATTATTAAATAATCCTAATTCATTTATTTAATTAATTACTCCATAATTAATTAACTTCAAATAATTATATTAATCAACCCTTAAATGATAACATTAAGTGATCATCTATTAATCACTTCAATTAATTACTCTTGTGAGTAATTTCCATTAATTACTTCCATAAGTAATTACCAATTCTTAATTACATTCAATAGTTAACCATTAATTACTTTATTAAGTAATTACACTTAATTAATCCATATGAAGTGATTATTAAGAATTTAATAAACAATTAACTAATTATTTAAATTTAATTAAACAATTAATTAATTAACTTCTTATATTTAAAGAAATTCCTTAATTAATTAAGAAAAGCACTTATCTTAATTAAACTCTTTACTTATTAACAAATCATAATAATAAAGTATTCATAAGTTTATATCCATTATTTATCTTCATAATTTAATTATTTGAATTAAATCAAATTTCAATAACTTAAACCAAATTATTCAATTTGGTTTATAAAATTTTAACTTAACCTTATTTGAAATTAAAGCATTTGAAAATCAAATTTAAAATTTAAAATACTTTAATTATTTAACTTAAACTTATTTATTTTAAATAAAATTGAAAAACTTAGTTTTTAAACATTACTTCTATAATTTACTTTAAAAAAACTTTGATTTACTTAAATACAAACACTCTTTTAAATTGAGCTTCAAAATTTAATAAAGTTAATCACCTTTAAAAGAAATCATCTTAAAAACATTTTTGAATTTGAACCATAAATTTAATTTACACTTTATTCCAAAGAACAAGTTTAACCCTTAATAAATTAGTTTCCTTTTAATAACTTGTTTATACTAGAATACTTGATCTCATTATCCAACAACAACTTAAATTACAACTTAATTTTTTTATTAAATTTACAGTACTAATACTATCATTACCTATCTAGAAAACACTAATCTAAGAACCCGAGAAAAAGACGGAACATCACGAGCCTTCCCCCGAGTAAAACCAGTACCTCCCCTCTTCGAGTCGAATTAGAGGAAACACGAGCTCGACTTCGGGAATGACTTTTCTCCCCAACTCGAAATTCCAACGCCACATTCCAGTGCACAAGCATGTGCACAGTGCACATGCACGACCATCTCCGGCCGCCGTAGTTCAATGCGACAACCAAAAATCATCGTACGAATGCGTACGAACCCAAATACCAACCTAGATTCGAGAATACTACAACGAATCGAAATTCGAACTCAAAGCACAAAACTACAGAACAATAACGAACCGAAATCCCATCACCTCTGGCCATCTCGTTGCCGATAGTCTTCGCCAACCATACTATCGATACGCCACTCCCCGAGCCTCGTCATTCCCAAATGCGAACCTCCTCGGCCACCTATCCAATTCGCACCAGCCACAACAGTTAAACCAACCCTAGTTCATCAAAAATCCATCGATTCACTCATTAGAAAAATTATTGAACAATTTTCCCATCTTCCATGATTCATAAGCAAGCCTCAACCAAAGTATCAAATCAAAACGTCACGCCGATTAACGGCAATTGCTAAAAACCCCCATTTAGAACAAAACCCAAATTCTCACAAATTACTGATCTAAAATTCGTGATTCCTTCTTCTAAAATCATGATTCCTTACTTACAATCCAATTATGATATCAAAATTAGAAATTGAAATCATCCAATTTTAACCCAATTTAAATTCTACTGTAAATTTCAAAATTTATAACAAATTATTCCATTTAAAAGCTTGCAATTATTTTTAGATGATAGCTCACTTAATTTCAAACAACTTCCATTAACAAATCAAGGTCAAATTCGAATTAAAAATCAAGTTATTGAATTTTATTAAAAAATGGAAACTGTTATTATATACAGAGCCTAAATTTTAACAACACAGGTAATCCTAGATTCAACAATCAAATATGCATCAGTATACTTCAAGTAATTTCAGATAACATCATGTTAATCATTCATAAGAATAAGTTGAACCCAATGTTTAAAAACTGTTTTTAAAATATTTATTTACTCACCTCTTATTTGTAGAAAATAGAAAATGTTTTCCAGGTTTGATTTCACTGCATTCTTCTTGAATTGATTTGCATGTTGATGTTCCAGCATTGCTTGTTGATTCCTGACTTTGCATGATGATGTTTTACATCTTGCTGTTGATTATACTTGCTTGCCTCTGATTTCTATTTGAAAAATCTTGCATTTGAATTTTGAATATCCAACATATCTTCTTCTTGTTTCCAGATTTCTTCATTTTTTTCCAGATTTTACAAATTTCAGTATTTTACTTCTTTTGATCTTTGTTTGGTACTATATTTTTGTTGAAATGAAGATAATATTCAGATGAAAGTAAAACTTATTTTGTATTTTACAATTTAATTTTAAATTTAATTATTAAAAAGAAAGACATTTGTCATTTTAATGTTTTAAAGATCTTACACATATGCATATGATTTACAAGTGTCTTAACATGTATACCAAATGTTTTACAAGTGTTATTATGTTTAATTCATATTACAAAAGTTATTTTCTAATGTTTATAAATGTTTAAAATGTTATTTTCTTTTCAATAATCTATTTAAGCTATATACATGTATTTATGCAATATTTAAATAATTATAAAATGTTTTTATCTTATAAAAATAAACTTTTGACTTTAATAAATATTTCAAAAGCAAATTCATATAGGCATTTAAATTTTAGATCCAATTTAATATAATATATGTTTATAGATTTGAGAATTTTATTCTAACTTTCTATGTAAAATTTTAAAATAATTTATCTTATGATAAAATGAAAATGAAAGACTATTAAAACAAATGAACTTTTTAAATTTAAATCTTATTTAAAACTTAAGTACAAAATATATATGTATCTATATTAAATAAGAAATTAACTTTGTTATAGAAATTTAAATCTCAAATTTCATTTGCAAAGGTATTAAGTCAAATTAACATTTCAAATTATATATTTATTAAAGTTTGCAAATACTTATTAAATTCAAATTAATAAAATTCCTATTTCATATATATATATATATACATACATACAAATATATATACACATTTCAAATAGAAAAACATTTTATCATTAATTTTGATAATTACCATATTAAATCTTAAAACAGATTTCAAATCACAATATATATATATATATATTCATAAATATTATAATTTGAGTAGATAGTTTTTATTACTCAAAAACTTCCTATTTACAAGATATATCAATACATATATATTATAAATAGAAAATATTTTGATTAGCTTTTGGAAAATAAATCTTATCAATTTTAAATTTCCAAAATAAATATTCCAAATTAAAATACTATAAGTTTTCAAAAGAATTAAACTTACCAATTTATACTGTTAAGAAAATTGTTGATAGACATTAACAAATTATTATTATTAATCTTTAAAATAATTTTAACTTGTCAATTTATAATGTAAAATGATCAAATTAACTTAATTATTATCAAAGATTATTAAATTGATATTGCTCAAAATTCCGGGTCGTCACATTCCTCCCCCCTTAAAAGAATTTCGTCCCCGAAATTTAAAAGCAAAGATAATTTAATAACCCAACAAAAGAATTTAAAATTTCAATCAACAATCACACAATCAATCCTAGCAAACAATTCAAACAAACAATTTTATTTATCCAGATAAAATTCTAAATAGAGCTTCCTAATATTATCTAGATTTTTCTAGGTACCTATACTGGAATACTCGCTCTTCAGAATCTTAGGTAACTATACTACTATAACCAAGAACTCCCTCTTCTGATCCTATAAATCTGAACAGAACATCAGACTATACTCAATCTAGCTCAACTTCCAAATCCAACTGAACTGCGAATTCTATCACTCGATGAATCATACACATATTCCTCAAAAATATGTGAAATACAATGAATTCCAGTTATCCGAACTGGCAATTCCATCCTGTAGATCAAAATCTAATCTCTAGAGAACATAGGAAAACTCAAAATACTTCCGGAGCTAGCCCTCCAGTTTTATCAAATCTTATATCTCCTTTAATTGGATATAACTAAAACAATATCCAAATTTAAACATCACATTCCAAATCTCCTCAATTCTTAATTGCAACTCTTCTGATGCTCCTGAGTCACCTCCAATATTCCTGATCAGCTTAACTCTTGCTGATTGCTTCATGGAACAAACAGGACTAAAATCAAACCAATGTCCGGATCCTACTCAACAAAATGACTCTCTCAAAAATTTGCTGAAATCCAATACACAACTTTATTCCACAAACATCAGTGGACTTCAAACCTTCATCTCTTATCTGGAATAGCCAAATAGTTGCACCTGACTACCTTGCCTACCAAATCCAAAAAATTTCTAAACATCCGAATCTTCCCGGCAATAGGCATCACTGTTCCTCCAACACTATCTAAATCTTGCTCCAGAAGAACATCTTCAGAACCATCTATGGATACTTCCTCTCATCACACAGCTATTCCTTCCCGAAGTCACCAAGATACCATCACCTGCTTCTGTTCAGCTGACAGATTCAACTCTTGGAAATCCTTGCTCACTCAAGAGCAAATCAACCTCACACTCCAAGAATATACTCCAATTTTTGAAAATACTTCCTCTGGACTCAATGAAATCCTTTCATCAATCTACAAAGCTTATTCGAGACGGTATTAGGTCTACAATCTCGACAGATATACCTCCAACCACAACATATAAACCTCTTCCATTAGTGGTAGTTGTGTTACCCACACTCCTACCTTATCTACCTTTATAACCTATGTTGGAAAATCCAAACAGATAACCCAACAGATTAGGTAGATATATATATATATATATATATATATATATATATATATATATATATATATATATATATATATTACAAGTACGCTCTCTCAAGAAAGACACCACTCCAGAGCCTAGGTATTCACTCAACGTAATGCGCTAATACCAAATGTAGCGACTCGACTTTCTATTACCAGAAAATCGCATCACTAATTAAGAAAGAAAGGGATGGAAAAAGAAAAGAAAGAGAAAGAAGAAACAAAACAACATCAGAGAACTCACAACGGTACGAATGAAATATAATATATCACATAAAACATTAACATAATATCATATTACATCAGAGTACACAACTTATACAACAGATATTAGACAGTTATAAACATCTGTCTAACTATACAACTTAAGTTCAACGGATACAGATACCAAACAAACACAGTGGAACCATAATATATCTACACGTGGAAGCCTCCTGCTCCATATCTCCTTCAGAATTCGTCAAGCAAACATGAATCACTTGACTACCCATACATAATATAAGTACCCAAGAGTTTAATAAAACAGAAAATAAACACTCGGGTCAGACAGGGGTCTGGTATGAGTAAACGGGTTAAAATTGCTTAACTTTTAGAAAAAAACCTTTGAAAAGAAAGGTATCACGTAAGACTTTCCATGCATAAACATGGAAAAGTTTTTACCTTACGCTATCCAAAACATTTGATAGAAAATCCAGTGATATTATAATAGTGTCTAGGGTTTTCAAGTAAATATGAAATAGCCGAAATTGTTACATTTATTAAATTCCAGCTACTGTAGGGTAATACAATCAAAACCGTAGGGTCTCGTAGGAAGAATGGGTTTCCATCAATGACAGGGCTACTAGAGTACCGCCCGTCACAGTACGTGGCCTAGATCACCGTACCGAGGAGCCATCCTAACTCCCCTGCAACACAAGGCCGGAACCGTTCCTTATTGAACAGCTCCGAACAAGACAACCCCGGCAGTTGTTGCAATCAACCGCCCCACACAGCCGAATATAAAGGGACTTCTAGACAGAGGAAAATCTTGCTCTCCAGTAGGAGCTACCCACGAAGCCTTGCTGCACCTCCCCTGTTTTAACCATTCCCGGTTGATGAGGCTTAAGGCTGCGATTACCTTTGTAGGACACATTTATCTTAGAATTCTCATCGTCCACCTGACGATGTTATGGAAGCATTCAATCAATACAAGTCCGTTCCGGGTTCGAACGGAAACGAAGGCACTATCTCGTTGCACTCATTTTGGAATCACCCTCAGAGTCAATGACCATAGCCCTTGCACTCTGAATCACCATCTTGAATTTATAAGAACCATTTCCGTCAAACTCATTATGGAATCACCCACAGAGTTATATTGACGTATAGTCCTTACACCTCGAGTCTTCACAAAGCTCCACTTGGATTCACGACTAACGTTTAATTGGAATCGATGTGGTTTACGGATTATCCAAATATGGAAACCCGATCCCGGTCTCACCGAAACCAAACGCCATTTTAATATCCAAGTTGTACTGAAGGGTTTAAACATTTAACTTATATTCAGGATGATATAAACAGATAGATGAATCACATTATCATAACAGATAATTCATAATAACCATTCATCTCACAAAGCAGCATATCACATATCATAAATATCATACCCAAATCATCCATTATCAACCCATCATCCAATATCAATCAATCATCCAACATTGATCAATCAATCATCCATCAACAGAATTTATCAACTCTAAATCAATTGGATTAACCTTAATCCTTCCTCATTTATCTATTCCAAATAAATGAATTAATCATCTCTTAATGAGCTTCTTTAATTAATCTTCCCTGATTAATTATACTTTAATTACATTCAAGTAATTAGTCTTATCCATATTCAGTAATTAACCTTTAATTACTATCATTAATTACAATAAATAAATGATCATTCATTTACTTCCATTAATTAATCAATTATAATTAATTACATTAAACCTCAATTAATTACAATTAATTAGTCACTCTTAATTTAATTACTTTTATTAATCAATCATGATTAATATCATTAATTATATTAGTTAATGATACTTATTAATTAATAATTCCTTTAATTAAATAATTATCTTGCAATTAATCAACTCATTAATCATAATTAGTAATTAATAGCTTATAATTTTTATCTTCTTAATTAATTAACTTCTTAATAAATTATATTAACCCTTGATTAATTAATCTAATTAACTAATCTTTAATTACTTCATTAAGTAATCATTAATCAATTAAATTAATAAATAAATCCTTAATTAATTACTTTATTAATTTATTACAAATTTTAATTAATTACCCCTTGTAATTAATCCTAAATTAACTTCATTCCTTAATTAATTAATCTCATTAATTAATTAATTAACTAAAATTAATTGAGTAATTAACCTTTAATTACTTACATAAGTATATCTCTAATTAATTCTATTAATAAATCTTGATTACTTCCTTAATTAATTACTTAACAAGTAATTAATCCCATTATTAAATAATCCTAATTCATTTATTTAATTACTTACTCCATAATTAATTAACTTCAAATAATTATATTAATCAATCCTTAAATGATAACATTAAGTGATCATCCATTAATCACTTCAATTAATTACTCTTGTGAGTAATTTCCATTAATTACTTCCATAAGTAATTACCAATTCTTAATTACATTCAATAGTTAACCATTAATTACTTTATTAAGTAATTACACTTAATTAATCCATATTAAGTGATTATTAAGAATTTAATAATCAATTTACTAATTATTTAAATTTAATTAAACAATTAATTAATTAACTTCTTATATTTAAAGAAATTCCTTAATTAATTAACAAAAGCATTTATCTTAATTAAACTCTTTACTTATTAACAAATCATAATAATTAAGTATTTATAAGTTCATATCCAAATAATTTAACATTATTTATCTTCATAAGTTAATTATTTGAATTAAATCAAATTTCAATAACGTAAACCAAATTATTCAATTTGGTTTATAAAATTTTAACTTAACCTTATTTGAAATTAAAGCATTTGTAAATCAAATTTAAAATTTAAAATACTTTAATTGTTTAACCTAAACTTATTTATTTTAAATAAAATTGAAAAACTTAGTTTTTAAACATTACTTTTATAATTTACTTTAAAAAAACTTTTATTTTATACTTAAACACAAACACTCTTTTAAATTGAGCTTCAAAATTTAATAAAGTTAATCACCTTTAAAAGAAATCATCTTAATTTTTTTTTTTAATTTGAACCATAAATTTAATTTACACTTTATTCCAAAGAACAAGTTTAACCCTTAATAAATTTGTTTCCTTTTAATAACTTGTTTATACTAGAATACTTGATCTCATTATCCAACAACTTAAATTACAACTTAATTTTTTTATTAAATTTACAGTACTAATACTATCGGCACCTACCCAGAAAACACTACTCTAAGAACCCGAGAAAAAATCAAAACATCACGAGCCTTCCCCCGAGTAAAACCAGTACCTCCCCTCTTCGAGTCGAACTAGAGGAAACACGAGATCGACTTCGGGAATGACCTTTCTCCCCAACTCAAAATTCCAGCGCCACATTCCAATGCACAAGCATGTGCACAGTGCACATGCGCGACCATCTCCGGCCACCGTAGTTCAACGCGACAACCAAAAATCATCGTACGAACGCATACGAACCCAAATACCAACCCAGATTCGAGAATACTACAACGAATTGAAATTCGAACACAAAGCACAAAACTGCAAAACAATAACGAACCGAAATCCCATCACCTCTGGCCATCTCGTTGCCGATGGTCTTCGCCAACCATACCATCGATACGCCACGTCACTGAGCCTCGTCATTCCCAAATGCGAACCTTCCCGGCCCCTTATCCAAGTCGCACTAGCCACAACAGTCAAACCTAAACGTAAACATGCTAAAACCCTAGTTCATCAAAAATCCATCGATTCACTCATTATAAAAATTATTGAACAATTTTCCCATCTTCCAAGATTCATACGCAAGCCTTAACCAAAGTATCAAATCAAAACGTCACGCCGATTAACGGCAATTGCCAAAACCCCTATTTAGAACAAAACCCAAATTCTCACAAACTACTGATCTAAAATTCGTGATTCCTGCTTCTAAGATCATGATTCCTTATTTACAATCCAATTATGATATCAAAATTAGAAACTGAAATCATCCAATTTTAACCCAATTTAAGTTCTACTGTAAATTTCAAAATTTATAACAAATTATTCCATTTAAAAACTTGCAATTATTTTTAGATGATAGCTCACTTAATTTCAAACAACTTCCATTAACACATCAAAGTCAGATTCGAATTAAAAATCAAGTTATTGAATTTTATTAAAAAAAAATGGAAACTGTTATTATATACAGAGCCTAAATTTTAACAACACGGGTAATCCTAGATTCACAATCAAATATGCATCAGTATACTTCAAGTAATTTCAGATAACATCATGTTAATCAATCATAAGAACAAGTTGAATCCAATGTTTAAAAACTGTTTTTAAAAGATATATTTACTCACCTCTTATTTGCAGAAAACAGATAATGTTTTCCAGGTTTGATTTCACTGCATTCTTCTTGAATTGATTTGCATGTTGATGTTCCAGCATTGCTTGTTGATTCCTGACTTTGCATGATGATGTTTTACATCTTGCTGTTGATTATACTTGCTTGCCTCTGATTTCCATTTGAAAAATCTTGCATTTGAATTTTGAATATCCATCATATCTTCTTCTTGTTTCCAGATTTCTTCATTTTTTTCCAGATTTTACAAATTTCACTGTTTTACTACTTTTGATCTTTGTTTGGTACTGCATTTTTTTGAAATGAAGATAATATGCAGCTGAAAGTAAAACTTATTTTGTATTTTACAATTTAATTTTAAATTTAATTATTAAAGAGAAAGACATTTGTCATTTTTAAAGATCTTACACATATGCATATGATTTACAAGTGTCTTAACATGTATACTAAATGTTTTACAAGTGTTATTATGTTTAATTCATATTTACAAAAGTTATTTTATTTTCTAATGTTTATAAATGTTTAAAATGTTATTTTCTTTTTAATAATCTGTTTAAGCTATATACATGTATTTATGTAATATTTAGATAATTATAAAATGTTTTTATCTTATAAAAATAAACTTTTGACTTTAATAAATATTTCAAAAACAAATTCATACAGGCATTTAAATTTTAGATCCAATTTAATATAATATATGTTTATAGATTTGAGAATTTTATTCTAACTTTCTATGTAAAATTTTAGAACAATTTATCTTATGATAAAATTAAAATGAAAGACTATTAAATCAAATGAACTTTTTAAATCTAAATCTTATTTAAAACTTAAGTACAAAATATATATGTATTTATATTAAATAAGAAATTAACTTTGTTATAGAAATTTAAATCTCAAATATCATTTGCAAAGGTATTAAGTCAAATTAACATTTCAAATTACAAATTTATTAAAGTTTGCAAATACTTATTAAATTCAAATTAATAAAATTCCTATTTCAAATATATATATATATATGCAAATATATATACACATTTCAAATAGAAAAATATTTTATCATTAATTTTGATAATTACCATATTAAATCTTAAAACAGATTTCAAATCACAATATATATATATATATTCATATATACTATAATTTGAGTAGATAGCTTTTATTACTTAAAAACTTCCTATTTAGAAGATATATCAATACATATATATTATAAATAGATAATATTTTGATTAGCTTTTGGAAAATAAATCTTATCAATTTTAAATTGCCAAAATAAATATTTCCAAATTAAAATACTATAAATTTTCAAAAGAATTAAACTTACCAATTTATACTGTTAAGAAAATTGTTGATAGATATTAACAAATTATTATTATTAATCTTTAAAATAATTTTAACTTGTCAATTTATAATGTAAAATGATAAAATTAACTTAATTATTATCAAAGATTATTAAATTGATATTGCTCAAAATTCCGGGTCGTCACAACTACGAATTTCCGTCACACTCTCCCGTCTCTTCCAATTTTGAATCGCTTCAATCTTTGAAGGATCCACGGAAATTCCCGATTCGGAAATAATATGATCAAGAAACTTCATTCAAGATTGCCAAAAGTGGCATTTAGAAAAATTTTCTTTCAATTGATTGCTCCTAAGAGTTTCCAACACAATCCGAAGATGCTTTTCATGCTCCTCCTCAGTTCTAGAATACACAAGAATATCATCAATAAAGATGAGGACAAATCGATCGAGGAAGTCTTTGAAAACTCTATTCATAAGTTCAACGAAATAAGCCGGAGCATTCGTTAAACCAAATGGCATAACAAGCCATTCATAAGATCCATAACGAGTACGGAACGATGTCAAAGGAAAGCTATCCTCTACAATACGAAGCTGATGAAAACCGATTGCCAAGTCCATTTGTGAAAAGACTCTAGCACCATTAAGTTGATTGAATAGATCATCAATCCGAGGTAAAGGATATTTATTTTTGATAGTAAGATCATTAAGCTTGCGGTAGTCAACGCAAAGCCTAAGTGTACCATCGGATTTCTTCACGAAAATAGACAAAGCTCCCCAAGGCGAGTAACTAGAGTGAACAAATTGCTTCGTCTCCAATTCGGATAATTGTTTGCGCATCTTCTCATTTTCTTTGTTGGACATGCGATAAGGAGGATGAGTGATAGGTTGAGCTCCAGGGATGAGATTAATTCTGAACTCAATTGCACGCTTAGGTGGCAATCCTAAAATGGGCTCAAATATGTCGGAAAATTCACGAACAACGTGAATAAGAGAAATGATATCTTCCTCATCATCATTATCGTCATCATGAGGATTTAAAGAATATAAAGATGCAGTCAAGTTGGAATACGAATCTTTAAGATCAATAGAAATCTGCAAAAGATTGAGGATGTCGAAGATGAATAGTCCGCTCAGGACATAGGATTGAGCTTCATAATAGTTAAGCCAATCCATTCCCAAAATCATTCCAAAGCCTAAGTAACGCATGACATGCAAATCGTCTTGGAAAGAAAAATCACATAAAACAATCTCGACATCTTTACAAAGTAAACTGAGTGTTGCGGATCCACCAACCGGATTCACGATTCTCAAAGAAGTCATTAAAGCAACAACATTCAAAGAAAAAGCATCAACAAGTTCCTTTGATATGAAAGAATGCGACGCACCCGTATCAAAAGAACTCGAATAGGTTGATCACGAAATGGAATAATGCCATCAAGGATAGAATGAGAAATCCCTTGACCATGAGAAGTGTTGCTAGGGGCTTGAGCAACATTAAGCTTTCCCTCCTTCTTGCCCTGAAGTTTAGGACAAGAAGATAAATAATGATCCGGGCTTTTGCAATAGCGACAAGCACGGGGCTTTGAACACTTGTTCGCAAAATGGTCCTTAGAACCACAGTTGTAGCATTGCCCACTACTAGAGGAAGAAGTCTTTGGCACCGGAGTTACTTGCTTCCCTTTCTTATTGGGATAAGGACTTTGAACTTACTAGGCCTTTTCTTGTTGTTGAATTTTGGTTTGGCACCCACAACTTCAACATCACTTTCTTTATCTGCCTCTTCAAGTCGAAGAGCGATATCAACGAGTTGATCAAAAGAAACTTATAATTTTAGAAGTAATGGCTTCTTAAGATTTTTGTTCAAGCCATAGACAAATCTTTGGTTCTTCTTCAATGGGGTGTTTATATATTCGACCCCGTACTTAGAAAGTGACTCGAATGATGCGACATAATCTGCCACAGAGGATTCACCTTGAACAAGGTCAACGAAATGGCGAGCCAAAGTCACCTTCTCAGCTTCTGGAACAAATTTTAATTCGAAGCGTTCCCGGAATTTCTCCCAAGTAAGATCCGCTTCATTTATTTCAGAGACCAGAAGCTCGTACCAGTCTAAGGCTCTTTCCTGAAGCATAGTAGAGGCCACTTGAACACGGTGAAGATCAATAAGATTCATGCGTGAAAAGATTCGATCGCATGTTCTTAGCCAAGCCTGGACTTCAATAATGATTTCAGAACCTTTAAATGGCTTCCCACCCAAGTTGGTATAGTCACTGCATAAGCGTGCAAACCTGGATTTAGGGTGAGTAGGTTCCGGATTTGAACCGGCCGCTTGAGCATTCTTTACTAGGTCAAGAAGCTGCTGGGCAGACATAAAAACTCCATCAAGGGGAGTAGCACTAGATTGACCAGCGCTGGGACGGCCTGGTCTAACCATTTCTCTTCCTTAAGAAAGAAGAAGGAAGAAGAAAAAGGTTATTCACAAATTGAATATCAAACACTAATGATTGTTAAAATAAGGAATCATAAAAGAAAATAGGATAGAACGGTACGAAGACACGAATTAAATCCTAAGGCACGACTCCTAAGATGGACTTAGGACGATGATCCTTGTTAAATTATTCTACATTGTTCCGAAGTTCGGCTCTGATACCAAGCTGTGACGCCCCACCTCTATACCCACGCTAGCCAAGGACACTACGTGGTAATGCCGTCAACTAGCACGGAGAATAAGGCTGTTGAGGAGCGACCATCCGTGTAATTGCTTAGTGCGAGCTCCGATATGTCAGATAGTATAACATGCATTTTCTTTTCAAGAGGGAATCCGACATACCGATACAAACTCAAAACTACTACACAGTGGCTATATATATTCTTCGGAAACAAACATAGAAATAAACATAACATAAATCAGCCACAGAAGTTCATATCTCAAAGGCGGATACAGAAATGAATATTACACATGAAAGTGTATATCAGAGTAGTGGTCAAACAAGACCCACAATATCACAAAAGGATAGTCACAAGTGCTACACAAAAAAACAAGTATACATCAATGAGTCTATATCTCAAATGTATTCAACCAAAAACTACTAATCTAAGTAGTTAGCCAAAAGTCAGGATAATAATCCCAGATAAGAAATCAAGTAGAAGCACCTGTAACATCTCAGTCTGACCCGAGTATTATTTAATAAGAAAACAATAAACGAATCAGTCTAACTATAAATATCAGATGAAATGATATAGAATAAGAGATATGAAAAAAACGTATAATAACCATATTGCCATACTGTGATAAGTATGTAATTGAAAATCAACTAGAGATTAATCAATATCACAAGGATATTCTCAAAGATCAAAAGAATGTCATACTCTTTATTTTTATTCACCAAACCATAAATATTGCCAATTATATCAATGCCAATCACAAAAGTTAATGACACACAAATTCACCAATGCACAAATATTGATAAAACTTATCAATGTAAATCACTAAAATTGGTGAAACACAAATTCTAGAAATCATCAATGGAAATCTAGAAATCACAAAAAGGGGGAGGCCTATCACAAAACGGGAGCATGAAAGCTCACCAACAGGTGTATCATAAAACGGAACGCTACTCCATGGTTGCTAACCATTACTTTTGAGCCGAAGCTCCACAGAATGGCCCAAAGACCATAGGTCGCTACCCTACCAAATTGAGCCGAAGCTCCATAGAAACATGGTTTAGTCTCCCTCGCAGACAAAGAGACATCGCACATTGCTAGTCTAAACAACAAAATGATCATCATCGATCATCAAGAAGTGTCAATTACACTAAGCTAGTAAATATATGAGCTTAGCCTCATGTCCCATGACCACTAGCTTAACTTAAATATTTACGAACAAATTGTAAGTTTCCACTAGAAAATTGTCACAAGAGATTCAATCGAACAAGTCCAAGAATTAACCGATGAAGTAAACGCAAGCGTTTCATACCACTTGTTTTACTAAGTCGTTTAATTAGATTTCTCATACAAGTGAGGTAAAGGTTTGTATATACTAGTAGATCGAAAAACGGTTTAAGAAATGAGCTTTGTAATAAAATAGTGTTGAAATCATTTTGATGAAAGAGTTTTGATATTTACTACTAGTATTTGAAACCTTTATATTTTTAAAGTGACAAATCACAAAAATGATTGTAGAACAATCAATCACCAAAATTCACATTCAAAGACGTGAATAAAATCCAAAGAAATCGATACCGAATCCATCAAAATGGATATTCCCAAAAATCCCGAAGAAAATGTCATCAAAGTCGATAATAAATGATTGCAAAAAATGGGAATCAACACGAATCGATAAAATTGGAATTCTTAAACAAAATAGGCAAGCAGGAAAAACACAACAGATTCAGACGTCTGAAATAGGTGGTTAGGATGTCTGAATCTGGAAAATTAGAAATTTTCCAGAACGTAATTCAGACGTCTGAACCAAATTTTTCAGACGTCTGAAATAGGTGTTTTTAGCCTATTTCCTTTCTGTTTGAAATTGAGCCAATTCAGACGTCAGAAATTCCAGACGTTTGAAACTGGAATTCAGAGCATTTCCTAAATCTCGACCAAAAATGGCCAAATGAATATCGGAAGCGATCGGACGAGCAAATGATGACTAAGGATTTACGCCATGCGACAACCCTCCCTTAACGGCTCTTCGGTACGCCTCAAATATCAATGTCCAAATATCCATAATAGGATTTTCATAGATTTTGATTTCAAAACACCAAAAATTGGAATATACACCAAATCAATCCAAACAAAAATCAATTGCACAAGAATAAGTATTAGGAATTCATAACTAACAATCGAAGATAAATATAGACATAGATGTGAGATAAAAATCTCACCTTTAAACCCAAAACTAATGAAGAAAAAGCTATAGAGCAAAGGCAAGGACAATCACTCTTCAATTCCAACCCAACAAGCTTGAATCTAAGCTAAACAGAGAAACATTTCCTAAGTTAGGTTTAGGAATTTCTGAAATTGGTAAGAGAATGAGTTGGAGAAGAAGAAGAGGAGGCTCACCAAAGCTTCTTCTATAAATTTGGAGCTAGAACTTGATTTGCAAATGGAAATTAGGGCTTGGAGTTTTAATTTCCCATTCCTCTCTCCATTGTTTCTAAAGCTTGAGTATTAGGAAATAGAAAGTAAAGAAGAGAAGAGGGGTGAAGCTTGGGTCTAATGGGCTGAAACAAAACCAAAGCCCTAAGTGAAAAAGTAGCAAAATTCTACCATCTCCAAACATATTGAAGTTTATACTCAAAAAGATCACAAAAGTCATTTTGAATTCAATGAGGGTGGTCTCGAGTCCTAATTTGACCGCTTGCAAAAAGTAGCTTTTTGGACTAAAATCCGACTAACGATGAAATATTTAAATAAAATATTTAATTACTCAATCGTAAAATATGCGGGTTGTTACATTAATAATAAATTTTTACTTAATTATGTTTTGATAATTAATAATTAATTAAGGATTATACAAGGGTTATTAATATTAATTAAAGGTTGGTTGTTAATTAATTATCTTTTTTAAGTTAAGATTTATTTTAATTAATTATTAATTAAAATAGTTACTTATGAGTTAAGTATATGATTTATTTTTAATTAACTATTATTTAAATATTGGATCAATCATTTATTTAGTTATTAGTCAAGTGTTTAATTATTTTTTTAATTATAAATTAATTAAGTTTAATTTATAATAAATTATTTATTAAAATTTTAATTTAATATTTAAGTTTAATTTATGATTATTTAGTTAATTAATTGAGATTAATTAATATCTAATTATTTATAAAGATTTAATTAATTATTAAATAATTAATAAAGGATTAATTTAGATTTAATTAATTGTTAATTATTGTTCACTATTTAATTAAATTAAGTTAAGATTCAGTTAAAGTTAATTATTATTTAAATAAGGATTTAACTTATAATTAATTATTTTTAAAAGGGTTTAAAAGTTATAAATCCTTTGGTTTTCAAAAGTAAATTTTTTTAAATGTACTTCTTTTTCAAAAGATGGTTTTGAATACAAGTGATTCAAGTGTTAATACCATTGAGAAAGCATATAAATATGAATGAGTTATAATGTAGATCGTTGGATTGTTTGGACATGTGTTAGCAGAATAAATCCCCGTTCTGCTAAAATTGATTGTTTGTTTGTTTGGTTGTTTGGACATGTGTTAGTAGAATAAATCCACGTTCTGCTATAAATTAGTTTTTGGTTTATTTGTATGGACATGTGTTAAGCAGAATAAATCTCCGTTCTGCTATAAATTGATTGAATTCTTTGGACAACTATTTAACAGGATAAATCACCATCTTATTGTTATGTTATTGTATATGCCATAGTTATATTGACGCGATATTACCTGATTGGATATGAACTGTATTTACATATATGGTAGCTTATGTAAATAATTGTTATGTGATTTAGGAATCGAATGAAATTAAATAGTAATTTAAATTAGTGTCACTGGGACTGCTAAGCCTCATTTGGAATTTATAAAATATGGTTTAAATTTACTTTAATTCTTTAATTAATTTGAGACTAAGGTTTTCTAAATGGTTTTTCAAGTTATATAATTTTTATGAAGGTATTTATAGGTGAAAATCGTTTATAAAAAGGTGTATTTCTAACAAAAATGGTTATTAAGGTGTTTTACAAATGGTGTTTTGTAAACGATATTTATAAAAGGATATTTTATAAAGGAGCATAAAAAGGTTTGTATAAAGTGTTTTAAAAATAGGAAAAAGATTTGTAAATCATTTCAGAGATTTGAAAAGAGGTTTATAAATTAGCTTAAGGGTTTACAAAAGTGGTTTATAACTTTATTTTGAAAGTTATAACTTAATTGAAATACGAGATGGGCTTTTAAAAGGGAATTTTTGATAAAGGATAAACAAAATGTTTTATTTGGAAGAAATGTTTAGTTATTTAATATGGGATTTGGATAGAAGAAAACTTTGAATTTTTTTTAAATATACTTATACTGATAAGTTAAGTATATGATTTTGTTTCAAGGCATGAAAAGGGGTTTTGGAATAGCGTTTTGAAAAGATCTTGTGATCAGATTTTTTTAAGGTACTTTTATTAATTAAAGAGAATTATTAAGGGCTTAGTGGATCCTATATGGAATTTAAACCATGATTGGATGTTTTTTTATTTGATAATTAAATAACCAACTATCAAAACTGGACCCAAAAGGTAACTTTGGAAATATCTAGGTGAAACACGAGAATTATCTGGCACTGTTACACTCGAAGGTGCTATACTGTACATATGAACTCGTTTTCCTCTAGGATGAATGATAAGGAAATCCGTCCACTAACGGTTAGGAGGTGAACTCCGCTCTTATCATTTGTCTGTTTATTTTTTAAGAACCGGGGTTTAGTTTAGTGGAAATTAACGAAAGTTGTTTCAAAGAGACTGGGATCGGATATATTAACCCAAAACCACTTTGATCCAACTCAAGCATTACGAACTAAAGGCATTGTGAAGAGTATGGAGTCGAAGATAGAGAGGTGAAGTGCAAGGGCTAATCGTTACTAATCCTGAAGGTGATTCCAAAATGGATGTAGTAGGAATAATGCCTACGGTTTTGTTTAGACCCAGAATAGACTTGTATGGATGAGGCTATTAGCACATTGTCATTGGAGGGAAATGAGCATTCTAAGTGTAAATTTTCTTGAAAGGTAATCGTAGAATCAAGCCTCATCAACCGAGAATGACTAAAAAAGGGCAGATGCAGTAGGGCTTGTGGGTCGCACCTATTAGGGTATGTCAACGCCTTTCAAGATAACCATTCATATTTCCAGATTCAGTTATGCATATGAGCTTAATGAAATGGTTGGGAGCCACCAGGGTGATGACATATACGATACTATCCAGCAAGGAGTAGGCCGGTCCTGTGTTGGCAGGGGTCGTTAGGTACGATCTCGGTACATTGTTCTAGAGGTGTACTATGACGGGCGGTACCCCAGTAGCCCAGTCAGTAGTTGGAATCCATTCTCCAATACAAGCTTTACAGTTTTAGTTGTATACCAAATATGTTGGAGCATGAGATGCAAGCATTCCGGCTATTTTTATATTTTATTTTGAACTCTAAGAAATTATTATAATATCACCATATTTTCTATAAAAGTGTTTTGGTTATCGTAATGTAAAAACCCGTTTGTGTTTATGTACGACCGAGGTCTTACGAGATACCTTTGCTTTCAAAGGATTTTTCAATTTAATAAATCAATAGTTTTTTTTTTGTGATTTGAGTTTACTCACGTGGTATTCCAGACTGACCTGGGCATTATTTTCTTATAATGCTTAGGTCAGACCGAGCATGTTTGCCAGGTTAGCTTTAGATGCTTTGGAGCTATAAAGTCAAGTTAGAGGCCCAAGACATACTCTCGTATTTTAGATATCTTCCGCTGTGTATATGTTATGTATAGTTTGTCTGCTGTTGTAAGGACATGTGTTTCAACTGTCCAACTCTGATATGTTTATGTATATAAAAAAAGAGGGTCTCAGATTTTTAAAGACTTGATTATATTATATATTATTCTATTGCGCTGTGAGATTCCCTGTTTGTTCCAATTTCCTCTATCTTCTATCTCCTTTCTTTCCCCTAACAATTTGTGTTCCCGACAGTTGGTTGTTTAGCATGTTAATACCGTTGATGTATTAGTGTCAACTTCTGGGGTTCGAAAAGATGGGTCGTTATAGGATAGAAAAACGTTTTGGTGACTGGTAAATTACAACCTTTATTCATAATACTAGCTTATGCCGATCATTTCCCATTACATGTTATGTATATTATTTAAAGCTTAGTTATTTTAATTCCATATACGCATACGATATGCCCATCCTACTCAAGGTACATAATAAATATACACACATGTATATTGCAATCTCCCATGGATCAAGATACATTCCCCATTAGTATTCGTAACTCTACATTGTGTCGAGCGTACACCATCTATGTATAGGTCGAATTGCCCGTGTAGACCGAGAAACTTCCCGTTAGTGACTAATAACAGCATTACAACTATTTATCCGTATTCTACTTTGTCTCAAAGACTCATCCATGGGTTATCTAGTCTTGCCTCCTAATTACAAATAAGCCAACAAACAACTTTGGGACAGTGCATGTCTCATACAGATCCTACACTAGTAGGAGGCGGAGTCCGTTTAGGCATAACCTAAGTCTATTTAGTGACCACTCCAAGATGATGACGCACTTGAGTTATGTGTACAACCTTACTCCTTGCATATATGGTATCAACCTTGATGACATTACATTGAGCCTACGTTTACTGTTCCATTTAGACTGCCTAATGCAATTAAGGAATTATCCACCTGGTTACTTAATACCCCATATATGGATTAATGTAGATCCAACTTGGTCGTTTACGACTTCAAATCGAGGCAAACCTTAATTTGGTACATTCCCTTCATCTATACATGAATGTATATTCTCATGGGTCATGCAGTTGGAAATGTCATACATTAGTATAATGTATACACAAATGCTGGTAGCCCCTTGTAGAGGGCAGACTTCTATTGTGCAACATTACTGACCTCACATTCCAACTCATACTAATGACTATGTCATCCATGTTTAATTTAAATCATTTGTCTAGATCTAATAATTCACACCCGTCATAACGTATACTTGAGGCTATATAAATTTAACTATAAAATTATTGTGCCTCTTAAGTTCAATTATTAGTATTCACATACTTTTACATGAATTTACTTCTTACTTTCCTATTAAATGTCTTTTACTGCTTATCCCTAATTTAATTGATTAAGTCTTCTTCCTGCTTGATTTCCAATTAGTGTGATTATATATGTTCCACTGTTCCCTTTTTACCAGTAGTTATACTTCTTTAATTATTTTAACCTTCCTAATTTATTATTCCATTGTTTTGTAATTTCTTTCATTGCTTATTTTTTATCTCCTTACTTACTTTTAAGAATGTATATTAAATTAACAATGGAATTATTGTTATTATTTCTATTTGTCATATTTTGGTTTTATCTTTAGGGACCTCTATATTTTAATGCATTATAACAATATCTTTCCAAAAAGGTAATGTTAACACTGTAATTTTTCATAATTTACATGAAAAAGGATTTGTGTTATGTTTGAAATTACAAGAAATTATCAGAAATTATCTTTTCTCTTATTATTTAAATGTACAGTACAAGATACGATAACAACCATATTTTGTACATCTCTTTCTTTTAGTCATATTCCTTGTTATCTCAAGCAATACACATTCATACATAATTATATAGTCATATAAAATTTATAGAAATTTACATTGTAACATACTTCATCCTAAGGAATTAAAATATTACTTAAATCCTGATCTAGTTCATAACAATCTTCGATTCATGTTTAACAACATATAACATTCAAAGAATAAACCTGTAATTTACATAAAATCTTGTTAATGAATTATTCATAACTTTTTGGGACTACTTCCACCCTTACTTTTTAGATTTTGGTATATACGATATATAACCAGATTTAATAATTCATAAAATATGTAGACAAGGTTATCAATTTTACTACATATACATATTTAAGCCTACAACTCCAAAATTTACAATTAAGCATACAAGGAACATATTCACAACATACAAATCCAATATTATATAAAAACATATAAATCTCACTTACCTCTTGGCTTCCAAACCTTCAGATCTAAATCTGTTATTCCTGATTGACTCCCTTTCTTTCTACCAATATATGTATCAAAAGTATATGCATATTTATTTGAATTATAGATTCAAGAAGAAATTTCAGTTAAACATATATTTAGAGTTAGATTTACAATTTACCTTGGCTTTAACAAATTGATCCGACCTTATTTTTCTTCTCTATTATTCTCCGCAACTCTCCACTTATATATATATATATATATTAGTTCATATAATTTTTAGAATTTGTGGAGAAAAGAGAACACTAGAGCTTTGCTATTGATTTAAAAAACATGAGAAGAAAAATGAGGGGCTAGGCCTGTATTTTTAGGGGTTCGAATTAATCCCAACAGCTAGATTAAAATATATTAAATTAGGGTCATTCGACCTAGGTTAAATATTAGCTATTAATGTACAACCAATAGACATGCATACCCCCACCGGTTAATCGTTAGCAATCGACCGGTTGATGTATATATTAGTTGTTGATTTTTATTTAATTTGTTTCCTTGTGCGACTTATTTCATCCCATCCAATTAATGTTACTATACTTAGCGACCAAGTGTTGGTTAACTTTAAATTAATGTTAGTTAATGATATTTATTTCCTTAATTACATATATAATTATTTTTGATCCGAAAGCTTCAGACGTTGATAACCTTTTCATTTGAATCGGATTATAAAACTTTATATATGAAAATTGATTAAAAAATTGCTATGCATACAATGGTGTAAGTTACGTAGCCAAATTTCATTATTTATGAAAATTCCATTTTTTAGCTTTAAGAATTACATATTAATTTCATTTTAATTAATTATTATTTAATTTACGGGTGTTACATAATACATATACATATACATACATACATAGATACACACATACATACATATATATATTATGGCTCATGGTCGATTTTTATAATATATATATATGTGTGTGTGTGTGTAGATTCTAAAATGAAACTTTAAATATAACTTTATAATACATAATATATATGGCTACATTTACTCAGCCTATAAAATGATTTATTTTTGATATATATTATATCTAACTTGAGTGAAAAGTCATTGATTAATATTTAAAGTACTTATGTATGTGTGGGGAAGGGGAACAAGTCCAAAAAATAACTTTTTAGTTGAAAATACATTTAAAATATGTGTGTGTGTATATATATATATAAATATTTAAATATGCTGCCCAATAAACTATTTAATATATATATATATATATATATATATATATATGTGTGTGTGTGTGTGTGTGTGTGTGTGTGTGTGTTAATGATAAAATTAAATATGAAAATTTTCGTATACTTTTATTTAACTTAGCCAAACAAAAGAATATTTTTATTTATTTCATATACATATATACACACACACATGCATACAATACATTATATATAATTTAATTACATAAAATAACACATGTATGTGTGTGTACACCATGTATGCGTCAAAGAATTTTTCACTTGGTCGAAAAGAATATATATATGTATGTGTGTATAAATTAATTTACCTCTTCGATAAAACCACCAGTAACACTTCATTTTGCGAGCTGTTTCCTCTCAGAGTCTACCTCCTTTCTCCTCCTAATTTGATTTGCAAGGCTAAGCATAAAAGAGTTAGGGATATGGCTTGGATTCTATAATTTATTGTAAATTATTGACTCTACAATAAAATCTCGTCTGAAATAAAATATGTTTGTTTCTGTTATATTGTCATATATTAAATAAATAATTTATTTAAATATATTCAATAAAGAATCCTTAAATGATATGTTTTGTGATAATGACTACAAGGAGTTGTAATCATGAGAAAATTATAATAAGATTAAACAACATACTATTTTAAATATTCCATGTTAAAATGTTTCGAGAAAGGATATCGATGCATCGATACCAGGATACGCACTCATGGCTATTGAAGGGTATCAATATGTTACGTAGTAATAGTTATTGGATAATTATGAAATGATTTATCTGAGAGTTTCGTTTTGGTTAATAACAATTAGGTCAAAATGAGAATCTAGAAGTAATGGTTCTCTCGACTTAAGAATACTGTTGAACTTAATGTGGAAACTCCAGTTTGATCATAGTTAAATCATGGCACATTGTCTATCGAATGACTATGGTTGGGTCTAAGTTGAAGAACTAAAAGTGAAACAATATTAAATAGAGAATTTGTCTTTTCCTTGTATGCGGTTAGTACAACGGTCAACTACAGTCATTTCAAAGTCAAAACTCTAGCCAAAGTAGTATAATTAATAATAAATGTTATTATTGAACCAAGGACTTTGTTTATGGACTAACCAAGCTAAATGTGGATGATATTGGAATTTTGACCAAAACCAAATTCATAAATCCTAAATTGGTATAGTGTTAACAAAGAGAATTGGTGTAAATACTCGTTACTAATAGAAAGCCACTTCAATTTGTAAAACTGGATTTTATCTCTTAAATTTGTAAGTGACAAATTAAGTCAAACTACCATAATCCTAACGAAGGTGTCGTTTGAACATTGGTATTTAAATAGTTTAAATATAAATCACTGGCTAAATTCACGCCCATAAGTTGCACAGTCGAATCTATTCAGTCTTCAAAATACTACTTGATTTAATTGATTTATAATGGTCATAATTTAATCAAATTAATTAATATATGTGAAAAAATAATTATTATTATATTTATTGATTAGGTTGTTTAGTAAAATGGAATAGCCTTGAGAATTATTTGGGGTGCATTTAGTAATTTATTGGGTGTGTGTATCAAAGCTATATGCGTACGTGTCGATATATAATATCGATAAAGATTTTAAATTTGATAAATTACTAAATGAGCTGATTGGGTTTTTAGTCCATTATGACTCATAGATGATCGACCAAGAATGAGGATTAAATAGGGTTCATTGGTTTTGAATTGGTAAGAGATATTTATCTAGATATTGTTCCTAGATCTTACTATATACTCAAAACATTAGCCTCCACTTCGTTGTTAACGTTTGCCTCAATCCTCCTGACTCCTTGAACGCAAATACCCTTTCTCTCATCTCCATTGTTTTCTTACATTGGATATGTCCATTCAATCAAATATAATTAAATTCGGTGTTTGCACACTTATCTCTTTCAAAAATAAGGCGTAGATCCGAACGACCTAAGGGGTCTGCGTTCAACATGTGTTTATACAACCCAATCTCCTATGGTATAATCCATTTAACTTATTCAATAATATACAGTGATTATTGTACATCATATATGTTATATATATTGCCTTTTCATATATGTTACATCCTGTTGATTTTATATCCGTCATATATTTAATAATTGATTTATATGTATTAACCATCCTTAATTTATAGATGATAAAAATATTATATGTGTAAAATGCTTTTTGCGAGTATTTAGTAAAAATTCAATTTAATATCTTTAAATGTATATTATTGTTTGCTAAATTTTAAAACATTACTTTAGTTTAAATTGTATATTTTTTAATATACCTATAGAAAACATTAAGTAAATGTAAAATAAAAGAAATTTTGTTTTCGAAATTTAAAAATATTTTAAAAAAGCCCTTGGTCGAAATAATATAAAATCAAAATAAAAATATTATATAAAATGATTTTATGTTAGTTATATATTTTTAAATTATAAAATTTAATTTAATTTATAAAAAAATTATCTAAGGGATATGAGCATATATATATATTATACATATTATATATTTAAATATTTACCTATATGTATTTGTATCATCAAATAAACATAAGCATTTGAATGAATATTTTATAACATATTTATTTAATTAATTTCGAATTTAAATTATTTGATATATATATGTATATATATAATTTAATATATTACTTAGCCATATTAAGATATTTTAAATTCGAATTTCAAATATCGGATCTAGGTTTCAAATTGATTCTTATTTACTTAGTATAATTTAAATATTTAAATTTGAAATTTAAAATTAAATCTAAATCCTATTTTATTTTATAACCATCTATTAAAAATCATTTCATATTTTAAAATTATGTATACATGTGTGTGTGTTTGTGTGTGTACAAAAGCTATGTATGTGTGTGTTTGTATATACACATTTAAAAAAAATCAGGCGACTAACATATGTGTAAAAGCCAAGTATATACATGGTGATGTAAATCTCAATATATATATATATATATATATATATTTAACTATGTATACCTTATGCTATGTTCCACGTACACGTTATACACATGTGAGTATATAATTATATACACACACATATATATATATATTATAAAATTTAGTTAAATTTAATGATTAAATTAAATTATATAAATTAGATAAAATATAATTTTAATTAAATAAATAATTAGTTTGGATCTAATTCAATCTTTTGACTTCATATGTGTTGTGGGCATTCTCGACCACCGCATAATGAATATGAAAAGTCAGAGGAAAAATTATCAGAGTCCTGAAATAGACTTGGAGCTGCTAAGAAATGTTCACAAAGTCAAGATGTGAGCATAGGTCCAAACCGCGCCTCAATCCGAATAACAGTTTGAAAGATACGAACATTTTAAGATTTGCCTAACATAGTTCGATCGTAAAGCCTCCGAGACCGCCTCCTGCCAAGGCCTAGCTAAGTCCGACCCAGCACAGCCGGACCCGCCAGATCCAGCCCATTAGGATCGGAACCACACATTTTCGGCACTTAGGGCCAGACAGCCCAGGCCAGACCCGCACGAGTCCGTCCTAGCAAAGTCAGATCCAGCAGAGTACAGCCCAGCAGGGTCGGACCAACTAAATCCGATGTCCGAACTAGCAGGGCCGAACCAGCACAGGTCCGGTCCCAGAGTCCGGCCCTCTAAGACCAGACACCTGGTCCGGCCCTAGGCCAGACCTACATGGTCCGGCACAATGTTGGACCAAATCTGGTTTGGCACAGTGCCGGACCAAGGACCCTCCTGGTCCGGCACTTGGGTGTTGGACAAGGCAGGTCCGGCCTGCCCAATCCGACATCGGTGTAGGACCAGGCCTAGGCCGGACCCACTTGGTCCATCCCCTCTAGGGATGAATCCACCCGTTTCTGTTCTCCTGGAGCGGGACCTACCTGGTCTCACATTCAGGATTCCAAGGTCGAGATGAGCAACTGAAGGAAGCTATTAAGATAGTATTCAACTTGCATCCTAGAGCAGTGGGACAACAACAAGGTAGGACCAAATTTCAAGTGAAGGAAGGTTGAACAAAAGGTAGAAGCCATGTACTCAGCTGCCTGTCCTCACAACCTCACTCTATAAATACTAGGCATATGGTATCATAAAAAGGGAAGGATGGAAAATAGTGAAGCTTCCATCAACAATGGCAGATAACTTTGAGAGAGAAAATCCTTAGTCCTAACAACAAGTTTATTGATATTCAAAGCTTGTACTTGTAATCAGATATGAAAGAGATAATAAAAGAGGAACAGTGGACCTAGGCACATTCAAGCTGAACCACTATAAATTTTGTATCTTTTTACATTTCAATCCTTTATTTATTCTTTATTGCAAACTATTGATTTTCTACCACATACACTGTAACTAAAATTCATCAAACGGTAGCTGTATACTACAAACAATATTCACAACTCTACTACAATATCTTGGAGGTGTTTGCCCATTTTTTGTGCAAACTTTTTTGGCGATTTCACTGAGAAACCGAACTTTCCGTTTTTAAAAGGAAATTCTCCCTTTCTTACTTTTCTTTTTATTTTGAAACCTACTATTTCTAATCTTCTGACTTGAGATTATCGTTTCTACTCTTAAGAAACTTTCTCCTCTTTTCTAAGAATCGAAATATATGTTTCTTTTAAGATCTATCCCGATTGTTTTAATTAAACAAAAAATCCTCATTTTCTCTTCAGATCTGAACATCAATTTTACTACATAGAGAAATTTTCTTGTCCACTTTTTAGATCTTACTTGTACTATCCACAGACGATGTTTGCTAGCAAAAAAATATTATCTCCTAGATCTAAAATCTTTAGATATTACTTTTACTATTTCGGATCCACAAACACATGTCCCTTGACCAAAAGAAACATGTACCCATTCTTTGGATCTAAAATCAAGCCACCTCTCTTTTCTCATTTGGAATCCAAAAACATGGTATCTTGACATAAGATACCCTTTTTTTCCCTCTGTTTAGATTTGGATCATTATTTTCTTTCACAAAAGAAAACTTGTTTCTAGTCTTTAGATCTAAAATTGCATTTTTAAATAAAATTTATACCTTTTCTTTCAGATTTAAAGTCAATGTCTCTTTGGCGTAAGAGATTCTTTTTTCATACTTTCCTAGTTTGATATCATTGTTTTTTGGATTAAAATACTCTATATCTCCCAAATCAGAAATCGTTACTATAGGAAAATCTGTTTCTCCTTTTAGATCTGCAATCACTATTCCTTGAAGATAAAAAAATTCATCTTTCTTTTCACTTATATCAGATATAAAAATGCTGCCCTTAACTAACAAGAAACATGTATTCACTTCTTTGATTTGAAATCACTCTATCTCCTTTCCGATCTGCAAACACTATTTCTCAACCAAAAAGAAACATCCTTTTATTTCTTAGATCTGAAATCGTTCTATCTTCTTTTTCTCATTTCGGATCAAAAACACTGTTTTGACCAAAAGAAACACCGAGTCATTTTTCAGATCTAAAATCAAACCTTATTCTCTTTCCATCTAGAAACATCGCTTCTTTAACATAAAAAAATATCTTCCTCTTTAGTATAAGAGGAATCTGTTTTCCTAGTAAAACATAAAATTACGGTTCTATGATAGTCCATTTCTCCCTCCAAACATGAAATCCTTTCTTTGAAATTAGAGTTTTTCTCTTTTTGTTTTTTCAAATTTGTAATCACCATTTTCCGAATTGAGAAGCTATACCTCCTATCTCAAGATTCTCTCTTTATTTTAAGAGTTGGACCATCAACCTTTCGAAGTTACAAAACCTCCCAATCCTTTCCGAAAATAGAATTATGTCTCTCGAAAAGTACAAAATCATTAGGAAGGGAAGAAGAACAACTTCAGATGTACTGCCTAAAGTGTGAGAACTCCATTGCAAATAATGCAACAACTATCCAGATGTAAAAAGTAGGAAGACTAGTCTAATTACTTCCCTGTGCTAAAAAAAATTCGACATGGTTGTGATTGAAATCAGTAACACTTCACTACTTAAAAGAAAGCTTTGGTGGATAAACTCTTGACACTCTTAGGGCAGACAGAAGTATTCAACCTCAATGTCATAATGCAAGGAAAGTCCAAGTCTAGAGAATACGGTGGAATTCCACATAACCAAGTGAGCCCCAAGCACCTCCCTTTTTCCATCTAGCATCAAATCAAAGTACTACAGTTAAGATCCTACTGATGGATCGAAATATCACAAATTGAAGATCGAAGTCATGATGATTGAATACTCAAAGTCTAGATACGACAAGCAGCTCCACACTTACTAATAAACGGAGGGCACAGAGGCAGTACTATATAATTACTTTTCTTTCATTCTGATCAATCTTAAGCTATTGTAGGGTTCTACCATCTACTCTTGGAACTCCATTCATGGAAAAAGGTGAAAGAAGGATTTGTAAATCCATTGCATGTGCTGATTGACCTAAGGGTGCTTATATGCTACACAAAGTAAAGGTAAAAGTCAAACTAGCCCCTACAACTATGTATGACCTCTCCATCGGTTCAGCAAGGCAATGAAGGTGAGAAAACATTACTATCAGGAGTTCAGATAGATGGTCACCCAGGGAAGCAAGCACAACTTGTAGTATAAATGTTATAGTAAAATGGAAGGGATACAACTCTCTGCCTCCGAAGCTCGAATAATCAATGATCAGAGAGAATTCATCCATTTGAGTATGGTGTTACTTCAAACGGTAAGAAGAGGATGCGATGGAAACGACATCTGCCGAGAACTTGGATAGCATAATAATTCATATAGAAAGGCTTTGAAAGACCAAGCTCTAGAAATTCCAACATATTTGGCCTACAATAGAAAGGCGAGAGATATCCAGAACCACCACCACTATTCCTCATATCACAATTCAACACGGATCAACAATATATATAGTAAACCGCCAGGACATTACAATCAGCAATCAAAATACTTCTTTACCACTCCATCATGATCCAATAACGCCAGGACATTACAATCAGCAAAGTAACATTGCATTAAATGTTGGAATCCATGGTATTTAGAAGAAAAGATGTCAAAACTTTGTTAATAAGCATGACGCGGAGGTGAAATGTCCAAAGAACTTCGGATTGGAAGATTACATGCCCTTAAATGACACATCGGAGAATATATTTCTTGCTACTCAAGGAACTGAGCATTATAAGAAGCTGCATAGAAGGGAAGCGATATAGCAAGATAAACATTTTAGGAAGTATTGTCAATTCCATGAAACCCATGGGCATAACACTAAATAACGCCGACACTTGAAGAATCTGATTGAGGAGTCGATAAGGAATATCAAGCTCTAGTAGTATTTTAGGGAACTGCAAAATGGCAGAGAAATAGCAAGACCCTAGTGTCTGCCTAATCTTCCTACTCAAGGAAAGCTGCTTAGACTTAGTGGTTAAAGGCCTAGATGAGCCGATGAAAAAATAATTATCAAATAACCTTCAAGCTAGCGGTCGCTCAGGAACAAAGTAGCAGCCTAAAACAATGCTGTTTCATATATCCTTATCTAATTTTCTTTCGCGTAAAAGCCTCCCAAGGTCACTAAGTGCATTGTAAATAGGCAGGACTTACCATTTCTCCTATCATTAATAAAATATCCTTCCTAAACCAATTGAACCACATTCTTGCAATACCTATTATCGATCCCTAACCTTCTAAGAACTTGCTTTGTCCTAAAATTGGTAACACCGAGAAGGTCTAAACCATTGGATCGACTGGTCACATTGATCCCCAATGTTTTGAGAACCGGCATTATCCTAAGACTGGAAAAGTCAGAAAAATCTAAACCGTTGGATCGACCGGTTGTGTTGATCCCCACCCATCTGAGAACCGACATTGTCCTACAACTGGCAATGTTAGGAAGGTCTAAATCGTCGGACTGACTAGTCATATTGATCCACAATCTTTTGTGATCAAGTGTTGTCCTAAGACTAGCATAGTCAGGAAGGTCTAAACCACTTGATCGATGGGTTGTACCGATCCCCAACCCTTTGAGAACCGACATTGTCCCAAGTCTGACAGCGTCAATAAGGTATAAATAACCCGATCAATGGGTCATATCGATCTCTAACATGAGAATCGGCTTTGTCCAAAGACTGGTAACGTCGAGAAGGTCTAAATCGCTAGATTGATTGGTCATATCAATCCCAAACCTTCTAAGAATCAACATTGTCCCAAGACTTCGCAATGTTGGGAAGGTCTAAATCGTTGGATCGATGGGTCGTATCCCTAACCTTTTGTGAACCAGTGTTGTCGTAAGATTAGAAATGTTGGGAAGGTCGAAACTGTTGGATCGATGGATCGTATCAATTCCTGACCTTTTGAGAACCGGCATCTTCCCAAGACTGAAAACATCGGGAAGGTCTGTATCCTCGGATCGATGGATCATACTAATCCCTATCCTTCTAAGAACTGGCATTGTTCCAAGACTAGAGACGTCAGGAAGATCTTAACCATCGATTTGATGGTCACATCGACCCCTCACTTTTTGAAAATTGGCATTGCCTAAAGATCGAAAATGTTAGAAAGAGAATCCGAATTTTAGGAGTCATTGTTGCCCAAAGACTGCCAGGAACACACACCCAAAGATAGGCGATGACATGAGGCGGTTTTAGAATAATATTATCGAAGCACTAGTTTACGAATATAGAAGTAAGTGCTCGATTAAGTTTTCAACTCTAGCTTGCAGAAATCAACAGTTCCCCGAAGATATGCAACACCAAGGAAAATCCATGGAATCGAACCATTCATATGTTAGTTTCCGATGATAAAAACTAAAACATATCTGGATCCTCAACCCTGAACAATATAAAAGTTTTTTATGACAAAAGATGATGACACATCTTTACAATACATGCATCTAAAATGATGTTGACTAAAGATTTCAACTTGGAAGAATACGATCGCATCCTAGAAATTGGCAGCATTTAAAATATAACACTTGGAATTAGGCGGTAAAAGTAGTAGTTCCTGGAGATGGGAACCATATTGCAGGTAAAACATCTAAGATAACACTTGCAGCTAAGCGGGATGCACATTGCTAAATATAAGCAAGGAAAGTCACAGAAGGTTAGAAATTTAACCATTAGACTCATCCTATCCCCAAGATGTACTAGGAATTGGACTGAGGGCAATTTAATGAATTACTTAGGATGTCCAGTCTCTTGTAAATGCCCTAACCTTTTGAATGTCGAAGTTGCCGAAAGAACGGCGACAACTTGAAGACTGGTGACTTATACTCTCTCTCATCCTCTGTAATCTCAAATAAACTTTCTCAATCAACAATCAATAAAACTATAAAGTGGATACATGCCAAAATTTGCCGAACCGCTATAAAAAACTTATGTCTCATTGTTCTAATTTCTTTTATTTTCATTATATCTGCTAGATTTGAGTCATATTGGTTCCCTACAACTCAATCTTAGGTGTTTATCCATTTTTAGCATCAATAGATACAATGTATTTTTAAGATTTTTTTATATTGCGGATGGAGAGGTAGAGACCTACAAAGCAAAGCTAGACGCAAAAGGTTTTCGTTAGATTCAAGGCATTGATTATGACGAAGCATTTTTGCCTGTAACCATTCTTAAGTCCATATCTATAATGCTTAATATCGCTGTGTTCTGAGACTACGAAACATGGTTGATGGATGTGAAAATGGTGTTTCAAAATGTTGATTTAGAAGAGACTAACTTTATGTCGTAGCCTCAGGGTTTCGAGGTTGGTGGCAGTGAAGAAGAATCATGCAAATTGTTAAGATCAAGTTTTGGTCTTAATCAAGCTTCAAGGAGTTGGATTAAGTGTTTTAATAAAGTAATAAAATAATTTAGTTTTTTATTAGAGTATAGAGAAAGCGTGCGTATATCAGAAAGAATAGGGAAGTGCTATAACATTCTTAGTTCTATATGTCAATGATTTTCTCCTAGTTGGTAGTAACAATGCATTGTTGCAATTGATGAAAGCATGGTTATCTAAGAAATAATCTATGAAGGATTAGGAAAGGAGACCTATATACTTGGTATAGGTATCTATAGAGATAGGTCCAAGAGGTTGCTATGATTATCTCAATCCTTATAAATAGATACCATATTAAAGATGTTCGGCATGGAGAATTCCATGCATGGAAATGTTCGGATTCAATCTGGATCGGCATGAAGAATTCTGAGCATTAAAATGGTCAGATGCATTTGGAACGATCCTTTCTACGAAGGACTCTCCTCATAGAGGTAAGGAAAAGGAGCATATGAAGAGGATATTGTATGCATCCGCAATCCGTTAGATCATGTACGCCATGTTATGTACTAGACTAGATGTGTCCTATGCATTAGGATGCTTAAGCCGATATTAATGTAATCCTAGAGAAAAACATGGGATAGTAGTAAAAGTATTCTTAAGTATTTGAAAAATACTAAAGAATTATTCTTTATATATGGGAACGAAAACCTCCGTATGAAGGGTATACATGCTCAAGCTTTTGGAGTGATATTGCTGAATGTAAATTGATGTATTGTCATGTATTCACATTGAAAGGTGGCGCAGTCAATTGGAAAAGTTCCAAGTGTAGCTGATTCAATGATAAAGACTAAGTACATCACCATCAATGAATAGCTAAAGAAGCGATGTGGATGCATAAGTTTATGGCAGAGTTAGGGTGTTGTTCAATTTTTTTGCAAATTTCTTAGTAAAACAATTAAGCACAACTCGTCCCGATATATCTAAGCCTGAACAATCCATTTTGGTCCAAACTCAGTCTGTTCCCAAGCTTGCTTATCCACTCAACAACTATCTAATCTATTTCAGTCAGCTCGAATCAAAATGGGTCCAATAGCTAGCTCATCAAAAAAGGCCCAACTCAAGTGTGACCCATCTTTGGCCATGTTTCATCATAAACCACCTTCGACCAATCCCAGGTACAACCTCTCGTCATCACATAGCCTACCCGACACATTCTTTATAACTTGGTCCTAAGTAACGTTCAATTATCCTCATCCAGCTTCGGCAACATGCAACTAACCAATATAGACTGATAAGAGCTACTTGTTTATCTTGCCACATAGGCATACAAAAGTAAATGAAAAATTGTACAGCCAACCTATGAGGTACTATAGCAAATATTTCAAAAGCATGCCTACTCCTTAGCACACAACCAGCATTATGCAAGGCACACCCCTGGTATAGAGGGTCAATTCGCATAGTTTGTAGCCACATGTTCCATTTCACTTTTCAGTTGTCTTCCATCATCCCATGCAACCAGATCAATGGCCAAGTACACTTCCCACCTGTTCTACTACACAATCTCAGCCGTCCATCATCCATCTCAACTACTATATATACCCTACGCCTTATTCCACAAAAGCGGTTGGAATTTAATCGATTTTCAAGCTTAGAATACCTATTTAAGCAATTCCTCTCAAGTCCTTAATTTAGTGCTATTCTAAGATTAAAGGCTAAGTCTCTTATTATTGTATTATAATCCATCATAATTATAAGAGATAAACATAGTAAGAGTAGATGTAGGCAAATATTCACCCAACTACTCTATATCCCATGTCATTTACCTTATTTGCTTATTTTACTCCTCTTTTTGCAATTTTAAGCTAATAAGTAACCTTTTGCTAATACAAAACATTAGTCTAATTTCTAGATTGGCTAATTTACTAGTCAACATTTTGGTGCTAAAAGGAAGGCCTGGACCTCTAACCTTGTGGTTAACATCATTGAGGACCAGAGTAGGGTGCTTCTTGAAACGTCGGTCATGGATTTTCGTGCCATCAAAGGAGACATACTAAGCATGCCACAAGCCTTGTTATTAATATTGACCCTGAGAATGTTGAGGGAGCTTTCAAAAGCAGCCAGCTATATCCCTAATTGACTTCTATCAATGGGTGAATGACATTATGAGGATGGAGAAAGTAAATTTTTCTGACATCGATAATGAAACCCGACATATCACCGAAGTTGGTCCTAGTGAAAATATTGATCGTCGACCATATTGTTGGAAAAACAACACCAAATGCATGTAAAGATCATCACTCGATAATTGTCTGGCTACGTTAACTATGCTACTTTGAATATGGATATAGAGGCAATTTATCTCGCATCTTGGAACCAGATGCAATTTCGAAGACCAAATTCTACCAGATGTGGAAGAATGGAGGAACATTATGATGATGGAAAGTACTGCTAGTTCCATAAAATTTACGACCATTCCAGCTACGAGTGTCTAGTGCTTTGGGACGAGATTGAAAGACTTATCTAGATGGGATACTTTTAGAATTTGTTGGAGAACAAGTGGAATAAAGGATCAGCCATAATAACCAGCTAACTACACCCCACCAAACCAACAACAAGAGTCACGAGAATAACTATCATCTTGATTATATGCGGAGGACTACATATGGCCGACATCAACAACTGAGGGGCACAGACTCGGCATTGGCGGGAAGTTAGTTCAACCAACTAAGTATATTCTTTAAAGCACTGAGGCTGGAATGAGATCATCCCATCACTTTCATTGTCAATGATAGATAAGTAATCTCTTAGCCCAATCGCAATCCAATAGTCTAGAGATGACTAACTCAAATGTGCGTCGAGCCTTTATGGATGTGGGCAGCTTGGTCAATGTCATGTTCAATCAAGTTTAGAGGCTCACATTTTTGGCCTTTCCTATTATAACTTTAGCGATGTGGGCATTATTCTAATGACCACCATGGTTATGACAATATTCGGCCAGGAACCTCTTGATGCAAAGGTTCGGTTAAACGTTTTAGTGGTTGAGTGCCCTTTTGCTTACAAACTTTTGATAGGATGACTGACGCCTTCTAAAATGGATGGCATCGTCTCTTACAATTGGCTCATCATGAAATCTCCTCTCCGATGCGGGATCGATGAGATTTAGGGCAATTAATAAAAGGCTAGGGAGCATTATTCGACCTTCCTTAAACAAGCAAAGAAGGATGTTCTCATGCTTTAACCAGAACTTGCAACACTCAACAGGGAATCACTCGAGAGGGCCATCAAGATGGTCAAAGCTATAGTTCAAACCGATATTTCCCCAACTTTGAAGCATCAATACAAATAGCTCCTTCCGTCAACAATGTCCAACCCAACCATATCACGAAAACCTGTAATGTGTCACCCAAGAGTACCCTTAAGCATGGCAGTATATAGGATCATGCCAAGACCATCCTTGCCTTTGAAGATATGAATGTCGAAGGTTTGTCACCTAAGGGTACCCGTAAGCCTAGCAATGTCCAAGGTCATGCCGAGCCCACCTTTAGCCATGAAGCTACATCAAATAGTAGTGTGTCACCTGAGAGTATCCTCAACCTTAGCAATGCTCTAGGTCATGTCAAGACCATCCGCCACAGTAAAGACTGGGGTGGTAGGAATCTGATCTCCTTGGCCACTTGCCAAAGAACTAAAGAACTCATCACCATTTGAAATGAGCAAGTCGCACACCAATGGAAAGCAGGGACAACCCACGTAACAACTTCTGCCGTCTCAACGTCGGTATACTCATCAGTGAGAGTGGGGGCAACATTAACGTCCTAACTCGAGCATGGATATCTACCTTGGTCGAGGATGTTATAAAGTGCACGATTTATGCTTTGGACCAATGCGACTTTATAACAAACCTACATCTTGATGATGGCCCGCTTGACCCTTGCATGGGGTATTCAAGCGTTAAGGGTGGGCCTGCTACTCCATTGGAACAATATCCACAGATTGTACCAACCCTGGCAGCGTTCTTTAAATCGATAGAACTCAGTTCGGATTTTAGAGCGAAGATAATCAAGTTCCTACAGCAAAGCATAGAAATCTTTACATGGAGGCATTCTGACATGGCCGGTATTCCCAGGATCATTTTCCATGCACATAACATTGATCGCAACGCCAACCCTATCCCTCAAAAGCATCGACCCCTCAACCAAGAAAGATACCAAGCTCTTAAAGAAGACGCGGAAAATATTTTAGCTAATTGCTTCATCTGGGAAGCAGAGTATCCAGTTTGGGTAGCTTAATCGGTGTTGGTTAAAAATTCAAACGTGTCTTGTAGAACTTGCATTGAATTCTTCGACCCTAAAAAACCCTTCCCTAAAGGTAGCTTCTCTTGACCTTGCATCAATCTACTGGTAGACGCAACCAATGGACACAGGTTCCTAACTTTCATGGATGCCTGTTTTGGGTATAATCAATTTTCCACGCATGGCCCAGACCAAAAGCACGTCTCCTTCATCAAAAATACCAGTCTATATTATTTTCATGCCATTCCTTTTAGGCTACCAAATGTGGGTGCCACCTATCAACATCTCATCAACCAGATGTTCTTTGAACACGTTGGGCGGTTTATGGAGGTGTATTAGGACGACACGTATGTAAAGTTTGAAAAATTTGAGGAGCATATATAAAACCTTCCGAGACTTTCAACATACTATATCAATACCACTTGACGCTGAACCCGAAGAAGTACTCCTTTGTCATTCGATCTGGAAAATTCCTTGGTTATGTTATGAGCTTCAAGGGTATTGAAGCTAATCCGATAAGATCCAAGCCATACAGGATGTGGAAATCCATAAAATCATGAAGGAAGTACCAAGCTTGAATGGTATAATAGCATTATTAAGTCATTTCATGTCAAAGGAAACCAACCACTGTCTCCCTTTCTTTGACCTCATTAAGAAGGGAAAATCATTTACTTAGAACGATGAATGCACCAAGGTATTCAAGGAGCTAAAGCAACATTTAGCTACTCCTTCGGTACTGTCCAAGCCCATTGATTGGGAGGACTTATTTAACACCCCTACCTCTATACCCAAACTATCCAAGAGTATTATCAGATAATATGGAGAATAAGGCATTATGGGGTACATACGTGAATATTACCCTCGGCTTACATGGTCTATATTAAAACATTGAATAAATAATTCACATTTATGTACCCTGTATCGCATAAAGCAATAAACATGATAGAACAATGCACGGTATATAGTAAATATCAGATACCACAGAGTCAATTGAAGCGATAATATACAATATACAATATACTGTCTGCCCAAAATACATCTCAAGAATATACATCCATGAAATACATCATATATGCAACTAATGTATAATGAGTCTCCTTTGTGTCTAGAAAACAAAAGCTAGTCATGCTGTCCATGTACCTGAAAAGTTTAGGATTGAGCCAAGTATTATATAAATAACACACGGGTCAAACTATATCTAAATCAAAGGTGTCAGAAGATAGCAACAACTATACATCCCACTATGGCATGTTGACACACACACATATATGTATGTATGTATATGTATATAACATCATACCACATAACATGCACATCTCATCACTCAATCATTTAATAATCGTATAACACATCACAAAGTATAATATCAAAATGGGTGAAATATAAGAACATCCAACTACCATCAATACACAAAATCATCAAGTACTATATGGCAAGCTTACAGCTATGCCCGAAGATTATCTCTAAGATAATCGTAAATTGGACGTACCTAGAGTCTGTCTTGCTCAACATGTATAAAAACACAATATAATCACCCAAATCAAACATACACTAAATAAAAATGTGGTGTACCCTCAATAGCCAGGGTTATCTCTTAGGTAGCCATGTAAAAGATAGGCATAAAGTCAAGCTCCATGCTCTCAAAATCTTTAGCTATCCTCGGTAGTTGTATAATCGATGTGTATTGAGTTATACAACTGCATAAACAATCAAAGAGATCGATAACCACATAATAATCTTCTAGACCTTCAAACTCATAATAATTAACTTGGCTCTCGGCTAATGGAATAATCATACAGGCTCTTAGACCTCTTCTAATCCACTCAACTCTTAGTATTATGGATGAAAATTAAGACTCTTAGTCTTATGTGCTCTTAGCGTCATAGATATCTATTTTGCTATCGGTCTCGAAAAATAATTGAATTAAATCTCAATCGTAATCACAACGATCTCATACAGGTGAATAAGTAAGTGTCTATAGCATCTCATGCAATCTTTTCAATAATAACCAGATGGGAGATCGATAGCTCTAAGCCTGCTCCATAAACCTTCCACAAACACTCTTAGCGCTACTCCTATAGTCATCCGTTATCTCGGCGACCTTCGTGACCCAATATCCATCAAGTGCAAGACCATGCTATGCACTGGTCATAACCCAACAAGTGTGTGACGACCCAGAATTTCTGGATATTTGAAATTGGAATATTTAATTGATTTTAAATATTTGAAAATTAGTTTAATTTGAATTTCAAATATCATTGTTTATTTGGGTAATTAAATTATTGAATTTAAATAAGTGGAAATTGGGTAAAATATTGAATCTTGATTTTTAAGCTGGTTAAAAATATTTCAAAGGCTTAGAAAATGTATATTTATAATACTGGAGATAATAGAAGTGTTAAGATTAAATTTTAAGGTAATTTGTTCAGTTTAAAATATATAGTTTGGATTGATATTTAAAAATAGCCTTCCGAAGCACTGTCTCGGAATTCGACGAAACTAATTCCGTTGGATCCATAATATTGTATTATTATCGAATTTCAAATTTCGTAGTATTTGGAGTTGTCGTGTGATCGTACGATAGGTAAACGTGCTGAAGTTAATATCGAAAATTCAATATAATAACTAGGTTCAAAAAGATATTTTCTCCATACGATCGAATTAGGACTCGAAATCTTTTTCATTGTGTTTGAAATAGGGGTTTAACATTATAAACACCTAACAGCATGCCTCGATTGGAGTTTGAAAATTTGAGCTTCGAATTAAAGGCGATTTAAATTTAAATTTGAATATTATATATATATATATATGTTTTCTCTTCAGTTTTCTATAGATGCACCCAACACTTGTCCAACTAGAGGACACGTTTCTTGCATCCCCACATGCGTCTCCTCTATTAATAAAATGAACGAAGCTTTGAAATGAAATGCTCGAAATTCAGATTTCTTTTTCCCGGTCCATTTCTCCTCTTCTTCGATTTGAAATCGAACCTTATAAAAAAGGTGTGTACTGTTCAAATCAAATCGTATTGGGCCTAGGATTAATCAAGTGCAGCCTTTTTTCGTTTAAATCGATTTGAGCAAATCCAGCTTCAAGAAGGGGCCGATATTTGATGGTTTCTATCGCGTTCGTGGGGTCGGAGCTGCAGGTACGGGTCGTGGTGAGTGATCTCGAGCTCGAGCACGAGATGCTTAGCCACTCGATTTTGGGAAGGCGGCGCTGCTGGTAGTACGTAGATTGAAGGTCACGTTCTTAAGATAGGGCAACGTTATTCGTGCGACTCAAGCATCAATTTAAGGCATGGAGGTGGTTCTTAGATCGAGCGTGGCAAGGCGCAGCTAGGAGCCGATATGGGTGGGGTGTGGTGTCGCATTTAAATTCGCTACAGAGGAGGCACAGGCAAGGGAAGTCGAGCATTTTCCTGGATGTGGTCTAGCCTTATAGATAATTTCAGATTTGAGTTTAAGTTGTTATTAGTTTATTCATCTATTTATAGATTGAAATAATATATACGGTTTGAAATAGTTAATTTTTTTAGTTAGATACCGCATTTAAATTCGCTACAGAGGAGGCACATGCAAGGGAACTCGAGCATTTTCCTGGATGTGGTCTAATCTTATAGGTAATTTGAGATTTGAGTTTAAGTTGTTATTAGTTTATTCATCTATTTATAGATTGAAGTAATATATACGGTTTGAAACGGTTAATTTTTTTAGTTAGATACACACACACACACACATATATATATACACACACACACAAAAAGATGAAATATTTACAATAAAGTTTGAACCTGTCTAGTCTAATTCTATATATATATATATATGCATATCGGTTAGAATATATATATATATATGTATGTATATGTATATAATACATCAACTTGTTGGTTAATTTGAAATATATGCAGATGAGAATATATATATATATATATATATATATATATATATATATATATGTATGTGTGTATGTTACAGTAAAATGTATAAAAGCCATTCTACTTTAGTTTAATATATATGTATAGAAGATTTTGGAGAAATTATAGGAATTTTAAGTTGTGAAGAGTTATATAAAATTATATCTTTAAAATAGTTGTAAACCTACTATTTTTATGTATGCATTAAGGTTATTAGCTTGTTAAATTAACTTATCAAATTATTTATGTTACTAAAAAAAATAAAAATAAAAGGGAAAATCAGTTTAAATTTAAATTGTTAGTAAATGAAACTAATAAATGGTAACTTATTTTCTCAATTAGTTCAAATATTAATAAACCCTACAATATTTATACAAGGTCATAAATCATGGAGAATCAAGCCGCATCGATCATAACTTGAGCGTACGAACTCGGATTGACTTGAAATTTGGAATGCGGGCTTTCATGGCTTAGCTTGTCTTGTCTTGTAAATTATAGCCTGATCTGGACTTGGATAAAATTTGTCAATATCCATAGCGAGCTTGTGCATACTGGACATCCAGGACGTTCAATCTTGAGCTTGTAATCAGTTCTTTGATATCTCGGCCTTGCCAAAAGGCGAGATAACATTTTGCCCCCAAAGCACGTCTTGTGGAAACATGACGTGCTTTGAAAAGCTGCAGTCTTCACTCTGAACAACCATTGCTCTTTTGTCGAAGGTTGCAACCTTGCGTTGCTATAACTGATTGTTGTATGATAGTGCTTAGCTGTTTGTCGCCGTAATCACTATTAAATGAATATCCAATTCCTGTTAATGCTAAAAAGGGATATAGCTTTGACATATGCAAATATGTTAATCTGACTCTTGTTAACGCTGCATGCTCACGAGTTGTTGTCAGTTTTCTTGTATTAAATTTCGTGTCGATCCTCTCCTGAACCGAAGTGAAATTTGGGTTGCGACAACGATTGACAGTTGATTTTTTTAGCGTTCCTTCGTATCGTTCCTCTCCTGGACCGATATAGAAGTTTGAAAAGTTGTTCTCGCATCGATATGTTTGGCAATGATGGACGTTCATCACTCTTTTCGTATCCATGGACCCTGCGGTTTGTTACGGATAGGCGGTTCACAATTCGTATCGATGCCATTGTATAAGTGATGATGGATACGAAATTGCTGTTCGTATCGGTGCTAATGTATAAGTTATGATGGATACAAAATCGCTGTTCATTTCGAAGTGCAGTGGATGGAGTTGCAAACTCGTCGATGCGAACAAGGGCTTCGAGTCAATGGGATTCATCATCTTTAGCCATCTTCGCTGTGTGCTTCATATCGATGGATTCATTGTCCATTTCGAATCAATGGAAATGTTTGGTTAGATGGATACGAACAGGGCATTCGAATCAATCCGTGGGTTGACCGGTTGCGACCGGTCACGTGGAATGGGAGGCGAATCGACCTAGTTTCTCTCTGATCTCCATATAAATTCTCTGGACTTCATCCATTTTCACTTTTTACTTTTTCACTGCCGCCTTTAACCTTCGCATCGATCATAACTTGAGAGAAGAGAACTGTGCCATGCTTTCGACTCGAGCAAATTCAACCCTTCAAATCTTCGAATCCCAACTTTAAATTAGGTAATTAATCATGAATCCAAACGACGAAGTTATTTCAGATCAACTCCTTCTTCATCAATTATCTGCTCTGGCAATTGGAAAAACCAGATCTGGGTCAAAGCTCTGTCGTAAATGGCCATGGCGGCGCTCTTGCAAATTGGAGAAGAAAGGGTGGAAAAGACAAGAAGATCTGGGGGCTTGCGTTCGAATCGATGAAGGCAATGATATTTCTCCTTGGATTTCGCATCGATCCCTGGAATATTCTAAGGGAGATGTTGCAGTTCATACCAATTATAATGGTGGTGGATCGTATCGACACGAAATGGTCGATATAAAAAATAAGTAATCGGTCGTTTTGAAGTCCTCAGCTTTAGGTCGATATGAATTTTACTTTTATGTTAAATACGAAAAGAATCGACTCGAACGTGATCGATGTTTAGTTGAGACCTACCTGATCGGTTCGAACCGGACAATCAAGGGTCGATTCGAAGTCATCCTTTTTGATCGATACGAACTTGACCCTTGACGATCGATTCGAAACATGCCCCCTGGGATCGATACGAATGTGTAGACTGATGGATTCGAACAAGCCTCCTGTGATCGATTTGAACGTGTATCTTTGATGGATACGAAATTTTGAACTCTTGATTGCATGACTTCGACGAGCTTCATTCTTGCATATCTGAACTTTGACTATCAAACTGCATACTTGACTTCCTTTCGAAGTTCGTCGATGGAACTGTAACTTAATACATGATGATGAACTTTATCTCAAATTGATCACCAGCATTTTGATAGTACGGTTGTGACGATCAACGATGACGGTCATTATAACTGGACTTCGACGCTTTGTCGTTTACATATTTTCTTTAACTCTGCAGAATCTTTTCAAGTAATGCACAGCACTGCACTGCACAACACACACTCTACACGAGGGGAACACATGGGCTCTTCAGCGTCTAATGGTGATTTCTCGTGAGTTAGCTAGTTATGGAAACTTGAAGCTCACAGCCGCAAGAAACTCAGAGTTCGACTCCTCCTAGACTTGAAATACCGTACATTGAGGCCGAAGTCATCGGTCCAGCCTCGGACGAGTTACCTGACGCATCCTTCATCGGTAACCCATCAGACTCTGTTCCGTCCAATATTTTGGAAGACATGCTAGGAAGAATATGCTTAAGGCATGGTCTATGGATGGGCGACGTATTATTGCCAGGACCAAGCGACAGACCACACAATCCACTGGAGGGATATACCGCATTCAATAGCCACGTGTGTGCAGCTGGGACACTCCCTCCGTTTAACCAGTATATAAGAGAAGCATTGCCATTTTTGGGGATCGCCCCCTCTCAGCGACACCCGAATGGATATGCCTCTCTCAATAGCTTGTTCTTTGCATTTATGGAGTATCTCTATCGACCGCCACTCCCGATTGAGATCAGACACTTGTTCAACTTCAAGAGTAGAACTGATAGTCCATCTTTCACATTCCTGGAAGCGGTAAGAAACTGCCAAGTGATTACGGGGTCTTGGACTAGGCTGAGCTACTTCAAGACGGAGTGGTTCTATGTTAGATGCCCCCAGGATTTGCTAGGCGATAGTTATTTAGACGTGAGTATTGCCACCTTCTCGGGTAGTTGATAAGATAGTTGCAAATGAAACCCAACTCATACTCTCTTTTTCTTTACAGCGATAATTCAATGACCCGAAGGTGAATATTTCAAGGAAATAGCTCAAGTTCTCCAAGAGGTCCCAAGCGAAGAGAGGAATATCGAATTACTCTTGACGAATAGGAACCTTAGGATTCTTGGGCTGATCGAGCGAAGACAAAGTATAATGCTCGACGGTGCTTTAAGGACTGCCTCGAAAGAACGAGTTAAATGAAGAAAGCCTAGAGTTGTAGTAATCGAGGAGGCTGACTCCGAAAAAACTCACACCGATGAGAAACCGTTGAGCGAACCTGCGGATGTAGCCTAGGATATTGAAGAACAGACAAAAGGCAAGGCAGCCGTTTTTAAGCCATCTAAAAAAGGGAGATGGAAATCTGTTGTCACGTCTCGGCACGCCTTCGGAATTAGAATTTCGAAGATGTCTCCCCCAAGAACAGAGAACCTTTATGAAGGGCTCGCCGATCTTCCAATTCCGAACGATGTGTCCTTACAACATGATGTCGGATTAGACGAACTTTCACAAACCTTGGTTTTAAGCGAGCCTCTGCCCACTAGCGCGGTTGACACATCCAGTTGGTCCGGGGGTTGCACATACATACACACTTCATGGCACTACACGATTTCTGAATGCAATACGATCTCTATGAGAGATTACTAACTTCGTTTTATGTTTTCGTTTCGCAGATGCCATGTCTGGTCGAAGCTCGATGCTTGGTAGTCTTCACAGAAAACGCAAGTCTTCATCATATTATGAATCACGCAGGAGAGAAGGAGACAAAGACTATGACCAAGGGTACTCGAGTCATGAACGCTCTGACAGAGATAAAGAGTATAAGCGTCGGTCTCGATCTCGTACGCCACCTCCCAGAGTCTCTGCACAACCTCCGGCCCACGTCTCGCGACCTTCCGAGGTTCCGCGACACAAGCCGTCTTCCCAATCGTCAAGGTCTGAATCTCACCGTAGGACTAAGATTGTAGCCTCCGCAACAACAGCGCAGGTACTGACCGAGCCTTCGGGGGAAGGAGCAGCGAGGCTTGCTCAGCTGAAGAAAGATTTTTCCAACATTTGTTTCGATGGGTTCGTCTTCCCTCCACGTTTAAAAAGGGTACCAGCGTCGGTCGAACCCATAGTGCATGATTACATCGCCGATATATTCTTCCAGTATCAGGAATGGTCGAAAACAGCGAAAAAAGTGTCAAAGGTGGCCTTCGACCGGGCGGTCATGATTGAGAAGATGGAGAAAGAACTAGGTTAAAAAGACCGAATTATTCGGGCGCTCAGTAGTGTGGCCGAATCTTCTCGCATATCTGAGATTGAGGCTCTTAAAAAAGCCGACGAGGCCCGGGCGGCGATGGAAAGGATGAAGCGTGAGCATTACATCACGATGGAAGACATGGGCCATCGAAACACCATCGTAACCGCCGAGCGGGATGCGGCCTTGAAGGAACTAAATGAGCTTAAGGCCAAAGTTTCAGAAATCATGAAGGAGAGGGGCGTCTCTAATGTTTCCGCACAAGAAGCATGCGATCAGGCGGTGGAGTTTCGGAGGGAAAGATATGCGGCCGTGGAAAAGGTCCGCGAGGTCGAGGCCGAAGTTGATGAGAAAGTTCGGCAGGCGGAGATCAAGCTCAAGACGGAGATTGAAGAGCTTCTCATCACTTATAACGCCAATGTGTTGAGAAATAGGAATCTGGCTTGGCTTGATGATTACTCGACACATTTATACAATGCCTGGAACTTGGTAATCGAGGAAGAGAAGGCGGTGCTGTCGGACGGTGCCCTTGACGACTTCGAGCTGGAGAATCGTATTTTAAGCGAAGATGAAAGGAAAGTTCTCCATGATTCTATGATCTCTCATGCAAGAGGGAGGCTAGGCACCCAACACTTAGAAACCGGGGAAGGTTCTGGAGTTGAGCATCATGTCACTAGTTCCGAGATCGTTACTTCGTCTCGATCCGAGCCCACTCCAGTTATCGGGCCCCAGCCCGTCCCGGCTTATGATCTTGAACAGCCACGCTTATCTCCTATTAGGCAGCATTCATCCGAAGCTGTTCAGCTGGCCGCAAGCTGAACTGAGGAAGGTACTCTGAACCAATTTCATGTGTATTTGAAGTGAAGGGCTTGTTTTCGAAGTGTGTTCTGACAACTTCTTTTCTTTCTTGTCCAGTGAGCGAAGTTACACTGACAGCGCCTCCTGTAAGCCAAGAATCACATCAAGTGCAGGAGGCCATCACTACTGAGGCGATCATCATGACTGCGGTCGCACCGACGGAGGTGACACAGAGGAGCTTGCTGTCTTTGGACGAGCAGATGATGAACGAGCTCCTAGGTCAAAGCAGCGATCCTTTTGCGGACATGCCATTCGTTCTTGGCTCGTTCCCGCTTGCTCCTAGCACTTCGACACAGGCTGTTGCTGCCTATAAGGACGCCCGAGCTGCTCATGAAACCGAGATACTGGCTCAAATCAACGTAGAGATTGAGGTGGCAGCACACGGTGGTAGTTCTGAGAGTGTTACGACGGCGGCTGGCCCCACTCCTCTTATGGTGATATCTTCCGGGGACACGCTCGTCGATACCGGCATGCCCATTCCGCCCCCGGTGATAGACCCGACTCCTCCGACTCCTCCCGAAGAGAACATTCCTTTAAGTTCAAGTTCGAAGGAAGATGTCGATATCAAGCCTTCTTCGGAGGATGATCCGCCATAGGGTAAGGGCTCGAAGTGAAAGACTGTTAGCGGTTCCAGTGGTTCCGCGTCGAAGAAAAAGCCGAAGAAGAAAAAGTAGATAGTTCCCCTCTGGCGCATTTTTGGTAGTTAAGAAGTTACTTTTATCTTTCTTTCATAGGCTATGTATAGATGCAGGCTCGGCCCCCTGCTAGTAGGAATTTTTTGGAATAACTTGTACATGAATCTTCGCATGCAATTTTAGTTGAAATGACATTTAGTTTCTTTGCTTCAACTTTCATTTCTTTTGTGCATAATTACTTGCAGTATTCAACTTTCAGTCCAGTGCACTTGTGATGTTTTTACCTTCAAGTTGAGTTCGTTTTATTTGCCAAGTCTGAAAATCTTGATCACACGTCGTAATCGATGAATAAGTTGAATTTGGGACATTGTATCGCTTCGGTTAGTGATTAACACTTAAGCTTTTGCCCCCAGTTCCGGGGACCAGCATTTGTATTTCGGTGGTCAATTGCACCTATTGCAAATCTTGAGCACATGTCCACACTCCGGGGACTTAGGATAATCTGTGATCGATAATCTGGTTCGCGCTCTGGGAATTCGAGAGTTATCGATGTTTGTAACACCGTTCACACTCCAGGAACTTTGACTTAGTATTTGTACTCTAATTCACACTCTGGGAATTTGGAGTCGACATTTATAATTCGGTTCGCACTCCGGGAACCTGGAGTTGATGTTTACACTCCAATTTACACTACGGGAACTTGGATTTAGCATGTATATTTCGGTTCGCACTCCGGGAACCTGGAATTGATGTTTATACCCCAATTCACGCTCTGGGAATTTGGAGTTAGCATTCGCATTTCGGTTCGCACTCCGAGAACCTGGAATTGATGTTTATACTCCAATTCGTGCTCTGGGAATTTGGAGTCAGCCGACAGATGGGCAGTCACACCTGTTTAGGCTTTTTAGGAATTCGTTCACACTCTGGGAACGATGGATTTATTGGGATCATGGATGGTCGGATCACATCCACCCTGAGTTAACAAGCGAGGTCGTTAGACGAATGGGTCCATCCTCCTCAAACTTGGTTAGGATACGGCCGAAGTCGTTAGGCGGACGGGTCCACCCTCTTCGGAACCGCATTTATATGTTTATACTCCAACTCGCACTCTGGGAGTTTAGAGTTAGTGTTTATGCTCCGGTTCGCACTCTGGGAACCTAGAGTTGATGTTTATACTCCAATTCACACTCTGGGAATTTGGAGTAACAACATTTGACAATCACCGGGCAGTTAAAATAACTTGTTCCAGATATACAACAATATAACCCACTCCATACGTTCCTGCCATCCAGCTCGCCTCCTGAGCTCTTGAACGTCCTTACTTGGAAATCTGTAATACTCGGTCTGACCCGAGAATTACATCAAAGTAACACCCGGGTCAGGCTGGAAACCAGCATGAGAAAACTCATTTAAAAAGAAATACCAAAGCATAAAACTTATTTAAAACCCGGGTAACTCATACATCACCGCAAATTTACAACTTGTTATAATCAACCCTTATATTCACAAATAGATCCCTAAGTACACTTACTTAGTTTAAATAGTCCAATCATTTAAATTAATCCCATTCCAACCTATTGACTTCACAAATCAACCTTTAAAGCATTATCGAAGATTTTAAATCGAAGTGGTTTTGGGTACTTACCGGTACCCGACCCCGGTCTCTTCGGATCCCATGTCATCCTACACACATTATTCAAATGAAATTTCAATTCAAACTTTACATACAGGGTGTCACTTATATAATACAATCCATCATTAATAGATAACCACATTATCACTATTCAACCCAAACAGATCATATCACAAACCATTTCATATCCTATCACCAAGCATCACAATCAAAAATCAGGGATAACAAATAATCCAAAGTATTCAATATCATTCAATTATTCATAAGCAAGATTTATCAGTCTCACTATTTCTAATTAATTTAAATTAATCGAATTAATTACTTTAATCACCTTTAATCTTGCTTACTTGTCAAAAATTAATTACAACTATTAACTAAATCATCCTTGAATTACCCATTAATCATCCGTAATTACTTTCACTAAGGAATTATCCCATTTGTTAATTATTCTTAATTAATCATTCTTTAATTATCCATCTTAATTAATCATTTTTGATTAATATCCTTTAAATACAATAAGTGATTAAACCCATAACTAATTATATAAATTAAACTACCTTCAGCAATCACATTGAATAATCTTTTAATTATTCTTATAAGGTAATTAACAATGATTTATTATATTTATCCTTAATTAATTACTCAAATTAATTATCCTATAATCATTTCATTAATTATTTATCATATTCAATAACTATCTAACCCTTAATTAATTTCCTTAATTAATCTTTAATTATTTACACTAAGTAATTAATACTTTTTTTTGGCAAGGCCGACGGGGTTGAATGGACCCCGACCATTTTATTGCAACTCCAAAAGAAAAAGAACACAAACAACAAACAGTGACAGCTCGAAGAAAACAAAAGAAACCTTGGAGCCACAAACACAAGGGGAAAAAATAAATAAAAAAGGAAAACAAACACAACTTAATACCTGAGGAAGGAGGCATTTATCCTTGGGTCTATGCTGAAGGTTAGCGTTCCCATGGTCTGCTTTATCTCGTGTATTATCCAGATTTTGAATTCAACATCAGATTTCACTTTGCTCACTTCAAACACTCTATTATTTCTCTCTTTCCACACCACACTGATGATGCTTTTCATCACAACAGTAAATAATCTCTTGCATTCATTCTTGGACCCTATTTTCTCATGAATGATTTCCCACTCGACATGATTATCTTGGGAAACATTATGCCTTTTTAGCTTTGCCATAATCGCAATCCAAAGATGTTTAATATATGAGCATTCAAAGTAAAGATGCTCGACAATCTTTGGTTGATCACAGCAGAAAGAACAATAGATATTAACGTTCATTCCCATGCAAGCAAGTTTGGTTTTAGTTTGAACAACACGATTAAGAACTTTCCACAGTAGTAAGTTATCTCTGAAGCTACTGTCCAAACTCCATGTCCGTTTCCACCATTTCCACTTTGGGAGCGCTCCATTTTTCATCAAGAATTCGTATCCATCTCCAATACTATGCTTAGCCTTATTGTCTCCCCAAACAATACTTAATTACTCATCAAGTAATTATCATTAAATAATCACATTTAGTAATTAAACATTAATTTCTCTCCTTAATGAATTTCATTAATCAATTATCTTTTAATTACTTTCATTATTATAGATCAATTTCATTAAGTGATTATTCTTAATTAATCATCTTTGAAATTAATTACCTTAATTAACTAATCATATCAATAAACCAATCCTTAACTTGATTACCCAAATTAAGTTACCTTTGTTAATTACCTTAATAATTATATTAATTAATTATTGTGACGACCCGCCCTTCTACTACTAGAAAGACGTATCATCATTAAGAAAGAAAGGGGTAGAAAATAGAAAAGAAAGAGAAAGAAAGCATCAGAATCTCACAGCGGAACGGAACAAAATATAATATAACACATAAATATTACATAGTTTAATATATCAATCAGAGTTATACAGATCATACATCACATACTAGGCAGTTATAAACTCCTGTCTAGTTAATACAATTCAATACAATATGACTCAGAGATACTAACACAGCGGAACTATATATATATCTACAACGCTGAAGCCTCCTGCTCCATTGCTCCTCCAGAATTCGTCAAATCTAACCTAAATCCCTTGGCTACCCGTAAAAATTTGGGTACCCGAGAGTTTATGAAAACAAAAAAAATAAACTCCGGGTCAGACATGGGTCTGGTATGAGTAAACGGTTTAAAGTTTCTTAACTTTAAAAAAAACATTTGAAAATAAAGGTATCACGTAAGACTCCCCACAAATAAATACGGGTAAGTTTTTACCTTACGCTAACCAAAACATTACATAGGAAATTCGGTGATATTATAATAGTGTCTAGGGTTTTCAAGTAAATAGAAAATAGCCGAAATTGTTACATTCATTAAATTCCAGCTACTAGCCACCAAAGTGGGTAATAGAAATCAAAACTGTAGGGTTTCGTAGGGAAAATGGATTTCCAACAATGGCAGGGCTACTGGGGTACCGCCCGTCACAGTACGGGGCCTAGATCACCGTACCGAGGATTACTCCCTTCATCCCCTACAACACAAGGCCGGAACCATTCCTTACTGAACAGTCCCGAACAAGGTAAACCCCGCGGTTGTAGCTAGCAACCGCCCACTAAGCCGAAATATAAAAAGGGACATCTAGACAGGGGAAATATCTTATCCTGCTTGGGCATGACCCACCTAACCTTGCTGCATCTCCCCTGTTTTAGCCATTCCCAGTTGACGAAGCTTGAGGCTGTGATTACCTTTATAGAACATATCACTTAGAATGCTCATCGTCCGCCTGACGATGTGTTGAAAGCATTCAATCCATACAAGTTCATTCCGGGTTCGAACGAAACCGAAGGCATTATCTCGTCACACTCATTTTGGAATCACCCTCAGAGTTAACAACGATAACCATTACATTCTGAAACACCATCTCGATTACCATTTGATAAGTCACGACCTATCGTTTAATTTGGATCGATGTGGTTTTCGGAGAATCAAGATTGATTCTTCCGATCCCGGTCTCATCGGATCCAAACACCATTTTAAGGGCCAAGTTGTCTAATTAACTTAAACAGTTTAAATAATTTAAATTCGACAATTGAATTCATATAGCAATTTAATATAGATAAATAACATCAGATAAACATATAGCAATGAAACACAATAAAGTATACACAACCATCACAGATATATCTAAAATATCAAAGAACATCACAGAAATAAATAAACATCAGAGGCAATCAATATAATCATCGATTCATATCAACAAGATTGATTTGTTTTAAACCTAACTGCATACTCACGAGTAAATTATATTTTATTCGTTGCTTAATTAATAATTAATTAATTAACTTATTTCAATTTATTAATTACTTATTAATTATCCACTAAATTAATGAATTAATTCTTAATTACTAATCAATAACCTTAATTATTGATTTATAAAACTCAATTTCACAATTAATTATTATTATTTATTTAATTAATCATTAATTATTAATTAACTTAATCGTTTAATCATTAATTAATTACTTAATTTGTTAACTACGATTTGTTAATTTATCAACTTCAAATGATTACTTAAATTCTTAATTACAAATGATTCCACAAGATTATCATTAAAATCTTTAACTACAATCGTGATTCCGTTTGGAACTACTTGTTAAATTATAATTACAAAATTGATTACATTTGAACTACCATTAAATTAAAATTATAAAGTTTTATTACATGAATAATTAACTTGATCAAAATTAATTACTCATTCATTTTCTGCAAAGCTAAAAATTTAGCTTAATTTAGTCAACACCTACTAACATAATTAACACAAACTTCTTTAATTATATCTTAACATGATAGGTTGAAAATTCCTGGGAGTAGAACGAACCGAAGACAACCATGCGACTAACCCGGGTCGAACACGAGATAACCCAGCATTCTTCTCGCGTCACTCCCCTACCTTTCTTCTCCCCCTGTATCTAATACTTTTGTTTCTCTTTTTTTTTTCTTCAAAGCTTGAGTTAAAAACTATAGAGACTTAATAAAACACACGCGCACCTCACCTTCGACCCAGAACAAAACTCGAAGTCGAGAGCGAGTAAACTCGAGATATTCTCGAGTCGACTTCCCAACGCAACTTTACCACCGCCGTGCACGTGCACGGCGGTCCACCACCGTGCCATCGCATCACGACGCCACCCACAAGTCACAAAGCATTCCCTCACGCGAAATCCAAACCCAGATATACCCAATTACCACGAAATCAAAATATGTCCTCAATGTCGAACTGTAACCAGAAACACAATTGACAAAAAAACCTCGTACTCGCCGCCGCGACCTTCTGAGGTGACGTGGCTTCGACCGATCCTTGTCAACACCCCCCTCGAGCCTCTATCCAAATCTCAAGTCACTCGGTGATGCTATGATGTCGCGATCACCAAAAATGCAGAACCCAAAAGATACAGACCTTAAACCCTACTTTTGATCATCTCCAAAAATCCATGCTTTCGAAAATTCCTTTAGCATTTTTCTATTAATCACACATCAATTCCCTAGCTTCATGTAAAATTTCATCATCAATCATTTAATAAATCACCTGATATTCACGAAATAGCTCCTAAGGTTCATTAATGAACTGCTCCATGATTAATTAACTAAAAATTTTAATTCCTGTCTTAAAAATCGTATTATTGTATGTTAAACCAATATATAAACTCAAATTTGCAATTTAAGTTATTTGAATTTTTACTTTAATTTTACTTTATACTGTGAATTAAACTTACAGTATCCATACTACTATGAAAACCGATATCCAGGTCTTAATCCCTTGTTTATACCATTTATGAGTTAAAATTAGAGTAAAAATCATACTCTGCTACTTTGCCTCATATTTCTAAAAAGAAAATTTGAAGAACTCCCAAATACAGTTCATCTAGAGTTTGCAAACATAACAGAACATTGCTATATTAACATAGTAACTCTTTCATGAGATAATTACTAACATTAAATTCCAAAAATGGTTAGCTTACTCACCAAACACTGTTGACACTTGAAACAGAGAGTAGTTGAATGATGCAAGAAACCTGAAGCTTGAACAGTTATGAAATTCCTGTAACCTTTCTTGTTTCCTGAATTTGTTTTGACTTGCAAATATAAAGTTTTGTTTATTTCTTTTGCTTCTTCTCAGTTTTGTTTTCATAAGTGAATGACTGAACTAAATGAATTAAGAAATGTTGAATACATATATAACTTGAACAAGCTGCCTTCTTCAATAAGCTTTCACTCTAAAATATCTTTCTTTATTATTATTTTTCATGTACTAAAAGGCTGCAAATTTGTTTCAGAAAGAAAAGTGTGCTAATTTATGTTTATGTCCTCACTTAAGTTAACACAACCAATATTTGCTTGCTGACACAACATCTTGTACAAAGATATTGTAGGTTTGCTTGTACTAATGTGTTCATTTGGGCTAACATAATATTAATGTTTGCTGACACCATCATTTATACAAAGCAGTATATTTGTTTGAATATATTTATGTTAGCATATAAACAAAATGTTTGCAAGCTTGTCTTGATACTTGCACATTTTGTGTTGCATATTATAAATGTTTGCTATTAACTTTGTTTTGTCTTATTATTATTTGAACACAAATATATACACTGATTTTGACCAATTAATTACATATGTTTGTCTTAACATAGTTCACATTTTTATTTATATCTTATTCACACCACATCTTGTACTTATGTTTATGATCCCACTTTTATGTTATATTTATGCTAAATATATAGAAGCTCATGTTTATAACTATATTTATAAGTATTTATATTTTATAAAGAAGCTCATGTTAAATATTTATAAGCTTATTTTTATTTTAATTTCAAAAGCTGTTGTTAGAAACATTTCTTAAATCTTATTTTTATTTAAAGTTTAATCCTTCAATATTTGATTTGTAATGTATACTTTATATCTATATTTAATATGGGTTGAATTGTATTATTGTAAATATTATTATTAACTGCATTTATTTTTCTGATATTAAATGTCATTAATATAAAATTTTCAATTTAATCAAATAAAACAGATTTTATTTTAAATGTTGTTAAAAGAGTCTATTTATATTTTGAAATTATAAATTCCTTTATAACACATATACAACCAATCATATCCAACATCTTATTTATTTTAAAATGAAAAATATTGTATTTTATTTAAATTTGATCAAAAACTTATTATAATTATAGGGTCAAAATTCCGGGATGTCACATTCCTCCCCCCTTAAAAGAATTTCGTCCCCGAATTTTAAAACAACAGTTAATTCAAAAGCTTAATGTTAACATTCCAAACATACATATCATCCATACAAAAATAAACAATCAAACAGTCAATTCTAACAGCATTACTAGTTATCTGGACATAAATCTGGATAAGCCTTTCTAAAACTGTTGAGAGTTTGTTTTTCAATGATCAACAATCCAAACTGGATTCCTGACCATAGTTAAATTGGATTTAAATTTCCAAATTCGTGAATTACTGGTTGAACAAACAATGATGAATCATAAACACATTTCCTTAGATGGGATATATGGAATACACAATACATTCCAGATATTCACTCTGGCAGTTCAATTCTGAAATCTACAGTATTAACTCTTTCCCAAATTTTATTGACTTCTTTACAGAATTTCAATATCTATTTAATCAAGCCCGTACGATGTACATATACCATTCGTACGCAATATAAAATTTGATCGCTTGCTCGATCACACAATTTCTCTTCTGAACTAGTATTGTCCACCCGACTTTCTAGTGCGGACTCAGATCTGGTTTCTCGATCAGACCTGTCATTCTCCATGCACAGTCACAATTATGATAGAGAATTTCCAGAATCAATCAAAATCCATATTCATGGTTCGTCGTCGAAAATCGAGTGAAAAATCCCAACTCGGATCGATATATCTATCTCGAAATTCTGTGCTCGAATCTGGATCAATTTGTTATGCGAATAAAATAATATACGTTCATCCTACGTATTTATATCTATTGGTTATCAATTATATCAATTTTCTTTTATTCACATTATTCTGATCCAATCCACTTGGAATAATTTTTTTTTTGGAAACAATATCAAATTTTACTTAAGAATTCCACCATCCATTTCTTAAGCTTAATATAAGCATTATATATATTCTTATATTATTACTCTATCACTTTAGCCTTAATCTTCTTATTTAAATCTGAATTTCCAATTCCATGTGAATTCAATTTTTCTTTAATTCTGAATATTTAAATTTCATTTACTATTTTCTATTTATAGCTGATTTTTATCATTCTTTCAAATCTGATTTCATCCACTAGTTTATTGTTTTGTTGCTCATTCATTCATTTTTTTTAATACATAGTTTTCAAGTTTTGAAAGGTTTTGACAAAGTCTCCATTACATATTTCCATAAGTATATATGTAAGGATTCCAACACTTATTACAAGTACTTCCATCTAATTTCCAATCATTCTCTTTAGTTTAAGTGATCTACAACTTCCTTGCTTAGACATAAAATCCGTTTGAGCAAAACAACTCATATTCAAAATCATCCTATTTTGCTTCCAATAATTCATAGAATTTATCTAATTCTCATTTACTTCAAACAACCCATTTCCATATGCAATTCAACAAAATTATTGTGAATAGATAATCACTTAAGCTTTATAACCATTTCAAATCGATTCCAATTCAATTTACACTCGATTCCCTCCCAATTAAATTATTCACAATCCTTCTATTGCATTTTCTTTCATTTCAACAGGTTTGATTTCAAACCATTTTATCAAACTCAACAACCAATACTTAAACAACCATATCACAATTTACTCATGCTATTATTTCCTAAAAACTAACAACTTAAATTTATTCTATTCCACCAACTTCCATTTAAATCTTTGATTTGATTTTCCTTTAATCAAAGCCCAACTATTTACAAATCTTTTGATTAGTTTATTATTTTATCCATCCTTAAATTTTTAATTTACATTAAAAATTCATTATTGAATTTATTCATAATAAGGTTATTCAATTTGTTAACAACTCACACCATTGCTATTTAAATCCAGTTCAACACTTACTTGGTTTACATTTACTTATTTACATAAGAATTTTATTTTATTCAATTTTATCAGTAACTCGATTGAATTCATTTAAATTCAATTTAATTTTAACTCAGCTTCCGTTAAATTTAGCTACTTACCAATCTTTACATTTTATTTTTCAATATATGAGCTCAAAACTTATTTATTTACCTTAAGGTTTATATTACTCATTTGGGTTACTTCATCTTATAATCACAATTCCAGATTATATATATAACACTTAGCATCTTAAGGTATAAATTTCCATCTCACAGTTACAATCATTTTACCTTCAAATTTTATAGCCAACTAAGTTCATTTTGAATTCCAATTCCATTTAGCTTATCTCAGGTTAAACTCAGGTATATTTCTTATTTTCATTTACTTAAGTTAAATTTTAATACCGGGATCAAAATTCCCGTTTTTTTTCTTATTAATATCTACTTTACTTTATAAGTTCAATAGTTGATTTATTCAAACCTTTCACATTATTTAAATAGAATTTCTTAGAATTCAATTTCTCGGTTTTCATTTCCAAAACCATTTTGAAATGATGACTATACATATATCCACCTGGTATATCAAATAAAATATTCAAATTCCAAACACTTGTTTTCACCAAAATAATTTTCCCTTTGAAATTTCTGAAACAACTTGGATACCCAACAAGCCCAAACAATATCATAACCAACTACCCTGGCAGCAATCCATCACTTTAGAAACTCGAAAATGAATACGGATGATGTGGCCATCATCATCAGGATTATTTTCCAGCGACTGAAGTGAGTTCAGTGCTTCCTTACTTCCACAAATTTTTCCCAAAACAATTTCCATTCAACAATATTTTCCAAAACAAAATTTCATTATTTCCTTCAAATCTTTGGAAAACATTTCAAACATTTCCAAGATTTTTAAATTCCCAATTTCCTTTGTTTAAATTCATTTAAACACTTTTCAAATTCCCGGGACTTAAATTCTGGTTTAATCAAATTTTAATTATATTCCTTTTTATTTAAAATCATTCTTAAATAATTTTATTTGGTTATAAACCACTCACATTTAGATTTTAATTTGATTGTACTATTAACAATCAAACATCCAAGTATATATATTTATTTCAGAAAAATATTTCTTTTATATCAAAATATAATTTTGGGTAAAATTATTTCATTTACCCTACCTTTAAAAGCAATACTGTGTCGAATTGCTCTATTTGAGTGTTTAGAAACCCATTCGATACAGTTTTCGAGGCTGTGCCGACGAAGGTTCATATACCACTCAATAAATCAATCAACCCAATATAAACTACTTTATATTCACTAACAAATATGCGCTCATATCTATTAATACACTCTCAAACTCATTTTCGAGTTCTATAAACTCTATTCTATGAGTAATTCTTACCAGAGCCAAGGTTATCACCAACCTATGCTCTGATACCAACTGTGACGACCCGCCCTTCTACTACTAGAAAGACGTATCATCATTAAGAAAGAAAGGGGTAGAAAATAGAAAAGAAAGAAAAAGAAAGAACAACATCAAAATCTCACAGCGGAACGGAACAAAATATAATATAACACATAAATATTACATAGTTTAATACATCAATCAGAGTTATACAGATCATACATCACATACTAGGCAGTTATAAACTCCTATCTAGTTAATACAACTCAATACAATATGACTCAGAGATACTAACACAGCGAAACTATATATATATCTACAACGCTGAAGCCTCCTGCTCCATTGCTCCTCCAGAATTCGTCAAATCTAACCTGAATCCCTTGGCTACCCGTAAAAATTTGGGTACTCGAGAGTTTATGAAAACAAAAAAAATAAACTCCGGGTCAGACATGGGTCTGGTATGAGTAAACGGTTTAAAGTTGCTTAACTTTTAAAAAAACTTTTGAAAATAAAGGTATCACGTAAGACTCCCCACAAATAAATACGGGTAAGTTTTTACCTTACGCTAACCAAAACATTACATAGGAAATTCGGTGATATTATAATAGTGTCTAGGGTTTTCAAGTAAGTAGAAAATAGCCGAAATTGTTACATTCATTAAATTCCAGCTACTAGCCACCAAAGTGGGTAATAGAAATCAAAACCGTAGGGTCTCGTAGGGAAAATGGATTTCCAACAATGGCAGGGCTACTGGGGTACCGCCCGTCACAGTACGGGGCCTAGATCACCGTACCGAGGATTACTCCCTTCATCCCCTCCAACACAAGGACGGAACCATTCCTTACTGAACAGTCCCGAACAAGATAAACCCCGCGGTTGTATCTAGCAACCGCCCACTAAGCCGAAATATAAAAAGGGACATCTAGACAGGGGAAATATCTTGTCATGCTTGGGCATGACCCACCTAACCTTGCTGCATCTCCCCTGTTTTAGCCATTCCCGGTTGACGAGGCTTGAGGCTGCGATTACCTTTATAGAACATATCACTTAGAATGCTCATCGTCCGCCTGACGATGTGTTGAAAGCATTCAATCCATACAAGTTCATTCCGAGTTCGAACGAAACCGAAGGCATTATCTCGTCACACTCATTTTGGAATCACCCTCAGAGTTAACGACGATAACCCTTGCATTCCGAAACACCATCTCGATTACCATTTGATAAGTCACGACCTATCGTTTAATTTGGATCGATGTGGTTTTCGGAGAATCAAGATTGATTCTTCCGATCCCGGTCTCATCGGATCCAAACGCCATTTTAAGGGCCAAGTTATCTAATTAACTTAAACAGTTTAAATAATTTAAATTCAACAATTGAATTCATATAGCAATTTAATAGAGATAAATAACATCAGATAAACGTATAGCAATGAAACACAATAAAGTATACACAACCATCACGGATATATCTAAAATATCACAGAACATCACAGAAATAAGTAAACATCAGAGGCAATCAATATAATCGACGATTCATATCAACAAGATTGATTTGTTTTAAACCTAATTGCATACTCACGAGTAAATTATATTTTATTCTTTGCTTAATTAATTGAAATTACTTATTAATTATCCACTAAATTAATGAATTAATTCTTAATTACTAATCAATAACCTTAATTATTGATTTATAAAACTCAATTACACAATTAATTATTATTATTTATTTAATTAATCATTAATTATTAATTAACTTAATCGTTTAATCATTAATTAATTACTTAATTTGTTAACTACGATTTGTTAATTTATCAACTTCAAATGATTACTTAAATTCTTAATTACAAATGATTCCACAAGATTATCATTAAAATCTTTAACTACAATCTTGATTCCGTTTGGAACTACTTGTTAAATTATAATTACAAAATTGATTACATTTGAACTACCATTAAATTACAATTATAAAGTTTTATTACATGAATAATTAACTTGATCAAAATTAATTACTCATTCATTGTCTGCAAAGCTAAAAATTTAGCTTAATTTAGTCAACACCTACTAACATAATTAACACAAACTTCTCTAATCATAGCTTAACATGATAGGTAGAAAATTCATGGGAGTAGAACGAACCGAAGACAACCATGCGACTAACCCGGGTTGAACACGAGATAACCCAGCATTCTTCTCGCGTCACTCCCCTACCTTTCTTCTCCCCCTGTATCTAATATTTCTGTTTCTCTCTTTTTTTCTTCTTCAAAGCATAAGTTAAAAACTATAGAGACTTAATAAAACATACGCGCACCTCACCTTCGACCCAGAACAAAACTCGAAGTCGAGAGCGAGTAAACTCGAGATATTCTCGAGTCGACTTCCCAACGCAACTTTACCGCCGCTGTGCACGTGCACGGCGGTCCACCATCGTGCCATCGCATCACGACGCCACCCACAAGTCACAAAGCATTCCCTCACACGAAATCCAAACCCAGATATACCCAATTACCACGAAATCAAAATATGACCTCAATGTCGAACTGTAACCAGAAACACAATTGATAAAAAAACCTCGTACTCACCGCCGCGACCTTCTGAGGTGACGTGGCTTCGACCGATCCTTGCCAACACCTCCCTCGAGCCTCTATCCAAATCTCAAGTCACTCGGTGATGCTATGATGTCGCAATCACCAAAAATGTAGAACCCAAAAGATACAGACCTTAAACCCTACTTTTGATCATCTCCAAAAATCCATGCTTTCGAAAATTCCTTTAGCATTTTTCTGTTAATCATACATCAATGCCCTAGCTTCATGTAAAATTTCATCATCAATCATTTAATAAATCACCTGGTATTCGCGAAATAGCTCCTAAGGTTCATTAATGAACTGCTCCATGATTAATTAACTAAAAAATTTAATTCCTGTCTTAAAAATCATATTATTGTATGTTAAACCAATATATAAACTCAAATTTGCAATTTAAATTATTTGAATTTTTACTTTAATTTTACTTTATACTGTGAATTAAACTTACAGTATCCATACTGTTATGAAAACCGATATCCAGGTCTTAATTCCTTGTTTATACCATTTATGAGTTAAAATTAGAGTAAAAATCATACTTTGCTACTTTTCCTCATATTTCTGAAAAGAAAATTTGAAGAACTCCCAAATACAGTTCATCCAGAGTTTGCAAACATAACAGAACATTGCTATATTAACATAGTAACTCTTTCATGAGATAATTACTAACATTAAATTCCAAAAAGGGTTAGTTTACGCACCAAACACTGTTGACACTTGAAACAGAGAGTAGTTGAATGATGCAAGAAACCTGAAGCTTGAACAGTTATGAAATTCCTGTAACCTTTCTTGTTTCCTGAATTTGTTTTGACTTGCAAATATAAAGTTTTGTTTATTTCTTTTGCTTCTTCTCAGTTTTGTTTTCATAAGTGAATGAATGAACTAAATGAATTAAGAAATGTTGAATACATATATAACTTGAACAAGCTGCCTTCTTCAATAAGCTTTCACTCTAAAATATCTTGCTTTATTATTATTTTTCATGTACTAAAAGGCTGCAAATTTGTTTCAGAAAGAAAAGTGTGCTAATTTATGTTTATGTCCTCACTTAAGTTAACACAATCAATATTTGCTTGCTGACACAACATCTTGTACAAAGATATTGCAGGTTTGCTTGTACTAATGTGTTCATTTGGGCTAACATAATATTAATGTTTGCTGACACCATCATTTATACAAAGCAGTATATTGTTTGAATATATTTATGTTAGCATATAAACAAAATGTTTGTAAGCTTGTCTTGATACTTGCACATTTTGTGTTGCATATTATAAATGTTTGCTATTAACTTTGTTTTGTCTTATTATTATTTGAACACAAATATATACACTGATTTTGACCAATTAATTACATATGTTTGTCTTAACATAGTTCACATTTTTATTTATATCTTATTCACACCACATCTTGTACTTATGTTTATGATCCCACTTTTATGTTATATTTATGCTAAATATATAGAAGCTCATGTTTATAACTATATTTATAAGTATTTATATTTATAAAGAAGCTCATGTTAAATATTTATAAGCTTATTTTTATTTTAATTTCAAAAGCTGTTGTTAGAAACATTTCTTAAATCTTATTTTTATTTAAAGTTTAATCCTTCAATATTTGATTTGTAATGTATACTTTATATCTATATTTAATATGGGTTGAATTGTATTATTGTAAATATTATTATTAACTGCATTTATTTTTCTGATATTAAATGTCATTAATATAAAATTTTCAATTTAATCAAATAAAACAGATTTTATTTTAAATGTTGTTAAAAGAGTCTATTTATATTTTGAAATTATAAATTCCTTTATAACACATATACAACCAATCATATCCAACATCTTATTTATTTTAAAATGAAAAATCTTGTATTTTATTTAAATTTGATCAAAAATTATTATAATTATAGGGTCAAAATTTTGGGATGTCACAATTATTTTCTAAATTGATTTCCTAAATCAATTAACCATCTCTTATTCATAAAAAAATTAATACTTAATTAAATTTCAACATTTAAATCACCCCTGAATCATATTGGAATTTACCTATTATAATAATTACTTTTAAACAACAATTTTTAAAACATTTAAAACTCGTTAAAAACTTGCATTAGAACTTGGATTATACTTTCCTTTGTAACTTATTCATTTAGATAATCTTTTAAAAACTGGTTTTTAAAATATTTAATTCATATCATCATTCCTAATATAATTTTTGGAAAGTCAATTTGTTTGGACCTTATTTTACCTTGAAACCAAATTCTTTACTTCATAAATTTTACTATAAACCAATATTATCGGCCGAGGCCCAAAGTCCCAAAGACACAATCAACTAGACTAATTATTTAACACACCACTAGTATGGGCCCGAAGCCCAAACCCCAAACAGCGAGTAAGCAACCGAAACCCAACAAATAAAACTTCTTCTCACTACCCCTCTTCCAGACAACAACATCCCTTCCCAAATCATCTAAATATAGATTTCTCACCGGAAGATCATCTCCGGTCGACACACAAACACTTCCAGACGAACACTGCAATGCCACGAACCAACACAACCCAGATCAAATTCGACTCCCTTCTTCTCGTTCATTCCAGGTTCCAAAGCAGACATCTCTCGTGCACGCCGTGCACGTGCATGCCCCAAACTCCGACCATCACACCATCACTACACCGCCACCAAATCTCTCGTCCACTCTCGGCCCAAAAAGTCCCATCGTCGAAGACCACAAGCTTCAGATCGAAAATTCGATTGACTGTTCGAATTTTTCCGGAACCTAGAACCAACCCATCTCTACAAATCGTCCCACCTCAACGACGATTGTCCACTTCATCGTACGACACCCAATTCGACCGAAAGCTTACCCATGTAACTATCACTGTGCCAAGTCCTTCGGATTCCGACTGCTCCATCGTCTCCAAATTTCGATCGTGCTCGTTGGCTTTTAAAGTCATTCTTAAACCCTAAACTAGAATGCTCCCCTTATCCAGGATTCAATTCAAAATTTGGCCACGGTCATCACCTCTCCCAAGCTCATCAGCACCTACCGGTACTGGCCACGCCACCCCGTGGCGATGAGAACGCCGGAAAATATTTTTTGACTAAAAATGTTCGTCCTTAAATCTCTTTCAATTTATATTGTTAAAAATCACGATTTAACCACTAAAAATCCTCTTTCTACAAGGGAAATCAACATGCATACTCAAATCCTTGATTCAATCATACTGAAATTTTTACAAAAATATGATTTTTACTGTAAAACAAGTCCGAGCTAATCACACAGCATAAATTATTCATGAAAATATTTTTAATTTAAACTACAAACAAAAATAAACATTTCCCTAGTTTACAACATCAACACATTTAAACTAGAACTAAAGATATGAATTTTTTTGAAACTGAAGTGGAAACTATTAACAGAGCAATGCCTATATCCATGTATTAGAAAATAAGGTAAAAACTCACCTTTGAAATAGAGAATCAGATTTTAAATGTGAAACTGATTTTGAATTTTCTGGAAATCTTGTTATAGCTGAAATGCCAAAACTATAATTTGAAACTGAATTGCTTTATGGATGAGATGCTTTAAGCCTTGAACTGAAATGTTCTTGCTTGCTTCCAGTTGAAAATTTGGGCTTGAATCTGTTTGAGCTGATCTAATCTTGCTTTTATTTTCTAAGTTGAATTTTTTTTTATTTGCTTTAATTTTTTTGTTTTTGTTTTAATTTCAGTTTCAGGTTTAAAAATTCTTGAAACATCTAAAAGGAAAATGGACGTAGGGGTTTAAAGATATATGTATAACTTTGCTTATCATTTAATTCATTAATTTAAAAAGAAAGGAGAAAAAAATGACACTTGTAAGTCTCATGATGTATTTATCCTACATTTGTTTAAATGCATGATATAATTGTTACAAATGTTTAAAATGTGTTTTATCTTGTTTATACTTGAAATTTTGCATATTATAATGTCTTTAATTAACTTAAGTATCACATTAACATATGTTTTAAATGTTTATATTTAAATCTATATATATGTTTTTATATTTATAAATATTCAAATTATATTTATTGTATATAATTTTTTTCAAAAGAGAGCATACAATCCTTTTATCCAATTCTTATTTCAACTATTATACTTCTAAATAAATCAATAATTTATCTATATATATTTCCTTTATAAATATCTACATATCTCCTTAAAGAATAACATTTAAATATTTAATTACACATTAATAAATAAACACACATATAGATATTATAGATATAAGTCTTTTAAAAATATAAAACTTAACTTTTAAATAACTTTTGAAAAATTATTATATTAAATTAAAATTTATTTATAAATATCCAGATGTTTTAATATTTTTATTTGTTCAATTTACAAATTTCGTAATTTAATAATTTTTAGTTCTGTTAATTCTCAAATTAATAGATGCCCAAAAATTTGGGTTATCACACCTGGTCTAACCATTTCTCTTCTTTAAGAATGAAAGAAAAAAGAAGAAAAAGGTTATTCACAAAATGAATATCAAACAATCATGATTGATAAAACAAGGCATCATAAAATATAGTAGGATAGAATGGGTCCTAAGACTCAGATAAATCCTAAGGCATGACTCCTAAGAAGGACTTAGGACAATGATCCTTGCTAGATTATTCCACATTGTTCCAAAGTTTGGCTCTGATACCAAGCTGTGACGCCCCACCTCTATACTCACGCTAGCCACAGACACTATGGGGTAATGCGATCGACTAGCATGAAGAATAAGGCTGTTAAGGAGTGACCATCCATGTGATGGCTTTGTGCGAGTACCGATATATCAGATAGTATATGGAAACCCGACATATCAAATACAAACTCAAAGCTACTACGAAGTGGCAATGTGGTCTTCGAAAACAAATATAGAAATAAGCATAATACAAATCAGTCATAGCTATCCATATCACAAAGGCGAAAACAGATATGAATATATCACATAAAAGTGTACATCAAAGCAGTGGTCATTCAAAATCCACTACATCACAAAAGAATAGGTACAAGTTCTACAAAAAAGAATATATATACATGAGGAATCTCTATCTCGAATGTATAATGTCGAAAACATCTAAACTAAGTAGTTAGACAAAAGTCTGATGATGGTCCCAAATAAAGAGTCAAGCAAAAGCACCTGCAACATCTTGGTCTGACCCGAGTATCATTTAATAAGAAAATAATAAACGGATCAGTCTAACTTTAAATATCAGACAATATGAGATTGAATCAGAGATATAACAAAAACGTCAACAACAAAAATCATACAGCATCTCAAGAATCTCAGAACACTCAAAAAGAATGTCATATTCTTTATTTTATTCACCAAACCACAAATATGGACAAACATATCAATGGCAATCATAAAAATTAGTGAAACACAAATTCTAGAAATCATCAATTAGAAATCCAGAAATCACAAAGGGGGAGGCCTATCACAAATGGGAGCAAGAAAACTCACCAACACGTGCATCACAAACGGGTCGCTAACCCATGGCCGCTAACCATAGAGCAGGTGCAATGACATAGTACATTAACGGTACGCCCGAGAAACCTGAAACTCAAGTAATCGGAATAATAACGTAGTATAACGGTACACCCGATGAACCTGATACGCCGATATAATGACGTAGTACAACGGTACGCCCGATGAACCGAACCCCATAAAAGAACATGGATCGCTAGCCTACAAAAACGAGTCGAAACTCCAAAGAACCAATAGGTCGTTAGCCAATAAAAGAAATGAGACGAAACTCAATAAAACGAGGTACAGTCCCTCATGTGGACAAAGAGACATAGCATATTGCTAGTCTAAATCAAAAAATGATCATCGTCGATCAATAAAAAGTGTGAATTACACTAAGCTAGTAAATAAATGAGTTTAGCTTCACGTCCCACAACCACTGGCTTAGCTTAAATATTTATGAACAAATTGTGGATCTCCACTCGAAAATTGTCACAAGAGTTTCAATCGAACAAGTCCAAAAATTAACCGACGAAGTAAACACAAGCATTTCATACCACTTATTTTGCTAAGCCATTTAATTAGATTTTCTCGTATGAACGAGGTAAAGGTTTGTATATACTAATAGGTTGGAAAACGGTTTAATAAAGAACTTTGTATTAAAAATAGATTTGAAATCATCTTTGTAAAAGATTTTGAATATTTACTACTAGTATAGAAACCGTTGTATTTTAAAGTGACAAGTCACAGAAATGATTGTAGAAACAATCAATGACCAAAAATTCACATACGAAGACATGAATCAAATCCATAGAAATCGATACCAATCCATCAACATGGATATTCCTAAAAATCCCAAAAAAAAGTCATCAAAGTCGATAATAAATGATAATAATAAATCAGATCAACACGAATCGATTAAAATTGGAAACCCAAGAAAAATAGGAAAATTGGGCTGAGGCAAGCAGATCAGTCAACTGAACCAGGTGGTCAGTCGGTTGACCCAATACCTGGAAACTTTCGGTTTCCAGGTCAGTCGACTGATATATGTACAGAGCATTTTCTGTCCCCTGGTTCAGTCGACTGACCTCGTAGTTTAGTCGAATGAACCTGCTTCTACAGCATTATCAGCCTAGCCCCCAAGTGGGAAAAAAAATCCTAACTGGAGCCGGACGGACGAGCAATGGAGACTAAGGATTTACACCAATCGACAACCCAACCTTGTATGGCTCTTCGAAACACCCCAAAAACATGTTCAAACATCAAAGATAGGATTTTTAAAGATTTGACCTCAAAATACCAAAAATTGAAAGATTCATCAAACCAATTCAATCCATAAGCAAATGGAAAAGGAATAGATGTTAAGAATTACTACTTAACTACTATTAAAGATATAGACATAGATGTGAGTTCAAAAACTCACCTTTAAAACTCAAAAACAACAAAGGAGAAGCTTGAAAACAAAGGGAAGATCGACCACTCTTCAACTTCAACTCTAAAAGCCCCAATCTAAGGTCATAAGAAAATATTTCCTAAGTTAGATTATAGAAAATTTCTAAAATTGGAGAGAGACTGAGATGGAGAAGAAGAAGAGGATGCTTACCTAAGCTTCTCTTTGCTTTTGGAGTTAGAACTTGAATTTGCAAAGGAAACTAAGGCTTAGGATTTTAGTTTCCAATCTCCTCCCCCATTTTTACTAAAGCTTGAAGTGTTAGGAAATGAGGAATGAATGAAGAGGAGAGGGGGTGGAGTTAGGATGTAAGATGAATTGGGTTAGTGGGATGAAAGCCAAACCAAAACCCAAAGCCCTAAATGAAAACATCAAAATTTTACTCAACTCCAAAAATATCGATGTTTATACCCCAAAAGGTTGCAAACACCATTTTGAACTCAATGGAAGTGGTCTCGAGTTCTAATTCGACTAATTGTAAAAAGTATCTTTTTGGACTTAAATCCGACCAATGATGCTATATTTAAATAAAATATTTAAATACACAATCGTAAAATATGCGGGTTGTTACACTATTTAAGATATGGACTTTTTTAGTCCGTCGAACATTTCGTCTAGGTTTCCGGTGCACTTAGCTAGCTTATTCTGAAGTAGGGCTCGAGAACTTACTCGACCTGCCTCTAAGAGGCGCCTTAACCTGGCCATAGCATGGCACAGTTAAGGGCTTATTCGGTACCTTGGCCAAGCCATAGCGTCGGAGGACCAAGGGATTACCTATCCTCCCTCCAAGTGGTGCCTTATCCTGGCCATAATGTGATGCAGATAAGGGTTTGTACTTCTTTAACCTAGGCCTTTCTGGTTTTGGCGTGGATAAAGGCTTATGCCTCCCTCTAGGAGGTGCCTTAACCTGGTCATCTTGGCACGACCAAGGGCTTTCTACCATTATTAGTAGGCTACCTTTTTAGATTGTCCAAATTTAAGGAGAATTCTTCTCCCGATCATGTAAACTTTTCTTATTTTGAGAATAGAGCCTTTATTCATGACTTAATCAATCCCTTACAAACTGTTTCAACTTTCCTTGTTTTAGAAAGTGTAGGACCATTTTCCTAAGTATTACATTGGTCAGTATCATGTCCGTTCATGAGATGGAAGTTGCAATATACTCCTTTAGACCTTCTCTCATACCTTGGCTTTTTCTTTTGAGAGGGCCAATAGTTTAGTTCCTCTTGGGTTCTAATATAAACGCCCTCGATTGATGTTGTAAGTTTGTATTCTCCAAGAAGTATATATTTTGAGCCGTTTTTAACAGGCGTCTAACTCTTTTGTAGCCTAGTTCAAATACTTCTTGAGAGATAGGCTTCCTTTTCATTGCACATTGGTTCTCTTCCAAAAGATTTCCTTTCAGTCTTAGAGTTTCGGTTAGAAACTCCATAAATTCTTATATTTCCACTGGGAAGTTCTTTTATCTGTCTTATTCTTCAGTCATGGATTTTCCCAAATGCTCATAGTTTTCCCTTAGGTGGCAGGCCTCACTTATGATCTTACTCCATTTGTTCGTGAAATTATCATAATCCCTTATCATATCTTTTTTAAAGATAGTATCTGTAACGACCCGTTAAATTAGATAATATTGAATAAATTTAATTTATATGTTTTCTAATCTAATCCAGAATAAAATAGAAGCCTTAGGATTTTTAAAGAAATGGAATGTGAGGGTTAGATAGTAACTGTAATTAAAGTTAAATAACTTAAATGTTATATGACATAGATTGAAATAACTGGAATTTGTGATTGAGGTTATAAGTCATAATTTGTTGATTTTAAACGGTATTAATGAAACTATAACTGAATTGGACTGCATAGACATAAATATTAGGAAAAAATGTATTAGGTGGACTAAAATTTTTAAAGTTCATAAGTTGTGTAATCCAATTTAGTAGAAACTCTAAATTTTAAACGAAGATGTAAATAGACGCTAAAATTTAACTATGTAAATGGTGACTGAAGACCTAGTTATAAGAAATGGGAATATAACCTAACTTGAGTTAAGTAGAAGAAGGATTTGATTTAATATGAAAATTATTGTTCTAAGTATTGAATAAAATTGGGAATCAAATTTTATTTAATGATAATAACGTAGTATTGGTTAATAAATAGATTTCAATGCAGTAACCAAATGAATGGAATAAGATGAGTATATATTGCATAAAAATGAAATGTAAATTGTCACATTTGGTTGGAGCTAATTTTTAGAAACATATAAATGTTGAATCAGTAAATATTAAATTCCATTTAATATAAGAATTCAAAGGTGGAAGATTTACATTTGGATTGGAAAATGGATAGTTATTAATTAAAAGTGACCATTGAATAAATTTATGCAAACGTGATATAATGTAAATAGATGGGGATCAACTTTTATTTATGTGGTTAAGGGAATTTAATTTCTATAGTATGATAATCGAAATTAATGGAAGTTGGAATAGCTAATTTATATGTTAGTTGAAATTTAGCTAGAATATGTAGATATTGAATGATAGTAAAAATTTAATGGATATAAAAGTTTCAATTATACATTGAAATTCATACTCGCCATAAAAGGTTAATTGAGACCAAAGAAGTAGTATAGGAATCTAACCTTCTTTATTAATTTGGATTTATTGCAATAGTTAATTTCATAAAATAAAGGTAAAGCTAATTCAAATTTAACTGGACCATTGTTGTTATAACTTTAGAAGTAAGATTTATTTATGATTTGAGTATTTAATTCAACAAGTGGTATTTACGACAAATAAAATAGAATTGAACGTAAAATATTACGTTATTAAATTGAATGGAATTTGTAAACATTGAGTGAAATCTTAAACTAATGTTAGTATTCGTCGTATTTACAACAATAACTTTGAATACTAGAAAGGAAATGAATATAATAAATTAATCAAATTTATAGTGTTGAATTCAATTGGATTGGAATTAATAAATAGTTAAGAAAAATAAGGGTTATTAATAATTTGGAATTTAATTATGGTAAAAAGGTTAATTGCAATCCAAAGATGAGTTGGAATGGAAATCAAGTATTTATTTAATTTGATTTAAGAGGTGAGTATAAAGGTATAAGGTTTAATAATTGGGTTTAGAATAAAATTTATAATCTCTAAATAATAAGGAAGTGCAGATATTTAGCTGCAAATTTATATACGGATAGATTTTAATTCACATCCAAGCTTGGTAAATAATTTAGAATTGATTGAAGTTTATAAATAATGAAATGGGGCCTATATTAGAAGTTGAAATATAAAAATTGGATTTTTAATTTATTTGATTTATTTAATAAATATTAAAATGGTCATTTTTGTCACGGACTCGGATTTCGACGAAACCAGTTTCATCGGATCCGTATCGGTGAATTGTTATAGGGTTTCAAGTTTCGTATCGATCGGACTTGTCGTTTGATCGTACGGACGCGAAACGCCTTGAAATCGATTTTATTAAAAATCAATTTGAAATCAATTTGGAAATCTTGTTTTCAGCATAACTTCTACATACGATCGAATTTGGTCGTGAAACTTTTTCCATCGCATTCAGAATATTTTAAAACACCTATTTGGATATATAGTTTTAACAGATTCGGTTCCGGGGTCAGAACGGGCTTTTTGGGCCAACTACCGTTTAGCACGTTCGTTATCCGTACCCACCTAGCCTTCTTCTATTTGTCTATATATATGCGATCATAAACCCTAGCCTCCTTTCTTCTGTCAATTGAATATACGTATAATTTCTTCATCCCTTTCTCCTCTCCAATGGTTGAAAAACCTAGATCTAACCACAGTTCAAAAATCAAAAGTCAAAACTCAAAAATTTCAGAAAATTCTCAAAAAATTATATGTCGATGTTCTCAACATACGTAATCCAGCAATGCAATTCGTTTTTCAATTGGAGCTGTCGTTTGCTCAGAATAAATTCAAACAGCCCGTGGCCCTCCATCATCATCGTCGCAAACTTCATCGGATCGAGAAACGATTTCTGGGTTTTGGAGAGAGTCGAGCATGCTTCGCATCGGTGTAATTGGTTCGTCGTTTTAACGGCTGGATCGCCTCGGATTTTGGATTAGGGTTCGGTTCCCTAGGGGCGGCCGGAAATTTTTCGCGTGGATCGAGGGGACTGGGGGAGACCGGAGCTTGGCCAGAGGTAGAGGGCGACGCGACTTGGAGATTTGTGGTGGTGGGCTGAGCTATCGTGGCCGGAGGTGGATGAATTTGATGGTCAAAGGCGGCGGCTTGGGTTGCAAAGGAGTGCGACCTGACCTTTTCGCGTGAAGAAGAGGGAACGCACGCAGTTCTCTGACGTGGCAAATATGTGGGTGATTGTGTTCACTTTTTAATTTTTTTATAATTGTTTTCAATCATCATTTTTCGCCATAACTTTCTCATACGAAGTCGGATTCACACGAAATTTCTTTTGTTAGGATCGTAATTTAATTCCGGACTTGATGACGCTGGTTTGGACGAATTCTGAGACGGGCGAATTTTTGGGTTTAAATCGAATTTAAATTCGATTTAAATTCAAAAGGTGAGTGTTTTAACCCACTCACAACTACTAGAAGCTTTTATGTTTGTTAAATAAATTTTAGAAATGAATAGAAATTTATTTATGAGCTTTTGGCATGTTATTTCACCCATATCTGTTGAATTGCATTTTTTTGAATTTAGCTGTTAATTAAATTGATTGATTGCGTATTAATTGGCTGTTAGAAATTATTGTTTGCATAAGAACTGCTAGTTAACAGTTATGTCAATTATCACTGAAAATAAACTGTTAGATTTATAGTTGATAAATATAATTTGAATTAAACTGCCAATTATTTCCTGTTGTATATTCCCAAACATATTTTGTTATTGGTTGATATTGCTTGTGGATTTTGATTGGATGATGGATGATATTGATGGATGTTTATTTATATATCATTATATTGCCAATTATCATGCATATTTATTCATTCGGGATTGTGGTTTGAAATGATATATAACCGCAAATTTTATACCTTTTAAATTACGGATTGAAATGATAAATATCCGTATCACTTGACCATAGGATAGAAAATTATATACAGGCACCGCGGTCTATATATATGACTATTTTAAAAGTCATTTCTATGGTTTGGATTGAATACGGTTTATAATAATCTTAAATTTTATATTGTATATATATTTTCTTCCATATATATATACATATGAATTTGAAGATTTTGACATTTAAAAGGTGTATAAAAATCTTTATTAAAAATGGAAGAAAATTAAGAAAATGGAGTTTAATAATTTATATCATATGTTTAAATGTTAAGTTTGGAAATTTTAAGATATGATATTTATAATTGGATTTTTCCCAAAATAAATTTAAATGAATATTCTAGTATAAATTGAATTGGAAAAATATTCTAGTATAATTTGAATTGGAAAATATATATGTTTATCACTAGAAATTGGAGTTTATTTATTTATGGGTATATGTGAATATTCAAGGCTAATTAATAAAGCATTTGATTTGTAAAAGAAAAACCCAACTTTAGTTTTGAAATATAAATACTCCAAATGAATATAGGCATGTATGTATATAAATTGAAATGATTTTTGGAACTCAAGAGTGATAATTAAGTTATGGTTTAGACTTTAAAATAAAGAATTTTATTTATAAAGCCATAGAAATTATTTCTTTACGAAGAAACTTTAAAGTTAAACCATTTACTCTATATACCGTTGAATATCCAAACCATTTGAGTTTTAAAAGTTATGGTTTGAAATTATGGATTTCCAAAATATTATGCTTTGAAGATATTCGATTTTCAGACATTATGAAGTTAAAGCATTTTAATTATTGGAAAGGAATTATATTTGGGATAAGTGGTAAAATATGGTTTTGGGTTTTGGAACGATATCGTAATATTATGGTTTGGAAATGAAATGTTTATTATGGTTTTAAAGTATAAACTATTTTTAAATGATCGCGGTGTTATAATAACGATTGGTTGGCAAAGAGACCGGGATCGGATATGGACATACTCTCTGTCGATACCGAAAACCACTTTGACTAACCGTGTACGCGGTGGAGATTCCAGAATGAAGTAGGTGGTGACGACGTTTCCTGTAAGGTAAATACGTGGACCCAACTCCCGTGAGTTGGCATAAGGTGGCTAAAACAGGAGCGATTCTCAGGCCAATGAGGTCATTCCTCTGATCGGACGCTCCTCTTCGATATTATACTTTGACTTGGATTGATTCAGTGGCCACTTCTATATTTTGATTTTGGGGAGTTAGTCCGAGGTGGGCGGTAACTGCGGCTACGCGTTTCCACCAGCCTGGATAGCAATTGGTATATCTACCCTGGCATTGCCTAGTTGTGCCGTGTCACCTACCATACCGAGCCTTTACTACGAGTTTCTATTTGTGTCGTACCTATGGAGTATCCTCTGGTAGCCTCCCGATCAGGAGGTATTACGGTACTGTATAGACTATTGGCATTATTTGTGTTAAGGGCTATATGGGTAACCCCTTAACGCTATTTAAAAGTAAGTTTATTTTATGAATAGACACTATTATAATAGCGCAATATACTACATAGTAAATAGTTTAATGGATCCTTAGGAGATGTAAATCCCGAACATCTCTTGAGTTACTGTACTCATATTTATTTCTGTAAATTTAACTCACATAAGATCTTTTAGTTCTGACTCGAGTGTTTTGTCTTTTCAATTCGCTCGGGTCAGTCCGAGCATTTCAGGATAGCAGATTTAGCTTGGAGGACGAAGACGAAGATTCAACATTATTTTATATATAGTATTGCACCACACACTCTTTATATTCCGCTGCATTATTGTATTGGTATGTGTAACTCTGATGTTCATTGTATAAGTGAAATAACTGTTTTGTAAACTGTTTGAACTGTATATTTATTATTATATTTTATCCTTCCGCTGTGAGATTCTATTTTTGTTTTATTCCTTCTCTGTTTTTCTGATCTACCCCATAACACTCCGTCCTTGCGTATGCTTTGAATTGGCACGTGTGTCGTTTTAAAGTGTGCGAAAAGGCGGGATGTTACAGTATCCTGGGAATATGATTGGATAGTCCTCCACATTCGATTAAAAATGTTGTCACTTTCCTTTATTCTTTTTCCAAGTGCAAAAATGGAGGTCGGTCCCACATGAAAGAGTTTCAAGCTCCATTTTTCATGGTCATAAGATTCCGCCTTCTTTTTGTTTATACTCTTCAAGGCTTCAAGCCTTAACTTTTTTTCCTCATCTTGATTGGAGTCTTTGATATTTACATAAGAAAGCTTTGTGAGATGTGGTTCGAAAGACCCTTGCTTAGACCACTTGAATCTTTTAGCCATGATCAAATCAGTAATGGGTGAATTTGATGCGGAACTAGTTCGTTGAGAATCAGAGAATTAATGTAAGGAACTCAATCAAGTTGGAGGTTCATGCCCTCCTTCTAGCGCCAAAAATGTTAATCAAATTTATGGTTAACATCCAAAAGATTCCTGTAGATGAAGTTATCGAGAAACGGTGGGAAGTGGAATTTCCTAAAAAGACTTCTAAATGTCCGGTTAGTAACTCTGAGTTAACTCAAGTAATGAGATTAAGTCAAAGTATTCCGAGAGGTTGATATCCATCAGAATCGCTAATGAATCCTCGCTTAGGGCTAGACTTTGAATTCAACTCCTCAAGGACATCAAGAAGATCTAGGTTCTTGTTTCGAAAAGACCTTTTAGATTTACTGAATTCATGAAGATTGACTCTTGATTTAGTATTATCTTTATAAGATTTATTCTGAAAGCTATTTTCCAATCTAAGGTAGAATTTCCTTATTTAGTCTTCTATAGAAAATTGAAATGGGCTTTCGCCAAAAGGTTTGGCAGATAGTTGTCTTGGGTCTGGAAGGTTGATAAGGTTATCAGATGTGACAGATTATGGATCTTGTGAAAAGGTTTAGCCTATAGATTATATAGTTCTGAAAGGTTTTATAGAGTACGATTCAAGCAAATTTTCCTTGTGACCGAAGGGTTTGAACAAATGATTTGAGGTCTTCGAAGGGTTACAAAGATTATCAAGAGGTAAAATCATTATCTTTGTTGACATAGATCTTTCAAAGAGGCCATTCCTAAAAAATAGATTTTAACCAATAGAGATTAAAGTAAACTACAAAGTAAATGTAAAAGACCAAAGTCTTCCTGCAGATCCATAAACAAGCTTTCATTCTTATTAACTTCCCAAATCAATACTCAATTAGGGTTACAAAGCTGTAATTAAGAGATTAAAAGATGAGAATGAGAGTGAATTCGCCCCTAAAACAGGACCCATTGGGTCTTATATATAGATGCAGGCAGCACTCCCTATGGCCTTATGCCATCATCGGGAATTGAAGGTTGCCTCTTATATGCAGTTTCAAACCTTTTGATCTTGCCGGAAGATTGCTTCTTATACACTGTTGTTGGCCTCCCATTCTTGATGGAAGGTTTGTTTATTGTGCATCATCATGGACTGCTGAATGCTGCCGAAGGGTCTTTTCCTTCATTTGTTTTTAGGAACCTATTGCCCTTGTCGAAATATTTGTCATACGTATGACACATGAACCTTCCGATGGTACCGGTGGGCTTTTAGCTTTAGTGAACCCTTTAGCTTTATCGAAAGGTTACTTTTCCTACTTGATTACTGTTGAGAGTTGCGTTTTTCCTGAATGATGGATGAAGGTTGTCTCATGTTGACTTATGGATGTTGCTTTTTCCTAAACCTTTTGATACCATCGATAGGTGTCCTGTAGGTATATTATCTGGCCTGAAAAGCTTATTGTGCTTTCGGAAGGTCGTATACCCTTGTTTCTGCTTGTTTGCATCCTTCGGAGGGTAAGAGCTTCTTAAAAATTATATGATAATACCCTCTATCTTCTCAAAAGACCTTGAGCTGTCTCATTTTGCTAGCTTCATCCTTTTGATCTCTTCGGAAGATCTAATATGAATTCTTTCTCCACCATCTTTTGTTTAAGATTCTTTGGCTTAAGCGGAAGGCGAATTTATTGAGTAACACAACTGCACTTCAACCGGTCATACTTCTTTCTTGCTTTCCTTTAGTTATGAAGTGATGCTGCCCACAGAATTATATATTCCCTTACCTCAATGTCTAACCTGCGAGCATGAAGAAACTGACAAGCTACTTAAGGTCCGACTCAAAAAAAATGAAGAACAAACAATTGATGCCGAACTTTGCACCGAAGCCTACGAAAGGAAGATAACCAATCACTACAACTCAAGAGTGGAGCTCCTGCAATTCATTCGGCGACCTAGTTTTGTGTTGGATGTTAGCCAATATAAAGAACCTAACTAGAGGAGTTCTCAGCTGAACTCGGAGGGGCCATATATAAGAAGCGTCGTCTTAATAAATTATGCTTGCCACCTCTTTCACTTAGACGAAACCCACATTTCCCACACTTGGAACCCCATGCATCTCCTAGCTTATCATATATAAAAGTTAGCCACAATTATAAGGCGATGTAATTCATTTTTTGTGAAGAATACATTAAGGACTTCGGAGCCCACTTTGTTCAACATGATCCCCAAGGCTATCTACCAAGGATGAGTTATCATGTTCTCATTACTTTCTTTAGGGATTGCCCTCTCTGCTGTTAAGGACCGTGCGAGCCATTCAACGCTCCCCTCCTTGCCGGTCGGCTATCCAATGAGAGTGAATTACCATGCATTTACTTCCTTGCTTATGGACTACCAAGCTAATGATGTGTTACCCGAGAGAACCTTCGATCTTGCACTAAGGTTTATGCCAGGACCACCTACCACCTCTTGAGGCTAACCAACAAGGATGAGTTATCGTGTGCATATTACCTCGTCTAGATACAACTAATGCAATACCCCAAATTTTAACGATCGAATATTTAAAAGATTAATTTAAATATTTAATCGTTAAGCGATATAATGCCCCTTATACTTGATTATTACAAATGCTCGAATTAGGACTTGAGAGCACTACCGTTGAGTCCGGATCTATGATGCGAATTTGAATGAGTATGAGGATCAGTATATTTCGACGTCAAATTTTGCATCTAGTAGCCTACGTTCGAATCGCAAATCAATCCAAAATGCTAATTTTTGTATACGATGGAATTAGGTCACGAAACCTTTTCCATTGAGTTCTAAATGGCATCCAGAATTTGAATGAGTATAAGGTTCTATATGTTTAGAGATCAAAATTTTGAGGATGAATATTGATTCCTAGGAGGGAATGAAAGTTGGATATGGACTAAGCCCATTACTTACCTTTAAGAGGCTAACCCTCTTCATTATTCCATTCCCACTTCTCCATTCATGTTTCTTTTCCTCTTCCTCTCCCAATCTCTTCCTAATTACCCCTTAATCATCTCTTAATCCCCGAGCCCAAAACCCTTCCAAATAAATTCATAAATTCATGAAAAAATGAATATAAATCTTCTCTTCCTATTCTTTGTAAAACACTTCAAGGGATTGGCTTGAATCAGATTATGGATGGGGATTTCAAAAATTAAAGGGAGCAAATTTTGGTTTTGGTGTTTGGAGCTTGATTTGGAGAAGAAGAGGTGAGTGAGATGATTTTATTTTAATCATTTTATGTGTTAATTCCCACCTTTTCCTTTATTGCCAATTATGAAATCATACGAAGTGTTTGGAGAATGTTAGTAATGTAATTAGGCTTATGTATAGGCCTTAAATATGTTTATTTTCACTCATTATTGATTTGAGGCCTTCATTCTTATTTATGAAACAGTTGGCAAGCCCTAATTTTGATTATGGTTAAGTGATTGATTTTGAGTGATGTTGTGATTGATTAGAGGCCAATTACATGATATAATTTTGTGCATATCATTAATTAGCAATAATGAAACTAATTCAAATGGTTTTAGAATAGTTAGTAAGCTATTTAAGTGATTAATGAAACTTAATTAGTACTTATAAATGTTATTTAAATTAAGAAATGACTTTTATAAGTTAATAGATTATTTATAAATATTGTTTATGAAAAAAATGATTTTATAAGTAAAAGCGTGAAGATGATATTTTATAAAGAGTATAAGGTTTTATATGTAATAATAAGAAGATATATTATAAGATGGTTATAAGATTTTATAAAATGTTTACGAAAGGGATACTTGATTATAAATGAAGAGATTTTGTATTTCAAAGGCTTAAGTAAAATTTTAAGTCAGCAATGTATTTTATAAAATGATATGAGAATTTTTTTAAAAGGATATTCAATTTTATTGAAACGAACTAGCAAATAGAAGTAAGATTTGATCAATAATAAAGTGAATTACTTGTTTAAATATACATGTATGTATATGAGTATGGGCAAGTATGCATATGCATGTATTTGAAGATATATAGATCAAACATTGTGTGAATTGTATTTAGAATTGTTGTGTGATAGTTTTTATATAAGAATATAATTTTTGATTATGTAGTGAATACAAGTTTGTGTGGGCATTTCACGTAGCCATAGCGACTATCTCATGTGCTAAGTTATGTAAGAGTTTATCCAACCGAGCAATCGCCCGATGATGTCCAAAATGCAAATTGTGCCATTGTTGTATTTTTGCAAGAGCATGTGCGTAAAGACATGCATGAATGAGTGCATCAACATACGTATAGGCTACGCATAAGGCAAGAAGTCTGGGTATGTCCTTATGGCATGCTAAAGTAAGCCGGGTGGCTATAATTACCCATTGAGCTCTGCTCGTGCAAAAAAAGGATTTTGGTATCGAAATTTGTTTCTGTATACCTATAGAATTCACTTCAAAAACATCAACTAATGAACCCTGGTAGATGTTCGATGGGATGAAGGTAGGCTCTAATAACATGTTGACTCGTCGGGCGAAGTGTCGGAGGAAATAGCACGCGAATTGGTGTCCTTTCGCAAAGTCTCCCTACTTCCTAGGTTCATTTCAAGAACCTAGAAATTTTAGTCGACCGAATGAGAGGGAAAATGCAGGTTGAAGGAGGAGTTCAGTCGATTGAATGAGACCATTCAGTCGACTAGCCTATTGTGTGTTATGCAATTTCAAAACATGATAACTTTCGCATACAGAGTTGGATTAAGGTGAGGTTTGGACCATTGTTCATCATTTTTAAAGGAAAAAAACCTATGAAATTTTGATAGGTTTTGAGGTACTTTGGTTTCAGGGCCCATATGAGAATAACCCCGGTACGTTTTCCAAAATCATAGATTTTGAGGTAGACATGGAGGGTATACTGGAGGAATATTATGACCAGTGATTCATTTGGAATTAATAACGATCGAGCATGAGGGTAGTACAGAGATTTAGCCGCATGATGATGTCCGATGAACATATACAATCGAAGAAGTGAATCCACAGCTTTGGGCTTTGACTCTGGTACGTATAATTATATAAATTGTATTGGTCTTATATTAGTGACCATACATTACATTAGCCTAATATTAGTAGCCATGCCTATTTATGGATCTTAGTAGATGTCAGGGTACGTTAGTGTTTTGACTCTACTTATTATAAGATCGTGATAAATGTCTAAGTATGTTAGTGGCTGGCTCTATTTATTTTATGATCAGGATAGGTGTCCGGGTACGTTAGAATGCTGAACTTATTTATTATAGAATCCTGATAGACGTATGGGTACGTAAGTATGCTGGCTCAATTCATTATAGGATCATGGTGGATGCCTGGATATGTTAGTATGCCGACTCTTTCTAATATAAGATCGTGATAGATGTCAGGGTACGTGAGTGTGTTGGCTTTATATACAATACGATCAAGATAGATGTCTTTGTACGTTAATGTGCCAACTCTATTTATAACTGAATCACGACAATTGCCTGAGTACCTTAGTGTGCTAGGCCTATTCATTTGAAATTGTTGGATCATGATAAGTGTTCATTACTGACTCCAACCATCAGAAATGATGGGTATTGATTTGTATTCCTTAGTTATCTTCCATTGTTATGATGTGTGCTAATTAGTTGGCTGTTGTGGTCGCTGCTATATTTTTTATTATTCCATACTTCACGATAGGTTAATATATTATGATCAACCTACCTTTTAATGTTGGTTTACATTTATCATAGTATGATATTTACGGTTCAGTCACATTATATTAGTGGTGCTGACTCATTGACTACAAAAGAAGAGTAGGTTATGATATGATCTCTATTTTTGAGATGGTTTTACTATACTTGTTATGGGAAGTCCGGATTATCCCTGAGCTAGGGCCAGCTGTGATTTAGTAGTTCCTATTTATTTGTATGTAGTTTTCGCATGTAGTATTTTGAGATAGTTTCCCTCACAATAGAACTTATGTCTGATTCACATTTTGTCTTTGTCTGCTTATATCATAACAACTCTTGAATACTCGATTGAGTAGTTTGAGAGTTAGGTGTATTTGGGGATACACTATCTGGATGTGCAACTGGAGCTCATTAGGGGCGTAACATCGATTTTGGATATGTATACTTGATATTATAGCAGCATGATCTATATGTATTTATATATGGGACCTATTGTATTAGATATTTATTTAAAAATTTGTATTTATTTTAGGAGTTGATGTATTCTGACTTTCTATACCGATAATTATTTACAAGCTGCTTTCGCTTGTGCGATCTCTTATATATTGTAATTCTATTCATGTATATTCAGCATATTATATGTTGTCATCCCGTTGTGAGATTTTTAATTTGTTGAGACTTGGTTCTGATTCATGACATGAAGCAATCACTACAACATACAGATTTGACGACTGCTACGACAAAAAGAGACAAGGAGACGAGACTTTAAAAATCGATGCATCAACTATGTTATTTTGTTTTTAAGTCTTAGGTCAATATTTGTTAAAATCTCTCCTCGATTATGTCTACACTAGCTTATATATTTAATCGATATATTTACTAAATATTTTATACATATATAAGCACACATTTAAATTATTAAAGTAGTATGAAGTTATAGAAATAAATAAAGATATATATGTAATTGTGCAAACTGCACAAAAATGACTAGGTCAGTCGACTGACTTGCTGAGACATTCGATCGACATTAGAGTTTTTGTGCACCATGCATAGTTACAAAAATATATACGAATTTAAATTTTCAAATTACTTTTGAATCATCTATCGACTGATTCTATAGCTCAGTCAACTGAATTTCTATAACAGCTATTTTTTGAAAGGTCACGACTTTTGTGAAGAGTTGTGAACCTTTAACAAATAGATTCAAACGCAACACTTCGATCGAAACTCTTCACCAACAGTCACTGCTTTCTAACCTTTATAAATGCAAACTCCAATTTCATTTCAAATCACCGAATCACAATCGATTTTTCTTATTCTCTGATCTAACTTTCTAAAATCTATTTGCCATCATACTTTCAAATATTCTGCATTAAAGCAATACTATACCTTTCTATTCTTCATATACTTCAAATATAAATATTTATACTCGAGGAGAAGATTATAGGAAGAGTGTACAACAAGTGACAAATCTGTGTTATCAGAACACACAGTAGTCAATCTATTTTCTGTATTAGTTGAAGTCCTGTTCTGCTGCTCAGGCGAGTGAAGTCCTCTTCGGCTGTTGAGGCGAAATTCTGTTCTGTTGCTCAGGTGTGTATATACCTATTCCTCTGAGTTAAGTGAAAGTTGTTATTTTAGTAAAATTCCAGAAGGAGTCTGGGACTAGACGTAGGATGGTGCTCCAGACTAGCATAAAAATCTCTAGTGTCATTTTACTATACTGCTTTTTATTGCACATTATTTACAGTATTATTATCATTAGTATACTCTGCATTATCATATATCCATATTACACGATCCACATTGCACTTTCATTTGGTATCAGAGCAAGGTCATCATATAACCATAACACAGTTATTTGATAATCCAATAATATGGACACTAACCCCAGCACTAGCACTAGCTTTGTTGAACGACAATCCACTGCACGTCCACCACTATTTGATGGCATGAATTATAACTATTGATCCACACGAATGAGAATATATATGCAAAAAAAAATAGTTTTGAATCATGAAATATAACACAGACAGAATATACTATTCCTACTGAAGAATATTCCACTTGGTCAAGTACACAGAAATTAGATGCCACAGCTAATGCAAAAGCCATGAATATGTTGTTTTGTGCCTTAGATAAAAATGAGTTTAACCGTGTTAGCATGTGCAATACTGTATATAAAATATGGCGTACACTCAAAATCACACATGAAGGAACCAACAAGGTCAAACAAAGAAAAATATTCATGCTAAAGAGTCAGTTTAAAAACTTTAGAATGAAAGAAAAGAATCCATAAATGACATGTACTCAAGATTTCAGGATATCTATCATTCATTAGTAGGACTAGGAGGAAAAATTCAGATTTTTATATTGTATCCCAAATCCTTAATTCTTTAACGGAAGAATGGGAAAGAAAAGTTCTCGCTATTGAAGAAGCAAATGATATTTCCAAAATAACTCCCGAAGAATTAGTAGGAAACCTAATGTCCTATGAAGTGAATTTGCAGGCAAAAAGAGTTTAGGCTCAAGATAAAGAGAACATAGCATTTCATGCAGAACAAGAAGAATCAGACTCAGACAAAGACGACCTAGCTTTTATTGCAAAGAACTTCAAGAAATTCTTGAAATATAGAAAAGGAAACAGAAATAATGGCAAAAGAAGCTCAACCAGCAATAAACCACCGTCTCTATCAGTTATGGAATGTTTTAACTGTCACAAAAAGGGGCATATGCAAATGGACTATCAAGATCAAAAGAAAGACTATCGAAATAAAAGGAAGAACGTATTCAAAAGAAAAGCCTTCTCAGTCACATGGGATGATTCAGATTCCTCATCCTCTTCTACTGGAAGTGAAACTGACAGCGGTAATGAACAAGGTAACGTATGTTTTATGGCCAAAGCTAATTAGGTTAGTGATTTTACTTTTGATGATATGATAAAAACAAATTATAAATTATTAAATACTTTAAACAGTCTTAAAAGAAAATATAAAGAAGCTACAGAAAAACAGAATAAGGCAGAATTCGAAAGAGATACGCTTAAAGATGAGAAGAAAATATTGGAAGAAGAACTTGAGAAAACTCAAGAATCTCTCTTTAGTTAATTCTCGACTTATATTATTGAGTCAAGAAATTGAAATTCAAAAGGAGAAAAATGATAGTCTTGTTTCTGAAAATCATGTTTTAAAAACTAATATTAAAATGGTAGAACTAGAAAATTCATGTCTAAAGATCAAACAAGATGGAATCACTAAAAATGTTTCAAATTTTAATAAAGAAAGAGAAAATTTATCTAGGATTATTGAAAATTCACAATCTGTTAGTAATAAACACGGTTTATGATATAAGAAGAAAGTTAAAAAGTCACAATCTAGTAATTTAAACAAAGTTAAATTTAATAGAAACACCCACATCTTTAAATAGACTAGTTTTTAATACTATAAGTATATGGGTACCTAAAACTAATAATAATCTAGTAAGAAAGAAGTATATTAGTTCTTTCATAGAAGATGTCCATAATAATAAAAATTATATATAAAAAAGAGATACTAAACCCTCTTTGGTTTTGTTTCCTAAGACCTAAATTTTAGGACTCTATTACAAAGGTTGATACCAATGATATCTCATATTTTTTGCAGGTCCCACTCAAGAAAAGAGGAAAATGGATACTCGACAGTGGTTGCTCAAAACATATGACAGGAGATAAGGATATGCTGATAAATATTACATACTCAAATGGAGGCTCTGTCACTTTTGGAGACAATTCCAAGGGATATATCATCGGCAAAGACGATGTGAGCAATAACGGTACATGTAGTTTACCTCTAACTACAAATGTTTTATTAGTTAAGAATTTAAAACATAATTTATTAAGTGTAAGTCAGTTATGCGATAAAGGATTTAAAATATCATTTTGTGAAAATAAGTGTAGCATTCTTGATCAAAATCAAAATCTTATTTTCGAGGGAAATAGAGATAAAACATTACGTTTTAAATATGAAAGTTAATCATAACTCAGATTTGTGTTTAATAGCTAAAGAAAATGATCCATGGCATGGCATAAACGATTTTTTCGTATCAATTTCAAAAATATAAATAAAATTTCTAAAAATAATCTTGTAAAAGGATTACCAAATATGAACTTTAAAGTCAATGATATATGTGACTCATGTGAATTAGGTAAACTAACTAAATCCTCGTTTAAATCTAAGAAAGTTATCTCGACATTACAACCGCTCAAATAACTTCATATGGATTTATTTAGCCCTACCCAAATTCATTCCATAAATCATAATAAGTATGTATTTTTAACAGTTGATGATTTTTCTAGATATACATGGACTACTTTTATGAAAAATAAAAGTGATACCTTTGAAAATTTCAAAACATTTGTTAAACAAATTCAAATTTAAAAGGTATTAAAATTAAAAATATTAGAAGTGATCACAGAGGTGAATTTAAAAATATACAATTTGATAACTACTGTAAAAATAAAGGAATATTTCATAACTTTTCATTCCTAGAACTCTACAACAAAATGGAGTTGTTGAACGACAGAATCGAACTCTACAAGAATGTGCAAGAACTTTACTAAATGAAAGTACATTACCAAACCAATTTTGGGCAGAAGCTGTTGTAACTGCTTGTTATGTTTTGAATTATGTTTCTATTAGACCTCTCACCAAAAATACTCCTTACGAACTTTTTAACGGTAGAAAACCAAACATATTATACTTTAAAATATTTGGATCAAAATGCTTTATATTAAATACAAAAGATCAGCTTGGAAAATTTGATTCAAAATGTGACAAAGGAATATTTTTTGGATATTCAAATCAAAGTAAAGCTTATTGAATTTTTGATAAACGAACAAATACTATCGATGAATCACTCCATGTATCTTTTGATGAAAACGCTAAACTTGTTTACAATTAATGACAATGACTTACTTAATAAAACAAAAACAATAAATAACAATTCGAGAGACGACGATGATATCATTTTATCTAGAGAAGATGAAAACATTGTTTATAATTTAGAAAATAGAAATACTACTAATACGATAATCTTCGCGAAGAGTTTTACGAAATAATCCTACAGAAAGTAGAATTGGAGAAACAAATTCAAACGTTCGAACTAGAAGTCAATTAAATTTAATGAGTAATGTAGCTTTTCTCCCTACTATAGAACTTAAAAATACTAAAGAAGCATCATCCGATGAAAATTGGATTATTGCTATGCAAGAAGAATTAAATCAGTTTGAACGAAATGAAGTTTAGGAATTAGTACCCAGACCGACCGATCAGACGGTTATAGGAATTAAATGGGTTTATAAAAATAAAGAAGACGAATTAGGAAATATAACTAGAAATAAAGCAAGACTAGTAGCGCAAGGATATAACCAGGAAGAAAGAATAGACTACGAAGAAACGTTTGCTCCAGTTGCTAGACTAGAAGCAATACGAATCTTATTGGCATACGCATGTTTTAATAACTTTAAACATTATCAAATAGATGCTAAAAGTGAATTTTAAATGGTTATATCAAATAAAATGTTTATGTTGAAGAACCTCCTTTATTTATTCATGAAAATATCCAGATCATGTATGTAAACTTAAGAAAGCTTTATATGGATCAAAGCAAGCACCACGTGCTTGGTATGAATGTCTTAAAAACTATCTAATTAATTTTGGATTCAAAATAGGAAAAGTAGACCAAACATTATTTATAAAACATTCTAAAAATGATATATTAACAGTTCAAATATATGGTGATGATATTATATTTGGCTCAACTAATAATGAATTATGTAAAGAATTTTCTGAAATAATGACTAGAGAATTTGAAATGTCCCATATGGGAGAATTATTTATTCTCTAGGACTATAAATTAAACAAGTTTCAAATGGAATATTTATTAATCAAGAAAAATACTGTAATAATCTTATTAAACGTTTTGGAATGGAAAACACTTCTTCCAAACCAACTCCTATGAGTACAACAACACATCTTGATAAAAAAGAAAACGACAAAAGTGTAGACCAGAAATTATATCGTAGTATGATAGGATCACTACTTTATTTAACAGCATGTAGACCGGATATTATGATGAGTGTATGCTTATGTGCACGATTTCAAGCAGACTCGAAATAATTACATCTACGTGCTGTAAAACATATACTACGCTATCTTAGTAAAACTACAAATTTCGGACTTTTCTATCCAAAAGAGTGCTCGTTCGAATTAGTATCATACAGCGATGCTGATTTTGGAGGATCACGAACAGATAGAAAAAGTACAAGTGGTACGTGTGATTTCATTGGTAAATCCTTAATATCATGGTTTAGTAAGAAACAAAACTGTGTCTCTCTATCAACTTGTGAAGCAGAATATATTTCTACAAAACTAGCTTGTACACAAGTAATTTATATGCAATAGACAATTAAAGATTTTGGAATCAATCTATCAAAATCAACAATTTACGGCAATAATTCTAGTGCAATAAATTTATCTAAAAATCCACTAAATCACTCGAGAACTAAACATTAGATATTAGACATCACTTTTTACGTGATAATATAGAAAAAGATATAATAAATCTGGATTATGTACCATCAGAAAATCAATTAGCCAATATTTTTACTAAACCACTATTGGAGATTACGTTTATAAAATTGCGACGTGTGCTTGGAATAATTTCAAGTAAGGATATATAAATAAAAATATAAAATTTTAAAATAAAAAGTCAAAAATAAAATTTTTACGAAAAATTCAAAATTTTGAGCATGCTAAGACTCGAGCTCGTTACCTATTGTGAATAGCCCAAGTGTATTAACCACCTGAGCTATTATGTTTTCTGTTCTAGTCTCTTATGGCCGTTTTATTATATAGTAACAAGTATTTTATATATCATAGTTATCTTTATAATTTACATTTTTAATTTTATAAATATTATAACTGTTCAAATTAGCTCAGCCAACATAAAACCAATGTCTCTACATACTATTTGGCTACAATTAATATAATCCACCAATCACTTTCCTATTTTTTCTAAACTAAATCTATAAATAGGTGCATATTCCTTCTCTTATGCACTCAAAAAGATACCATTCGATTCTTTGAAGTAAAGCATTGATTAACAGTAGTTTTTAAAACAATGTCAACTTCCTCTACAACCGACTCTATCGAAATCATTGCCTCGACCAACTCTCCAAAAACTCCAGACTATAAAGGTTCACAATCATCAGTCTACCATACCGGATATACTCCGGACAAGAAAAATGGAAAGAAGACCGTTGATATTTCCCCAATAACAAAACAAAAGATCGACGATCTCCACTATTATCAGCAGGAATCTCTAATGCTACAACGGAAGATATATTACGTGCAGACAATAAAATCCAGACACATAGGTATAATCGAGCATATAGTGATGAAATTCTACGGGGCTTCGTCACACCCGATAGACGAAAATGTTGTTTCTCCTATCAGACGCCCTTTGACTTCGTCTCCTCCATGACCACCATACACACCAAATTCGTCGGATCGCAACGAAGCTTTGAATGTTCGTCGTAAGCAACTAAAAGAATTCAAGACACCGAGTCCTAAGAAATAAACATAGTGTTTAATCATTTTTCGTTGTATTTTTAAATAAATTCTCTATATATGTGTACATTTATATTTGAAACAAAATTATTTCCCATGCAATAAAGGACAACTTATATATAAAAAATATTCACATTTAACAGCAAAATAAAGCTAGTACTATATCATTCAGTAAAATAAAAATCATTAGATTTAACAAACATAAATAAAATATACACAATTCACATCATAAAAATTCAGTGTGTAAAATACTACAGGTCAGTCGATTGGATCTGGCGATCAGTCGATTGACACTGCAAACATTTTTTATATATACACGGCCAGTGGACTGTTGCAGGGCCTCAGTCGACTGGACCAGAAGGTTGAATAATATCAACAACCTTCAGTTTCAGCCAACTGACACTGTAATATAAAATTTCAGATAACAGGCCCAATCGAATGTCTCAGGGCCTCAGTCGATTGGACCAGAAGGTCGAATATTATCAACCTTCAGCTTCATTCGACTGAAGCCCTAAGCCAGTCGACTGAGCCATAGATCTGAATTGCTTTTGACCTTTTCACCTAACCCCTTTACCCCTTTATCTTTCACTTTACCTTCTCCCCTCTTTACCACTTCAGTTTTTCAACGTTTTTAAAACCCCAAGCTCTCCAAAAATCCAATTTTTTTCCTTAAAATCAAAATCAAATGGCTCCAAAACGTAAAGGTCAAGCCTCCTTCTCATCTCAACCTCCATCGAATGAAATTTTTTAGCGATGGCTATTTGATGACACCGTAATGAAGAGGTGGAGACCGATGCAAGATTCAAGAATTTTCGAAAGTTCATTCGTCAAATTCCCTAATTTTTCACCCTATCACATTCAAGAATTAGCCTGAAGAAGCAATTTAGATTCATTAATTGATATCGACGATAACAAACACAAAATCAACCAAATTATGGTGAAGTTATTCTACGTTAATCTAAATTTGGGTCACTAAGATGTTCCAAATAAAGAAGATTGCATATGGAGTCTCGTATGTGGTAAGCTCGTCTTCTTTTCTCTAGTCCGCATGGCTCAGATTCTAAAAACAGAAAATGGTGGTGTTGAATTAGCTACTATTGATGTTGATTTGGTTGTTCGAGACCGCATAAGACATATATTTCTAGAAGAAGATATGCGTCAGTTAAAATCGATCTTTACGACGAAAGGCACAAATTATTCATCGCGCCCTAATGAAAACCATAACTCCTAGAACCGAGAGTTATGAACTCGTCTATGAAAATAATTTTAGAGCTTTGTATGCAATTTTTGGGAACATCAAAGTAAAATGGCTTCGTTTAATACTTGACGAGTTTTTGAGCTTCAACAAAGGTAGGATGAATAAAATTTACCACGGTGAATATATTATGCGTCTTCTCAAAGCTTGTGAAGTTTCAGAACCGGATTCACGAGTTTCCACCGTTGATAGTTTGAATGCTCGGACCTTAGCCTTGATGAAATTACCGGTTTCCCGATGTGATGACCCGCCCTTCTCGACCCTCGAAAATCGACACAAAATACCCCACAGTATAATATGCCGACAATCAAGTGCCGAAAAAGACAGATTGTTTGAGGAAAAAGAAAGAAGGTAGAAGAAAGAAGGAACTAAACAATATCAAAATCTCACAATCGCAGCGGAATAAAATATAATGTATAACATCAGATCTTTACACTAAATGAAAACTATATCTGTTTTATACAATATATCATCAGAGCATCTCAAACAAACAACATTTACCAGTTCGATAATTCCATACAATCACAGCAGCGGAAAAATATACAAGTACGGATAATACGTCTCGGACTCTAGCACCTCTCCTGCTCCATAGCACCCTATCCTGAACATATAATACTCGGTCTGACCCGAGCATTTTAATAAAATAACACCCGAGTCAGTCTGGAATACCAGCTGATAATAATGCACCCAAATTGATTATTAAAGTTTCAAAAATCCTTTTGAAAACAGAAGCATCTCATAAGACAACGCCACAAATAAACATGCCGGGTTTTTACCTTACGATAGCTAAAACACTTTTTATAAAAATCCTCTGATATTATAATAGGGTTTATATACAAATACTTATAAAATAGCCGAAATTGTTACATCAATTAAATTCCAACTACTAGCCATAGAGTGAGTAATACAAACAAAACTTGTAAAAGGCTCGTAGGGATAATGGATTTCCAACTAATGACTAGGCACTGGGGTACCCCCGGTCACAGTGCCTTACTGGATAATCTCGAGTAAGATCACCCCACGGTTGGGATCAGAAACCGTACCACTAAGCCAAAATAAAAAGGGACATCCAGACAGGAATGACCTTACCCAGAAATGGGTGCTACCTACCAAGCCTTGCTGCATAACCTCTGATTTTCAGTCACTCCCGGTTGATGAGGCTTGAGGCTAAGCGTTACCTTTTAGAACGTTTCACTTAGAATGCCCATCGTCCACCTGACGATGTTCCGAAAGCATTCATCCACACAAGTCCGTCACGGGTTCGAATGGAACCGAAGGCACTACTCCTACTACATCCATTTTGGAAATATCTTCAGGATTAGTAGGGACTAGCCCTTTCACTTCACTGCTCCATCTTCGACTCCGAACTCGTTTTTCCCACGAAAACGTACAAACGGGATCGAAGTGGTTTTCGAGGAATTAATCCCGATCCCGGTCTCTTCGAAACGATCAACGCATTTGTCCAATATTGATAGTAGGTGATTTAACTATCAATTAACATTCACAAACATCCATCACACAATAAATAATTGCCCAATTATTTATTTCCTCAAAAATATCTTTGAGACATATAAATCCATCTCAAAATCCCTTTGAAACACTTTTCAAATCCAATTCTTCTCATGGAATAGATTTCCAAATCTTTACTTCCTCTGAAACATCCAAGTACCCATATTTAAGGTTTAAAATAATTCAAATACTTTATTCTATATTTAAAACTTCTTACGTACTTAATTATATATATATATACCTTTAAAAATATCTCGAGTAAAACTACTTAATAAAATATAAACTATTATCTTTAAAATAAAGTTAAGTCATACTAAATTTTAAAATAGAGCTATGAAATCCTATATAGGTCAAATAAAACTTTAATTAATTATCTTTAAATAATAACCAATTTACAAACATAAATATTAATAATATTCCTTTAAAATATAGTTCCAATTGTCCTTTAAATAATTATTACTATTACAAATTTAGTAAATATTTACTTTTGAAATCTTTGCAACCTACACAAGAATTTTCTTAAAACATTCCTTTGGAATCAAATTTAAGACCTTTACCTTTCACTTAGAAATCTACTTAAACGTACTAGGCTTTCACAGAAATACACTTCCGTTTAGGATAACCCAAAGAATTCTTTTTATAGATCTTACACGCTTTATCCCAAATTTAATTTTATGTTCATCCCGTAAAATTCCTTTCCATACTTTTAAAATAGCTCCTTTTATTTTAAACATGTTGCCATTTCCTGGAAATCATTTTCAAAATATATGTTAAAATATTTAAAATAAAGCTTCTAGAAATTATTTAATTGAAAATAATACTTAAGGAAATATATAGAGGTTTCCTAAGTAATTTAAGTCATATTTAACCTTTAAAATAAAGTTCTTAAATCAAATATTATTACTATAATTTGCTTTAAAGAACTTAATACTACTTTACTTTTTAAAATAATTAAATACCATAATTACTTAATCAAGTATTTGCTTTCACTTAAAACAATTTAAAATAATATTTCTTTCTAAAATATTCTAAACATATTTAAACTGCATATATATATTTGAAAAATTTTCTTACAAACATGCTAAAGTTTCTAGGAGGATGCACACTTCCAATTCTTTAAAAATAAATCTCGCTATTCTTTTAAACAATTCACATTTCATTTATAAATCACACTTTCAAACATTTCAAATTATCAACCAATTTCTTGAATTTAATTCCTTCTGAATTCTTTACCTAGGAATTTCTTTAATTTCCTTTAAACCCGATTTATTTATTTATATTTAAATTCCTAGGTTGTATTCACCAAATCCTAGCACAACACAATTTAATTTTCAATTTAATCTATCATAGTATATAAATGAAACACAGCATAACAAGATCTGAATTAATTTATCATCGAATATAAATGAGATTTATCACAGAATGTAAATAAATTTCTATTTGTGAGGAATCCAGTTGGATCCATCCAACCTGTTTCCCTGCATCCACAGATATTAGCACAACAAATAAATATCAATTTAATTTGATAATAATTATCGTATTCAGCTAGACAACCAATCAAACATTTAATATTAGCTATTTAAATTACTGGTATCCAGATGTGAGTGAGAATGACTCACCTTGGGTTTTCGACGAGCGTTCAAATTTAAATTAAATCGAACGGCGTTCGATTTAACCTAAATTTTTACTTGCTCAGAATGATTCTAGAACTTATTCACTGCGTAGTACTCGTCTCTGTGATTCCGGCGCTACCAAATTCGTTGAAATCTGACTACGTATGTTCAAGTTACGTATTATTAAAGTTTGTATAATATTTTAAAATAAATTATTCTTTTTTTTAATATACCCAAAGAAATCGGCCGCACCTTCTTCCCACTCGTGATCTACAGGCTACAAAATGAACCCAACCCACCTCTGTTCAAACCCAAAACGCAACCATCCCGGCGATTTCTAGCTCGATCGTAGGCTCCTACGTTGAAGACCTCAATGCCAACATCTAACGACAGAAATCTCGGCAAGCTCAGCTGCACCATGCTCGTGGGAAACACGAACGAACGGCGGCGACTTTCGACCCATTTCTGGCTCCATATGACGACGCCGGCAAAGATCCACCGTTCACTGCCTAGAGCTCGTGCTACTCTACGATTTTCCAATTGGGAATTTGGCCTAAAATCGCTTGGATCGAGAGAAAAAACGTGGAGGAATAAAGGATGATTTCGGCCAATAATAGATTGAGAGGCGGCTGAGAACGACGGTAGGGTTTCGGCCCTAAATTTAATATGTATATATATAAACATTTAGTTATATTATTTTAATATTAAAACCATTATAAAGCAACGTTTTCAAACGATCTCCAAACAACACGTGCCGACATGCGTTTCTAAGGTTTTACCTACGTTCTGAACACAATGGGACGAGTTTCGGAGGCTAATTCGTTCATGTATGCGAGTTTCATAAATAAACGATCAATTTTAAATTAAATTGATTAAAATGGTTTCTATGCGTTTTGAGCTGCCAAGGTCAAATGACAGCTCCGATTGCTACGAAAATTGAAATCCGATAACTAACTATTACGTAGCCAATGGAACTGGTTTCGTCGAATTCTGATACTATGCCCCGGAATGCTATTTTAACTCGTCGATTAATTCGAGCGTTTTTCAAAATCGTCGAAATCACTTAAAATTTCACTTTAAATTTTTTATTAACTCTATTATAACTCGTATAAAATTTATATTCACATTAGAAATCATTCGGATCCATTTCGAACCAAAATCTGATTATTTCCATTATTATATTATTAAATTCCATTATTAAATTAGAATAAAATTCCAAATTCAACCTATCGACTTTTAATTCCATCCAACAGTCCAATATTATAATTCAAAACCAAATAGACTTAAATTAAATTTTAGAATCTATTTTTACACCTATCTACACCCAGAATCAACGATTACCTCAATTCTAATATTAAATTATTATTATTATTCAAATTTCAATAAAATTCTCGTATTTGAAATTTAACTAGGTCTATTAATTTAATCAAAATCTTTTATTTCAAAATCAAATTATAAGACATATTCGACATTTAAAATAAATTAAATGTTCAAATCTAGCAACCCTCAATTCCGGGTCGTTACATTCCTCCCCCTTATAAAAATTTCGTCCCCGAAATTTGCTAAGGTAGAAAGAATGCTCCAAACTCAATAGCAAAATCTACTTAGTGAAAATCTCATTGTCACTTTGCCTAAATTCTTTATTTTCAAATCGAAACTACTAGTTTCAATTCCCATCCCAAAATTCTTTTTATTTTAATTATTGTTTGAAATCAATTTTGTCGTTAACGAAACATTTCAAATTTTTCAAAAATTTTCTAACTCCCAAAATTTCGGAAATTTTTGGCAGATTCTCCCTTATACGGAGGAGCATTTGCAATATCACAATAGATATAAATATATACACATCGACCCACACGGTCGAAAAAACCAAAAATAGTTTATATTTCCTATTTTTATTGCGTAGGTGTACCTTTTATTAGCATTTTAACAGCATGTGGCTAATTTATATTGCATTACACACTCCAACTCTATCTACTGCCTCCCGTACCTGTACTTACTCAAACAAACACATCAGTTTCCAATAATATGAGAATTTATCAACATTCTTTTCATTAATCTAAACCAAACACATCAACTACAAACCCTAAACAATACATTTTCATAATTCTACATGTTAACCTTCTTAAAAAAACAACCTACCAGTTTCCCACACCATTCTAATTTCTTATACAAGTCCAAACTTCATTTTTATTTCACTTGAAAGATTTACATTCATGTTTATTACTCTCAATCTATATTCTCATCAATATGATTAACATGTGCTTCACTAACATCAATCTATTTCAATTCAATTCCAAATTGATCCACAACCAAATTTTTACTTTAAATTGATGTATTTGCATTTCCTTTATTATCCATTTTCATTCATATGCAAAACCACTTAAATAAATTTCAATCCATACCAATTGATTCAAAAACCAATTCTATTTACTTCTCTTAATTCACACACTTTCGTTTACGACAAAACGATTAATTTCTATGCAAGTTTTAATGTTATTCAAGCAAATAATCATTACTTAAGCTTATAACCATTAAAATTAGTTCCAGTTTAAATTTATATTAATTTTATTCAATTTGGATTTTTTTTTCACTATCCCAAATATTCCTATTTCCTTGGAATTTTTTATTCAATTTCTTATTCTCACTTCAAGTTCATCATCCGACTTAAGTTTATATTAATATCATTCCATTCTGTATATTTACAACTCATACATTTTATTTTATCATGATAATCAATTAAAATTCTTTCACTTGCTTTTCAATTATATTGTCTAAACAAATATCATTCAAGACCATATATAAAGCTCGACCACAATCATTTTTCCAATTTGCTTAAGTTCTTTCAATTTCACAATATTTCCATTTCTTCTTATATCAATTTTATTTTATTTAATTTGATTCCCATCAAACAAAATTCCAATTCATCTACAATTTTTAATTCAGTTTGTTTATTAATACAATCCATTTTAAATTTATTTTATTAACAATGAGACCGCTTTAAATTATTTCACTCATTTGAATTTATTTATAATTCAAACCATCACTATTATAATCTAATTCCATTTAATTTAGTTTACACTAAATTCATTTTCATGCTTCTTTTTATTTAATTCAGCTTACGCTAAATTCATTCTCAACAATTCCTTTGGATTTAGTTGATTGAGAATTTAATTCATTCAATGTCATTCTTATTTAACTTAAATTCCACTTAATTCAATTCTTTTCCCGAATTTAATTCAAGTTTAACTAAATTTTATTTAGCCAACTTGAGTCCATACTATTTCTTTTACTATCTTAAATAAGAATTTAATTCTATTCAAAATTATTTGTAACACAACTGAATTTTGATTTTAATTCAATCCAAATTCAACTCAGTTCCATTTAATCAAAGTTAAATCCAATTCAATCCAATTTTAATTCTCCATATACAAGTTCAAAATTTATTTACTGACTTAAGTTCATTCACCCTTTTATCCTTTATATTTTCTTCATCTTATTTCAATTCACATTTCATTTAGGATTTAAGTTTCAATTCACCATACCATTTAACTATTTCCCATTCGTGATTATAATTCCATTTTCTATTTATAAGTTCACCAACTTATTTACTTAAAAGCTGATATTGCTCATTTGAATTATTTTCATCTTATAATCACAATTCCAAATTTTATATATATATATATATATATATATATATATATATATATATATCACTGAATTCTTAAGGATAGAAATTTTCTTTCAATTTAATTCTTTTCACCATTTTAAATTCACAATTTTAGAATATAAGTATAACACTTACTAGCTTATGGGTACAATTTATTACACCTTGACTCACAATTACAAAGTCATTTTACATTTTAATTTAATCCAAATCAGTTTTAATCCTAAGTCCAATTTATTTAACTTATCCCAAGTTAAGTTCAAAATTTCTATTCACTTCCATTTACTCGAGTTAAATTTTAAATCCAGGATTAAAATTTTCATTTCCTTCTTATTAATATCAACTTCACTTAATAAGTTCAATGGTTGATTCACTTTAACTTTATACATTATTTAAATAGAATTTTCTAGAATTCAATTGCCCAGTTTTATTTCAAAACCATTTTGAAATAATAATCAACTCATATCCATTTGGTATATCCATCAAATCTCAAGATTTCCCAAAACAACTTGATTGTACCAAAATAATTTCCCCCTTATGAAATTTCTAAAATCACTTGCATCTCAAACAAGCCCAACAAATATCATAATCACTCAACATGGTAGCAATCCATCACTTTAGAAACTTGAAAATGAATTCTGACGATGTGGCCATCATCATCAGGATTATTTTCCAACGACTGAAGTGAGTTCAGTGTTCCCTTACTTACCCAAATTCATTTCAAAACAGTTTCCATTCAAACATATTACTCAAAATAATATTACATCATTGCCTTCAAACACCTCAGCAAACATTTCAAACTTTCCCAGGATTTTAAATTTCCAAACTTTTGTTTTCAATACATTTAAAACCCTTTTCAAAATTTTCGGGATTTAAATTCTGGTTTAATTCAAATTTAGCTATTCTTCTTTTGTATAATTTATACTCATAGAATTTTATTCAATTATAACCATTCCAAATTTTAGATCAAATTTTATATTCTTATTTGATTATAGTATTAACAACCAATCATCCAAATATATATAATAATTTCATAAAATTATTTCTTTTATATCAAAATACAATTTTGGGTAAAATTATTTCATTTACCCTCTTTAAAACAATACTATGTCGGTATATTTTGTTTAAGAGTCTAGAAACCCCTATCGATACGGTTGTACTTCCTGTACCGACCAGAGTTCATAAACACTCAACCGATAAGTCACAAAGTATAAAAACAATTTTATATGCACTAACAAGTACGCTCTCATATCTGTTAATACACTCAACTCAATATAGAGTACTATTGACTCTGTATCTAATGATTGATTTCCCCACCAAAGCCTAGGTTGTCGCCAACCTAAGCTTTGATACCAAGTGTGACGACCCGCTCTTCTCGACCCTCGAAAATTGACAAAAAATACCACACAGTATGATATGCCGACGATCAAGTGCCGGAAAAGACAGATTGTTTGAGGAAAAAGAAAGAAGCTAGAAGAAAGAAGGAACTAAACAATATCAGAATCTCACAATCGCAGTGGAATAAAATATAATATATAATATCAGATCTTTACACTAAATGAAAACTATATCTATTTTATACAATATCATCAGAGTATCTCAAACAAACAACATTTACCAACCAGACAACTCCATAAAATCACAGCAGCGGAAAAAATATACAAGTACGGATAATACGTCTCGAACTCCAGCTCCTCTCCTGCTCCATAGCATCCTATCCTGAACATATAATACTCGATCTGACCCGAGCATTTTAATGAAATAACACCCGAGTCAGTCCGGAATACCATCTGATAACAATGCACCTAAATTGATTATTAAAGTTTCAAAATCCTTTTGAAAACAAAAGCATCTCGTAAGACCACGCCACAAATAAACGTGTCAGGTTTTTACATTACGATAGCTAAAACACTTTTTATAAAAATCCTCTGACATTATAATAGGGTCTATATACAAAAACTTATAAAACAGCCGATATTGTTACATCTATTAAGTTCAGCTACTAGCCACAGAGTGGGTAATACAAACAAAACGCGTAAAAGGCGCGTAGGGAGAATGGATTTCCAACTAATGACTAGGCACTGGGGTACCACCTGTCACAGTGCCTAGTCTAGATCAATGTACCGAGGACCATGCCCGATCCTCTGCAACACAAGGCCCGGACTATCCCTTACTGGATATTCCCGAGTAAGATCACCCTACGGTCGGGATCAACAACCACACCACTAAACCGAAATAAAAAGGGACATCTAGACAGGAATGACCTTACCCGAAAATGGGTGCTGCCCACTAAGCCTTGCTGCATAACTCCTGATTTTCAGTCATTCCCGGTTAATGAGGCTTGAGGCAAAGCGTTACCTTTTAGATTGTTTCACTTAGAACGCCCATCGTCCACCTGACGATGTTCCGAAAGCATTCATCCATACAAGTCCGTCCCGGGTTCGAATGGAACCGAAGGCACTACTCCTAATACATCCATTTTGGAAATATCCTTAGGATTAGTAGCGACTAGCCCTTGCACTTCACTGCTCCATCTTCGACTCCAAACTCATTTTTCTCACGAAAACGTACAAACCGGATCGAAGTGGTTTTCTAGAAATTAATCCCGATCCCGGTCTCTTCGAAATTATCAACGCATTTGTCCAATATTGATAGTGGGTGATTTAACTATCAATTAACATTCATAAACATCCATCACACAATAAATAATTGCCCAATTATTTATTTCCTCAAGGATATCTTTGCGAGATATAAATCCATTTCAAAATCCCTTTGAAACACTTTTCAAATCCAATTCTTCTCATGGAATAGATTTTCAAATCTTTACTTCCTCTGAAACTTCCAAGTACCCATATTTAAGGTTTAAAATAATTTAAATACTTTATTCTATATTTAAAACTTCTTACATACTTAATTTAATATATATACCTTTAAAAATATCTCGAATAAAACTGCTTAATAAAATATAAACTATTATCTTTAAAATAAAGTTAAGTCATACTAAATTTTATAATAGAGCTATGAAATCCTATACTGGTTTCAAATAAAACTTTAATTAATTATCTTTAAAATATAACCAATTTACGAATGTAAATATTAGTAATATTCCTTTAAAACATAGTGCCAATTGTCCTTTAAATAATTGTTACTATAACTAATTTAGTAAATATTTACTTTTGAAATCTTTGCAACCTACATAAGAATTTTCTTAAAATATTCCTTTGAAATCAAATTTAAAACCTTTATCTTTTACATAGAAATCTACTTAAACGTACTTGGCTTTCGGGGAAATACACTTCCGTTTAGGATAACCCAAAGAATTCTTTTTATAGATCTTACATGCTTTATCCCAAATTCAATATTATGTTCATCCCATAAAATTCCTTTCCATGGTTTTAAAATCGCTCCTTTTATTTTAAACACATTGCCATTTCCTGGAAATCATTTTCAAAATATATGTTAAAATATTTAAAATAAAGCTTCTAGAAATTATTTAATTGAAAATAATACTTAAGGAAATATATAGAGGTTTGCTAAGTAATTTAAGTCAAATTTAACCTTTAAAATAAAGTTATTAAATCAAATATTATTAATATAATTTGCTTTAAAGAACTTAATACTACTTTACTTTTTAAAATAATTAAATACCATAATTACTTAATCAAATATTTGCTTCACTTAAAACAATTTAAAATAATATTTCTTTCTAAAATATTCTAAACATATTTAAACTGCAGATTTATATTTGAAATTTTTTCTTAAAAACATACTAAAGTTTCCAGGAGGAAGCACACTTCCCATTCTTTAAAATAAATCTCGCTATTCTTTTAAACAATTCACATTTCCTTTATAAATCACACTTTCAAACATTTCAAATTATCAACCTATTTCTTGAATTTATTTCCTTCTAAATTCTTTACTTAGGAATTTCTTTAATTTCCTTTAAACCCAATTTATTTATTTATTTTTAAATTCCCAGGTTGTATTCACCAAATCCTAGCAACCACAATTGAATTTTCAATTTAATCTATCACAGTATATAAATAAAACACAGCATAACAAGATCTAAATTAATTTATCACCGAATATAAATGTGATTTATCACAGAATATAAATAAATTTCTATTTGTGAGGAATCCAAATGGATCCCTCCAACCTGTTTCCCTGCATCCACAGATATTAGCACAACAAATAAATATCGATTTAATTTGATAATAATTATTGTATTCAGCTAGACAACCAAACAAACATTTAATATTAGCTATTTAAATTACTGGTATCCAGATAGGAGTGAGAATAACACACCTTGGGTTTTCGACGAGCATTCAAATTTAAATTAAATCGAATGGCGTTCGATTTAACCTAAATTTTTACTTGCTCGGAATGATTCCAGAACTGTTCCAATGCGTAGTACTCGTCTCCGCGATTCCGGCACTACCAAATTCGTTGAAATCTGACAACGTATGTTCAAGTTACGTATTATCAAAGTTTGAATAATATTTTAAAACAAATTACTCTTTTTTTTATATATCCAAAGAAATCAGCCACACCTTCTTCCCTCTCGCGTTCTACAGGCTGCAGAACGAACCCAACCCACCTCCGTTCAAACCCAAAGCGCAACCATCCTCAGCGATTTCTAGCTCGATGGGAGGCTCCTACGTCGAAGACCTCATAGCCAACATCTAACGACAGAAATCTCGGCAAGCTCGGCTGCACCATGCTCGTGGGAAACGCGAACGAACGGCGGAGACTTTCGACCCATTTCTGGTTCCATGCGACGACGTCGGCAAAGATCCACCGTTCATTGCCTAGAGCTCGTGGTACTTTACGACTTTCTAGTTGGGGGTTCGGCCTAAAATTGATTGGATCAAGAGAAAAAACATGGAGGAATAAAGGATGATTTCGGCCATTAATAGATTGAGAGGCGGCTGAGAACGAAGATCGGGTTTCGGCCCTAAATTTAATATATATATAAACGTTTAGTTATATTATTTTAATATTAAAACCACTATAAAGCAACTTTTTCAAACGATCTCCAAACATCGCGTGCGGACATGCATTTCTAAGGCTTTACCTACGTTCCGAACACAATGGGACATGTTCCAGTGGCTAATTTGACCATGTATGCGAGTTTCGAAAATATACTATCAATTTTAAATTAATTCTTTTAAAATGCTTTCTATGCATTTTGAGTTGGCAAGGTCAAAAGACAACTCCGATTGCTAAGAAAATTGAAATCCGATAATAACTAACTATTATGGAGCCAACGGAACTGGTTTCGTCGAATTCCGAGACTGTGCCCCGGAAGGCTATTTTAACTCGTCGATTAATTCGAGCGATTTTCAAAATCGTCGAACTCACTTAAAATTTCACTTTTAAAACTTTATTAACTCTATTATAACTCGTATAAAATTTATATGCACATTAGAAATCATTCGGATCCATTTCGAACCAAAATCTGATTATTTCCATTATTATATTATTAATTCCTTTATTAAGTTAATATAAAATTCCAAATTCAACCTGTCGACTTTTAATTCCATCCAACAGTCCAATATTATAATTCAAATCCAAATAGACTTAAAATAAGTTTTAGAATCTATTTTTATACCTATCTACATCCAGAATCACCAATTACCCCAATTCTAATATTAAATTATTATTATTCAAATTTCAATAAAATTCTCGTATTTGAAATTTAAATAATTCTATTAATTTAATCAAAATCTTTTTATTTCAAAATCAAATTATAAGACATATTCGACATTTAAAATAAATTAAATGTTTATATCTAGCGATCCAAAATTTCGGGTCATTACGACCGACCCCCTAATATAATATCTTTTGAAGAATGGACTCAAAGGCAAACAACTCAAGTCCAACCAGAACAACAAGGCGAGCCTTCTTACCGACCATCTCGTCAAACATCGACTCGTTATCAACAAGAAGAAATTATGATTCCAAATGAAGGTCTTCAACCACGAAAGGCCATCAATATAATGTGCCGTAATGAAAAAATTCTTCAATCAGACCTCATCAAAGTTGATAAGAAGCTCGATAAAGTAAAAGGATTTTTCACCAAATTGTGGCAAGCTATGTCGTGCTCTTCCGGTACATCTACTGCTACTATAGGCGATCCGGGTAAGCAACCCGTATTTACATGGTCTTCTTCTGACGACGATCAAGCTAGTAGTGATGATGATGGTGATGAAGGAGTTGGTGGTAGGGGTAAACATATGATGGAGTAAAATGTTCATTTCTTTCATTCAGGACATTTGCTTTTAAATATGGCTTGTACTAAATAGCCATTCTAGTTTATTTATTTTTAAACACTCTTGTCTATGGATGTTAAATGTGTATATGATTGTTCTTGGTTTTATGTCATATTATCTTTCACATTATAATATCGTATTACTTATTCCTTTTTGTCCATGACAAAAGGGGAGAAATATTATTTCTACTAATAAGAATGCAGGATATAAAGCATCAAAGATTCAGGGGGAGCAAGTATTTTTTTATATATATACAGTCGAAATCTATATCTATTTATAGTTTATCACCAATCAAAAAGGGGGAGAATGTTGAGACTTGGTTTTGGTTCATGATATGAAGCTATCACTACAACATACAGATTTGACGAGTGCTACGACAAAAAAGAGACAAGGAGATGAGACTTTAAAAATCAGTGCATCAACTATGGTATTATTTTTTAAGTCTTATGTTAATATTTGTTAAAATCTCTCCTCGATTACGTCTACATTAGCTTATATATTTAATCGCTATATTTACTAAATATTTTATACATATATCATCACACGTTTAAATTATTAAAGTAGTATAAAGTTATAGAAATATATATATATATATGTGTGTGTGTGTGTGTGTGTGTGTGTGTATGTAATTGTGCAAACTGCACAAAAATGACCAGGTCAGTCGACTGACCTGCTGAGACAGTCGACTAACACTGGAGTTTTTCTGCAGCATGCACAGTTACATAAATATATACGAATTTAAATTTTCAAATTACTTTTAAATCATCAGTCGACTGACTCTATAGCTCGGTTGAATGAATTTCTATAACAACTATTTTTTTGAAAGGACACGACTTTTGTGAAGAGTTGCAAACCTTTAACAAATAGATTCGGACGCAACACTTCGATCGAAACTCTTCACCAACAGTCGCTGCTTTCTAATCTTTATAAGTACAAACTCCAACTTCATTTCAAATCACCGAATCACAATCGATTTCTCTTATTCTCTGATCTAACTTTCTGAAATCTATTTGCTATCATACTTTCAAATATACTGCATTAAAGCAATACTATACCTTTCTATTCTTCATATACTTCAAATATAAATATTTATACTCAAGGAGAAGATTATAGGAAGGGTGTACTACAAGTGACAAATCCGTGTTATCAGAACACACATTAGTCAAACTATTTTCTGTATTAGTTGAAGTCCTGTTCTGCTGCTCAGGTGAGTGAAGTCCTCTTCGACTGTTGAGGCAAATTCCTATTCTGTTGCTCAGGTCCCTATTCGGCTGCTCAGGGGTGTATAGACCTGTTCCTCTGAGTTAAGTTAGGGTTGTTGTTTTAGTGAAATTCCAAAAGGAGTCTGGGACTGGACGTAGGATGGTGCTCCAAACTAGTATAAAAATCTCTGGTGTCATTTTACTATACTGCTTTTTATTCCGCACTATTTACAGTATCATCACCATCATTATACTCTACATTATCATATATTCATATTACACGATCCATACTGCACTTTCATAATTGATGTCTTGGTTTACTGTTTTGTTTTAATTTTACCCAATTGATCTGTCTTTCTGGATATTCCTAAAGGGAGGGTTGTTACAATTGACTTTTGCTGCCAAGGAACAAGCGAGCCTCAACTCCCTTCCTTATCGATCAGTTATCCACTAGGGCAATTTACCGTGCATTAACTTCTTTATCGGGGACTGCTAGGCTATCTAGTAAGATCGAATCACTATGCATTCACTTCCTTGCTCGAGGACTATCCACTGCCCTATGAGTTTTGATAATCTGTCTCTCCCTTCATGTCGGGGAGCATCGGTGAGTTAAGATGTGACTTCAACAGTCTTATACCCCTCACTTATGATGTTGCCCATCCCTCAGGCAGGATGGAGCACTGTGTCGAGGTTGGCACCATTACCTAAATGACGATGAAGTTTGGCATCCGTAGAGCACCTGCATAAAAATAAGTCAAGCTCATTTTCAATTGGTGGTGATCCACTTGAGAGTACCCTTAAGCCCAACAACGCATACGGTCGTATCGGGACCATCTTCCACTGAATCTAGCAGCATGTCACCCAACAGTACCATTAAGCCCAGTAACGCTAAGATTCGTGCCTGGACCATCTACCACTGAACATAGCAGCATGTCACATAGAGTACCCTCGAGCCCAGTAGCACTCAGGGTCATGTCGGGCCAACTTACCACCCAATCCCACCATGTATCATCCCGGAGAACCTTTAAGTCACTCAACACTCAGGTTCATGCTAGGACCGCCTAATATCATAAGAATACAAGCATGCCTGACAAGTATATGCTCACCTTGGTTCTCTATTGTAAATGCTCTCCAGCATACTTTCGCATCTGTAACAACCCGCATATTTATCTATTTTTGTATTTAAATATTTTATTTAAATATTTTATCGATACTCGGAATTTAGTCCGAAAAGCTACTTTTTGCATACGGTCGAATTAGGACTCGGGACCACTCCCATTGAGTTCAAAATGACATTTGCGATCTTTCTAAGTGTAAGCTTTGATATGTTTGGAGATAGTAGAATTTTGCCACTTTTTACTTAGGGCTTTGGTTTGGGCTGAGCCCAATAACCCCACTTATGTATTCAGTTCCAACCCCTTCTCCTCTTCATTACTTCATTCCTTATTTCCTAATACTCTAGCTTTTATAACAATGGAGAGTGGAAGAGGAAATTAAAACTCCAAGCCCTAGTTTTCTTTTGCAAATCAAACTCTAGCTCCAAACTAATGGAAGAGCCCATTGGTAAGCCTTCTCTTCTTCTTCTCCAACTCATTCTCTTATCAATTTCAGAAATTCCTAAACCTAACTTTGGGAATGTTCTTCTTTTAAAGCTTAGAATCAAGTTTCTTGAGTTGGATTTGAAGAGTGGTTGATTCTCCTTTTCTTTCAAGCTTCTTCTTCATTTGTTTGGGTTCAAAGGTGAGATTTTTATCTCACATCTTTGTCTATAATTATCTTCGATTGTTAGGTATGAATTCCTAACACTTATTCTTGTGCAATTGATTTTGGTTTGGATTGATTTGGTGTATATTCCAATTTTTGGTGTTTTGAAATCAAAATCTATGAAAATCCTTTTATGGATATTTGGACATTGATAATTGAGGCGTATCGAAGAGCCGTTTAGGCTGGGTTGTCGCTTGGCGTAAATCCTTAGCCGTTGTCGCTCGATCGATCGCTTCCGGTATTCGTTTGGCCATTTTTTTGGTCTAGGTTCAGGGAATGCCCTGAACCCCAGATTCAGACGTCTGAAACGTAAGATTCAGATGTCTGAATATTATTCTGGGAAGATTTCTATTCTCAGATTCAGACGTCTGAATTGGTTCATTTGGAACCAGAAAGGAAATAGGCTAAAATGTGCCTATTTCAAACGTCTGAAATCAAAGGTTCAGACGTCTGAATTCTGTTTTGGAAAATAATTTATTTTCCAAATTCAGACGTCTGAATCCTTGATTTCAGACGTCTGAATTTGCACTCTTTTTGCCCGTTTGCCTATTTGCTTGAAAATTCCAACGTTAATCGATTCGTGTTGATTCCCTTTTGTTATTATCACTTATTATCGACTTTGATGACATTTTCTTCGTGATTTTTGGGAATATCCATTTTGATGGATTCGGTATCGATTTCTTTGGACTTTATTCACGTCTTCGAATGTGAATTTTAGTGATTGATTGTTCCTACAATCTTCTTTATGATTTGTCACTTTAAAAGTATAAAGGTTTTCTATACTAGTAGTAAATATCAAAACTCTTTCTTCAAATGATTTCAACACTATTTTATTACAAAGCTCTTTTTCTCAAACCGATTTCCAATTTATTAGCAAATACAAACCTTTACCTCACTCGTATGAGAAATCTAATTAAATGGCTTAGTAAAACGAGTGGTATGAAACGCTTGCGTTTGCTTTGTCGGTTAATTCTGGGACTTGTACGATTGAAACTCTTGTGACAATTTTCTAGTGGAGATCTACAATTTGTTTGTAAATATTTAAGTTAAGCTAGTGGTTATGGGACATGAAGCTAAGCTCATATATTTACTAGCTTACTGTAATTGACACTTCTTGATGATCATGACGATCATTTTTGTGATTTAGACTAGCAATTGTGCGATGTCTCTTTGTCCACGTGCAGGACTGTAACTCATTCTATTGAGCTTCGTCTCATTTCTTTGCGGGTAGCTCCCTATGGTCTTCGGGCCATTCGTGTGTCAAAAATTAATGGCTAGCTACCATGAGATAGCATCTCGTTCGTGTGATACATATGTTGGTGAGTTTTCATGCTCCCGTTCGTGTGACAGGCCTCTCCCCCTTTTTTTGTGATTTCTGGATTTCGTGTGTTGAATTCTAGAATTTATGCTTCACCAATTTTAGTGATTTCCATTGATATGATTTGTCAATTTTTGTGCATTGGTGAATTCGTGTGTCATTGACTTGTTGTGAATACAAGTTTTGGGTATGAAACCATTTTTGGATCTTTGGGAAGATTTTTGTGATATTGATTAATCTCATGTTGAGTTTCAGTTACATACTTATTGTAGTATGCCCGTATGGTTATCATATGTTTATGCCATATCTCTTGTTCTATATCATGTCATCTGATGTTTATAGCTAGACTGATCCATTTATTATTTTCTTATTAAATAATACTCGGGTCAGACCGAGATGTTACAGGTGCTTCAGCTTGACTTCTCTTCAGGGATTCATTACTCTGACTTTTGGCTAACCCCATAGATTAGCAGTTTTTGTTGTGTACACTTGAGATATAGACTCACAGTTGTATTCTTTTGTATAGCACGTGCTGCTATTCTTTTGTATTATTGTGGATCTTTTTGACCACTACTCTGATATACACTTACATGTGTTAGTTATATATTCATATCTCCTTCCGCCTTTGTGATATGAATTATCTGTGACTGATTTATGTTATGCTTATTTCTATATTTGTTTCGAAGGATATTATAGCCACTGTGTAGTAGCTTTGAGTTTGTATCGGTATGTCAGATTTCCTCCTTAAATGACTTGCATGTTATTCTATCTGACATATTGGTGCTCGCGTAAAGCAATTCACGGATGGTCGCTCCTCAACAGCCTTATTCTCCGTGCTAGTTGACAACATTAATCCTTAGTGTTCTTGGCCAGCGTGGGTATAGAGGTGGGGCGTCACAGCTTGGTATCAGAGCCAAACTTCGGGACAATGTAGAATAATTTAACAAGGATCATAGTCCTAAGTCCTTCTTAGGAGCCGTGCCTTAAGATTTAATTCGAGTCTTCGTACCGATTCATCCTATTTTCTTTATGATTCCTTGCTTTATCTATCAGGATTGCTTGATATTCATTTGGTGAATAACCTTTTTCTTCTTCTTTATTTCTTTCTTAAGGAAGAGAAATGGTTAGACCTGGTCGTCCTAGAGCTGGACCATCTAGTGCTCCACCCCAAGATGGAGTTTTTATGACTACCCAGCAACTTCTTGACCTTGTCACGAATGCTCAAGCAGCTGGTTCTAATCCAGAACCTACTCACCCTAAATCTGGGTTTGCACGTTTGTGCAATGATTACACCAACCTAGGTGGGAAGCCATTTAAAGGTTCTGAAACTATCACCGAGGTTTAGGCTTGGTTGAGGACCTGCGATCAGATCTTCATTCGCATGAATCTCGTCGATCTTCACCGTGTTCAGGTGGCTTCCAGCATGCTCCAAGAGAGAGCATTGCACTGGTACGAACTTCTTATTTCTGAGATTAATGAAGCGGATCTCACCTGGGAGCAATTCCGGGAACGCTTCGAATTAAAATTCATGCCAGAAGTAGAGAAAGTGACATTGGCTCGACGTTTCATATACCTTGTTCAGGGTGAAGCCTCCGTGACTGATTATGTTGCATCCTTCGAGTCACTTTCCAAATATGGGGTTGAATACATCAACACCCCATTGAAGAAGAACCAGAGATTCGTTTATGGCTTAAACAAATATCTCAAGAAGCCGTTACTTCTAAAATTAGAAGTTCCCTTCGACCAACTCGTTGATATCGCTCTTCGTCTTGAAGAGGCGGATAGGGAAAGTGATGTTGAAGTGGTGGGTTCCAAACCAAACTTCAACAACAAGAAGAGGCCAAACAAATTCAAAGGTCCTTATCCCCACAAAAAGAGTAAGCAAGCAACTCCTGCTGCGAAGACTTTTTCCTCTACTGAAGGGAAATGCTTTAACTGTGGTTCCAGAGACCATTTTGTGAACAAGTGTTCAAAGCCTCGTACTTGTCGCTATTGCAAAAGCCCGGATCATCATTTATCTTATTGTCCCAAACTTCAAAATAGGAAGGAGGGAAAGCTGAATGTTGCTCAAGCCCCTGGCAACACATCTCATGGTCAAGGTATATCTCATTCTATCCTTGATGGTATTATTATATTTCGTGATCAACCTATTCGAGTTCTCTTTGATACGGGTGCATCCCACTCTTTTATATCAAAGGAACTTGTCGATACCTTTTGTTTAAGTGTTGTTACTTTAATGACTTCTTTGAGAATTGCGAATCCGGTTGGTGGATCCGCAACTCTTAGTTTGCTTTGTAAAGATGTGGAGATTATTTTGTGTGATTTTCCTTTCCTAGCCGATTTGCATGTCATGCGTTATTTAGGCTTTGGAATGATTTTGGGAATGGATTGGCTTAACCGTTATGAAGCTCACATCCTATGTCCCGAGCGGACTATTTATCTCCGACATCCGCAGTCTGTAAAGCAGATTTCTATTATTCTTAAATATTCAGATTCTTCTTTGACTGCATCATTATATTCTTTAAACCCTCATGATGACAATAATGATGATGAGGAAGATATTATTTCTCTTATTCACGCTGTTCGTGAATTTTCCGACATATTTGAGCCCGTTTTAGGATTACCACCTAAGCGAGCAATTGAGTTCAGAATTAATCTTACCTCTGAAGCTCAACCTATTACTCGTCCTCCTTATCGCATGTCCAATAAGGAAAATGAAGAGAAGCGCAAACAATTATCCGAATTGGAGACGAAGCAATTTATTCGCTCTAGTTCCTCGCCTTGGGGATCTTCAGCTATTTTTATGAAGAAATCCGATGGTACACTTAGGCTTTGCGTTGACTACCGCAAGCTTAATGATCTAACTATCAAAAATAAATATCCTTTACCTCGGATTGATGATCTATTCGATCAGCTTTGTGGTGCTAGAGTCTTTTCACAATTGGACTTGGCAACCGGTTTTCATCAGCTTCGTATTGCAGAAAATAGCATTGCTTTGACAACGTTCCGTACTCGTTATGGATCTTATGAATGGCTTGTTATGCCATTTGGTCTAACGAATGCTCCGGCATATTTCGTTGACCTTATGAATAGAGTTTTCAAAGACTTCCTCGATCGGTTTTTCCTCATCTTTATTGATGATATTCTTGTGTATTCAAAAACCGAGGAGGAACATGAGAAGCATCTTCGGATTATGTTGGAAACTCTTAGGAGTAATCATTTAAAAGAATTTTTTTCTAAATGCCATTTTTGGCAATCTCGTGTGAAGTTTCTCGGTCATATTATTTCCGAATCCGGAATTTCCGTGGATCCTTCAAAGATTGAAGCGACTCAAGACTGGAAGAGACCGGAGAGTGTGACAGAGATTCGTAGTTTTCTTGGATTGGCGGGTTATTACCGCCGTTTTATCAAAGACTTTTCTAAGATTTTCATGCCTCTCACTAGCTTAACGAAGAAAGGTGTTAAATACATTTGGTCGGACAAATGTGAAACTTCTTTTCAGAGACTAAAGGAACTTCTTTCAGATGCTCCTATTCTTGTTATTCCCGAGGGGAATCAAGATTTTGTTGTTTATACCGATGCTAGTCGCGTTGGTTTGGGTGCCGTTCTTATGCAAAGAGAACGTGTTATTGCTTATGCTTCTAGGCAATTGAAGCCTGTTGAGACTAGATATGCCACTCATGATTTAGAGCTCGCGGCTATTGTTTTCGCCTTTCGTATTTGGCGTCATTATCTTTTAGGAGAGAAAATTTTTCTTTATACCGATCATAAGTCCTTGAATTATTTATTTTCTCAAAAGGAACTTAATTTTCGTCAACAACGTTGGCTCGAGTTCCTTGCTCCTTATGATCTTGATATTCTTTATACACCCGATAAGGGTAATCGTGTCGCCGATGCTCTTAGCCGCAAACAACAGGCTGTTGTTTCTGTGATGATATCCGAATGGAACGATCTCGAGATTTTATCCACTTGCGAAATTCGAGACCCTGTTTCCGATTTATGTTCATCTCTGGTTTTATGTAGCCTTGAGGCTCATCCTTCTCTTTTAGACCGCATTCTTGAAGCTCAAAGGCTAGATCCCGAATTGGCTCTTCTTGGCCAAAATATTAAGGATAAAATTGATATTGAAGGTTTGAAAGACTTTGATATTGATTCTCGTGGCGGCATTCGAAAATTTGGTAGACTTATCGTGCCAAATATTAGTGGTCTTCGTAGAGATATTTTAGAAGATTCCCATCGTTCTAAATTTACCATTCATCCCGGTAGTAGTAAAATGTATGCAGATATGAAGTGACTTTATTATTGGGAGGGAATGAAACTTGACATCGCTAACTTCGTTAAGTGTTGCATGACTTGCCAACTCGTTAAATCCGAACATCAAAGGACCGTTGGGTTATTGCAACCTTTAGAAATTCCAATTTGGAAGTGGGACCAAATTTCCATGGATTTTATTGACGGCCTTCCCCGTTCTCGTTCGGGTCATGATAGCTTATGGGTTGTAGTTGATAGACTTACTAAATCCGCCCATTTTATTCCCGTTCGGTCTTACCGTACCGTTCCACTTTTGGCCAAACTCTTTGTTAAAGAGATTGTTAAATTACATGGAGTTCCTACTTCTGTTGTTAGTGATCGTGATCCATTGTTTACTAGTGGATTTTGGAAGAGTCTTCAAAAAGCTTTAGGAACGAAGCTTAATTTTAGCACCGCTTATCATCCTCAGTCCGATGGACAAGCCGAGCGTGTGAATCAAACTCTTGAAGATCTTGTTCGTGCTTGTGTGCTTGATTTTGTGGAGGCTGGGAAGATCATATTCCTCTTGTTGAATTTTCCTATAATAATAGCTTCCAATCTAGTATTGGTATGGCACTTTTGAGGCACTCTATGGAAGGCCATGCCGATCTCCTTCTTGTTGGCTTGAGGCCGGTGAGAAGCTGGTTTTAGGTCCAGACTTTATTCGTGATTCCACGGATAAGATTGAACTTATTCGACATAGAATTAAAGAAGCCCAGAGTAGACAAAAATCCTATGCCGATAATCGAAGAAGGAAGTTAGAATTTTCTGTGGGAGATTCTGTCTTTATTCGTGTGTCACATATGAAAGGTGTTGTACGTTTCAGTCGGTCGGGAAAGTTAGCACCTCGATATATTGGGCCATTACCTATCACTGAACGTATTAGTTCTATGGTTTATCGCCTCACATTACCGGCTCAATTTTCTGCTATTCATGACGTGTTTCACGTTTCTCAATTACGGAAATGTCTTCGAGATTCCGATTCTATTCTTGAGCCCGGTGTTGGGGAAGAGACTGAAGTTTCGCCTAATTTAACTTATGAGCAGCATTTTATTCGAATTATTGCTTCGAAGGTCAAACGCCTTCTTCCCCTTGTGAAAGTTCAATGGTCTTCAAATCCTAAGGATTGTTCTTGGGAGTCTAGAGAGTTCATCGAGCGAACACATCCGGACTTACTTTTTCGTGCTCTTTGAGGTGAACTTCTTACTTCAAACTTCTTTTGTGTTGAATATGCTTTTATGGTTGTTACTATATATCTTCTTCTTAAATATTGTGAGGATGCAATTTCTTTAAGGAGGAGAGTCTGTAACAACCCGCATATTTATCTATTTTTGTATTTAAATATTTTATTTAAATATTTTATCGATACTCGAAATTTAGTCCGAAAAGCTACTTTTTGCATACGGTCGAATTAGGACTCGGGACCACTCCCATTGAGTTCAAAATGACGTTTGCGATCTTTTTAAGTGTAAGCTTTGATATGTTTGAAGATAGTAGAATTTTGCCACTTTTTACTTAGGGCTTTGGTTTGGGCTGAGCCCAATAACCCCACTTATGTATTCAGTCCCAACCCCTTCTCCTCTTCATTACTTCATTCCTCATTTCCTAATACTCAAGCTTTTATAACAATGGAGAGTGGAAGAGGAAATTAAAACTCCAAGCCCTAGTTTTATTTTGCAAATCAAACTCTAGCTCAAAACTAATAGAAGAACCCATTGGTAAGCCTTCTCTTCTTCTTCTCCAACTCATTCTCTTATCAATTTTAGAAATTCCTAAACCTAACTTTGGGATTCTTCTTTTAAAGCTTAGAATCAAGCTTCTTGAGTTGGATTTGAAGAGTGGTTGATTCTCCTTTTCTTTCAAGCTTCTTCTTCATTTGTTTGGGTTCAAAGGTGAGATTTTTATCTCACATCTTTGTCTATAGTTATCTTCGATTGTTAGGTATGAATCCCTAACACTTATTGTTGTGCAATTGATTTTGGTTTGGATTGATTTGGTGTATATTCCAATTTTTGGTGTTTTGAAATCAAAATCTATGAAAATACTTTTATGGATATTTGGACACTGATATTTGAGGCGTATCGAAGAGCCGTTAAGGCTGGGTTGTCACTTGGCGTAAATCCTAAGTCGTTGTCGCTCGATCGATCGCTTCCGGTATCCGTTTGGCCATCTTTTTGGTCTAGGTTCAGGGAATGCCCTGAACCCCAGATTCAGACGTCTGAAACGTAAGATTCAGACGTCTGAATATTGTTCTGGGAAGATTTCTATTCTCAGATTCATACGTCTGAATATATGATTTCAGACGTCTGGATTGGTTCATTTGGAACCAGAAAGGAAATAGGCTAAAATGTGCCTATTTCAGACGTCTGAAATCAAAGATTCAAACGTCTGAATTCTGTTTGGGAAAATAATTTATTTTCCAAATTCAGACGTCTGAATCCTTGATTTCAGACGTCTGAATTTGCTCTCTTTTTGCCTGTTTGCCTATTTGCTTGAAAATTCCAACATTAATCGATTCGTGTTGATTCCCTTTTGTTACTATCACTTATTATCGACTTTGATGACATTTTCTTCGTGATTTTTGGGAATATCCATTTTGATGGATTCAGTATCGATTTCTTTGGATTTTATTCACGTCTTCGAATGTGAATTTTAGTGACTGATTGTTCCTACAATCTTGTTTGTGATTTGTCACTTTAAAAATATAAAGGTTTTCTATACTAGTAGTAAATATCAAAACTCTTTCTTCAAATGATTTCAACACTATTTTATTACAAAGCTCGTTTTCTCAAACCGATTTCCAATCTATTAGTATATACAAACCTTTTCCTCACTCGTATGAGAAATCTAATTAAATGGCTTAGTAAAACGAGTGGTATGAAACGCTTGCGTTTGCTTCGTCGGTTAATTCTTGGACTTGTTCGATTGAAACTCTTGTGACAATTTTCTAGTGGAGATCTATAATTTGTTCGTAAATATTTAAGTTAAGCTAGTGGTTATGGGACATGAAGCTAAGATCATATATTTACTAGCTTACTGTAATTGACACTTCTTGATGATCATGACGATCATTTTTGTGATTTAGACTAGCAATTGTGCGATGTCTCTTTGTCCACGTGGAGGACTGTAACTCATTCTATTGATCTTTGTCTCATTTCTTTGCGGGGTAGCTCCCCATAGTCTTCGGGCCATTCGTGTGTCAAAAATTAATGGCTAGCTACCATGAGATAGCGTCTCGTTCGTGTGATACATATGTTGGTGAGCTTTCATGCTCCCGTTCGTGTGATAGGCCTCTCCCCCCTTTTTTGTGATTTCTGAATTTCGTGTGTTGAATTCTGGAATTTATGCTTCACCAATTTTAGTGATTTCCATTGATATGATTTGTCAATTTTTATGCATTGGTGAATTCGTGTGTCATTGACTTGTTGTGAATACAAGTTTTGGGTATGAAACCCTTTTTGGATCTTTGGGAAGATTTTTGTGATATTGATTAACCTCATGTTGAGTTTCAATTACATACTTATTGTAGTATGCCCGTATGGTTATTATATGTTTATGCCATATCTCTTATTCTATATCATGTCATCTAATGTTTATAGAAAGACTGATCCGTTTATTATTTTCTTATTAAATAACACTCGGGTCAGACCGAGATGTTACAGGTGCTTCAACTTGACTTCTCCCCAGGGATTCATTACTCTGACTTTTGGCTAACCACATAGATTAGCAGTTTTTGTTGTGGACACTTGAGATATAGACTCACAGTTGTATTCTTTTGTATAGCACGTGTTGCTATTCTTTTGTATTATTGTGGATCTTTTTGACCACTACTCTGATATACACTTACACGTGTTAGTTATATATTCATATCTTCTTTCGCCTTTGTGATATGAATTATCTGTGACTGATTTATGTTATTCTTATTTCTATATTTATTTCCAAGGATATTATAGCCACTGTGTAGTAGCTTTGAGTTTGTATCGGTATGTCGGATTTCCTCCTTAAATGACTTGCATGTTATTCTATTTGACATATCGGTGCTCGCCCAAAGCAATTACACGGATGGTCGCTCCTCAACAGCCTTATTCTCCGTGCTAGTTGACAGCATTACTCCGTAGTGTTCTTGGCTAGCGTGGGTATAGAGATGGGGCGTCACAGCATCCGACCCAATGCCACCCTAACACCAAGTGCATAAGCTACTTAAACTAATTACACAGTTCCCCTGAGCAGGTCGCCCTTACCGCCCATCTCATTACATACTGTTATTTTATCTTATGAAAAATGTAGAAGCACAGAAAAACTGGAGTTACATCGACCACTCAAAATATACCACCCTACAAGCTACGCGTAGAAAAACAAGTGTAGATAAAGTGGTAATACACTTCGGCAAAATTTCACAAAAAAGAATTCCATTTACAAAAAAGTGCAGGGCACACAGCCTGCCCCTCTAGGCATAAAAAAAGATGAAATAAAATTATCGATTTGGCTGGCCCATCGGTAGGCCTGGTTCAGGAGTCTAGCTGCTTCATCGCCTTGCTACCTCCTCCCAAACCTAGGGCAATGCCATGGCATTGAACTTACCGATGAAGATAGAAAATTGAAAGCTTTCCCCTAACCTGGGCTTTATCATATTCTTCAGCCAATTGGTGTAAATGTCCAACTCCTCCTTCCTAACGGTCACGATATCTACATCTGACCGGCACCTAGCCAAGTGTTTGTCAAATTGATCTTTAGCTGGTTCACTTTTTTCTCAGCCTTTTCCAACCTCTCCTTAAGGTCTATAACCACCTTTTCTGCCTCATCATATCTTGGTTGCCTCTCATACTGACCTTTCGACTGCTTTGACATCCTCCTTTATTGCTTTCTCTACCGCATCCCTTGCCTTGACGGCCTTAGCATCTACTACCACCAATGCTACTCCCTCAGGCTTCAAGTCCTTCTAAAGTTTCTCTACCTCATCTCGGATGTGGAGGCAGTGGTATTTGAATTGAAAAACTAATATTAGAATAATAAAGAAATAATAAAGTTAGGAAATTTAAGGTCGGTGACTTACGAGCAAAGCATTCTAGGTTTAGGCATTTATCATGGTATTCAAGTAGTGTCATCTCTAACCAGTCTGAGCCTAGTGTGGGATGGGAGGATCTCAATGAAGATCAAAGATAGAAATCCTATAGTAGGAGATCCAAGTCCTTGGTATCCTCATCATAGGAGATGTCTAAAGATACATGCCCCAGCAGCACCGCCACCTTTTATGTGGTTAGTTCCTCCGTTTTGTAAATGCGATGGAATTTAGGAATAGGAGCAAAAACCTCAACTGTTGTAGAAGGACTGACCATATCTTTTCCTCCTTTTACTGTTGATGGAAAACTGGAGCAACCTATGGGGTTTGAAGGCATATCAATATTTGTTTGATGGCTTCAAGCGTAGTGAGTGCTTTGGGTATCGTACGCTATCAGGCACGATCGGGGTTGTGAGCACTTAGGTCATGGTGGTTTGGATGAGTCCCTTACCTTCATCAAAGACACCAAAATCTAGCATGTTAGCCACTTTAACAACAAAGAAGAAAGAGGATTTAGTCAAAATGTAAGTTAAAAGAAAGAAAAGTGCAAATAAGCTATCATCCGTACCAGCTAGACCTTGCATTCTAACTAAGGGCATGCATGATGTGACCACACTGCCTACAGTAGCTTGATCAGTCCCAACCGAAGACTTGCCCAAGGGCACAATGTCACACTCAAGATGCAGTGGGTCATATGCAAGAATTGTCTTGGAGAAGGGACCAACGTCCCTATCGACACCCAACTCAATTGACCCTCCCCTTACAGTACTTTCCTTAGAGCTCCCTTAATATCCTAAGAAACAACCAAGGACCCCGAAGATGACCTGAGACATTAACCAACTACCATTTGTCAAACTCTTTTACTTAGGTAATGGCACAACATCACTTATTGTATCAAGGTCTACTTTCTTCCACTTCTTATGCTCCTCACTCGTAATTTTAGTGCCATATCTTTATTCGGCCTCGGTTATCGGTCGACCATGGGGTCCAAGAACATGACCTGGGAAGCAGTCCCACTTTGCTTTCTTAGTTAACATCTTTATTAGGATGAACCTAGGATGACCCACTATAAGACCATTTTTTAGTCCTCTCTTATTAGCACAACCCTGTAGTGGTTAGTCTAAGTCATTAGGAACTTCACTACTCGTGTCTGGTTGCTGGCCGACTTTAGCCAGTCAATAAATTCACTCAGCATCTCATAATCGACACCAACAAAATAGATGCAATCTCTTTCCAATGGATAAGCTAACAGTAGAAACAAAGCAAAATAAGGAAGGAAAAAAATAGCGAAGCCTTACTAGAGGTTTGGAACTCGAGATGATGAAGCTCAAGGATATACCCATGAGGAACAAAGAAAATCTTCCTATCTAGCCAGAGGTAGCATTACTACGGACTTCCAAAAATATAACAGGCTTGCTGTTAGCTTAGAGCTGTCCAAGGTAGTCCATTTCACCATCCTATAGCCTTTGAGAGGCCCCAAGAAGTCCGTCTCGTCATCCCATAGTTAGCCTGGTACATCCCTTGCAACTTGGTTTGAAATAACATTCGCTTTTCTCATCAAGCTTTGGAAATTAGTGATTAACCAATATAGATCAGTAGGAGTTACTCACCTACCTTGCCATATAGTCATGCAAAAGTAAATAACAAGCTATACAACTTGCCACATAAGGTACTATAGCAGATCTTCCAAAAGCATGCCTACTCCTGTAGCATGCCACCAACATTAAATGCACATTAAATAGAAGAAACACACCTGGTATGAAGGGACAATCAACATACTTCTTAGCTATACATTCCATTCCGTAATTACAACTATCTTCCTATAGCTCATGCTACTACATCAACGACCAAGGAAACTTGTCGCCCATTTTACTACAAAATCTCAGCTGTCCATCGTCAATCTTAACTACTTCATATACCCCTATGCCTACTACATGAAGAGGTTCGAATTTAATTGATTTGTAGGCAAGCATACCCATTTTTAGCAACAATTACTCTCAAGTTCTAAAGTCTAGTACCATTGTAAGCTTATGGGCAAAATCTCATATTATTTTTTGTAATCCCTTATATTGTAAGTGATAAACATAGTAAGAGATCGTCATAACAGACGTAGGAAAATCTCTAGCAAACCACCCTACATCATGTGCCATTTACATTATTTTCTTGTTTCACTCCTATTTTTACATTTTAAAGCCGAGTGTTTGCAAGTATTTTTTTTCTAATACAATGCATTAGTCCAATTCTAAAGTTAGCTAATTTGTTAGCCAACAAAAGGGTGTTCCTAATGTTAAGGAACCCATAAGACTGTTATGTGATAATAATGCATCGATGTAGGTCACAAAGGAGCCTAGAACTCATGAAAAATTTATTCACTTTCTTCAAAAGTTCTACCTTATTTGGGTGTTTGTCGCTAATAAAGAAGTTATGATTAAAAGAGGAAACACCAGGGACAACACAGCAGATCAATTCTGAGTAAACTAATTGAAGGGATAGGATTGAGATTCCATAGTTGGCTCCAAGTGCAAGTAGTAGATTGATTGATTTAGAGGTATGCTCTAGGGTCAATTGTGTAGTTTATTGTAAATTATTAACTATGTAGTAAATCTCTTTTGAAGTAAAAGTGTTTGTTTACATTTTTTATATTGTGATATGCCACTAAATAATTAATTTAAATGTATTTAATAGAAAATTCTTAATTGATACATTATGTGATAACAATTATAATGAGTTGTAATCATGAAAAAATTATCATAATATAAATAACATATTATTTTAAATAATCCTGTGAATATATTTTGAGAAAGGAAATCGATGCATCCGTTGAGGCCAAAGCATGTAATTCTCTCCACATGTTGGGCAATGTACTACCGATGGTTGCTTCGAAGGTTACGCACTAATATTTAGATAACTAACGAATGAGTTATTCGAGAGTTTCCTTTCAATCAATAACATCAAGGTCAAATAAGAAATCTCAAAACGATGATATTACATAATTTTCTTGACCTTAGAATGGTACTAAACTTCGATGTGGAAGCATTACTTTCATTATAGTTAAATCATTGCTGACATCTATTGAATGACTATAGTTGAGTTTGAATTGAAGCATTAGAAGTGAAACACTATTTAATAAAGAATTTGTCTCCATAACTGTATAAGGTTAGTTCATGGTTAACTATAGTCATCTCAAAGTTAAACACTTTGGCCAGAGTAGTAAGATTAATAGTAAATATTATTATTGAACCAACACTTTATTTATGGACTGACCAAGTTAAATGTGGACAATATTGGAATTTTTACTAAAACCATATTCCATAATCCCAAAGTAGTATAGTGTTGGTGAAGATAATTAGTGTAAATAATCATTGCTAAAAGGTACTGCTTGAATTTGTAAAATTGGATTTTACCGATGAGATTTAAGCCATGAACTAAGTCAAACTATCACACTATCAGTAAAATTACAAGTGAAAATTAGTATTCAATTCGTTTAAATTTTAGTCGCTGATTAAGCACAACTATGAGCTGCACAATTAAATCTATTCGGTTTATGAAACACCACTTGATTTAATTAATTTATAATAGTTATGAGTTAATCAAATTAATTAATATTTAGGAATATTAATTATTATTGTATTTAATTTATTTGGGTATGTTTAGTAAAATGGAATAACTCCGAGAATTGTTTAGGGGTAAGATTGGTAATTTATTAGGAGTGCATATAAAAGTTATATTCATACATATCAATATACAATATCAACGAAGATTTAAATTGGATTTAAATTAAATATATTGCTAAATAGGTTGATTGCTATTTTAGTCCATTATGGACTCAAATATGGCCAGCCAAGAATAAGGGCTAAGGGGATTCATTGGCTTTGGATTGGTAAGAGATATTTATGTAGATATTTATTCCTAGATCTCACTATTTACTCAAACTATTATATTCCACTTTATTTTTAACTTTTCCCCCATCCTCTTAACTTCTTAGCCATAAATATTATCTCTTATCTCCATCATTTTCTTACCTCAGACACATTAATTCAATCAGTTATAATTAAATCCGATGTTTGCACGCTTGTCGCTGCAAGTTAAGATAGAGATTTAGGAGATTTAAGGAGTCCATGTGGATCAGCGTGTGTTTCTACGGCCTATCTCTTAAGATATAATTCGTTTAATCTATTCAATTACATATATCGATTATTGTATATAATATCTTATATATATATAAATATATATCACCTTTTCATATATATTAGAGCATGCTGATTTAATATCCATCATATATTTATTTTTTCGAGGAAAATGAGTGATCTGTTGAATATGCGCTTATATGATTTATATGCGCTTATGTGATTTTTTGTTTGATGATAATAAACATATATATATATATATATATATTCATTTAAATGTATTTGTTAATGTACTATTTTATTTTTCATAGATTAAATAAATATTTGTTGAATAAAATAATTTACACAGAATTTGAATTCAAACAGAAATTTTATTCAAACAAATATTTATTACAATCTTGAATAGTACAAGTTCAAGCTCTCACTATACATATACATTTTTGAATACATCACAATTATTTTTACATTAATAACCTCACTACATATCACTCACACTCGTAGTTTACCTTCAATTTCATTCCAGTTTGAATCCAACATCTGAGCAATCTGCAAAAATATTCACCAACGCATTAAAATTGAAAAAGAATTATTTTTGCAATATAAAATGAAATATGATTTTTGAAAATATTATTTGCCTCAGTTATTTAGGTTGTTCGTCATCATTTATATTTGAATTCTTCACACACGAACAATGTGACATGCACAGTGTATCACTGTACATGCCACAAGGCCGTGCACATCGATATACACTTGATAATGCTACAGGGACAGGTGAGCACAGGTCAAACCCAAATGAAAAGCTGGGTTCGACTCACGTGCAATATATTTAAAATCACGACACGAGCACAAGGTCAAACCCGAGTTTTTGAAACTGGATTCAACTCAAGTGAAATTTCAAAAATCAACATGAAGTGGAAAGCACCAACTCAATGCAACAGACAACAACAGAGCTAAATCAACACAGCAACTCAAAGATCACAAGTGTACAACAACTCCAAGCAGTGACAAAAGTGCAGACAGATTTGGAGAAAAGACACAGCAAAAATGGAAACAACAACAATGCAATAATGTTATAATGTCACAGCAAACACTGAGCACATTGATACATGATCAGACATAGGACAACAAATGCATTCAAAGTACAAACCAGTTGCAACATGGATGTCACAAGCAATGACCAACGCTCAACATACATGAAGTAATGCAATGCCCAAAGACCAAGTCGAAGTCGAAATGTTCTTAACAGTTCTAAGTATCTGACAACAATATGACAATGCAAACATGAAATGAATGCAACAACAAACTCAGTGAAGACCACAAGTAAATGAGACAGCAGTAATGTAGTCAACAACATGAAGGCAACATGATCAAAAGTTCAGGTCAGACCAAACATCAAGACTCAAGTGGCACAGTGAAGCAAAAATCAAATGCCATCAGGTCAGCAAACTACAATGCAAACTACAATGCAAATTCAAGGCCAATGCAGACCAACAGCTACATGAAGCAAGACCAAAGACAAATCTACAGGTACAAGGCAGCAGTTACAAGTAAACAGAGTACATGCTACAAAAATTGACAGTTCAAAGCTCAGTGCAATCCCAAAGCAAAGTCAACAGCACAGTGAAGTACAAAGCAACTACAACAGATGCAGTGAAGCAAGAATATAGCAGCAGTGTACATGTACCAATGATACAAGAAAAGCGAACAACAATGCAACAGTGTGGAAGTGAAACAGTGATGAAGTTGGAAATGTAAAGACCAGTTACTCAATGTATGCAACATGGTGAGCAACACAAGTGCAACAGAACATCAACTGGAATCAAACATGAATACAACTCAAATGAGCAAGTGCAACAAAGTGCAACTTGACTATCAAGACAAAGTGCAATAACAAATTCAGCGAAGCCCAAGTATACAGAAGTCAATGCCGAGAAACAATGTATACAAATGATCAGGTCAAAATAAAGCCAACTACTGAATCAAGTGCACCAGAAAAATGCAATGCATGAAAGCTTGATCAAGTCCAAATACAACTCAAAGTGCAACAAGAATGTTGCAGTGATACAATGCAAGTTCATATGTACAACAAGCTAAAAGTGATGCGGAATCAAGGTGAACAAACAGTGATACATGAATAATGCAAGAACAAGCCAGTAGATACATGAATAAAGCAAAGTCGTGGATTGGTATACTCGAAATCAAGTGATAAAATTCGTTTTTGAAAAATTCAGGTGCGTATCTTTGAAATAGTTAAAGAAAAGTAAAAAGGGAAAGTTTCTACCGTATCAAACAAGTTAAATCGAACGCTGCACGAACAAGGCCGTGCGCATCAAGTTGAGAATACATTAGGAAAGCAAAAATTTGGAAAGTATCGAATTGATACGAACAAACTCAAGTGTCGAATTCATATAAATACCAAACCTCAAATTCATCATTGGTATCGAGTTCGAATACGAGAAATCATAAAAAGCACAAATAGGAAATTACATACCAAAGCAACAGTGAACTCGATCAAAGGAGCAGCGGCGAACGAGCAAGAGCAACACAAGCCAGAGAGTTGATCATCAGAGAAGCCGCGAGCAAGCGCGACACACACCAGAGAATCGAAGAAAGCCCTAATTTTTGCAAGGGAACAAAGCCCTAATTTAGATCGTACAGAGTCGACATTATTTCTTCATAGGAAAAGGAACGGGATAAACAAAAGGGCCGACCTTGTTTATAAAAGAAGGCTTTAGTTTATATTTAATTTGGGGTTTAAGTTTAAAAATTGTTTTTAAGTTTGTTTTAAATTTTCTTTTCGAATCAAGTCTTGGTAAATCACCACTTAGGTTGTAGGTAGTGTCAGATTGTCTAGTTAGAATTAGTTCAGTGAACAGGGTGTGCGAGTTTGCAAAACTCTATAGGCGGGAGCAAGGGTTTGCGAGTTTGCAAAACTCTATAGGCGGGAGCAGGGGTTGCGAGTCTATTAGAGTGTTTGTAAGTAGGAGCAGGGTTTGCGAGTCTGTTAGAGTGTTTGTAAGCGTGAGACTGTTTAATTCTAATAGAAATCTGGGAATGCAGCAGTAGGCAGGGGTTGCCGAAGCTGGGTAAATTTTTTGTGTGATTTACTTTTCAGCATATTTATTTCTGCAGTTTGTTTCTGTGTTTAAATCGAGAAAATTTGCTATAACCCTATTCACCCCCCTCTAGGGTTAATCTAGATCCTACAAGTGGTACGAGAGCACGGTATTTTTCTTTAACTCTAGAGTCATGAATCCACCAAATAATACTTTTGTTGAGGGTCGTTCCAATATTATTCCTTCTATTTTCAATGGAACAGATTTTTTGAACTGGAAATTGAAAATGGAATTTTATTTAAAATCTGTTAATATTTAATGTTGGGATATTATTGAAAATGGGTGTGATATAACAAATAAGGAAATTATCTCGATTATTGCTCTTGCTATGCATATATTATATTCTCATATTAATCGTGATAATTTTTATTTCGTCTCTCGTTGTGAAAATGCACAGAAAATCTGGAATACTTTCGATGCAATATATGGAGCAAAAGTCAACAACAATGTGATGTCCTCCACAACCGACTCAGTTAAAGAAATGTGCTTAACAGGATTGGTAAATAGTAGTTGTGAGGAGGATAATGATGATGGAGCAGCCGAGCTGGCATTACTAATAAGGAAATTCAAAAGGAGGAACCGCAAATACGGAAATCCAGTTCTAAATCAAAAATTAAAAAATAGAGAGCACAATATGAAGCCAAGCGAGGCATCAAAACTCACTCACTCTGAATTACTTATTTATTTCCACGAAGTGAATGGCTGTTTTGAACAACTTAGGGAGAAGTATGGTAAACTTGAATCACAAAAAGACACTTTGATAGAATTAAATGAACAACTTGACCAATTAGTTAAAACCTATCAAAGTAGGATCCCTAAGTGTGATAAATGTACAACATTCGAAGAAGAAATTAAAAAATCAGAAATTAATATAAAATCACTTGAAAATGAAATTCTGATTTTGAAAGAGAACGAAAATACTAGGAGAGAAAATTCTATCAGAAAGTGCACACAATTATTGAACGAAAAATGAATCTCTCAAATTACAAGTCCAGCAATTGTCAATAACTTTAGATAAATTTTCAAAAAGTGAGAAATCGTTGAATCTGCTATTAGGGAAGCAAACTGTTAATACAGCTAGACAAGGACTTGGATATAATCAATCTGAAAATGTTGAAAGCGATATTAGTCAAGAAAATTCCATGTGCACAATTTATAGAAAATATGGACACGATCACAATAATTATTGGTATAGACCCAAACATGTGAAAACCATACCAATTTGGTTCCAAAAGGCACAAATATAAAATCCCTCAAAGTTAAACAAATTTGGGTGCCAAAAGGAACATATATAAACAGTTTTGGGTCTCCACAAAATTATTTTTCTAAATCTTCTGCCACTAACAACCATGGACCTATAAAAACAAATAGGCCACTTAAATCTTTTCCCGTGTAGGTGTGGTAGCAGGCTAAGGAACGACAACAGTGTTTTCTGGATTTTTGGCTGTTCTAGAAACACAACGGGCGACAAAGCAAAGTTCCTTAGCCTATTATAAAGGTGACAGAATCAGAATGGATAAACAATGAAAAATATCGTTAAGGTAAAACAGGTAATGGTATATTTATTTGAACGATATATTAAATGTGATGATCCGCACCATAATCTGAATTAAAATCAGCCAATATTGAGATGGTGAAGAGATGATGATTTTGGTTCTGATTTGTTCAACATAGTTGGCCGATTATATTTATGCCAAAAACACTATAAAATTCTCTAATTTTTTTTATTACATTAGGTTGGATCAAAAATAGTGTTTTGTTGGATATTAATACATTTGGTTATAATTTGGCTAACTCTATGTTCATGGTTCTTTGATTATTTACACGGCTTCATTTCAAATTCAAGAGAATGTCATTTGAAGAGCTGTTAAATTTGATTTTGAGATATTTTGTTGCATACTTCATGGTCTGGTCAATCAAATTCAATTTAGTTAGTGATATTTTGAGTGAAAAAGAAATTCAGATGCAGATTACACTGGTAATCTAGTTGATAGAAAAATTACTAGTTGAACGTGATTTTTGAGACATTTAGTAACTGCATCGTTTTTCAAAGAAAATATCTGCATATTTTTCATTTCAAATAATTTTCAAATAGCAGAAAATTTTCTTATAAAACCCCTTCGAGAAAATCATTATTGACCATATTTTCAAATTAGTCATTTTTATTTGATTTTAAATGACAAATTTTTGACTAATCCGACTCCCTACTAATTATCAAAAAGATAAATAGTGATTGAAAAGGTGATAAGTGTTGATATTTAACATACATTACTCAAGAGATTATATTTGGAAAATTTCTCTAGGAATTCAAACAAGAGTTATAAAACTTTTTCGTTGCGTAAAGATTTCATGACCATTTCTATATCTATCATATTTCTATCGACCATTGTTTATCAAATCTTAAATATAGTTTGTCGATATGTGGTACTATAATCAGGGATCATTTGTTTTTCATTTCATATCTTTTTGTAAAAATAAATAAATATACAAAGTATTCACTCTCATTTAAAAGTCCTCACGGTTATGCATGGGTGAATTACTTGGATTTTTGATTATGTGCTTCCATGCTCATTTAAAAGTCCTCACGGTTATGCATGTATGGAACGCATATCAAAATTAATTGATTAAATAGACAAGTTGATTCTAATCTCATTTAAAAGTCCTCACGGTCATGCATGGTTAGAAGATACTTTATTTCATTTTTAAAATTAACTTGGAATACTACTAATCCCATTTAAAAGTCCTAACGGTTATGCATGATTAGTAGATATTCAAATTCCTGATATAAATGTACCACAAGTAGTCATTTCCATCATTCTAAAAAGTGGAATATGCGCCTAACAAGGGTAGTTATGATTTTTGTTTGATTTTTATTAAAGTTTGACATTTTGAGTTTTAATGTTGGATTAATATCGATCACTCTATATCAATTTTTCTCTAACATAATTATTCTTTTGCTGATAACAAAAGGGGGAGAGAAAAGTTAAGATTTTGTCAAATAAAATCAAGCAAAGGTCAAATAATTTTCCATTTGCAACTAGGCTCATTTGTATATTTTTATTGATATGCATATATGTAGGGGGAGCATCATGTAGAGAGGAAGCATTTAAATAAGGGGAGCAATTAGTGTATATCATTGATCAAATACATTTAACACAGTCAAAATCTTAAATATATGTTTGTTATCATCAAAAGGGGGAGAATGTTGAATATGCGCATATATGATTTATATGCGCTTATGTGATTTTTTGTTTGATGATAATAAACATATATATATATATATATATATTCATTTAAATGTATTTGTTAATGTACTATTTTATTTTTCATAGATTAAATAAATATTTGTTGAATAAAATAATTTACACAGAATTTGAATTCAAACAGAAATTTTATTCAAACAAATATTTATTACAATCTTGAATAGTACAAGTTCAAGCTCTCACTATACATATACATTTTTGAATACATTCACAATTATTTTTACATTAATAACCTCACTACATATCACTCACACTCGTAGTTTATCTTCAACTTCATTCCAGTTTGAATCCAGCATCTGAGCAATCTGCAAAAATATTCACTAACGCAGTAAAATTGAAAAAGAAATATTTTTGCAATATAAAATGAAATATGATTTTTGAAAATATTATTTGCCTTAGTTATTTGGGTTGTTCGTCATCATTTATATTTGAATTCATCACACACGAACAATGTGACATGCACAGTGTATCACTGTACATGCCACAAGGCCGTGAACATCGATATACACTTGATAATGCTACAGGGACAGGTGAGCACAGGTCAAACCCAAATGAAAAGTCAGGTTCGACTCACGTGCAATATATTTAAAATCACGACACGAGCACATGGTCAAACCCGAGTTTTTGAAACTGGATTCAACTCAAGTCAAATTTCAAAAATCAACATGAAGTGGAAAGCACCAACTCAATGAAACAGACAACAACAGAGCTAAATCAACACAGCAACTCAAAGACCACAAGTGTACAACAACTCCAAGCAGTGAAAAAAGTGCAGACAAATTTGGAGAAAAGACACAGCAAAAATGGAAACAACAACAATGCAATAATGTTACAATGTCACAGCAAACACTGAGCACATTGATACATGATCAGACACAGGACAACAGATGCATTCAAAGTACAAACCAGTTGCAACATGGATGTCACAAGCAATGACCAGAGCTTAACATACATGAAGTAATGCAATGCCCAAAGACCAAGTCGAAGTCGAAATGTTCTTAATAGTTCTAAGTATCTGACAACAATATGATAATGCAAACATGAAATGAATGCCAAAACAAACTCAGTGAAGAGCACAAGTAAATGAGACAGCAGTAATGCAGAAGGCAACATGATCAAAAGTTCAGGTCAGACCAAACATCAAGACTCAAGTGCAACAGTGAAGCAAAATCAAATGTCATCAGGTCAGCGAACTATAATGCAAACTACAATGCAAATTCAAGGCCAATGCAGACCAACAGCTACATGAAGCAAAACCAAAGACAAAACTACAGGTATAAGGCAGCAGTTACAAGTAAATAGAGTACATGCTACAAAAATTGACAGTTCAAAGCTCAAGTGCAATCCCAAAGCAAAGTCAACAGCACAGTGAAGTACAAAGCAACTACAACAGATGCAGTGAAGCAAGAATATAGCAGCAGTGTACATGTACCAATGATACAAGAAAAGCGAACAACAATGCAACAGTGTGGAAGTGAAACAGTGATGAAGTTGGAAATGCAAAGACCAGTTACTTAATGTATGCAACATGGTGAGCAACACAAGTGCAACAGAACATCAACTGGAATCAAACATGAATACAACTCAAATGAGCAAGTGCAACAAAGTGCAACTTGACTATCAAGACAAAGTGCAATAGGACGGAAGGAGAATCGATGAGAGGAGACCCATCAGATCCTAAAAGAAGAAGTGAACCATATGAATAATGGTTGAGAATGTCCAAGGAAGCTGTTGAAGGCCTTGCAATATATCAAAACTGGGCTCACCCAATGAAGGTTCGACGACCGATGTCAATAGCTAGATCTTGAAAACTCAACTAATAATATAAGTCTTGAATATATATATATATACACACATATAAATAAATGTATGTATGTATATAAGTCAATTATATAAATATATATGCAAGAAGAGAAAACATGTATGAGATATAATAACCTAGGTGTTGATAGAGTTAAGGGTATTCTCTAGGGGTAATTATTTAATTTTTTACATATATCTAACTCGTTGACCAATCTTGTTCGAAATAAGGTATTTTTTTTTCTATCATATACATGATGTAATGTGGTTATATTAATTAATTTAACTAAAAGTATATTTTTAACTAAAAGTATATTTAATATAAAATCCATACATGACATATTTTGTGACAGTAATTACAAAGTGCTGTAACTATTTTAAATGTTCCTAGTCCAGATGCATGGAGACTGGATATCGGTGCATCCGTTGACACTATAGTATGTAACACACTCTAAATGTTGGACAATGTAATACTCATGACTACTAGAGGCACCAAGGGGTTACGTACTGACAGTTATTGGATAACTATGGAATGACTCACTCGATAGTTTTTTGTTAGTTAATGTAACTAAGGTTAAACAGGTAATACCGATGCGAGTAGTTTACACGGTTCCCTCAACTTGAGAATACTATGGATGTTCAATATGAAAGTTTCGCTTTGTTTATAGTCAAATTATGACACGGTGTTCCATCGAGTGACTATAGTTGGGTCGAGTGGAAGTATTGGAAGTGAAGCACTATTCAAGAGAGGATTCGTCTCCTCAGTTATATAGGGTTGCTATCATGGTCAACTTAGGTCAACTCAAAGTCAAAGTCTCCGGCCAAAACATTTTTTTTAATAATAATTGTTATTATCAAACCAAGGATATAATGTTTTGATTGTAAAGTTGATATAGATGAAATTGGAATTTTGACCATTACCAAATTCCATAAATCCAAAGTCATATAGTTTTGACGAAGAGAATTGATGTAAATAATTATCACTGTTAGTACCACTTATAATAAGTAAAATTGGATTTTACTTATTACCTGTAAGCTATGAATTCAGCCAAAATGTCAAATCACCTGTTAAGTGACGTGTGAATGTTAATATTTGAATTGTTCAATATTAATCGCTAGCTAAATTTACACCTTTGAGTTGCATAACCTAATGATGAATTCTCCAAAAAATACAAGATTTAATTAAATTATAAAAAGTTATAAATTAATTATAGTATTTAAGAAATATTAATTATTAATTATTTTATTTGATTTTTGGGAGTTATTTGTAATTATTTGAATGCATTATAGAAGTTATATTTGCGCGCATTGATATATGATATCATTGTAATCAAATAAAAGATAATTACGTGCGTTAATTTATGAAATCTTATGTAATTTGATGGCATATAATTTTTAGCCATACCATGTAAAGACATAAGGGGGAAAGATAAATTTAATCAGGAGAATTAATTAGAGAAGTTTTAATTAAAGAACAAGAAAGGTTTCATTATTTTAAATAAAACATATTCTCTAATTCATTTTGTATGTACAATTGAGTTTCTCATTCATTCTTCTTTCTGTAACTTTGCTGGTTCTCTCCTTCTCTAATGGCTGAAAATATGAGATCTTCCATGGCTTCAATAATTCCTAAAATCAAATACAAATAAAATCAATTATGAAAAGTGGTTTATTCCTCTTGATCTTTGCAACATCTGGAGGCTAATTTTCGAATCTAGGAGATTTGATTCATTATTCAAGGTGTGACTTCTAACCAACATCCTAAAGGAGTCCAATTTCAAGATTTTCTTCAAGGCTTTGGGTAATAAGATATGTTTTTTCATTAATAGATAGTGATATTTGATGTAATTTTTATTGAAAGAGAAATTTAATCATCATAATTTGTATGTACATATCACCGCTTCATTTAACTTGAGAATTGTTTGTCTTGCTTGAATTGTTTGTTGAATGAATCGATTGGTGTTTTATTTAATAAATCTAAACTAATATTTGTATATGTTTAAATATAATGTTTTGTTTTTGAACTATGTTGTAAACGTTCAATTTAAAGTCAAATTGTTAGATCAAAAATTTTGTACGTTCAATTTATCAATTGGGTTCTTATTTTGTTAAATTAGAATTAAAATTCATATATGTTTGAATATAATGTTTAATAATAGATCTACATTGTAAACATTCAATTCAAATTTGACCGTTTAGATCTAAAATTTTGTATGTTCATATTGTTTCGATTGGATTTTCTTTAACAAATTAAGCTAAAATTTGTTTAAGAAAATTATAGCGTTTTATTGAAGATTCATGTTTCAAATCATATAAAACAAAATGTAATTTTAGATTTGAAAGCTTATATGTATGTATTTTTGTGTTTATATTGTTTTAGAATTAAAAAAAGAAAGATGTTTTGGCAATAAATCTAAATTTCAATTGGATTACTATAGTCTCTAATTTGTATTAATTAGGGATATTTTATTGAATATGACATACATACAATTTTGAGAAAAACGTGTGATCCTCTAATAAAAGAGGAGAGCACACAAGAAGTACTATATATAAAACAAATAAAAAGGAGCTGCCAACATGCCTGGCAGGTGGCAATACTAAAAAACTAGAAAAAAATGAAAAAGGTACCCCTCAAATGAGCTCCGGCAAAGCCACCGCCCATTACACCCTAATACAGAGCTCCGGCAAGGCCACCGCCCAATAATAGGGTGTTAGAGGAATATAATAATAGAAATACAAAAATACAACTCCGATCAAAAAGAAAGCACCTCTGAAAAGAAAAAACTAATCTCTAATGAGCGAAGAACCATGAAGATGAACTCCAAAAGGTAGACCAAAATGAAGAGCTCCACTCTGAAGACCTGCAAGCCAGATAAGAGAAAAACCAACAACCTACCTAAACCAAACCTGTAACGAAACTAGAAAACCAAATTAGTGTGAATCGCATATATGTATATAAATAGAATTTATATACATATATGTGAGAATAAAAACCAAAGAGAAAATAAAAGCAAGGATAAACAAGAACCAAAAACAAACAATTCTAAAATATGTAAAGGAGAAAAGAACCAAAATGAAAAGGACAACAGATAAGAAAACAAGGACTAAAAAAGAATTAAAACAGAAATAAAACAATACAAGAAACTACTTTAAGGACCTATTAAAGAAAGAGAATTATAGTGCATCATGAGAGCATTATTTAAATTAGAATAGGAATTAAAATAAGAATTATTAGAGACAAAATTATTAATGTTTAGTTTGAAAATGTTAATATTATTACTAACCTTGTTAAGATATTCCTCAAAGTAATTATTTTTGGCTAATTTATATTTGGGATTAGAAATCCAATTTAAGCAGAAAGATGAAATTAAAATTATCAAATTATTATAGTGCTTATTTTTGTTATTAAAAATCCTTTGATTTCTTTCAAACCAAATGTACCAGCAAGAAATAGTGAATGAAGTATCAAGCAAGTATCTAAATTCCTTATTAAACTTAAATCTAAAAGAGTTCCAATAGAAAAAGCAATCAGAAACTCTAGAACTAATATTAAACTCAAAAATATTGAGGGTTTTAATGAGAATAAAATGAGTATCCAAGCATTCGAAATAAATATGATTAATACCTTCAGAGTATGTGTTGCAAAAATAACATTTATAATCAATGTTAATATTTTTCTTATTTAAAAATTCAATAGTATTTAATTTACCATGAATGATAAGCCACATATAGATCTTAGATTTAGGAGGAGCATTTGACTTCCGAATATATTTAAAACAATCGACAAAAACACCCGAAAAGTTATTAAATTTGTAAGAATTAGAAGAATATTTCTTACTCTTATCCCACTCCCAACTAATATAATCATTGTCAATGTTATAAAGATTTAGCTTAGCAAAAAGCAAATAAAGCTGTCTAAGGGTAGAGCCTACAATTGTTATTAAAATTGAAAATCCAAGAAGGGCCACTTTCAGAGTTAAAAACATGAGAAATAAAAGAAAATTTAAAGTTACAAATATCATATAAATCTTTGAATTCATACTTTAGGGGAGTAGCGGAAATCCAACTATCATGCCAAAAAGATGTGTTATTGCCAGAATGAACAATAATACTTACACCTAAGTTGAAAATATCACTACATTTTAAGACGGATTTCCGAAAATAAGAAAGTTTACAATAAGTCGAAGGACTAATTTGAAAGAGATTATAACTACCATTGTAGTAATATTTAGATATAGTCTCCTTCCAAATGGCATTATCACTAGTATCTTTGAATTTCCATAACCATTTACCAAGAAGAGATAGGTTCATATTATGTAAATTAATGACTCCTAAGCCACCCTCACTTTTAGACTTACAGACAGTATCCCAATTAACAAGACATTTAATGCTACTGTTAGGATTATCACCACTCCAAAGGAAACCCCTTCTAATTTTATCTATTTTATCTATCATCCAATCAGGAAAAAGGTGCATAGACATGCAATAGATAGGAAGAGCTGATAGAACAGAATTAATCAAAACCAGTCTACCAGCTCTAGATAAGAATCTCACATTCCAATTGGTAAACCTTTTTTGATTTTGTCAATGATAATTAACCAATCATCATGCTTAAGATTTGAAGGTCTGATAACAAAACCAAGATAGTCGAATGGAAAACTCATAGTGTTACAATTTAAAGTATTAGCAACTAAATTTTCAACTTTATCAAAATCATTTAAAACTAAAACAGAACTTTTATCAAAATTTACTTTTAAACCCGATAAAAGTTCAAAACTATAAAGAATAAACTTAAGAGCAATAATGTGCCTAGGAAGATGAGAGAAAAAAAGCAAAGTATCATCAGCAAATTGAAGAACAGACAAACCAAAATTAGAAATGTCGTTACCAATAAAACCCAAAAGATTATTGTTAACAGCATTCTTAATAATCTTGGAAAAGACATCAGCCGCTAAATTAAACAGAAGGGGCGATAAAGGATCCCCTTGCCTTAGACCTCTCTTGGATTGAATTTTATTCCCCAATATACCATTAACCATAATACTAGAGTTTCCAGTATTAAGCAAGCTAATGATCTAGTTAATCCATCTATTACTAAAGCCTCTGGCAAGGAAAAATATCTATAAGAAAATCCCAATCAACCGAATCGAAAGCTTTAGCAAAACCTAATTTTAAATTAGCACAAGTTATATTATTTTTACAGCAATAATTAATATATTCTTGAACAACTACTACACCATCAGTAATATTTCTTCCTTTAATGAAAGCTGATTGAGAACCGTCGATAAGATCATTCATTTTTAAACTAAGTCTATTAGCTAAAACTTTAGAAATAATTTTAACTGAGCAATTAATCAAAGCAATGGGTCTAAAATCTTTTAAAGTATTAGCCCCAACTTTTTTTTGTAATAAAATAACATTAGCAAAAGTAAAATGACCTAGTTGAAGATTACCATTATAAAATTCATTAAACATACTAATTAAATCTAATTTTAAAACCTCCCAAAAAGTTTTATAAAAGAAAATCGAAAAACCATCCGGACCTGGAGATTTATCTCCTGGCAAATCTAAAATGGCTTTTCGGATTTCCTCTTCAGAAAAAGGAACATCTACATCAGAAAGATTAATATTAGAGTCGGATGGATAAAGATCATTCCATCTAACATTAACTCTATGCTTATTCTTATTGCCAAAGATTTCTTTATAATATTCAGTGAAAGCATTGTTGAGATCACATTGATCGACTAATTCCACATTATTAACTAAAATGGAATTAATTGTATTACTATGTTTTCTACTATTGGCGATATTGTGAAAAAATTTGGTATTATTATCACCTTCATTGATCCATTGAATTTTTGATCTTTGTTTCCACATGACTTCTTATTTTTCAAGAATAGAATTAAGATCTTCTTTCAAGTTATTCAGAACATTTCTCTCACCTAAATTTAAATGTCTAGATTCTTCAATCTTATTAAGCTTAAGCATCTCATTTAGGATATTATCTTTTTTAATTTTAATATTACCAAAAATATTTTTATTCCAAGTTTTAAGAAAACCTCTGAGCTTTCTAAGTTTAAGCACAAAAGCTTTAGCAGAATTATCACTATACTTTAAACTATAATAGCTCAAAGACAACCATTTATTGATGATTAAATCCGAAAAACCAAGGGTCAAGAAGCCACATTTTTTCAAATTTAAAAGATAAATCTACTAATAATTCTATGATAATCACAAGAAAGAACAATGGGACAATGGTCTGATAGGGTGTAAGGTAAACCTGACACTCTAGAGATAGGAAATTTATCCTCAATCTCATCACTAACGAAAAATCTATCTAAGAGAGCAAAAGAGGGAAAATCCCTATTATTACTCCAAGTAAAATCTCTATTGGATAGAGGAATTTCGATCAAATTAGACTGAATTATAAATTGATCGAATTCCTCCATAGCCGAATAATCTCCTTCCTGGGGAGAACGCTCCCCAATGAAATGAGTCACATTAAAATCACCCCCCAATATCCAAGATCCGGGGGTAAAAGATCTAAACTCGAGGCATTCATTCCAGAGAATCCGCCTATCTATTTTAGAGATAGGACCATAAACATTAGAAATATTTAATAAAGAATTGTCTGAAAGGTTAATTAAAATAATGTGTAAAGAGTTTCGTTTTTGAATACGCTGCATTAATTTAAAAAGACTATCTCTCCAACCAATCATTAAACCCCCTGAAGAGCCCACAGAAGGAAGAAAAACCCAATTTCTAAAATGAAAGCCTCCTAATCTTCTAAAAAAACGAAAATCAGGACACTCAATTTTAGTCTCTTGTAGAAGAGCAATATCAATAGAAAAGTCTTTAAAAAAGCTTCTAACTTTATCACATTTATTAAGGTCATTTAAACCTCTAATGTTCCAACTAATAACTCTCATAAACCCATAGATCTAACCCTATCATGTTCCTTCCTTCTAATAAACTCACGATCTAACTCAATATCTGGAAAAACGAAAGCAGATCTACAAGCTAACTGACTAAAATCAAAAGCAGATAATTCACCCAGAGCATAAGATGAATAAGAACTACCCAAATCAAAAAGCGTACCTGAGCCTAAATCCGTAACACCACTCATGGTGTTCGAACCAGGAAACTCACCCGATGACCGAGAGCGACTACCACGAATTCTGACACTACGACGAACCAACCCACTAGAAGCTGAAAATTTCCTTCGTCTATCTCTCTTCGAAGAAGAAATACGAGGCACAGAAACACTATCAGCAACACAGAACTGACCAGACATAATACTCTCTGAACTCCTTGTAGAAGCACTAGGAACACTAGAATCCAAAGGATCAAAAAATGCCCCATCCAGATTTCCAATCCTACTTAAACAATCAACAGAGGATGAACTATTGACAACTCCAAGGTCACTAATAACAATACCATTAGAAGTGACAACCTGAGAAACCTTACCATCAAATGAAAACTGAACCCGATTATCCTTCAGAACAGTATCAGTGTGCATATCTACAGAAGAGAGGATGATCAAATTTAGGAACTCCACATCCACATAGCTTTCTGAAACAACAACTTGATCCAACTGCTCCGAATCACCTAATAAAAAATCCTCAGAATCCTTATTGACAGAAGAAGTAATTTCTTCACCCCTAAACGAAATCTCATCAGCCAAAAAACATAGCTCAACACAGCCTAAGATCAACTGAGAATCAGAAATCAAATGCATATCAACATCCAGCCTCGAAGCGAATACTAAAACCTCATCAAACAAACACTCACAATATATTCGGGATTCCAAGTTATTCACTGTAATATGGAACAGGGGCTCAAGAGCAATTGAACGGTCAAAAACATCCATATTAACAAGTAAGAGACAAGCTGCAACATCATTGGATTGATTGCCATCAACAGGAATCAAAGAGCTATCAACAGAGAACTCTGAAACAAAATCAAAATAGGGAGACCAAGCACAGTCCTCAGAATTTACAGAGCAATCTGAGATGCCACAGGATCAAGGCTAGCAAAACTGTTGAAAGTAGAAATCTTAAAAGAATCTAAAAAGCGAGAAGAAGGCAAAACTTTTTTGATCTTTGGAAAAACAAACCCATTCTTATTCTTTGAATCAGAAAAGGGCCTACAGTGAGAAACGTCTGGATCAAGCAAGATGGAATCTGAACTTGAATAATCAACTCTACCAACGATTTCAAGAAGATCATTCTCAACTGGATTCAAACCTCCCCTGATATTCTCTGAAATAACAGAAGCATCAAAATTTACCTCAAGATTCTCTGCTTTACCAAAACCTTCTTGATTTCCTTTATCAATATTTGGCGAATTAACTATGTTAAAGTGATGCAGAAGGTCATCTAAAATCAACAAACCTTTAGATCTTTTGATTCGGAGATAGTTGATTAAGATCCCTCTCAATTTGATGAAGTTTAAAACAAAACGAAATCCATGTTCTACTAACAGATCAGAAGATATTGTAGGAGGAGAAACAATATTACCAAAATAGTTTTCGAGATCACCAAACCTTGCTTTATAGCCGTTACCAATGTTCGGGGAATTGACAAAATTGAAATGAAGCAGCATATCTTCCAGATACTTAAAACCATCAACACGACTTAGCCACAAATAATCAAGCATAATCCTTTTCAAAAGCACGATCTTTAGCATAAAATGGAAACCATTCTCTACCAAGAAATTAGAAGAGACAAAAGATTCAGAAACTCTCAAACACTTACTACTCTTATGGCCAAAAATGCTGCAATTAAAGCACCTAATAGGGTCACGGCATTGAGATGCGAAATGGTTGCAGTCACCGCATCTGAAACAGAAGAACTTACTAGATTTAGAATCCAACCATCTTTTGTTCGATGATAAAGGCTGCAACACTCGAAGAGAAGAAATTGGCAGACGATCTTTGAGCACTTGAGCATAAGAGCGATGGTGAGACGATTTCGAATCTCTATCCAGATTATCAGCGAGCAAATGAGAACGATTGAGAAACGCAAGAGGTAGAATTTGGGAAACAGACGAAGACGCCATTACTTTACAGTTACATACAATTAATGTCTTGATAACAAACCTATTTTTGAATTGATTACTATAAATCTCTAATTTTTATTAAGTAGAAAATTTGATTTAAGCTAATATACACACGATTAATTTTATATGTATGTTAGCATATATAAAATTTATTACATATTTCATATTGTCAAAGTATGATTAGATTTCTTTGCAAGAAGAAGAAATAATTTAAATGATGTAATAATATATATATATATATATATATATATATTTGTCTATTTATATCATTATGTTATGATGACTATAATTTTTGTTTATATGTTGCATCAATTAAGTTTACGAAATGGGAAATTGATTCAATCATCGTTGTTACCTTTTATTTGTTTCCCATTTTTTCCATTTTGTGATTAGCTATTGCAACGACCGGCATTTTTTCGAAAATTAAAATTTTGAACTAAATAAGATTTTTGTAATTTAATATTAGAAGAAATTAAAATTTATGGTTTATTAAATTACAAAAATCTTATTTAATTCAAGATAATTTATAACTACTTTAATGTACGTCCAATTAACTAAAATGATTGTAAAGTTAAAATTGGTTATAGGTTGTCAATAGAGAAACAGGATTTCATAAATGACTAATTGAATGAAATTTCAAATAATTGTAAAGTTACATTGGTTAGAAATTGTAAGTAAGAAGATAAAATCAACGTGAAGTTAATTGTTTTGTTAGTTAACAACAAACTTGGAAATGTGTTTGAATTGGCAAATTGTAACAATGGTTAATTAATCCATTGAAATTTAAGTAATTATAAATGGCAAATAAGAGAATAAATTAAATGTTATAATTAATTGGTGAAATAATATGTAATTCGTTGTAATTGGGAAAAATCAGGGTGGTGTAAGTAGTAATAACATTTATTTGAAGATAATAAACTTAAGTGTGATTACAGTAGGAAAAGGTGACAATTGTTACATGTTACCTATTTAATCAATCCGTTTAATTTAATTTGGAATAAATTGTGACTAAATGTAATTGAATATTACATAAATGTAAATTTAGATGAAATTGGAGAATACTAATGTAATAAGATATAAACCAGTGCTAACTATGCCCATATGGTAATGATTGATTGTAATAATAGATGTTAATATAAGAATGAAATAATTTAAGAAATAAATGTTGGAATAAAATGAATAGTAAATGGTTGTGGTATAATGAGAATTCATTTGAAATCTAATATTTAATATAAACTGCAATAATATTTGTTGGAATCCTTTAAATGAAAAGAAAAGACAAGTGCATTGTAATGAATAAGTTCAACATATACATTTTAAACTAAATTAAGATAAAGATTTCAATGAAATTTAAGCTTTGACTTGAAAAGAATAAATTGTATGTTTTCTTCTAACCGGAATAACAAACGTTCAATTTGAATAAAGGATGGAGTAAATGTTTTAATGAAAGGATAACATAATTTGTTATTTGAAATGCATCTTGGAGAAGTTGATTTTCAATAAGACAAAAAATTACTTTGTAAATAGTGTATAAATTTTGTTGTACATGAAATTTTATAAAACATGTTTGAATTGGCATAAATGAAAAGAAAACAGTGTTTATAATTAGAATCTGTTGAAATTAGTAATGAAATGAATTAGAATTAGATTAATTGAAATGTTTCAATTAAAAGGAAACATAAATGAAATTGTATCGAGTGTGTTAATATAGAAACTTCCATTTTGTGTCAATATGAACTGAACATTTTAATTAAGATAATTGCATGATTTGAGATGTATAAAATTAAAATTTTCATTTTGATAAGTATGATTTTGGAAAAAAATTGAATTTTAGGATAATACACACATACACATTAATATCAAAATTTCTAAATATATCAGAAGGTTCATGGTTGTGTAAATATTGTGGAATCAATTAGAGTTACCTTTAATTAACAATAGTACATTAATTACACATGTTCAATTTATTTTTCCATTTCATATATGGTTAAAACTTGTAAATTTGTTGCATTAATGTGACCGTTACTGTAATTAAAAAAAGTTAAGCAAATCATTTTATAATCCATAGATAGATATATATTCATTAATTAATAAAATTGGTTTGAGTATCATAAATGAATAGATTGATTGATTGTGCTAATGGAGTGTGCACATATACTAACTTATAACGAATGTTTTAATAAAGAGTTAAATGATAAATATGTGTATATTTGGGTTGTTGAAGTGAATTAATACGAGTAATTTTCGGAATTTGGATCCCAAAGGTTTGGTTATAGCATATAAGTGGTCCCTTCATTTACTATGGATTTATTATCACATTTACGTTCTCTTTCTTTTCATTTTCAAGTTCTCCGTGTAGGTTTCATTTGAGTATCCATTTAATTATTAGATAATTAAAAATTGCCTCATTCTTTTCATTTGTTTCTCATTTGTTCGTTTCCTCCTTTCAAAATCTTTACCTGAAGTTTTTTTTCCCTTTTTCGTTTTCCATTTTTAGTATGAACAACAAAATTAATTTTTAGGCCATTTAGTTAGTATTTACTATTCTATGTTTTTGAAGTTTATTTTATTCATGTGTTATTAGTTCTTGTAGTTTCCTTTCATTAGCAACTCTTTCTTTTGAAGCTTCATATTAAAAAATGGAAGATTTATTTTTATCTTTATTCATATATTTATTCCCATACTTTACTTCTTTGAATACTACAGTTTTAAGACTGTTCATATTCTTACTTCATTTCAATTACTAGTCTGTTTACATATACTTTATGAGCTTTTCATTTGTTTCCATCTTCATCCCTGTATCCCCATTTCATTTTTCAAATCTCATCTTTTGTAGCTTCACTCCTCCAAACAAACTTCCATCTCATTTTTCTCTCTCCCTCTCTTCATTCTCCTCCTCCTTAATTTTTTTTCTTTCTCAAATCTCCGTTTTTTTCCTTTCAAAACTTCCTTTCCTTATTCTTATTCTTCATATCTTCTTCTTCTTTTTCAAAGCTTCGTTTTCTTTTTCAATTCTTCATCTTCTTTAAATTTTCTTCTTCTTTTATAAACATTCTTCTTTTTCTAAATCCATTTCTTCAAATCTAGATCTATATAAACTTCTCTGTATCTTTCAAAACTTTCTACAAAAAATAAAAGATTAAGATAGCAAGGAAAAAAATCAAAAAGGAGGAAGTTGTAGCAGATCCAAATCCGACAAGAAAAGGAAAATCCATAAAGTGAGTGTTTTGACCCACTCACAACTACTAAATTATCTTCTGTTAGTTAAATTGAATTTATGATGTGATTTTGAATTGATTGGTTGATGTTTAGTGTATTCAAATTGTCATTCTAGTTAAATTTAACTTTTACTACATCTAATCATCGTTTAATTTAATATTGAATTTAATTGTAAATTTAATACCTGTTAATAATAAACATTTATCTATTGATGGTTATTGGTTGATTTGGGTGATGATTGTGATATATATTTATTTGTTGATATTGGATGATTTGATGTTATATTTATATTATTATAACACCGCAAGTTCCCTTAGTTATTATTAGAAAATACCTATGGGTTGGAATGATACATATCAGAACGATCATATAGAATAGGAGAAATTTGTTATGGGCTGAAATGATAAAGCCAAGCGATTTTCATTGATTTTGAATTTGTGGTTGCGGGTTGAAATTATATATCTGTAAATTTAAATTTTTGCAGATGGAAATGATAAATATCCATATCACTTGATCATAGGGCAGAAAATTATATACGGACACCGAATTGGTTAAATTAAATGATTTAAAACCCTTAAATCTTAAATTGGATTAAATGATATTTTGAAGGAAATTAATTTATATAATTTGAGTTACTTTGAAAATCCAAGTTTGAAGGTTGGAATTGGAAATTTGTTTAAATCAAAATTATAAATAATTTTAATCTATTTTAAATCTATTTAAAGTATTTTAACCCATTTTAAATCTATTTAATCTATTTTAAATTATATTAATCTATTTAAACTATATTAAACTATTTTAATCTATTTTAAAATTATATTAATCTATTCAAACTATATTAATCCATTTTAATCTATTTAAACTATGTTAATCCGTTTTAATCTATTTTAACTGTCTTAAAATATTTTTTAAACTATTTTAAACTATGTAAACTATTTTCTGAATTCCAGGTTTTGTAAAGTGGAAGTTTTATATTAAGTCCTTGATTTTTATGTAGAATACGAATAAATGATGTTATAACATCAGTACGGATTTAAATGACATATTTGAGGAATATGATGATTTAAATGAGGATTTAATCTATTTTTGGAAATGTAAATCCGAAAGCGATATGATTTCAAATGTGATATAATTTCGAAAGTAAATATGATTTTGAAAATGATATGGTTTTGAGAATATGATATTTTGATATAAATTATAAATCAGTTTTGGAAATGTAAAGGAACCATCTGGTGTGAAATAAGCGTTTGGTTGTTAAAGAGACCGAGATCAGATATTTTCATACTCTCTGCCAATACCGAAAACCATTTTAAAAACTGTGTAAGAGGTGGAGATTCCAAAAATGAAGTAGGATGGTTTGGCGATCAATTTTGTATGAGGTATTTATGTGACGCTGACTCCCGTGAGTCAGCTTAGATCTGATTAAAACAGGGACCACACCGGGCCTAGTGAGGTCATTCCTCATATCGGACATGCTTCTTCGATACCATATTAGACTTTGTGATGATTTGGTGGCCACCCTTGATTTTGTTTATGGGAGTGTGTTCCGAGGTGGGTGGTAGTAGCTGTTATGTGTTACCACCAGTTCAGATCTGCGATTTGTAGAATCCTACCCTGGCATTGCCTCGAGTGTCGTGTTTGCTTGCCCTATCGTGTCTTCTACGAGTTTGGTTTGTACCATACTTACGAAGTGCCCTTTGAGTAAACCTCACCTAGGATCTTACGGTACTGTGTAGACTATGCGAATATATAAAATGTGTTAAGGGGGATATGGGTAACTCCTTAACACTATTTTAGTACTTCACTTTATTGTAGGCCCTATTGTGATAGCGTATTGTACTATGTATGTAAATAGTTTAACATATCCTTAAGAGATGGTAATCCGGAACGTCTCTTCAGTTATTTCCCTCATGTTAGACACTAGATAGGAGATATCAAAACCCGTAAACGTCTCTGATGCCGTTACACTAATATTTATTTACCGTTGATTTAACTCACATAAGATCTTTTAGTTCTAACTCGAGTGTTTTGTCTTTTCAATTTGCTCGGGTCAGCTTGAGCTTTTCAGTATATCGAAGATTGCATTGTAAAGGATGAAGATTAAGATTTGTATACTATTATTACTTGTTACATTATTTCCACTGCATCATGCATTATTATTTATTTCTGTTGAATGTAACTCTGACTCTGTATTATAAAAGTATCATCAAATGTTATTTGTAAACAACTTCATGAACTGTTTATTTGTTTATTATATTTTGTCATTCCGCTGCGAGATTCTATATTTGTTTTCTTTATTTCCCTGCTTTTTCTTATTTATCCCATAATAATCCTCCCTTTTGAACGGTTTGAGTTTGACATGTGAGGTTTATTGTTGATTTTAAACCGTCTAAAAAGGTGGGTCGTTATAGCTATCCATTTAATTTTGTTTACATTCTACACCTTGCCATCAATTGATAACACCAATCATGTTGCACTTACAGAATTTATAGTATAATATATTTGTTTTATACTTACATTCATGCCATATGCATATTGCTAATTAATGACATTTATATGATCAATCAATTTAATTAAAGAGAGAGAAATGAAAGGTTTCTCTCTTCATATAAATAATGTGCCTCCTCATTAACTGAATAAGTTAAGAGGAAGGAAATGAAAAGTTTCCTTCTTTAAATAAATTTATGCCCCATCATTAATTGAATAATTTAAGAGACAAGAAATGAAAAGTTTCCTTCTCTAAATAAATTTAATATATTACTATACACATAAATATGTATATAAGAGTATATTTGATATATTCTAAGTTACATGCACATTAGATTAAAGTAAAACTTTATTTATAAAATTAAATTAAATATTGATTTTATTTAAAAAACCTAGAAAAATTATAAGTATATTTAGACTTCATATGTCATTGAAGATCCAAAATGGTTAGAATTTTTGAAATTCACCTATTTCTTCTACTAAGGGCTGACCCAGTTTCCTTCAATGGTATCAGAGCCTAATAGCCTATGCAGTCTAAATTAGTCATCTTAGGGTTAATTAATTAAGCTTTCACACTTTGTACAGTGTCTAGGAAGGTGATGTCTAGGATTGAAATTGGGTAATCAAGTACCTTATCCTACTTGGTTACCTGCTTGGCCTGAAAGGTCTAGTGAGCACGAAGGTTGCCCTTGATAGAAATGGTCCAATTTGAATTGGGCCTTGGACTAATTTCAAATAGTTTTGAAAATTGAGACAAGATTTTAAATTTAAATTTAATAAAAACATGTTCATTATAAAAGGTTATAATACAACATAAATTTTCAAAATGTTTGAAAAGATAATTGTAACGACCCATAAATTTTCGACAATTAAAAATATTTAAACTAATAAGTTGTTGGTTTTAATATTAGAAGAACTTAAGAATTTAAGAATTAAAAATAAGGAAATGACTAGAATGAAATGTAACAGTATTAATTCAAGGAGACTGATAACTACTTTAAATGTAATTCAAAGTAAGTACAATGATTAAAGATTATAATTGGTTATATATTGTAAATATGGAAAGAGAGTAAATGTTATATTAATTTAGGAAATAATATGTAATTAATTGTAAATGGATAAAATTAGTATTGTGTAAGTAATAATAACATATGTTTTAGATAAAAAACCATAAATGTGATTAAATTAAGTAAAAGGTGACAATTGTGATTTAATCTGTTGAATTAAATTGGAAATCAATTGCAATTAAATGTAATTAAATATTACGTTAATATAAATCAAGATGAAATTAGAGAATATTAACGTAATAAGATATAAACCAACGTTAACTATGTTCATAGAGTAATGATAGATTGAACAAAAAGATTGAAATCAAATTAAGTTAATTTATTGGAATTAAATTACAATTAATTAGATCTAATTACAGTTGAAATTGAACACTGTAATTGGTGTAATATTTAACACTGGATTGATATATCAATTTGTTTTAAATTATTGTAAACGTCCAAGTAATCAAAAATGATAAAAATTGTCAGTTATTAAATTTGAAATCAAAAAGGTGATTTAATCAATTAATAATAATGTATTTAATTAACGTGAAAATAGCCCATTTTTGGCCATTGCCTTCGATATCGACGAAATCAGTTTCATCGAATCCGTAACAGTGAATTATTATAGGATTTCAAGTTTTATAGCGGTGGGACTAGCCGTTTGATCGTACGGGCTTGAAGCGTGCATAAATCAATTTAATTGAAATCAATTTGAAATAAGCAGATTTTAAAGCTAACTTCTTCACACGATGGAATTAGGACTTGAAACCTATTCCATTGAGCTTAAAAATATCAAAAACATCTATTTTGATATATGGGATGACCATTTTTGTTTTGGAGGCAGAACAGGCTTTTTGGGTCGCTATTTATCGTTCGTACAAAGTCGATATGTGTTTATTTTCTTACCGGTCTTTCTTAATATATATAGTCTTGTTTCCCAAACCCTAGCAGTCATTTTTCTTATTCTATACGTACATCAACTTATTTCTGTTCCTTCTTCAATGACAGAAGCAAAATCAAATTGCAAACCCTCAATCAATTTTCAAAACCAATTTCAAAATCAAACTTCACAAAACCCTATCATATCATATACCATTTCAAAGATCTCGAAAAATGTAATTCACTGGTGTAATTTGTTTTGCAATTGAAGCACCATTTGTCCAGAAATCAGTGATTTAATTTTGGCCGTCCATCGGTTAGGTTCTCGATCCTACCGTGGATCTTCGCCCGATCGACAATCGGGAAGCAGCGTTGGGAGGAGGAAGATGAGCAGGTCTCGACCATGATATTCGTTCATGTTGGAGGTTTTATGATTCACCAGAAAATGTGAGTAAAGGGGGGGTAGCGGCGGCCGTGGTTTGGGGTGGCTGGGGGTCATGTGTGGGCACGTGAGGGTCGACCAAGGTGGAGCTCTTCGTTGGTGGTGCCAGATCGTGGTTCGACGGAAGGATGTGGCGTGCGTTTTGGATTATATAGCGGCCGCTCGGGTTGTTCACGAGGCTGTAGTTCACGTGTTAGGGTTTTGGAAAGAACGCAAGCGGATCGAATGCAGGTGAAGTGGCTGAGTAATTATTTTTCCGTCTTTTATTTTTATTTTATTTAAATTTCAATTCGATTGTTCTAACATGCATATCTTTTGCATATAAACTTGGATTCACGAGCGGTTTCTTCTACTGGGATCGTATCGAAATTTCAAACATTATGGTACTGGTTTGACGAATTCGAAGACTGTTGAATTTTGGACCTTATTTTGGATTTCAAATCGATTTGAAATCAAAGATGACTGTTTTAACCCACTGACAATTACTAAATTATCTTATGTTAGTAAATTGTATTTATGATGTGATTTGAACTTGACTGGTTGATATTTGATATATTTAATTTGTCATTCCAGTTAAATTTGACCTCCACTGAATTTAATAGCCATTTAATTTAATATTGAAGTTAATTGCCAGTTAATACCTGTCATTGATCACAGCTCGATCGTTATTGTTTATTGATTGGTTTGAATGATGATGGTGATCGATGTTGATTATGGATATTGGATGACTGGATGTTTTATTTTATATATTGTTATAACACAGCAAGTAACATATGGATTGAAATGGTACATACCCGAATGATCTGATAGGTTAAGGAGAAATCGTTATAGGTTGAAATGTTAGACTCAAGCGATTTCATGTATTTGTGAATTTGGGATTAAGTTTGAATTAATATATACCCGTAAAATTTTAAATATTTGCGAATTGAAATCATAAATGTCAATATCACTTGACTATAGGGCAGAAAATTAAATACAGACACTGGATTGGTTAAATTAAACGATTTTAAAACCCCTAAATCATGGATTGGATTAAATGATATTTTGAAGAAAATTGAGCTATATAAATTAAATTACTTCGAAAATCCAATTTTGAAGGTTGCAATTGGAAATTGGTGAAATTTAAAAGTATTTTATCTATGTTGATCTGTGTTAAATCTATATAAAGTATTTTAATCCATTTAAATCTATTTAAAGTATTTTCACCTATTTTAATTCTGTGTAAAGTATTTTAATCTATTTAAAGTATCTTAACCTATAATAACCTATTTTAAACCTATTTAAAGTATTTTAATCTATTTTAAATCAATTTAAAGTATCTTAAGCTATTTTATTCTATTCTAAATCTATTTAGAGTATATGAGTCTATATAATCTATTTTAATTCTATTTAATCTATTTTAAATCTATCTTTGAAACGTTCAAATAATCTTTTTCAACCATTTTAATCTATTTTTAAATTATTTAAACTATATTAAAATAATTTAATCTATATTTTAAATTATTCAAACTTATTAAACTATTTTAATATATTTTAAACTATTAAAAATCCATTTTAAAGTATTTTAAACTATTTTAAAGTATTTAAACTATCTTAAAATATTTTAAACTATTTTAAATTATCCAAACTATTTCTAAATTCCAGACTGTGTAAAGTTGAAGTTTTTATATTTAAATCCTTGATTTAAAAGCAGATAAGGTGAAATGATGTTATAATCTAAGTTTGGATTTGAAATGAAATTTTCTAGTGAAATGACATATTTTCAGTAAAGATGATCATTTGAAAATATGATTTTAAAGGCGATGTAATTTCAAAAGTGAATAAGACTTCGAAAGTAAATATGATTCCAAAAGCTATATGGTTTTGAAAATACGATGTTTTGATATCAATCGTGAAACAGTTTTAGAAATTTAAAAGCCGGTGTGAAATAAGCATTTGGCTGTTAAAGAGATCGAGATCGGATCTTGTCATACTCTCTGCCAATACCCAAAACTACTTTAACAACTGCGTGCATGGTGGAGATTCCATAATGAAGTATGATGGTTTGGAGTACGATTCTATATGAGGTATATACGTAACCCCGACTCCAGTGAGTTAGCGTAGATATGACTAAAACAAGTGCTATACCGGGTCAAGTGAGGTCGCACCTCCGATCAGGCACATTTCTTCGATGCCATACTATTACTTTGTGATTGATTTGGTAGCCACCCCTCGATTTGATTATGGGAGTGTGTTCCGAGGTGGGCGGTTATAGCTGCTATGTGTTACCACTAGTCCGGGAGTGCAAATTGCAGAATCCTACCCTGGCATTGCCTTGAATGCCATATTCAGATGCCTTATCGTGCCTTCTACGAGTTTGGTTTCTACTGTACCTATGGAGTGCTTTCTGATCGCCCTCCAGTTTACGGAGGAATTATGGTCTTGTATAGACTACGAGAATATAAAAAAATGTATTAAAGAGGATATGGGTAACACCTTAATGCTATTTTAATACTTTACTTTACTGTAGACACTATTGTAATTGCATATCGTACTATGCATGTAGATAATTTAATGGATCCTTAAGAGATGGAAATCCCGAACATCTCTTTAGTTACCATACTCACGTTAGACACTGGGTACGAGATGTCAAACCCCATAAACATCTCTGACGTCGTTACACTCACATTTATTTACTGTTGATTTAACTTACATAACATCTTTTAGTTCTTACTTGAGTGTTTTTTCTTTTCAGTTTGCTCGGGTCAGTCTGAGCTTTTCAGTTTATCGAAGACCGCCTTCTGGAGGATGAAGACGAAGATTCAATACTATTGTTGTTTATTATATTATTTCCACTTCATCATGTTGTTTCGTTGCATTTTTATTTTTCTGTTATATGTAACTCTGATCCTGTATTGTAAAATTTTAATCAAATGTTATTTGTAAAACAACTTCATGAACTGTTTATTTGATTATTATATTGTGTCATTCCATTGTGAGATTCTGTGTTTATTTTCCTTTTTCTCTGTTTTTCTTATTTACCCCATAACAATCCTCCCTTTTGAATTGTTTGAGTCTGACATGCGTGTTTTATTATCGATTTGAGCATCCAAAAAGGTGGACTGTTTCATTTGGTATCAGAGCCAGGTTTAGCGATAACCGTAGCTTTGTGGGGTCTGACTCATTAGAAATAGGACTCGGTTATGGGCTCGGTATTAGAAATAGGGTAGTAATACCGTAGAATGAGTCACCGAGTGTGTATATATGAGAGAGCGTATTTGTTAGGGTTATAAAAGGTTTTGTATTGCGTTAATTTGTTTTGTTTAGTATTTATAAATTCTGGTCGGTACATGGGGCTCTATGGTACCGATATGGATTTCTAAACACTAAATAGGGCAGACCGACACAATATTGTTTTGAAATATAGGTAAGTGAAATAATTTTACCTAGTGTTATACTTTGTATATGAAAGAATAATTTTAAAAGAAATATAATTGGATGTGATGTAATTGTTTATTAGGAAGTGAAATTCCATAAATAGTTGGTTGTGAAATAAGATTTACAAATAAAATGAGTATAAATTGAAATTTGAGAACTTAAACTCAGTGATTTTGGAAAAAAATATTAGTATTATTTGGAATTATTTTATGATATAAATATTTCAATATGATTTAAAAGAAATGTTTAAAGGGATTTTGGAAGGAAATAAGTTCTGTACTTCCCTCTCCATCGCTGAATTTCGGTGATGAGTGAACACATCGTTGACGTTCATTTACGAGTTTCAAAGTGGGAAGACTATTGTAGTAGTCTTACTGCACATTTGTTTTGATAAAAAAAATTATTTTATTTTCTATGTACGATTTGTCATATATGGCATATATATTTGATTTGAAAGGAAACCTGATATTCAGTTCCTAAGTTCTTTAAATTAGAAATTTTAAATATTATAATGAATAAAATCTTGACTATATTAATAATTGGAAACTGCTAAAATAAGAAAATAAGAATTTGAGGCCAAGTGATTAAAGAAATATATAAGAAATTGAAATCTGTAACTTGTAGATATTAAAATTTATAAGATATGATTAGTGAACATTTTGATAACTAAAGGAATAAGATAAACTTGTGTAACATTTAATTACATTCTGAAAGATATATACATGCATACATACATACATACATACATACATACATACATACCTACATACATACATACATACATACATATATATATATATATATATATATATATATATATATATATAACTTACAAAAATATTATAAGTTGAAATGTTAATAGGAATATGTAATAGAATATTATACAAGTAAAACATAGAAAATGAAAGTGTTCAATGGAATTTCTCCTGTAATTAAGAATTCTGATATTATTAATTGTCATAAACTTAAGTTAATAGTTCGAAATGCTACTAATAAAATGTAATAGAAAGGTGAATAATGTAAGAAAAACAATTATAAACTTAAACTAACATTTTAAGCTATTTATAATCAGATTGAATAGTAAAAGGTGAATACTGTAAGTAAATAATTATAAACTTAAGTTACTATTGAAGCCATATATAATTAAAGTGAGCACTATATTAACTGAATGATTATAACTTCAAAAAACATTGAAATGATTTGGAAATGGATTTAATATTCAATAATACTGTATATGGAGGATTGAATGTGGAAAGGAAATAAGCTATTAATGGTGAATTAAATTGTAAAGAGGCTTACATAATAATGGATAACCTAATGATTGAAATGGAAATAACTTATGTAAACAATGAAAAGAGAAAAATGGCATTGTATAAATGAATGGAAATGAATTTTGTAAGTGGCGAATGTAAATTAACTAAATAACTTTGTATGAATGAATGAAAATAGACAAGCAGTAAATAATATGACATGAAATTTGTAACAATAAACTTAATGACAATTGAAATTTATTATTTGTGTTAGCTTATGGGATGCTTTGGAAGTGACACTTCAAATTGTTTAGAATGTATAAATAATCTATTAAGTTATCTAAGACTATTGAGTGTATGGTATACTTAATAGTTTATTTGTCAGTTTATACGATTAAAGGTTTTTGAATATGAACAAACCATTTATTTTGGATGCTATGGATGTATGATTGATTACATTGATTTCATGTGATGGTTGTATGTTTTGTTTGCAAAATGATTATTGTTATGTTGTAATTGTTTTGTTGTTATTAGTTGAAACAACTTAAATGTTTCTCTTTTACATAATAATTAACTTCTTTGGATTATATAAGTGAAATACAGGTTTGTGGCAGCAATTGCGACTGCTTTTGGTTTCATAAATAAGCATTGTTTGTTGACAAATAGGAATGTTTTCGGATTACGGTTTTATAGCGATATTATATTGTTCTCCTACGGTTTGGGATGTATTATTTTGAAATATATTGTTATTATGGATATTATTATTTCTCTCGGACCTTTTCGTACAAAGGAAACGCTGTTGGATTTTTCGGTGAATTTTGGACTTAGAAATTTATTGTGAAAGTGGAAATGTTTTTCAAACTTTTATTAAACTTGAATATGAAGGGATTTAAATTATTTGTTAATTGATATATTTTATCTAAATTATTTAATTAAGTAAATTAATTATTTAAAAATTTAATACTTTAAATAAGATATATTGATTCTTTAATTCCTTATTCCTTCTTCTTCCTTTTTGAGGATGAAAAGTTTTGAGTGGGGGAGAGTGTAACGACCCGTAAATTTTCAACAATTAAAAATATTTAAATTCATAATTTGTTGATGTTAATATTGGAAGAACTTAAGAATTTAAGAATCAAAAATAAGGAAATGACTAGAATGAAATGTAATAATTATTAGTTCAAGGGGATTGATAACTACTTTAAATGTAATTCCAAGTAATTATAATGATTAAATGTTATAATTGGTTATATATTGTAAGTAAGGAAATAGAGAAAATGTTATATTAATTTATGAAATAATATGTAATTAATTGTAAATGGATAAAATTAGTGTTATTTAAGTAATTATAACATCTGTTGTAGATAATAAAACCATAAATGTGATTAAATTAAGTAAAAGGTGAAAATTGTGATATTACCTATTTATTTAATCTGTTGAATTAAATTGGAAATCAATTGCCACTAAATGTATTTAAATATTACTTAAAAGAAATTAAGGTGAAATTATAGAATATTAATGTAATAAGATATAAACCCATGTTAACTATGTCCATAGATTAATGATTGATTGATTAAAAAGACTGAAACCAGATTAAATCAATTTATTGGAATTAAATTATAATTAATTGGATCTAATTACTGTTTAAATTGAACACTGTAATTAGTGTAATATTTAACACTAAATTGACGTATAATTATTTTTTAAATTATTGTAAATGTCTAAGTAATCAAAAACGATAAAAATTGTTAGTTAATAAATTTGAAATTAAAAATGTGATTTAATCAATTTAATAATAATTTATTAATTAACGTGAAAATAGCCATTTTGGCCACTGTCTCGGATTTCGACGATACTAGTTTCTTCGAATAGGTAATGGTGAATTATTGTAGGATTTCAAGTTTCCAGCGATCGGATTTGTCGTTTGATCATATGGGTTAGAAACGTACAGAAATTAATTTAATTGAAATCAATTTGAAATAAGCTGATTTTAAAGCTAACTTCTTCATACGATGGAATTAGGACTTAAACCTGTACCATTGAGTTTAAAAATATCAAAAACATCTATTTTTGTCACGACCCAATTTTCAATATAGATTTAAATTGACCTTCAACCACACTTGTCGGATAAATCACACGGGAAGGCAGATAGTAAAAGAAAGAAAGTTGGTAGAAGATAGAAAGAAGGTAGATAGAAAGTAGAACAATACAGAATCTCATAGTGAAACGAATAATCTATAATATAGAGAAAGTCTTTACACAAAATAAAACTGTAACTTAAGACATATACAAACATCAATCAGAGTATACATCTATCCAACACGGATAGTTATAACATCCTGTCCTCGCAATTGCTAATAAACACAACCAAATGTAGTTGAATATAATCAACTATATGGATACGTCTCTTGTCCAGCACTTCTCTTGAAACTTCCATTCTTTAAGCTAAACCAAGGAATGTGCTCGGTCTGACTCGAGCATATAGGAAAAACCACGCCCGGGTCAATCTGGTAAAACCACCGTGATAAACACACTGAATTTAACTTATTAAAGTTTTTAAAATTTGTTGAAAAACAAAGATATCTCGTAAGACCACGCCACAAATAAACATGACTGGTTTTTACCTTATGATAACAAAACATTTCATATCAAAATTCTCTGATATTATAATAGTGTCTAAGTACAAATACTTGTACAAATAGCTGAAATTGTTACATTAATTAAATTCCAGCAATACTAGGCTCTACAATCAAAACTGTAAAGGCACGTATTAGAGAATGGATTCCAATTGAATGACTTGGCACTGGGGTTTGACCTGTCACAGTAAACGTCTAGAACAGCGTACCGAGAATCACTTCGTGACCCCTTGCTACACAAGACCAGACTACCCCTTAAATTGGATAGCTCGACTAAGATTACCCCACGGTTGGGATTAGAATCTACCACACAACCGAATAAAAGGGACTCTAGATAGGGGAAACCTTACCCTACTTGGATGCAACCCACTTAGCCTTGCTGCATCTCCCTTGATTTTCAGTCATTTCCGGTTGATGAGGCTCAAGACTAAGCATTACCTTTCTAGAAATATTCACTTAGAATGCTCATTGTCCTGCAATGACAATGTACTGATAGCATTCATCCATACAAGTCCATTCCCAGTCTGAACGGAACCGAATGCACTACTCTTAGTACATCCATTTTGGAATCACCATCATGATTAGTAGGTGACTAGCCCTTGCACTTCTTTGCTCCATCTTTGACTCCAAGCTCTTGTCTTCATTTCGAAAACATACTCGTTGGATCGAAGTGGTTTCCCGATCACAAATCCGATCCCGGTCTCTTCGAAACAACGTTCGATATATCCTAATAAACTCAACCTTGGTTCTTTAGGAAATACGCAGACGAGAATAACATCGGAGATCACTTCCTAACCGTTAGTGGACGGAATTCCTTATAGTCGTCCTAGAAGAACGAATGAGTTTATACGTACAATATAACACCTCGAACGGTAACTGCACCATATAATTTTCGAGTATCCTCTAGTTAGTTCCAAAGTTATATTTGGTCCAGATTTGGTAGTCGGTTATATAACTATCAAATATACAATCAATTCAATCGAAGTTTTATTTCCCATTGCAACATTAAGCCTTAATTGATTTAAAATCCCAATAAATTAAAATTACTTAACCCAACATCATATGATTATTGTGATATTCCGGAATTTCAAACCCAATTTAAATATGATAATCTTGGTAATGAATTAATTTAAACTGACAAATTTCTTATTTTATTCAATAACAATAAATGAATTATAAATGTACATTGATTCTAATTAAAATTAATATATACATAAGGATAATGAATGTGTTAAAATTTTATTCATATCAAATTTGATTTTTGAATTGGATTCTAAAATATAATTTGAAATTGAATTGTTAAATTAAAAGATTCAAAATAGTTAATTTATATTCTAAGTTATACTTTGAGTTTAAAAGAGTATTTCAATGATTTTATTTAGGATATAAAATTTGATTCATATTTATTTCTTTAAAGTAGAATTGATTTTATATGAATTAAAAATGGATTTAAAATAAGAAAAATCAATTAAGAAAAACATTTAAAATTCTTTTTTTGCATGAAAATAACACTTGTTAACATTTAAACCATATAAATAAACATGTGTTAAAGAATTAGCTAGGTATAGTGACAAGTGTCATAATTTAAATTTATTTTCTTTAAATTTTTGCAAAAACAAAATTTCAAATAAAAAGCTATTCCTTATGCTTAATTTAACTTTTCTCATTCTAAAGTTTCTAAAGCAAGAAAAAAAAACACTCCTTCATCTTCAAATCTAAACTTCATAAATTTCTACTCTTTCAACCAAACTTAAACAAACATTCAAGCCTCTTTTCAAAGCACAAATCTGCAACAAATTACAGTAAAGAAATCTGCAAATAATCAAGGTTCCTGAAAACAAAATCAAGTGTAAAGCAAATTCAAGATCCTCAGTATCAAGCTCTGATCAAATTCAAGATTTGAGAAGCAATTAAAGCAACATCATCAAGCAATCTCAGTTTTAGGATCTGCAGTTATTTTCCTAGGATTTAAATTCTTTGACTCTGCTTAGCAAAAATCAGGTGAGTAAATTTTAAATCAAAAATTTAAAGTATATAAATATGTTGCATGTGAATGTTAATTATGAAGATGCTTGCATGTTATTTGTTTTTGTGAAATATTTGTTTACAGATTTAAATTTAACTGTGCATGTTTGAAAATGCAAGAGTGGTATTCTGTAACTTCTAGATTCTGGAAAAAATAAACAAAAACTCAAAATTTATATGAAATGAAACATTGTTAGGATGGAATAATCAATATAGAAGTTTGATTCAGTAGGAATTAAGTGTTAAAAATAAATTTGCAAATGAAACAGTTAAAAATTGCAGGAAGTAAGATAATGCAGTAAAAACAAATAATTGTATCATGTGAATCATGTTCGAGTTATAATGAATCAAGATTATATTCTAAATCTATTATGAATAATATGAATTTTAAGACAGAAATCAGAATTTTTAACTTAAAGTTGAAGATGAATTTTGGGATTAACTGAAACTGGGGCTTTTGTCAAATTCTTATTACTGGATTGTTTATAGGCTTTGGAATTTGAATCGAAGCTGTGTTAATTGTTGCTTAACACTAGAAAAATAGTGGTTGAATTTATCATGCAACACAGAATTTGGAATGTTGATTTTTAGGGTTTGTGCTCTGTGCATTTTTTGAGTTGAGGAATTCAATTTTGTGAAGCGTGGATTTGACCGAGTTACGGCCGGCTTGGGGTGGAGGCGTGTTTGGGTTGTGCGAGTGTATGGCCGAAGTTCGGAGGCGAATGGTGGTAGGCTTGCCGTGGATGATGGGTTTCTTTCCTAGCGACTGCAGTTGAGTTTGGGTTCGAGCAACCCATATTTCGTTCGAGCTTGAGTAGGTGAGTTCTGGGTTTTGGATTTGGGTCATGGGATGATTTGGGGTTTGCGCGAGCTGTCGGCGGCGGCGGTGGAGGCGCCGGAGCACCGTGCATGTGCACGAAGTATGGCTATGTCAATGAGCTTCGGTACGATGCGAGTGTTTTTTTTCTTCTTGAAGCCATGCTCGTGTTTTGGTCATGAGGCTCGCGAGTTTGCTCGGGTGTGTGAGCGGTTGCTCGAGTGTGTGTTGTTGGGTTTAGGTAGATAAAGAGGGTAAGGGAGATGGAGTACAGGTTATGCTAGTTTGGATTTTGGTCGAGTTTAAGAACAATAAATGAAGTCAGAGTTTAAACTTGTTTTGAATTTCAAATTTTGTTTTAAGTTTAAAAACTTAACACTTTATATTTCTCACTACTTTGTAAAGTGTCAAATATTTTAATTCAAAAGTAATTCACATATTTTTGTTGAAGTTTTGAAATGATTTTACATGTTTAAATCTAATTTTTTTAAAAGTAATTAGTTTTAATAAATTTAAATGTTTAAGTATGTAAGAGTTTTTAATGATAAATGAAAATTGTTTGGTTTTGAAAGTTAATTAAATTTTGAAATTAAAGCTTACTTTGATTAATTTTAATTAGAGTTGGGATTAATTAATTAATTTAGGTTAATTAATTTGTTAATATTTAATTAAATTACTTATGGATTATTTAATGGATAATTAAGGATTGAATTAAATAACAATTAATAGATTATTAATTAATTTATTAATTAATTTAAGATTAATCCATAAGTGATTGATAACTGATTAATTGAGTGATTAATGATAATAAATTAGTGATTAAGAAGTTAATTAATTAATTGATTAAGAGTTAATTAATTAAGTAATTAAACATTTATTAATTTGTAATTAATAGTAAATTAATTAATGGTAGATTTAATTAATTAAATAATTAAGGTTAATTAATGAATAGTCAATTAAGTAATTAAGATAAATTAATTTGTGATTAATTAAGAATTAATTAAGGTTAATTAATTATAAATTAAGGGCTAATTAATAATTAATTAAGGAATGATTAATCTTAAATCAAATTTTAATTAATAAATAATTATAGTAATTAATTGATAATTAAATAAAGATTATTAATTAATTATGTATTAATTAATTAATAATGAGATAATTAAGAGGTGATTAATTAATTAAATGATTGTGTTTAATTAATTAATGTTTGGTTAAGCAAGATTAAGTGATAAGTTCTTAAGTAATTAATTTAATTTAAAATTAATTAAATTAATTATGATATGAATTAAAGTAGTGCTTGCTTATGGATGATTGGTTGAATTGATATCTGAATATGGTTGATATCTGTTGAATGATAGTTGAGATATTTTGTGATGAGATATTGTATATCTGTGATAGATATTGGTTATTATCTATTGATAATGCTGTGTGATGCTATGTTTAAATCTGAATTGAATTGTTTAAATCTTTAAACAACTTGGCCTTTAAGACATGTTTGGATTTCAATGAGACCGGGATCGGGAATCGAATTGATTTTCCAAAAACCACATCGATCCAAGTTAAACGTTAGGTCGTGACATCTCAAGTGAAGATCGAGATGGTGTTTTAAATTGCAAGGGTTATTGTCGTTAACTCTGAGGGTGATTCCAAAATGAGTGTAACGAAATAATGCCTTCGGTTTCGTTCGAACCCGGAACGAACTTGTATGGATTGAATGCTTTCAGAACATCGTCAGGTGGACGATGAGCATTCTAAGAGATGTGTTCTCTAAAGGTAATCGTAGCCTCAAGCCTCATCAAAGGGGAATGGCTAAAACAGGGGAGGTGCAGCAAGGCTTCGTGGGTAGCCCCCACTTGAGAGTGAGATTTACCCCTGTCTAGAAGTCCCTTATTCATTCGGCTATGTGGGCAGTTGTTGGCCACAACTGCGGGGTTGTCTTGTTCGAAGCTGTCCAGTAAGGGATGGGTCCGGCCTTGTGTTGCAGGGGATCGGGAGTGGTCCTCGGTACGGTGATCTAGGCTCCTTACTGTGACGGGCGGTAGCCCAGTAGCCCTGCCATTGATGGAAACCCGTTATCCAATAAGCATCCTCGAATTTGATTGTATACCTATGTATGCTGGAATTTAATAAATGTAACAATTTCGGCTATTTTCTAGTTTACTTGAAAACCCTAGACCCTATTATAATATCACTGGATTTCCTATCAAATGTTTTGGTTAGCGTAAGGTAAAAACTTACCCGTATTTATTTGTGGGGAGTCTTACGTGATACCTTTTGTTTTCAAAATGATTTTTAAAGTTAAACAATTTTAACTGATTTACTCACACCAGACCCATGTCTGACCCGGAGTTTATTTTGTTTTTCATAAACTCTTGGGTACTCAAATTTTTATGAGTAGCCAAGTGATTAGGTTGGGATTAGCCAGTGTTTGAAAGCTGCAGCCGGAGTCCAGACGTACTTATCTATCTCTATCCGCTGTAGTGATTTAAGTTGTTGTATTTTGGGTTGTGTAGATTGGCAAACTCTTATGAATGACAGATGAAATGAAGTGGTATTATTTTGTGTACTCTGATATATAAAACTATTTAGTGGATATGTGTAATATTATATTTTGTTCGTTTCCGCTGTGAGATTCTGATGATTGTTTGTTCTTTTCTTTCTATCTTTCCTATTTCTATCTCTTTCTTTCTCATTGATAATACGTCTTTCTGTGGAATGAAAGCCGGGTCGTCACAGTTGGTATCAGAGCATAGGTTGAGAAACACCTAGGCTCTGGAATAGTATCTATCTTGAGAGTGCATATTAGTAATTCTCTTATATAACTATATCCCTATCTAAATAGGTTGGATTACCTGTTCAGGTAGCCAATATGAGTTCTAGAGGCCGAAGTGGAAGAGTTGTTGGAAGTGCATCAACTGGTAACAGAAGAGAGCAGACTGATAATAAGACTGTTAATCCAGTTACGTCTCCAGTTAGTTTTGCCGCATTATGCAAGGACTTTGTAAATCTTGGAGGAAAACCATTTCAGGGATCAGAAACTATAATAGAAGTTCAAGCATGGCTTCGCTCGTGTGAGAATATTTTTAAGAGCATGAGGTTATCAGATGAGCAGAAGATAATAATGGCTGCGTGGCAATTACAAGGTGGTGCCGCAGTATGGTGGAATTCAGTGACTGCTAATATCTCGGAGGATGGTATGTCTTGGGAAGAATTTAAGTAATTGTTTGAGGAAAAGATTATGCCTGCTGCAGGAAGAACTCGGCTTTATCAAGATTTTATGAATCTGAAACAAGGAAATATGTCTATAGCTGAATACGAGACTAAATTCAACGAGTTATCTTGCTACGGTTCAAGGACTTATAGACACTCCTCTTAAGAAGAACGAGATGTTTGTCCAAGGGTTGAGGCCTGAGCATCATGAAAGAATGACAACACATCTGAAAGGGTCTTTTGTGGAGCTTATTGATATGGCATTAAGGTATGAAGATTTGATGAAGAAGAGGTCAGTGGCACAAGTTGCTGCATCAGGAGGGAATTCTTCTAACCAGAATAAGAGAAAATTCAATACTAATTGGAAGAAGCAAAACAAAAAGAAGTCCGAAAAACATAACGGACCCCGAAAGTGTTATATTTGTCAACAAGAAGGTCATCTGGCAAACAAGTATTCTAGAAGAGAGCCTCAGCAACAGCAACAACGATAGCAGTATAGTGGACCAGGGTCAGCCTTAGTTCAGAAGTCTCTTTGCTTTAACTGTCACCAACCGGGAACATGATTAAAGACTGCCCGCTCCTTCATAAGGTTCAACAGAACAAAGTATTTGCTTTAGAAGGCGCACCATCAAACTCGTCCAAGGGCAAAGGAGTTTTAGAAGGTACCTTACTTTTAAATGGAAAATTTGTTAAAGTCTTATTTGATTCTGGTGCTTCATTAAGTTTTATTCCCTGGGAACTGTAGAGAATTTCTTACTTACCCCTAGTATCATAGACAATCCCATTTATGTATCAAATCCTAGAGGAGGGGTAACCGAATTGGATAGGATTTGTTGAGATTTGAGAATCTCCTATCTGTCCCATAGTTTTTCCTATGATCCTTATGTATTGGATTTTAAAGGTTTCGACCTTTTATTGGGAATGGATTGGCTTGACAAATATAAGGCTATTTTAAATTGTGATGAAAGAACAGTTTCGTTGGAAACTAATCTGAGTAGGATTGCCAGAGTAATGTGTGATAACTCTGGAATTCACTTGAGTAGTCTTTTACGTGGAATAAAGACTTCTCAAGAGGAGGTTGTAGATATTGAAGTAGTTCGGGATTTCTCCGACGTATTTGAGGAAGTTAAGTGTTTTCCACCGCACCGGGAAATAGAGTTTCATATAGATTTGGTTCCTGGAGCAGTACCTGTAATTCAACCTAGTAGGAGAATGGCTCCAAGGGAGAGGGAGGAATTAGTGAAGCAAACTCAAGATCTGTTGGAGAAGGGTTTGATTAGACCAAGTTTTTCCTGTTGGGGTTCTGCTGCAGTTTTTGTCACCAAGTCGGATGGGTCGCTAAGGTTCTGTGTAGACTACCGTGAATTGAACAAAGTGACAATTCGGAATAAGTATCCTCTTCCTCGCATTGATGATCTCTTCGACCACCTTCATGGTGCATCAGTCTTTTCTCAGTTAGATCTAGCATCAGGTTTCCATCAGTTAAGAGTAGCTGAAGACAGTGTTCCCTTAACTGCATTTAGGGGACCTAATTGTTTCTATGAGTGGTTGGTTATGCCTTTCGGGTTAACCAACGCTCCAGCTTATTTTGTACATCTAATGAACCGAGTCTTTAGAGATGTTCTGAATAAGTTTGTTTTGGTATTCATCGATGATATTTTGGTTTATTCTAAATCAGAAGAAGAACATAAGCAGCACTTGAGAATAGTTTTGGAAACTCTGAGAAGGCATGTGCTGAAGGCGAAGTTCTCTAAGTGTCATTTTTGGAAATCTGAAGTAAAACTTTTGGGCCATATTGTTTCTGGTGAGGGAATCTCTGTAGATCCAATTAAAGTTGAGACTATTCTGGAATGGAAGCAGCCTCAGACTCCTACAGAAGTTCGCAGTTTTCTTGGATTGGTCGGTTACTGCAGGAAGTTTATTAAGGATTATTCTAAGATCTCTTCTCACCTAACGAAGCTGACAAGGAAGGGAGCTAAATTCAAGTGGACACCGGAATGTGAGTAAGCTTTCCAGAAACTGAAGACAAAATTGACAAGTGCTCCTGTATTGGCTATTCCTGATGGAATGAGAAAGTTTGAAGTATATACTGATGCCTGCATTATTGGATTGGGAGCTGTGCTTATGCAGAATGGTAGGGTTATTGCGTATGCGAGTCGGCAATTGAAGCCACATGAGAGGAACTACGCTACGCGTGATCTTGAGCTGTTGGCTATTGTTTTTGCTTTAAAGATCTGGAGGCATTATCTTTTAGGAGAAAAGTTTGAGTTATTCACGGATCACAAATCGTTGAAATATCTTTTCTCTCAAAAAGATCTTAATCTAAGACACCAGCGATGGGTTGAATTCTTGGCATCGTATGATTTGGATATTCTGTATACTCCGGGGAAGGCGAACGTTGTAGCAGACGCTCTTAGCAGGAATGCAGTTTTATCTCTTTTGGAAGTTGTTCCATCTCTCCAGGAAAAAATCATAGGCATGCAAATAGAGGATAAAACTTTAAGTAAAATTATTCAAGGAACCAAAGAGGGACATTATCCTGATTTTGAAATTGACGATCAAGGAACTTTGAGGATTAATGGTCGTTTATGTGTGCCGAGTGTGGGTGGGTTGAAACAAGAAGTCTTATCTGAATTCCATCGCTCCAGATTAAATATCCATCCAGGAATCTCAAAGATGTATAAGGATATGAAGAGAGTTTTTTGGTGGCCAAGTATGTAGAGAGATGTAGCCAGATTCGTTAATAGTTGTGCTATCTGCCAGCAAGTTAAAGGAGATCAGCAGCAGCCAGCCGGTTTGTTACAACCTTTGGAGGTCCCGACATGGAAATGGGAGATGATTTCGATGGACTTCATCGACGGTCTTCCTAGAACTAAGAAGGGAAATGAAGGAATATGGGTGATTGTGGATATTCTAACCAAGAGCGCCCATTTTATACCAGTTAAGGCAACCCATACTGCAACTTCTCTGGCAGAAATTTTCTTGAAAGAGATAGTGAGATTGCATGGCTTCCAGTCAGTATTGTAAGTGATCGAGATCCTATCTTCACCAGCAAATTCTAGGAGGCATTGCAATCAGCTTTGGGGACTAGTTTAAGATTGAGTACTGCATATCATCCCCAAACAGATGGACAAACGGAAAGGCTTAATCGAATTCTAGAAGATATGATGAGAGCCTGTGTATTAGATTTTGGAGGATCGTGGGAGGATCGTCTACATTTAGTGGAGTTCTCTTATAATAAAAGTTACCAAGAAAGTATCAAGATGGCTCCTTATGAAGCATTGTATGGAAGACCGTGTAGATCCCCAGCTTGTTGGATAGAGTCGAAGGACCATATTGTGCTTGGACCAGATCTAATCCGTGAAGCATCTGCTAAAGTCGAGCTTATCAAGAAAAGGATGAGAGCTGCTCAGGATCGACAAAAGAAATATGCTGATAAAAGACGAAAACAATTGGAGTTCGAGATTGGTGATTCATTCTTTGTCAAAGTTTCCCCTATTAAAGGAGCTGTAAGATTCGGAAAGACAGGGAAACTCGCTCCGAGATACATTGGTCCGTTCCGAGTTCTCGAGAGGACTGGTGTTGTAGCATACAGGATTGAATTGCCAGTCCGGATGGCTGGAATTCACCATGTTTTCCACGTATCTCATCTACGGAAATATATGCACGATCCATCTCTTATTGTGGAACCAACTGTGCAGGAAGACTTAGAGGTTGAGCCGGACTTATCAGTTGTCAGACATCCTGTTCGAATTGTTGATCAAGACGAGAGGCAACTCAGAAGCAAGATTGTGAAGCTCGTTAAAGTCCAGTGGAGTGAGGATCCTAGAGATTGTACCTGGGAGACTCTGGATAGTTTTAGGAAGGCTTACCCGGATATGCGTCCGGATAGCTAGTGGTGTTTGTATTGGGTGTATGGTTGTTTGGATGTTTTGTTTGATGGTTTCTTATCTATGGATGTTATGTATGCTTGGATTGTTGAATTAAAATGATAAGTTTTTGATTATCTTTTTTTTAAATTTCGGGGACGAAATTCTATTAAGGGGGGAGGAATGTGATATTTCGGAATTTCAAACCCAATTTAAATATGATAGTCTTGGTAATGAATTAATTTAAACTGAAAAATTTCTTATTTTATTCAATAACAATAAATGAATTATAAACGTACATTGATTCTAAATAAAATTAATATATACATAAGGATAATGAATGTGTTAAAATTTTATTCATATCAAATTTGATTTTTGAATTTGATTTTAAAATATAATTTGAAATTGAATTGTTAAATTAAAAGATTCAAAATAGGTTAATTTATATTCTAAGTTATACTTTGAGTTTAAAAGAGTATTTCAATGATTTTATTTAGGATATAAAATTTGATTCATATTTATTTCTTTAAAGTAGAATTGATTTTATATGAATTAAAAATGGATTTAAAATAAGAAAGTTCAATTAAGAAAAACATTTAAAATTCTTTTCTTGCATGAAAATAACACTTGTTAACATTTAAACCATATTAATAAACATGTGTTAAAGAATTAGCTAGGTATAGTGACAAGTGTCATAATTTAAATTTATTTTCTTTAAATTTTTGTGAAAACAAAATTTCAAATAAAAAGCTATTCCTTATGCTTAATTTAACTTTTCTCATTCTAAAGTTTCTAAAGCAAGAAACAAAAGAAAACACTCCTTCATCTTCAAATCTAAACTTCATAAATTTCTACTCTTTCAACCAAAATTAAACAAACATTCAAGCCTCTTTTCAAAGCGTAAATCTGCAACAAATTACAGTAAAGAAATCTGCAAATAATCAAGGTTCCTGAAAACAAAATCAAGTGTAAAGCAAATTCAAGATCCTCAGTATCAAGCTCTGATCAAATACAAGATTTGAGAAGCAATTAAAGCAACATCATCAAGAAATCTCAGTTTTAGGATCTGCATTTACTTTCCCAGGATTTAAATTCTTTGACTCTGCTTAGCAAAAATCAGGTAAGTAAATTTTAAATCAAAAATTTAAAGTATATAAATATGTTGCATGTGAATGTTAATTATGAAGATGCTTGCATGTTATTTGTTTTTGTGAAATATTTGTTTACAGATTTAAATTTAACTGTGCATGTTTAAAAATGCAACAGTGGTATTCTGCAACTTCTAGATTCTGGAAAAAATAAACAAAAACTCAAAATTTATATGAAAAGAAACATTGTTAGGATGGAGTAATCAATATAGAAGTTTGATTCAGTAGGAATTAAGTGTTAAAAATAAATTTTCAAATGAAACAGTTAAAAATTGCAGAAAGTAAGATAATGCAGTAAAAACAAATAATTGTATCATGTGAATCATGTTCGAATTTTAATGAATCAAGATTATATTCTAAATCTATTATGCATAATATGAATTTTAAGACAGAAATCAGAATTTTTAGCTTGAAGTTGAAGATGAATTTTGGGATTAACTAAAATTGGGGCTTTTGTGAAATTCTTATGACTGGATTGTTTATAAGCTTTGGAATTTGAATCGAAGCTATGTTAATTGTTGCTTTACACTAGAAAAATAGTGGTTGAATTTATCATGCAACACAAAATTTGGAATGTTGATTTTTAGGGTTTGTGCTTTGTGCGTTTTTCGAGTTGAGGAATTCAATTTTGTGAAGCGTGGAGTTGACAGAGTTACGGCCGGCTTGCGGTGGAGGCATGTTTGGTTTGTGCGAGTGAGTGGCCGAAGTTTGGAGGCGAATGGTGGTGGGCTTGCCGTGGATGATGGGTTTCTTTCTTGGTGACTGCAGTTGAGTTTGGGTTCGAGCAACCCATATTTCGTTCGAGCTTGAGTAGGTGAGTTCTGGGTTTTGGATTTGGGTCATGGGATGATTTGGCGTTTGCGCGAGCTGTCGACGGCGGCGGCGGTGGCGCCGGAGCGCGTGCATGTGCACGAAGTATGGCCGTGTCAATGAGCTTCGGTGCGATGCGAGTGGTTTTTTCTCTCGAAGCCGTGCCCGTGTTTTGGTCGTGAGGCTCGCGAGTGTGCTCGGGTGTGTGAGCTGTTGCTCGAGTGTGTGTTGTTGGGGTCAGGTAGATGAAGAGGGTAGGGTAGATGGAGTATAGGTTGTGTTAGTTTGGATTTTGGTCGAGTTTAAACACAATAAATGAAGTCAGAGTTTAAACTTGTTTTAAATTTCAATTTTCGTTTTAAGTTTAAAAACTTAACACTTTATATTTCTCACTACTTTGTAAAGTGTCAAATATTTTAATTCAAAAGTAATTCACATATTTTTGTTGAAGTTTTGAAATGATTTTACATGTTTAAATCAATTTTTTTTAAAAAGTAATTAGTTTTAATAAATTGAAATGTTTAAATATGTAAGGGTTTTTAATGATAAATGAAAATTGTTTGGTTTTGAAAGTTAATTAAATTTTGAAATTAAATTTTACTTTAATTAATTAGTAATTAGAGTTGGGATTAATTAATTAATTTTGGTTAATTAATTTGTTAATATTTAATTAAATTACTTATGTATTTTGTAATGGATAATTAAGGATTGAATTAAATAACAATTAATATATTATTAATTATTTATTAATTAATTTAAGATTAATTCATAAGTGATTAATAACTGATTAATTGAATGATTAATGATTAATAAATTAGTGATTAAGAAGTTAATTAATTGATTAAGAGTTAATTAATTAAGTAATTAACATTCATTAATTTATAATTAATAGTAAATTAATTAATGCTTAAGATTTAATTAATTAAATAATTAAGGTTAATTAATGAATAGTCAATTAAGTAATTAAGATAAATTAATTTGTGATTAATTAAGAATTAATTAAGGTTAATTAATTATAAATTAATGGCTAATTAATAATAAATTAAGGAATGATTAATCCTAAATCAAATTTTAATTAATAAATAATTATAGTAATTAATTGATAATTAAATAAAGATTATTAATTAATTATATATAATGAATTAATAATGAGATAATTAAGAGATGATTAATTAATTAAATGATTGTGTATAATTAATTAATGTTTGGTTAAGCAAGATTAAGTGATAAATTCTTAAGTAATTAATTTAATTTAAAATTAATTAAATTAATTATGATATGAATTAAAGTAGTGCTTGCTTATGGATGATTGGTTGAATTGATATCTGAATATGGTTGATATCTGTTGAATGATAGTTGAGATATTCTGTGATGAGATATTGTATATCTGTGATAGATATTGGTTATTATCCGTTGATAATGCTGTGTGATGCTATGTTTAAATCGGAATTGAATTGTTTAAATCTTTAAACAACTTGGCCTTTAAGACACGTTTGGATTTCGATGAGACCGAGATCAGGAATCGAATTGATTTTCCAAAAACCACATCGATCCAAGTTAAACGTTAGGTCGTGACATCTCAAGTGAAGATCGAGATGGTGTTTTAAATTGCAAGGGTTATTGTTGTTAACTCTGAGGGTGATTCCAAAATGAGTGTAACGAAATAATGCCTTCAGTTTCGTTCGAACCCGGAACGAACTTGTATGGATTGAATGCTTTCAGAACATCGTCAGGTGGACGATGAGCATTCTAAGAGATGTGTTCTCTAGAGGTAGTCGTAGCCTCAAGCCTCATCAACCGGGAATGGCTAAAACAGGGGAGGTGCAGCAAGGCTTCGTGGGCACCCCCCACTTGAGAGTGAGATTTACCACTGTCTAGAAGTCCCTTATTTATTCGGCTGTGTGGGAAGTTGCTGGCCACAAATGCGGGATTGTCTTGTTCGGAGCTGTCCAATAAGGGATGGGTCCGGCCTTGTGTTGCAGGGGATCAGGAGTGGTCCTCGGTACGGCGATCTAGGCCCCGTACTGTGACGGGCGGTACCCCAGTAGCCCTGCCATTGATGGAAACCCATTATCCAATAAGCACCCTCGAATTTGATTGTATACCTATGTATGCTGGAATTTAATAAATGTAACAATTTCGGCTATTTTCTGGTTTACTTGAAAACCCTAGACCCTATTATAATATCACTGGATTTCCTATCAAATGTTTTGGTTAGCGTAAGGTAAAAACTTACTCGTATTTATTTGTGGGGAGTCTTATGAGATACCTTTTGTTTTCAAAATGATTTTTAAAGTTAAACAATTTTAGCTGATTTACTCACACCGGACCCATGTCTGACCCGGAGTTTATTTTGTTTTTCATAAACTCTTGGGTACTCAAATTTTTATGAGTAGCCAAGTGATTAGGTTGGGATTAGCAAGTGTTTGAAAGCTGGAGCTGGAGTCCAGACATACTTATCTATCTCTATCCGCTGTAGTGATTTAAGATGTTGTATTTTGGGTTGTGTGGATTGGCAAACTCTTATGAATGTCAGATGTAATGAAGTGGTATTATTTTGTGTACTCTGATATGTAAAACTATGTAATAGATATGTGTAATATTATATTTTGTTCATTTCCGTTATGAGATTCTGATGATTGTTTGTTCTTTTCTTTCTATCTTTCCTATTTCTATCTCTTTCTTTCTCATTGATGATACGTCTTTCTGTCGAATGAAAGCCGGGTCGTCACAATTATCCCACTGGATAAGTATATTCATAAGACTATTCGTTTTAAATTTTTTGAGAAAAAAACTTTTAAAATAAAATCTGGAAGCACCACCGCGGTATCAAACCATGGATCACAGCTCAATGGTTACATCTCTATCCCAAAAGAAATTCAAGACTTAGTTGCAGGCACTCACTACCTCAGATTTGCGCCACACAAGTATGCCATTACTTCTCGAAACTTTGTTTAATTATTTCCCAAAATAACTATTTATAATTTTTTCAATATGAATTTTCCAATTTTTAATTTAAATAAAATGCTCTTTTATAAAAGTTTACTATATAATATATTATTTTTAAAACCTCATTAATATTTGATAATTTGTCTTTGAAATAAATATAACTTATAACTAATTTACACTAAGGTAAAAATCGACTTCTAAATATGCATTATAAATTAATTTTTAATTAATAATTATTATACATTAAACAATTTAGATAATTAATAACTTTAAAACAGAAATTAATACTCTTTTTAAAAATTTAGGAATAATAAATTAATTGCTTTAAGTCATTACCAAAATATTTACTAGTTAATTTTAAAACATCATCAACAAATAATAATCATTTTTAAAGAAATTCTAGTTCAAAGTCAACCCAAATCGGACAAAAGGATTAGCCATTCCAATGGTACTTAATCAAGCTACCATTCAATTTTATAACACTCCAGAATAACAATTAGAGATATTCATATTAATCAACTTTTGACAATCAATTCAACATCTTACTGCCCAATATAATTATCAGGAAAATATATAGATGTCCGTTCACATAAAATAGCAGATCAAGGTTTTGTTTCTGCGAGTAAGCGTTCACAATAGATATATTCAGCAATAATGACAGAATGTTGACTTATTCTGCCAACAGGGGTTCAATTTAAAATAATTAACGAAACGTTGTTTTAATCTACTGCCAAGATGTTAAAACATCTTAATTAAAATAACCCGTCATTACTATTATCTGGCAAAACATTTCAAAATTCGGGTTATATAAATTCCATGCCGATATTCGTTTAAATTTATCACTTAAATTCCGATTGGCTTTAAATTGCTGAAAAATTCCACTTATACAAACTGAGCAACAGTTCGTACGACGTCTTAATACTCGTCGATACAGACCCATTGCTAGTCATTTTGCATTGAACGGGTTTGGTATGCATTTACTATGTCATTTTAAAATTTACTAAAATATATATTCATATATTAAAAACATTTTTAATCTTGAATTCCCTTTTTAAAATTTGTTTGGGTCGAAGCCCAATCTAGTCTAAAAAAAAGAGAATTGCTTCCTTAATCCTTCTCTTCTCCTTCCCTCTTGCTTCCTATTTCAAACTCCAGACAACCATCAAAACATGACCACCAACCAACCCAAATCCTCCGACCAACCTATGCCGATAACCGCCACCAATGCCATGCGATTCGGGATCCAGGCCTAAAGGCTACCGCAGCCCCCTTTTCCCTGTGATTGACCCCCTTGAATGCCAAGCAATCCCTTGCACATACTTGGATGTGTGCACGCGTACACAGCCCCCGAGCGCCCAACCTCACCATTGACCACCCACGCCAACTTTCCTTGACCAACCCATCATGCCCACCCACCTGCGCCGGAGCCTTTGTTCCAGAAAAACCGAACTCGAATTACCAACCTGGAACGAACCAAACCATTCGATCGCCTCGCCTTGCCAAGCACGTCCACCACACACCACTATGACACCCACCACTGCCACCAACATGACCGCCACGTCCCTCACCTTCTCCATGCCATCTTCACCAAGCTCGGTCCACCGCATCCCCCTCAAACCCACCGCGTTTCAAAGGTAGAAGAATCGAAACCCAAACCATAAATCTCCTTGCCGCTCCCAAACCACACCCTTAGAACGAAATCCCTACAGTCAAGTAGTTGCATAGGCATCCATGGTCACATCGAGACCACCTACCCGCTGCCTTGTCCATCGTCGACCTAGATATCATTTTTAAAATGAAAATTGGTCATCTCGTCATTTTTGACTATACTATTGAAAATTACAATACCCACACTAAAAATCCTACCTTCACGCGATGATCAGGAATATGTACCAGATTCAGTGATTTAAACTTATTGAATTTTGATAAAAATTTGCTCCCTTACAGTAAATCTAACATTTCACCCTAAGTATACAATAAACGAGCTTCCCATCATTTTTGTCACGATCTATGCAATAAAATAAACATTTTTTAGTTGACATCATCTACAAATTCAAATTAGAATTTGAGATATAGATTTTAGAAGGTTGGCATGTATCAATGTTTTCATTGTTAAATAGAACAGAGCAAAGTTGAATACTCCTAGGTTTTAAATTTAGAGTTTCTCACCCTAACATTGCTTGACTCTTTGAAACTTCATGTTGGAACTTTAAGCATCGATCTGGAGCTTCGAAATCTTGAAAGGCTTGCGTTGTTTTGCTTTTTGTTTTTAAACAGAGGACTTTTTGGCAGGTTTCTTGTTCTTTTAGTTAATAATGTTTTAGTTACAGAGTCTATTTGTTTTATAGGATTGTGTAAACATATGGAACTATGCCTGCTTATATACACCAGTTTGCAAAGAGATGAAATGAAATTTATGGTACAAATTTTTTGGCTCAAAAGATCCGATATGATGTTCAAGTTTGTACAATGATGGATGAATTTGAACTTTGAAGACTTGAGTTGATATTTAAGTGGCCGAAACTAATATTTGAGATGAAATTAAAACATGGGCATTGGTATTTGCCTCTTTTTATCAGATAATATCTATGTAAATATACACATATGTTTACATCTACTTTTATTCATTTTCTTACTTTAGGTTGTATATCTCTTTACAGTAAACGTTTATATTATTGATTGGTAATTTTCTTATTTAAACTTTCACATGATTTACCCTTTTGTTTATTTACTTAATATTTTTACATGCCTACATATACATATATGTTTTGAAACAAGAACTATAAAAATGGTATATGACAATGTTAATGTTGACATACTTATATATACACTCCTTTTTACAATCTAAAGAAAAGGGAAACTTTGTTATTTTATTTTAAGGGTATAAAATAGCATTTTTAACAAGCATTACTTTGTTAATGATCTCCATTTTGAATGGTTCTTTAGATTTTATCATTTATATCATATACACTTTCATATATATATATATATATATATATATATATATATATATATATATATATATTCCTCCTTTCATTTTGCAATATATAAAAATATCACTTTCGAAAAAACTATTTCTATCTAGTCCATATATACTTTTACTTACCTTTTTATATTCTCTTAGTGCAATATTATTCGTCTTATAGGTGCCATATATTTTCTTTCTGAATTGAAATAAATATATATATATATATATATATATATATATATATATGTATATATATAGACACACACACATACACACATTTTTCCTAACTATTGTATATATGGGTATATAGGAAAATACAATTTTAAGCTCTCCAATTTAAAATTCACTATATTTTTCATAAACCAAAGTTATCTCTATTTATAATATTTTCTTTTGTTGTTTTTTTCAACTTATGAATTATAGGATAAAAATCATTTCTATTCTTTCCAAAATATGTATGTTTATAATTTTTATTGTCATGAATACATTCATATAAATATATATAAGCAATTCTTGTTAAATCAATCTTCTATTTTATAAACAAAAATCTGGAAATTCAAATATCATTTTATTTTGAAAATTGTAAAAATTATCAACTGTTATTAAATGGGAATTTTTATTGATTAGAATACCGTATTATTGAATAATAAAAACGAATATTGAAAATTCAAGACGACAAAAATCCCAAGTCGTTACATTCGTTGCCCCTTAAAAGAATTTCGCCCCTGAAATTTTCCATAATAAGGCTAGTACATAGTACTAACCGAATTTTAATTTATTAACAAATTAATAACCACCCATATCACACTAGTTAATATATAATTTCATATATATCCCAAAATATCCGTTACGTCTAGTTCCAACTAGAATGCTTCTACAATCATCGTCATTACATATACAAACACACACACACACACACACACACACACACACATATATATTGTCATACCAACATCGACTGAGATACTGACTGAAGTACAATCCAACAATCATGACGTTTATAGGCTACCAATACATACTAATAGGGTATACCCTCCCAAGAGACCACTAAACCCAAACTGGACTCTTCCTGTCCGAGTCCTTCACCTCGTGTCCCTTCAATTCCATAGACTCCACATCATTATCTGGGACCCATGCAAACATTGGGCTTGGCTCCCTCTGGCAATAATCCCCATCTGCAACTGGTTCATCTTCAACTTTACCCATTTCCCAATTGGCTGCGTCATCATTTTATGATTCGGGTTCTCCCTCTGCTTCAAATTCCTCGTCATCCCCAAATTCCTCCTCTTCATCTTCGAGTTCTTCCTTGTCCTCAAACTCTTCCGCATCATCGAATTCCTCCTCAGGCTCCTTTTCTGCTTCTTCCTTCGGCTCTTCCTCTTGATGCGGAGGCTTCTCGACGGGCTTTACTTCCTCCTCTGGCTCTTACTCATATATCGATGGCTCATTAAGATCCTTCATAATCCTCCTAACCAAGTCATGATTGCCCTCTTTCCTAGCCTTCGAAAGCACTCCTCCTTGATCGATACTACGAGTTATCTACAATCAATTACAAGAGCCAAGAATGAGATACTAAGGTTTCAGGAGTTCATATATGCTAAAGAATACATATTTAGGTTCACACTTCAAATATCTTTCTTCTTTAAAATTTCTATTATTTAAAACTTTACAAATCATTTTGCTTCAAAAATTTATCTTAGACAAATTTCTGGAATCACCAGGGCTTTTAATTCTCAAATGTCCCTTTTATAAATCAATTATTGTAAAATTAACTTTATCTATGAAAAATCTTCCTAAAATATTTATCTTAAAAATATCCCAAATTCCTTTAGTAAACAAAAATTTAGTAAAAATCCACATTTCATAAAGTTCCTACCTTACAGATCTCAGATTACTAAGGGAATACCTAAGTCAAAGGGATCGGGAAATAAAGGATACACAAAGCTAATAGTTATGGCCACTTAAATCCTAGATGATAAAACATTATCATCACTTACCAAAAATACCTCAAAATACTATATATTTGAAAATCTTGTCTTTTTCCATATAAAAATAATTTTCGGGTAAAATCATTTCATCTACCCCTTTAAAATAATACTATGTCCGTTGGCCTTGTTCAAGTGTTTAGAGATCCCTATCAATAACATTAGCTACTCGAATTGACCAGAATCCATATGCCACTCAACAGACCAATGAACCCAATATAAATTTTTTATATCACTAACAAATATGCGCTCTCATATGAATATATACACTCAGACTCATTCCAGGGTATTACTGACCCTACCTCTAATGGGTAACCCCACCAAAGCCTAGGTATTTGTTTATTCTAAGCTCAGATACTACGATGCCATGACCCACTTTTCCATACAGGTTTAAACCGATCTTTAACCACACTTATCAGCCAAATCACATGGGAAGACGGATAGTAAAAGAAAGAAAGTTGGTAGAAGATAGAAAGTAGGTAGAAAGAAAATAGAAAACACAGAATCTCACAGCGGAACGAATAATCTATAATATATAACAACTCTTTACACAAAATAAAACCATAACTTAAAACATATACAGACATCAATCGGAGTATACATCTATCCAGCATGGACAGTTATAACACCCCGTCCTCACAATTGCTGATAAGCACAACCAAATGTAGCTGAATATAATCATCTATGTGGATACATCTCTGGTCTCCAGACCTTCTCCTGAAACTTCCATTCTTCTAGCTAAACCTGGGAATATGCTCGGTCAGACCAGAGCATATAGGAAAAACCATGCCCGGGTTAGTCTGGTAAAACCAGTGTGAGAAACACACTCAATTTAATTTAATAAAGTTTTCAAAATCCTTTGAATAACAAAGGTATCTCGTAAGACCATGTCATAAATAAACACGACGGGTTTTTACCTTATGATAACCAAAATATTTCATATCAAAATTCTATGACATTATAATAGTTTCTAAGTACAAATACTTATTCCAATAGCTGAAATTGTTACATTAATTAAATTCCAGCAATACTAGGCTCTACAATCAAAACCGTAAAGGCATGTACTGGAGAATGGTTCCATCTGAATGACTAGGCACTAGGGTACCATCTATCATAGTACATGTCTTGAACAACATACCAAGGATCACTCCGGGACCCCCTACTACACAAGGCCGGACTACCCCTTAAACTGGATAGCCCGAATAAGATTACCACGTGGTTGGGATCAGCAACCGCCACATAGCCGAATAAAAAGGACTCTAGATAAGGGTAACCTTACCCTACTTGGGTGCGGCCCACTTAGCCTTGGTGCATCTCCTCTGATTTTCAGTTCTTCTCGGTTGATGAGGCTCGAGTCTAAGCATTAGCTTTCAAGAATTATTCACTTAGAATGCTCATTGTCCTCCAATGATAATGTACTGATAGCATTCACCCATACAAGTCCATTTTCGGTCCGAACGGAACCGAAGGCACTACTCCCACTACATCCATTTTGGAATCAACCTCAGAATTATTAGCGATTAGTCCTTGCACTTCACTGCACCATCTTCGACTCCAAGCTCTTGTCTTCATTTCAAAAACATACTCGTTGGATCGAAGTGGTTTTTGGATCACAAATCCGATCCCTATCTCTTCGAAACAACGTTCGATATTTCTCGATAAACTCAACCCCGGTTCTTAGGAAATACACAAACGAGAATAAGATCGGAGATTACCTCCTAACTGTTAGTGGACGGATTTCCTTATAATCATCCTAGAAGAACAAACGAGTTTATACGTGCAGTATAGCACCTTAAACGGCAACTACACCATATAATTCCCGAGTTTCCTCGTGTATTCCTAAAGTTATATTTGGTCCAGATTAGATAGTCGGTTATTTAACTATCAAATATACAATCAATTCAACCAAAGTTTCATTTCCCATTGCAACATTAAGCCTTAACCGATTTAAAATCCCAATAAAATAAAATTAATTAATCCAAAAGCATATGCTTATCCCACCGGATATGTATATTAACGAGACCATTCATTATCAATTTTTTTGAAAAACCCTTTTAAATAAAATCTGGAAGCACCACCGTGGTATCAAACCATGGATCACAGTCAATGGTTACGTCCCTATCCCAGAGAAATTCAAGACTTAGCTATAGGCACTCACTATCTCCGATTTGCGCCACGCGAGTATACCATTACTTTCCAAAACATTGTTTAATAATTTGCTAAAATAAACACTTATAACGTTTTCAATATGAGTTTTCCAAGTTCTAATTTAAATAAAATACTCTTTTATAAAAGTTCACTATAGAATATATTATTTTTAAAACCTCAATAATATTTGATAGTTTGTCTTTGAGATAAATATACTTTAACACTCACTATAAATTACATTTTAATCAATAGTTATTATACTTTAAACAACTTAGATAATTAATTACTTTAAAACAGAATTTAATACTCTTAGTAAAAAAATTTAGAATAATAAATTAATTTCTTCGTTACCAAAATATTTACCAGTTAACTTTAAACCATTATCAACAAATAACAATCATTTAAAAAAAATTCTAGTTCAAAGACAACCCAAATTGGAAAAGAAGGCTTTTCCATCCCAGTGGTACTTAATCAAGCTACCATTCAATTTTATAATACTCCAAAATAACAATTAGAGTTATTCATATTAATCAGCTTTTGACAATCAATTCAACATCCTATCGCCCAATATAATTATCAGGAAAATAAATAGATGTCCACTCACATAAAATAGCAGATCAGGTTTTATTTCTGCTAGTAAGTGTTCACAACAGATATATTCAGTAATAATGGCAGAATGGTGACTTACTCTACCAACCGGGGTTCAATTTAAAATAATTAACGGAACGGTGTTTTATTCTACTAACCAGATGTTAAAACATTATAATTAAGATAACTCGTCATTATTATTATCTAGCAAAACACTTCAAAATTTGGGTTATATAAGTTATACGTCGTTATTCGTTTAAATTTATCACTTAAACTCCAGTCCGTTTTAAATTGCTGAAAAATTCCACTTATACAAACTGATCAACAATTCATACGATGTCTTAATACTCGTCTATATGGACCCATTGCCAGTCATTTTTTTTTGAATGGGTTTGATACGAATTTACTGTGTTATTTTAAAATTGACTAAAATATATTTATTCATATATTAAAAACATTTTTAATCTTGAATTCCCTTTTTAAAATTTGTTTGGGCCGAAGCCCAATCTAGTCTTAAAAAAACAAGAGAACTGCTTCCTTAATCTTTCTCTTCTCCTTCCCTTTTGCTTCCCATTTCAAATTCTATACAACCATCAAAACATTACCACCGACCAACCTATGCCATTCAGCCGATAACCACCACCAACTTCGTATGATTCGAGATCCAGGCCCAAAGGCTACCGCAGCCGCCTCTTCCCCGCGATTGACCACCTTGAATGGCGAAGCAATCCCCTGCACATATATGCATGTGTGCACGTGTACACAACCCCCGAGCGCCTAACCTTGTCGTTGACCACCCATGCCAACTCTCCTTGACCAACCCATCATGCCCACCCTCTTGTCACGAACTCCGAAGTACCAACCTGGAACGAACCGAACCATTCGATCACGTTGCCTTGCCATCCCCGTCCACTACACACCACTATAACATCCACCACCACCACCAACATGACCCCCACATCCCCCACCTTCTCCATGCCAACTCCGACCAAGCTCGGTCCACCGCATCCCCCTCAAACCTACATCATTTCAGAGGTAGAAGAACCAAAACCCAAACCCTAAATCTCCTTATTTCTCCCAAATCAAACCCTTAGGACAAAATCCCCATGGTTAAGATGTTGCATAGGCATCCACGGTTACGTCGAGACCACCGACTCGCTGCCTCGTCCATCATCGACCCAGAAATCATTTTTAAAACAAAAACTAGTTATCTCATTATTTCTCACATCCTATACAAATAAAATTACAATATCCACACTAAAAATCCTGTCTTTACACGATGATCACGAGTACGTACCTGATTCAATGATTTAAACTTATTGAATTTTGACAAAATTTTCTTCCTTTCTATAAATCTAACATTTCACCCTAAGTATACAATAAACGAGCTTCCCATTATTTTTAACACGATCTATGCAATAAAATAAACATTTTATTTGTTTACATCATCTACAAATTCAAATTAGAATTTGAGATATAGATTTTAAAAGGTTGGCATGTATCAATGTTTTCACTGTTAAATAGAACCGAGCAAAGTTGAATACTCCCAGGCGTTCAAATTAGAGTTTCTCACCTTGAACATTGCTTGGCTCTTTGAAACTTCAAGTTGGAACTTTAACTTTTGATTTGGAGCTTTGAAATCTTAAAAGGCTTGCGTTGTTTTGCTTTTTGATTTTAAATAGAGGATGTTTTGGTAGGCTTCTTATTCTTTTATTTAACAGTGTTTTAGTTATAGAGTTTATTTGCTTTACAGGCTTGTGATAACATATAAAAATGCGCCTGCTTGTATACACCAGTTGAAAAGAAATGAAATGAAATATATGGTATAAAATTTTTGGCTCAAAAGATCTGATATGCTGTTCAAGTTTGCACAGTGATGGATGGATTTGAATTTGGTGGACTTGAGTTGATATTTAAGTGGCTGGAACTAATATTTGAGATGAAATTTAAATAAGGGTTTGGTTTTTGCCTCTTTTGATCAGACAATATCTATATAAATATACATATATGTTTGCATCTGTTTTTTATTCATTTGCTTACTTTAGGTTGTATGTCTCTTTACAGTAAATGTTTATATTATTGATTGGTAATTTTCTTGTTTTAACTTTCACATGATTTACGCTTTTGTTTATTTACTTGATTTTTTTACATGCCTACATATACATATATGTTTTGGAAAAAGAACTATAAAAATGGTTTAAGACAATGTTAATGTTGACATACTCATATATACACACCTTTTAAAATTTAAAGAGATTGGAAACTTTGTTATTTTATTTTAAGGATATAAAATAGCATTTTTAACAAGCATTAATTTGTTAATGATCTCCCTTTTGAAATGGTTCTTTATATTTTCTCATTTATATCATATACACTTTCATATATATTCCTCCTTTCTTTTTTCAATATAAAAAATATCACTTTCTAATGAACTATTTTTATCTAGTCCATATATATTTTTATATATTCCTCCTTTCTTTTTTCAATATATAAAAATATCACTTTCTAATAAACTATTTTCATCCAGTCCATATATATTTTTACTTACCGTTTTATATTCTCTTAATGCAATATTTTTCGTCTTATAAGTACCATATATTTTCTTTTTGAATTGATATACACACACACACACACACACACACACACAAACACACACATTTTTTCTAACTAATAGGTATATAGAATTTTAAACACTCCTATTTAACATTCACTATATTGTTCATAAACCAAAGTTATCTCTATGTATAATATTTTTTTTTTCATCTTATGAATTATAGGATAAAATCATTTCTATTCTTTCCAAAATATGTATGTATGTATATTTATATATATAATTAATTTTTTTGTCCTGAATACATTCATACATACATATACATATATATAAGCAATTCCTATTAAATCAATGTCCCTATTTTATAAACAAAAATCTAGAAATTCAAATATCATTTTGTTTTGAAAACTGTAAAATGTTATCAGCTGTTATTAAACAGGAATTTTTATTGATTAGAATACCGTATTATTGAATATTAAAAACTAATATTCAAAACTCAAGATCTCAAAAATCTTGGGTCGTTACAATTTTGATATATGCGATGACCCATTTCGTTTTAATGGCAAAACGAGCATTTTGGGTCGTTATTCATCGTTCGTACAAATTTGATATGTGTTTATTTCCTTATCGGGCTTTGTTAATATAGATAGTCTTATTTCTCAAACCCTAACAGTCATTTTTCTTATTCTGTACGTACATCAACTTCTGTTTGTTCCTTCTTCAATGGCAGAAGCAAAATCAAATTGCAAACCCTCAATCAAATTTCAAAACCAATTGTAAATTCGTACTTCTTAAAACACTATCATATTATATACCATTTTGAAGTTCTCGATGAACATAATTCACTGGTGAAATTCATTATTGCAATCGATGTAAAAATTTTCTAGAAATTAGTGATTTAATTTCTACCGTCCATTGGTTAGGGTTTTGATCCCATGGTGGATCTTTGCTCGATCGACGATCGGGAAGCAGCGTTGGGAGGAGAACGATGAGCAGGCTCGGCCATGCTATTCGTTCATGTTGGAGGCTTTAGGATTTGCCAGAAAATGCAAGTAAAGGGGCAGCGGCGGTCGTGGTTTGGAGTGCCTGGGGATCGCGCATGGGCGTGAGGGTCGGCCGAGGCGGAGCTCTTCTCTGGTGGTGCTAGATCGTGGTTCAACGGAGGAATGTGGTGTGCGTTTTTATTATATAGTGGCGGCTCAGGTTGTTTAAGGGGCTGTAGGTCGTATATTAGGGTTTTGGAAAGAAGGCAAGTGGATTGAATGCAGCTGACGTGGCTGAGTAATTATTGTTTCTTTCTTTTATTTTTATTTTATTTAAATTTTAATTCGATCATTCTAACGTGCATATCTTTTGCATACGAACTTGGATTCATGCGCGGTTTTTTCTGGTGGGATCATACCGAAAATTTAGACATTATGGAACTAGTTAAGGCGAATTTGGAGATATTGAATTTTGGACCTTATTTTGGATTTGAAATCAAAGATGAGTGTTTTAACCGCTCACAATTACTTAATTATTTATGTTAGTTAAATTGAATTTATGATGTGATTTGAAATTGATTGGTTGAAGTTTGTTATATTTAATTTGTCATTCCAGTTTAATTCGACCATTATTGAATTTAATAGCCATTTAATTTAATATTGAAGTTAATTGCCAATTAATACCTGTCATTGATCACTACTTAAACGTTATTGTTTATTGATTTGTGTGAATGATGATGATGATGGTGATGGATTTTGATTGTTGATGCTGGATGACTGGATGTTTCATTTATATATTGTTATAACACTGCAAGTTCCCAATGGGTTGGAATGATACATACCCAAACGATCTGATAGATTAGAGAGAAATCATCATAGGTTGAAATGATAGACTCGAATGATTTCATATATTTGACATTAACTTTTGGATTGCCGGTTGAAATTTTATATATCCATAAAATTTAAAATATTTGCGGATTGAAATGATAAATATCCGTATCACTTAACCATAGGATAGAAAATTATATACGGACACTGGGTTGGTTAAATTCAATGATTTTAAAACCCTTAAATCTTGGATTGGATTAAATGATATGTTGAAGGAAACTGATTTATATAAATTGAATTTCTTTGAAAATCCAAGGTTAAAGGTTGGAATTGGAAATTGGTTTAAATCGAAATTCTGAAGTATTTTAATCTATTTTAAATCTATATAAAGTATTTTAATATATTTAAAGTATTTTTACCTTTTTCAAATCTAGTTAAAGTATTTTAATATATTTTAAATCTATTTAAAGTACTTTAATCTATTTTAAATCTATTTAAAGTACCTTAACCTATATATTTGAAATCTATTTACAGTATTTTAATCTATTTTAAATTTATTTAAAGTATTTTAACCTATTTTAAATCTATTTAGAGCATATTAATATATATAACCTATTTTAATCCTATTTAATCTATTTTAAATCTATTTTTAAAACGATCTAAAAATCCTTTTCAACGATTTTAATCTATTTAAAAAAAATTAAACTATATTAAACTATTTTAAACTATTAAAAGCCATTTTAAAGTATTTTAAAGTATGTAAACTATTTTAAAATATTCTATACTACTTTAAACAATCCAAACTATTTCTAAATTCCATATTGTGTAAAGTTAAAGTATTTACATTTAAATTCTTCATTTAAAAGCGGATATGGTGAAATGATGTTATAATCTAAGTTAGGATTTGAAATGATATTTTATAGTGAAATGACATATTGAGTAAATATATGATTTAAAAATATGATTCCAAAGGTGATATGATTTCGAATGCGAATAACATTTCAAATGTATATATGATCTCGAAAGTGATATGGTTTTGGAAATATGATATTTTAATATAAATTATGAAATGGTTTTAGAAATTTAAAGGAACCATCCGGTGTGAGATAAATTTTTGGTTGTTAAAGAGACCGGGATCAGATATTGTTATACTCTCTGCCAATACAGAAAACCAATTTAACAACTGTGTACGTAGTAGAGATTCCAAAATGAAGTAGGATGGTTTGGATTACGATACTGTATGAGGTATTTACGTAACCCCGACTCCCGTGAGTCAGCTTAGATGTGACTAAAACAGGGGTTATACCGCGCCAAGTGAGGTCACACCTCCGATCGGGCACATTTCTTCGATACCATACTGTTACTTTGTGATTGATTTGGTGACCGCCCTCTATTTGATTATGAGAGGGTGTTCCGAGGTGGGTGATAGTACCTGCTATCCATTACCACCACTCCGGGAGTGCAAATGGTAGATCATACCCGGGCATTGCCTCGAGTGCCGTGTTCATATGACTTATCGTGCCTTCTATGAGTTCGATTTGTACCGTATCTATGGAGTGCCCTCTAGTAGCCCTCCAATTTATGGAGGAATTTCGATACTGTATAGACTACAAGAATATTTAAAATGTGTTAAGGAGGATATGGGTAATTCCTTAACGCTATTTTAATACTTTACCTTACTTTAGAAACTATTGTATAGCGTATTGTATTATGTATGTAGATAGTTTAACGTGTCCTTAGGAGATGAAAATCCCGAACATCTCTTAAGTTACTGCACTCACGTTAGACATTGGGTAGGAGAGGGAGCGTGTGTTCGTAAGAAAGAATGTTAAAAGGTACATTGATATTTCTAAACTATAAGTAACCAACAAGTGGTTGATAACGATGTACTTGTGTTAAAATCAGTCTTAGTTGTTTTAAAATTCAACATTGGATTAGTAAATGATGTCTTTTATAGTAAGTGTAAAATTTTTTGGCAATGTCCTCAATGATATGCAAGGATGCCTTATTAAAATGTTTAATATGTAACATGTAAGATTGATTCCTTTGTATTGGCAAAAGGAATTATCAAACATGTTGTGTTGTCTATGATATCATGATTTGTTTATGTATTTGATACATGAAGCAAATATCAAATCCAAATTGATATCATTAAATGGTTGTTTGAAGTGTTCTTGTGTAATTACGAAATAATAGAGAAATATTTGCAAAAACAAAAACTTATTATGAAGGAGTGTTCAAACTCAAACTTCATAAGTCATATTGAGTGTGGTATGTCAATAATAAATTCGAGTTAATAATCTTTAAGTTGGAAATGTCCAAATAAATAAATGTGGCTTATTTAATGTAAAGGGTTATGTACAATGCCTTGAATATTGCCCCAATCGAAATAATGTATGTAAAATTATAAGTGCACAAATTTATAACCGAGCCAATTACAAATGTTGAGAATCTCATAACATTATTATATGATATCAATGTCATGATATGGATCATAATAGAACTTAGAGCTCATTAGAGGTTTAGAGATATACTCTAAATTGTTCCACGTGATAAAGTTGTTTATCACCATCGAAGAGAGTTGATTGACAAAGTTGATAATTAAAATATAATAGCATATCCATTCACAAAGAGACTGACCCAATTGGTTTAATAAAACTGATTGAAGAAGTTGGAATAAGATTCTATAATAGACCCCAAGTGCAAGTGGGAGATTGATAGAGTTAGGGGTATGTCCTAGGGGGTAATTATGTAATTTTGTTACATATATCTAACTCATTGACCAATCTTGTTCGAAATAAAGGTGTTGTTTCTATTATATACTTCATATAATGTGGTTATATCAATCAATTAATCTAATTAAAATTTTATTTAGTAGAAAATTCATAAATGGTATGTTTTTTGACAGTAAATACAAAGTGTTATAACCGTGAGTAATTTATAACAATAAAACAAATATATCATTTTAAATGTTCCTAGTCAAGATGCATGGAGACTGGATATGGATGTATCCTTTGAGACTAGAGTACATGATACTCTCCAATATTTGTGATGTGTTATCGATGATTGTTGGGGGAACCTAGGGGTTACGTACTAATAGTTATTGGTTAAATATGGAATGACTCACTTGGTAGTTTTCTGTTGGTTAATATAACTAAGGTCAAACAGAATATACCGATGTGACTAATTTACACAGTTCTCGACTTAAGAATACAGTCAATCTTCAATATAAAAGCTCCACTTTGATAATAGTCAAATCATGGCATAACGTCCATCGAGTGACTATAGTTGAGTCGAGTGGAAGTGTTAGAAGCGAAGCACTATTCAAGAGAGGATTCATCTCCTAAATTATATACAGTTAGTATCATGGTCAACTCAAAGTTAAAATCTTGGGCTAGAGAATTTTGGCTAATAATAATTGTTATTATTGAACCAAGGACTTTGTCTTCAGATTATAGAGTTAAATGTGAATGTCATTGGAATTTTGACTATTTATTGAATTCTATAAATCCAAAGTGATGTAGTATTGATGAAGAGAATTGGAGTAAATAATTGTCACAATTAGGTACTTCTTATAATAAGTGAAATTGGATTTAACAAAAGATATGTAAGCGATGAATTCTGGTAAAATGCCACACCACCTGCTAAGTGACATGTGAACGTTAATATTTGAATTGTTCAATATTAATCGCTGACTGAATTTACACCTTTGAGTCGCACAACCGCAATGATTAATTCTCAGAAAAACCACATGATTTAATTCATTTATAAAAATTTATAAATTGATTAAACTAATTACTATTTGAGAAATATTGATTATTATTTATTTTATTTGATGTTTGGGAGTTATTTTAATTATTTGAATGCATTTATAAAAGTTATATTTGCGTGCATTGATATATGATATCATTGTAATAAAATAAAAGATAATTGCATGCACTAATTTATGGAATCTTATGCCATTTGATAGCATGTAATTTTCAACCATACCTTGTAAAGAAATAGGAGGGAAAAAAGAAAGTTAATCAAGAGAATTAATTAGAGAAGTTTTAATTAAAGAATGGGAAATGTTCCCTTCTTTCAAATAAAACATATTCTCTAATTCATTCTATACATACAATTGGGTTTCCCATTTTTCATTCTTTTTTCTGTAATTTTCTGGTTCTCTCATTCTCTAATGGATGAAAATATAAGATCTTCCATGGCTTTAATCCTAAAATCAAATTCAAATAAAATCAATTATAAAATGTGGTTTATTCCTCTTGATCCTTTCAACATCTGGAGGCTTATTTCTAAATCTAGGAGATTTGATTCATCATTCAAGGTTTGACTTCTAGGCAATGCCCCGATGGGAGTCCATTTTCAAGATTTGGTTTAAGGCTTTGGGCGATCAGGTATGTTTTTCATCAATGATATAATACAACACTTTATTGAAGATTCATGTTTTAAATCATATAAAACAAAATGTAATTTAGATTTGAAAGTTTAATATATGTACTATTATATTTGTATTTTATGGAAATCAAATAAAGAAAGAAAGATGTGTAACAACCTGCATATTTTACGGTTGAATATTTAAATATTTTATTTTAATATTTTATCGTTAGTCGGATTTTAGTCCGAAAAGTTACTTTTTGCACAGTCGAATTAGGACTCGGGACCACTTCCTGGGTCTAAAACACCGTTTGCGATCAATTTGAGTATAAACTTTGATATGTTTGGAGTTAGTGGAATTTTGCCACTTTTTCACTTTGGGCTTTGGGTTTGGTTTAGCCCATTAGCCTAAACTATTAGCTCTAGCTCAACCCCCTCTTCTCTTCATTACTTCACTTTCTTTTCCTAACACTCAAGCTTCATCAAAAATGGAGAGAGGAATGGAAAATTAAAACTCCAAGCCCTAGTTCATTTGCAAATCCGACATCTAACTCCAAATTCAAAGAGAAGCCATTGATTCAAGCTTCTTGTGTTGAGATTGAAGTGTGGTTGATTCTTCCTTTGCTTTCAAGATTCTTCTTTATTTATTTTGTGTAAAGGTGAGATTTTTATCTCACATCTTTGTCTATAACTATCTTTGATTGTTGGGAATGAATTCTTAACACTTATTCATATGCGTTTGCTCTTCGTTTGGATTGAATTGGTGAAAATCCCAATTTTTAGTGTTTTGGGTTCAAATCTTTAAAAATCCTAACTTTGATGATTGAACACGTTTTTGGTGATGCATCGAGGAGCCAATAGAACCGGGTAGCAGATGGGCGTAATTCCCTAGCGTCCGTGCTCGATCGGTTGCAAATTGAGAGAGTTTTGCACTTCTATCCCCTATGTCGCTCGGCCTACACTATTCGAATTGCTCGGCCTGCATATAGGTCGCGCCATGCTTAGGTCGCGCCAACTTAGGTCGCTCGGCCATGTGTTAGGTCGTTCCATCATTTAAGTCGCTCGGCCTTCTCTTACCCCTTAAGTCGCCAGGCCATTAGGTCGTTCCACCCCTTTGGTCGCTCGGCTTGGTCGTACCCCTTAGGTCGCTTAGCTTGGTCGCACCACTTAGGTCGCGCCAACTTAGGTCGCTCGGCCTGCTTGCACTATTGGATCGCACTTGTTATGGGTCGCGCCATACCTTAGGTCGCAACCAACTTAGGTCGCGCCATGTTAGGTCGCTCGCCTTTCTATGAGTCGTCCTGCCTTAGGTCGCTGACCATTTAGGTCGCTCGGCTTGCTCGCACCAACTTAGGTCGCACCTACATATAAGTCGCACCCCTTAGGTCGCAACCACTTAGGTCGCTCAGCCTCTACTCCTTAAGTCGCTTTGCCTGTTAGGTCGCACATGCTATAGGTCGCGCCATACCTTGGGTCGCACCTGCATTTAAGGCGCAACAACTTAGTTCACGCCATGCTATAGGTCGCGCCATGCCATAGGTCGTGCCATGTGAAGTTTCTCTGTTAGGCCGCATGCTATTTCTTAAGTCGCTGATCTCTTAGGTTGTATGCCGTGGAGTCGCATGCGTTGAGCTGCTGATTTCTTGTGTTGACTTATGTTAAGTCGTAAGTCATGGCGGTTAAGTCGCAAGGGTATTTCCACTTTGATGGATTTGGAATCGAATTCTTTGGATTTTATTCACGTCTTCGAATGTGAATTTTTGTGACTTATTATTTCTACAATCAATTTTGTGATTTGTCACTTTAAAAATATAAAGGTTTTCTATACTAGTAGTAAATATCAAAACTCTTCCATTAAAATGATTTCAACACTATTTTATTACAAAGCTCGTTTCTTAAACCTTTTTCAATCTACTAGTATATACAAACCTTTACCTCACTCATATGAGAAATCTAATTAAACTACTTAGTAAAACAAGTGGTGTGAAACGCTTGCGATTACTTCGTTGGTTAATTCTTGGACTTGTTCAATTGAACCTCTTGTGATAATTTTCTAGTGGAATCTTACAATTTGTTCGTAAATATTTAAGTTAAGCTAGTGGTTATGGGACATGAAGCTAAGCTCATATATTTACTAGCTTATTGTAATTGACACTTCTTGATGATCGTTGATGATCATTTTTGTGATTTAGACTAGCAAATGTGCGATGTGTCTTTGTCTACGAGGGAGACTAAACCACGTTTCTGTGGAGCTTCGGCTCAATTTGGTGGGGTAGCGACCCATGGTCTTCGGGCCGTTCTGTGGAGCTTCAGCTCAAAATTAATGGTTAGCAACCATGGAATAGCGTTCCATTTTGCGGTACACATGTTGGTGAGCTTTCATGCTCCCGTTTTATGATAGGCCTGCCCATTTTTGTGATTTCTGGATTTCCATTGATGATTTCTAGAATTTGTGTTTCACCAATTTTCATGATTTACATTGATAAGTCTTATCAATATTTGTGTATGGGTGAATTTGTGTGTCATTAACTTTGTGATTGGCATTGATATAATGATCAATACTTATGGTTTTAGTGAATAAAAATAAAGAGTATGACATTCTTTTTGATCTTTGAGAAGATTTTTGCGATATTGATTAATCTCTTGTTTATTTTCAATTACATACTTATCACAATATGCTTTTATGGTTATCATACGTTTTTTTCATATCTCTTATTCTATGTCATTTCATCTGATATTTATAGCTAGACTGATCCGTTTATTATTTTCTTATTAAATAATACTCGGGTCAGACCGAGATGTTACAGGTGCTTCTGCGTGACTTCACATCTGGGATTATCACCCTGACTTTTGGCTAACTACCTAGATAGTAGTTTTTGTTGTATACATTTGAGATATAGACTCATTGATGTATCCATATTCTTTTGTCTAGCACTTGTAGCTATTCTTTTGTGATATTGTGAATCTTGTTTGACCACTACTCTGATGTACACTTTCATGTGTTATATATTCATATCTATTTTCGCCTTTGTGATATGGATGTATGTGTCTGATTTATGTTATGTTTATTTCTATACTTGTTTTCGAAGAATATATATAGCCACCGGGTAGTAGCTTTGAGTTTGTATCGGTATGTCGGATTTCCTCCTAAAACCAGATGCATGTTGTACTATCTGACATATCGGTGCTCGCACAAAGCAACTACACGGATGGTCGCTCCTCAACAGCCTTATTCTCCACGCTAGTTGATGGCATTACCCCGTAGTGTCCTTGGCTAGAGTGGGTATAGAGGTGGGGCGTCACAAGATGTTTTGGCAATAAATCAAAATTTTAATTTGATTACTACAGTCTCTAATTTACATTAATTGGAGATATTTCATTGAATATTACATACATACAATTAATGTTTTGACAATAAACCTGTTTTTGAATTGATGGCCATAAATCTCTAATTTTTATTAAGTAGAAAGATTTGATTTAATCTTATATACACACGATTAATTTTATATGTATATTAGCATATATAAACTTTATTACATGTAGTTTATGTTTTCAAAGTATCATTAGATTTCTTTCCGAAAGGAGGAAACAATTTAAATGAGGCAGTAATGTATACATATATTTATTTTCATCTGTTTATATCTTTATATTATGATGCCTATAATTTTTCATTTATATGCTACATTATTTAGGTTTACGAAATGGGAAATTGATCCAATCATCGTTGTTACCCTTTTTTTAATTCCCATTTTTTCCTTTATGTTATTAGCTGTCCATTTAATTTTGTTTATATTCTACACCTTTCCATCAATTGGTAACACCTATCATGCTGCACTTACAGAATTTACAATATAATATATTTGTTTATTGTAACAACCCATAATTTTATGAATATTTTTAATTTTATTTTATTTGAAGTTTTGACTTTTAAATCATTTAAAAGTGAATATTTAGAATTTTTCCAATGTAAGTTTGGAATTTGTTTGTAATTTATTTTTCAAATGCAATAAATAAACAGTTTTTGAAAATTTTATATTTTGGTCAAAATTTGAATTTTCAGTTTAAATTATTTTAAAAATTGAATTCTTAAATTTTAATCTTTTTCTTCGAAGAAGAATCTATTTATGATATCTGTTCTGCTTTTCGTTTCGTTAAAATCTGAGTTATACTTTTTAAATTAGATAAATTACAGCGTTTTACACGCAGTTATTTTCTGTATTTCAATTTCTATTTTTCTATGTTCATTTCTATATTTTTATTTTCTATGTTATTTTATTTTATTTTTCTATTTTGTTTATCTAAACTTTATTTATTGGATTTTACTAGTGTGTATATCTTTTCATAAACGGCTTGGAAGAAATCAAGGAGACATGCGTTACATTTCTTTAATGCTTGCCTTTTTATTTACCTACCCTCTTTATTACTTACCCTAGCCATTCACCATTCATAGCCGTGAATTGGTCTTATTAATCACGTACAAACATCTCAAAATATCTTTTTTCAATTGCATCTGAGAATAATATATATACACGTGTGTGTGTGTGTGTTTCTTTCTCCTTATTTCTTGCCTTTTATTTCCGAGCTTTTTTTTCTATCATTTACTACTCTTTATCCATTCAAATCTTTTTTTGCCATCCACTCCACTTCTTAATTCACGTACACATTTACTTCACATTTCATTTCTAGAAAGAAATGTATGCAAATAAATGGCTCGGAGAAATTTAAGAGGCATACGTTTCATTGGTTAAACTCTTGCCTTTTTCATTTGCATGGCCTTTATTATTTTCTAGTCGTTTCCTCCTCATTCCTAGCCATAAATTACTCTGCTCATAGCCTTGCATGTCAAGTTAAAAATTCATGTAAAAAATAAATTTTATTTACCATCTCTCATTTTCCATTTGCATTTAAAAATAAAATATATTGTACGTTTCTTTCTCCTTAACTTATGTCCTTCCATTTCCTTAGCATTCATAACTCCTTAGCTCTTTCTTTTTCTATAGTCGTGTATTTCCTTTTTCCATTCACGTAAAAAAATTATTTTCCATTATGTTCTCATATTTTATTTGCATTTAGGAATAAAATATGTATAAGTTTTTTTCTCTTTAATTCTTGTCTCTTTGTTTTCCTAGCATTTACTCTATCAAATCACATAAAAATCTTCTCAATATCTCACTTCCTCATTTGCCTCTTCTGATTGAAATATTTTACAGTAAGTTTCTTTTATTACATAGGAAATAAATCCCATTCATTCACTAGCCTTTTTATTTGCTAGACTTTCATTTTCTAAACCATACATCTTAGCCGTTCAAATCTTTTGAAACCCTAGCTGTCTTCTTTTTTTTCTCTTATTCACGTACAAGTCTCATCCTCTCATTTTCATTTGCGTAAAGAAAATACAATAAGATCTAGTTATTTCATGGCTTCCCTATCACTATGGGCTGAAATGATTGGCTCGAGTGATTTTTTTATTGATTTTTACTGCATTTGTTTTACTTGGGATTGCGGGTTTGAAATGATAGAACCTGGATTTTCTTTTTAAATTACGGATTGAAATGATACATATCTATATCGCTTGATCTGGGTTAGAAAATTTTATACAGGCCCATGGATAAATTTTTATAATAGTTTCTAAAATTATTAAGCATTTTGAATTCATAAATATATGGAAATTTAAATAAAAAGTTAATTTAAAGATTTAGAATATAAAGAGTTATTGGTTTTCTATAAGTTAAAATTTTATAAGTTGATTGTGGTTTTAATTGTAATGAAAAAAATCTTTATTTGGATTTAAATTTGTAATTTAAAGATTTGAAATATAATAAACAACTTACTAATGAAATTTGATTTATTGTGGAATTCTAAATCTAGCCTAGTAGTTGGAATGAATTTTATTCCATGAAGTGGATATATTTGTTTAAATAGGTTTACAGTGATTTTCTATAGTTTAAGTTGTATAAGTTAATGTATAAAGTGTAAATTTTTAATTAACACAAGAAACATGTACAGTTTTAACTAATGAAAGAAACCCGTAAAGTTTTAATTAATGAAAGAAACATGTAGAGTTTTAATTAATGAAAGAAACGTGTAAAGTTTTAATTAATGCAAGAAACATGTAAAATTTTAATTAATGAAAGGAACGTGTAAAGTTTTAATTAATGCAAGAAACATGCAAAGTTTTAATTAATGAAAGAAACGTGTAAAGTTCTAATTAATGAAAGAAACCTGTAAAGTTTAAATTATTGAAAGAAACATGTAAAGTTTTAATTAATGTAATATTGATTAAAATGATCAATGCTCTTTATTGTAATAAAAATGTAAGTTAAAAACATACATGTGACATGTAAAGTTTTAATTAATGTAATATTGGTTAAAATGATATGCTCTTTAATGTAATAAAAATGTAAATTAAAATGTACATTTGATAATGTAAGTTTTAATTAGTGTAATATTGATTAAATGATAAATGCTCTTTAGTGTAAATAAAATGTAAGTTGATAATGTAAATTTGATAATGTAAATTTTAATTAGTGTAATATTGATTAAAATGATAAATGCTCTTTATTGTAATAAATGTAAGTTAAAATGTACATTTGATATGTAGGTTTTAATTAATGTAATGGTGTATTTTAAATTGATTAAAATGATAAATGCTCTTTACTGTAAATAAAATGTAAATTGATAATGTAAATTTTAATTAGTGTAATATTAATTAATATGATAAATGTTCTTTATTGTAATAAATGTAAGTTAAAACGTACATTTGACATGTAAGTTTTAATTAATGTAATGGTGTATTTAAAATTGATTAAAATGGTAAGTGTTCCTTATTATAATAATAAAATGTAAGTTGATAATGTACTTTTGATATGTAAGTTTTAATTAATGTAAATGCATATTTTAAATGATTAAAATAAAAAAGTTACTTTATTATAATAATAATGTAAGTTAATAAGGTACTTTTAGCTTAACATAAGAATTTCAGTTTTAAATTGGATATTACAGTAACAAAGTTTATTTAACTACAGGCTATGATAAAATGAGCATGTTAAATTTTTTAGTATATAAATACTTTGATTATATAAAGTATTAAAGTGGAAAGTATTACATTCGAAAAATGCTATAATTCCTTAAGGTTACATTTCCAAAATGCTATGATAATTTAAATAAATATTTCAAGTTTAATGAATTGATGGAAATACTCAGTGATTTGGAAATTTGGGCTTTATTCAAATGATATATTATTGAATTAGTTTTGAAATGGAAATGATACTATTATGATATGGTTTTGAAATAAGTATGATATTTTAGTTTTGAAAGTATATACTATTTTGAAAGAAATGATATGATTTTGAAACGGATATGCTAGTTTGGTTTTGAAAGTATAAATGATTTTGAAATAAATATCCATGGGTTATAATATCGTTTGGTTGTTAAAGAGATCGTGACCGGAAGTTGTCATACTCTTTGCCAACCCCGAAAACCACTTTAACAACCATGTACACGGTGGAGATTCCAGAATGAAGTAGATGGCGGCAGCGATTCCTATGAGGTAATTACGTGGACCCGACTTCCGTGAGTTGGCATAAGATGGCTAAAACAGGAGCGATTCTCGAGCCAATGAGGTCATTTCTCTAATCGGACGTACTCCTTCAATATTATACTCTGACTTTTGGATTGTTCCGGTGGCTACTTTTGATTTTTGATTTTGGGGGTGTTGCTCGAGGTGGGCGGTAGTAGCCGCTACGCGTTTCCACCAGCCCGGATGCGTAATTGGTATATTTACCTTGGCACGGCTTAGTTGTGCCATGTCACCTACCATACCGAGCCTTTACTACGAGTTTCTATTTGTGTCGTGCCTATGGAGTATCCTCTGATAGCCTCCCAATCAGGAGGTATTACGGTACCCTATAGACAATTGGCATTATTTGTGTCAAGGTCTATATGGGTAACCCCTTAACGCTATTAAAAAGTAAGTTTATTTTACAACTAGATACTATTATAATAGCGAAATATTACTACATAGTAAATAGTTTAACGGACCCTTAGAGGATGGGCGGTCCCAAGCATCCTTTAAGTTACTTGTACCTTATATTACAGTTCACTTGAGTTGGTTTACATTGTACAAGTATGTATGTCCTGACTCGAGTGTTTTGTGTTTTGCTTTACGCTCGGGTCAGACTGAGTAATACAACATCAGAGACTCACCTTCGGAGTTGGAGCTTTGCTTGAAGATCCAGCTATCTATTTCAATTCCAGTTATTCAGTTGATCCCAGTGATGTATTCAGCTTTGTACTTGATTATTGTATTAAACTCCTATTGTATCGTGTTTAACTCAAATGTTTTATATAGTAGCTTCGTGAACTACTATTTCTTTACTTCCGCAGCATTATATTACTCTGTGTCTGTGATCTGTGATTTATTTGTTTACTGTTATTCTAAGTTTTGCCAAATTTATATTTACAATTTGGTATTTTGAGCAATTCAAATCCGGCATGTTTGGATGCGAATGGTTGAAAATGTCGGGTCGTTACATTTGTTATCAGAGCTTTGGCTCTAGGCAAAACTTAGCATATATGGTAAATTTATTTACAGAATCACTTTCATTCGAGTGTGAGTCTCTTCCTTTTGACTCGATCCCTTTTGAATTTTGGAACGTTCCTTGCGGTTATGAAATGCATTCTTGTCCCTTACTATTCATCTTCCTTTGATTTTGGATTATCCCATAACTCCACTTAGGATGATCTTTAATGAATTGGCGGTCTCGTCAACATTCTGATGACTTGTAAAGAGGTGAAACTCCTTTGCAATTAACATTGATTAACCAGAGATTTATATATATCTTCGGTTTAGATGCTAGTACCTCTTGCTATTTCGAATTCTATTTCTTAAGATCGAAGGTAGAATTACCTCAGAATTCCACATTGATCTAATTCTTGAAGTCAAGGTTGACCCGGTTAAGGTTGCCCGCGATTTATGTAAGCTTAGCCATTCCTTATTCTGTCAATTTAATCATCTTATCTTTTGTTTCCAACTTATCTTCGTATCAGAATTCTCTTGATTTGAGTCAATCAAATTTGGATCCCTATTCTTGCTTTGTAAACCTATATTTAAAATGTTTTATATATTGTGTTGTTTGAGTTGTTGATGTTGATTTGGGTTTTCGATCGATTCGTTTGATCAACGCTATGGATAGGATTTCCAAAACACTTGAACAGAGCAAACTGACGCCATATTGATTTCAAAATTTAGTAAATGATAAATTTTGTATAATTATATTATGTATGGGTTTGATTTTTTGAACTCTGATAATTAATTGAATGGGGTATTAAGAAATAATATTTGACTTTATATATGTAACAACCCAGAGTTTCTGTCAATTGAAATTCGTATATTAAATTGATTTTAAATATTAACAAGTATAATTTGTAAGCCGAATGAATTTTATTTTGAATATCTGGATTTAATTGGATAATTAAATCAATAATTTAATATGTGAAATTACAGAAGTAATTGGAAATTGGGTTTAATGTGATTAAAATTGATTAGTAAAGTTGTATTAAATCATATTGGAGTTAGAATGATATTATAGAACTTTTAAAATTGAATTAAAAGTTAATTTGCGGAAACTAAATATTTTACTATTTAATTGACGAGTTAAAATAGCCGTTTTTCAAACAGTCTCGGATTTTGACGAAACCAGTTTCACCGGATCTGTAATGTTATATTGTAAGATTTCAAATTTCGTGTCAATCGGATTTACGGTTTGTCCGGGGCAAGCCAAAACGCATAGAAATTGGTTTAATCGATTTAATTTAAATTTGATCGTTTATTTTCGTAACTCACACATATGATCGAATTGGCTCTTGATACCTATTCCATTGTGTCCAGAACACATGATAAACCCTAGAAACGCCAGTTGGCACACTTCGTTTGGAGTTCGGAAAATTCTAGATGAATAATGTTTTGGTGAATTTTCTATATAAGGATCTCAAATTCATTATTTTGCATCAAAACCCTGGCTAGGGTTACAACCGTCACTTCTTCAATATCAATGGCCGAAAACTACTGTTGATCATTCCACAAATCCTCCTAATCCAAGCACAATTAGACTAAGGCTTCAACTACAAAGTTGGAGAGCTTCACGAGCTCGACGACTTCAACGGTGCAGATCAATTTTGACGAAGCCGATTGATGGCAAATCAAGCTAGAGGGGCCGGCAGTTGTTCATGTTTATCGAGGCTTGTAGTTGACCGAGCTCGACAAGGCTCTGGCCGAGCATGGAGTAGGCAATGAGCTATCACGTGGCGGTGTTCGATCGAGTTGAAGTGATCGTTGGAGGCCGTGATAATTCGCAAAATAGAGGCGGCTGTGGGTTCTCGCGATCGAACAAAACTATGGAGGGGAGAAGAAGGAAAGCACGGCCTGGATCTAATGGGCAAGAATCAACGGTCCAGATTCAATTAGGTTTAAAAATTAAAAAGGAAATTGTAAATTTTATTTAAATTCGTATAAACTTTATAACGCGATAACTCTTTCATACGATGTCCGTTATGGATGAAACGACTTGCGTTGGAATCGTATTCGCGAATACTACGCGATGGAGCTGGATTGGAGTCGATTGGGGCTAGTGAAATTTTGGGTAAAATTAAACGCGCGTTTAATTTTATTCGAAATAAAACACTGAAACTGTTATTGAAAGCACGGTGAGAACTTCTCACTCAATCGAAATTGTTTCGATTTAAATTTTAAATAGTTAAATTTAAAATTGCTTGATTGTGTGATTGAATGATAAATTACTATCTATTGTTTTGAAATAGACCCTATACGCCGTATATTAAGCGGATATTATTTATTAAAAACATATACCGTGATATTTCACCTTGATGTGGAATTGATATAATATATGTACTTGGAGTTGATTTTCCCGCATTTTATAGCGGATGAGACTCTATTGCGCCGCATAATAGCGGATAATATTTTATAAATCCCATATACCGCGATATTCCGTATTGGAACGGAATTGGTATTGTGCCAACATCTATGGATGCAGGGAAATAGGTTGGAGGGATCCAACTGGATTCCTCACCCGTATTTATTTATTTACAGATATTGTGATATATTCTGTTATCATATAATATATGATGTTTTGGATGCCGTGATTGTTATATTTAGTGCTGTTGCAGCATTGGGCCTGTTTTGGAAAATTAAAAGTGTTAAAGTGATGATTTTCAAATTTAAAAGGATTTTAATGTGATTTTTTGAAAGTATACGTTTTATTGAATTTTGGAATTGATTCATTTAAAATAAACAAACGTTATAATTTTAATGTTATAAAAATTATGATTTTTGAGGAATATAGTAAAAAATTGATTTTTGAAAATATGGAGTTAATAATTTTATAAAACAGTTTAAACAGAGATTTTTGAATTTATTATAAAAACTTTATATATAAGATTTATAAAATTTGATTTTTATAAATCAAAGTGAAGAAATTATAAAGGAGTTTTAAAGACGTTTTAAAATGATGATATAAAAGGATTTATAAAAGAACAGAGTCTACGATTTTGAAGTTATAAAATGAATGAATTTGTAAATAAAGAATTATAATAATTTGATTATAATTTGGATTTTGGGTGTAAATGGGATATGGATAGAATTTGTTAATAAAGTGATTTTATGAGTTGAAGTTTTTATAAAATATGAATGGAATTTATAAATAATTGGTTTATAAATCCAAAATCGACTTATTTTGATAAGTTCATTATTATAGCTTATTAAAGGAGATATATTCACGATTTTGGACAGTGGATAATCCTTTAAAATAAAATGTGCAGAAACGTTGAATTTGGGTAACGAAGTATATTCACGATTTTGGATAGTGAATAATATAATGTTTTAAGAAGTGATCTTTTAAATAGAATTAAAACAATTTGAAGTTGTTTTAAAATGTGTTAAGGATCGAAACCATAGATTTCAACATTTCATTATTGAAATAGACGTTTTCGAGAAATAAAAGGAAATGGTGTGTAACAACCTGCATATTTATCGATTTTTATATTTAAATATTTTATTTAAATATTTTATCGATACTTGGAATTTAGTCCGTAAAGCTACTTTTTGCATACGGTCGAATTAGGACTCGGGACCACTTCCATTGAGTTCAAAACGCCGTTTGCGATCTTTTTGAGTATAAGCTTTGATATGTTTGGAGTTAGAGGAATTCTGCCACTTTTTCACTTATGGCTTTGGTTTGGGCTTAACCCATTAATCACTTACTAACTTAGTCCCCACCCCTTCTCCTCTTCATTACTTCATTCCCCATTTCCTAATACTCAAGCTTTTATAACAATGGAGAGTGGAATAGGAAATTAAAACTCCAAACCCTAGTTTTCTTTTGCAAATCAAGCTCTAGCTCCAAACTAATAGAAGAACCCATTGGTAAGCCTTCTCTTCATCTTCTCCAACCCCTTCTCTCTTGAATTTCAGAAATTCCTAAACCTAACTTTGGGAATGTTCTTCTTTTTTAGCATAGATTTAAGCTCGTTTGGGTTATGTTGAAGAGTGGTTGATTCTCCCTTTGCTTTCAAGCTTCTTCTTCATTTGTTTGGGTTCAAAGATGAGATTTTTATCTCACATCTTTGTCTATAATTATCTTCGATTGTTAGGTATGAATTCCTAACACTTATTCTTGTGCAATTGATTTTGGTTTGGATTGATTTGGTGTATATTCCAATTTTTGGTGTTTTGAAATCAAAATATATGAAAATCCTTTTATAGATATTTCGACATTGATATTTGAGGCGTATCTACTAGCCGTTAAGGCTGGGTTGTCGCTTGGCGTAAATCCTTAGTCGTTGTCGCTCGATCGATCGCTTCCGGTATTCGTTTGGCCATTTTTGGCCTAGGTTCAGGGAATGCCCTGAACCCTTGATTCAGACGTCTGAAACGTAGTATTCAGACGTCTGAATATTATACTAGGAATTTTTATTCCCCAGTATTCAGACGTCTGAATCTATGTTTCAGACGTCTGAATTGGTTCATTTGGAATCAGAAAGGAAATAGGCTAAAATGTGCCTATTTCAGACGTCTGAAATCAAAGATTCAGACGACTGAATTCTGTTTTGGAAAATATTCTATTTTCTAGAATCAGACATCTGAATCCTTGATTTCAGACGTCTGAATCTGCACTCTTTTGCCTATTTGCCTATTTAGCTTGAATTTCCAACTTTAATCGATTCGTGTTGATTCCCATTTGTTATTATCACTTAGTATCGACTTTGATGACAATTTTTTCGTGATTTTGGGAATATCCATTTTGATGGATTCGGTAATCGATTTCTTTGGATTTTATTCACGTCTTCGAATGTGAATTTTGATGATTGATTGTTTCTACAATCCTTTCTATGATTTGTCACTTTAAAAATATAAAGGTTTCAATACTAGTAGTAAATATCAAAACTCTTTCATCAAAACGATTTCAACTCTATTTTCAATAACAAAGCTCTTTTCTTAAACCGTTTTCCAATCTACTAGTATATACAAACCTTTACCGCACTCGGATGAGAAATCTAATTAAACGGGTTAGTAAAACAAGTGGTATGAAACGCTTGCGTTTACTTCGTCGGTTAATTCTTGGATTTGTTCGATTGAATATCTTGTGACAATTTTCTAGTGGAGATCTACAATTTGTTCGTAAATATTTAAGTTAAGCTAGTGGTTATGGGACATGAAGCTAAACTCATATATTTACTAGCTTACTGTAATTGACACTTCTTGATGATCGATGACGATCATTTTATGTTTTAGACTAGCAATTGCGCGATGTCTCTTTGACTGCGAGGTTAGACTAGACCTCATCTGCACACCTATCTCTTTATCTGTGAGGTTAGTCTAGACACCATTTGTGTGATTTCGACTCACACATATCTTTTTTGTCTGCGAGGTTAGACTAGACACCATTTGTGTGATTTCGACTCACACATATCTCTTTGTCTGCAAGGTTAGTCTAGACCTCATCTGTGTGATTTTGACTCACACATATGGGGTAGCTCCCATGGTCTTCGGACCGTTCGTGTGATAGGCCTCCCCCTTTATATGATTTCTGGATTACGTGTGTTGATTTCTGGAATTTATTCTTCACCTATTTTCATGACTTTCATTGTTATGATTTTCCAGCTTTTGTGCAGTGGTGAATTCGTGTGTCATTGACTTGTTATGAATACAAGTTTTGGGTATGATACCCTTTTTGGATCTTTGAGAAGATTCTTGTGATATTGATTAATCTCATGTTGATTTTCAATTACATACTTATTGTAGTATGCCATTATGGTTATCATATGTTTATGCCATATCTCTTATTCTTTATCATGTCATCGGATATTTATAGCTAGATTGATCCGTTTATTATTTTCTTATTAAATAATACTCGGGTCAGACCGAGATGTTACAGGTGCTTCTGCTTGACTTCTCCCTAGGGATTCATTACTCTGACTTTTGGCTAACCACATAGATTAGCTGTTTTTGTTGTTTACACTTGAGATATAGACTCATAGTTGTATTCTTTTGTATAGCACGTGTTGCTATTCTTTTGTATTATTGTGGATCCTTTTGACCACTACTCTGATGTACACTTTTATGTGTTATATATATATATATTCATATCTTCTTTCGCCTTCGTGATATGAATTCTCTGTGACTGATTTGTATTATGTTTATTTCTATATTTGTTTCTGTTTCCGAAGATTATATATAGCCACTGTGTGATAGCTTTGAGTTTGTATCGCTATGTCGGATTTTCTCCTTAATTGATATATACTCTACTATCTGACATATCGGTGCTCGCTCAAAGATATTACATGGATGGTCGCTCCACAACAGCCTTATTCTCCGTGCTAGTTGACAACATTACTCCGTAGTGTCCTTGGCTAGCGTGGGTATAGAGCTGGGGCGTCACAGCTTGGTATCAGAGCAAAACTTCGGAACAATGTAGAATAACTTAACAAGGATCATCGTCGTAAGTCCGCCTTAGGAGTTATGTCTTAGGATTAATTTGAGTCATCGTACTAATTCATCCTATATCCTTTATGTTTCCTTGTTTTATCTAGCAAGATTGCTTGATATTCGTTAGTGAATAATATTCTTCTTTCTCTTATTTCTTTCTTAAGGAAGAGAAATGGTTAGACCTGGTCGTCCCAGAGCTGGACCATCTAGTGCTCCACCCCAAGATGGAGTTTTTATGACTACCCAGCAACTTCTTGACATTGTCACAAATGCTCAAGCAGCTGGATCTAATCCTGAACCAACTCACCCTAAGTCTGGATTTGCACGTTTGTGCAATGATTACACCAACCTGGTTGGGAAGCCATTTAAAGGTTCTGAAACTATCATCGAGGTCCAGGCTTGGTTAAGAACATGCGATCGAATCTTTTCTTGTATGAACCTCATCGATCTTCACCGTGTTCAGGTGGCTTCCAGTATGCTCCAAGAGAGAGCATTGGATTGGTACGAACTCCTTATTTCTGAGATTAATGAAGCGGATCTCACCTGGGAGCAATTCCAGGAACGCTTCGAATTAGAATTCGTGCCAGAAGCAGAGAAAGTGACATTGACTCGACGTTTCATAGACCTTGTTCAGGGTGAAGCCTCCATTACTGATTATATTGCATCCTTCGAGTCACTTTCCAAATATGGGGTTGAATACATCAACACCCCATTGAAGAAGAACCAAAGATTTGTCTATGGCTTAAACAAAAATCTCAAGAAGCCATTACTTCTAAAATTAGGAGTTCTCTTCGACCAACTCATTGATATCGCTCTTCGCCTTGAAGAGGCGGATAGGGAAAGTGATGTTGAAGCGGTGGGTTCCAAACCAAACTTCAACAAAAAGAAGTGGCCAAACAAATTCAAAGGTCCTTATCCCAACAAAAAGAGTAAGCAAGCAACTCCTGCTGCAAAAGCTCCTTCTCCTAGTAGTGGTAAATGCTTCAACTGTGGGTCTAGGGACCATTTCGCGAACAAGTGTTCAAAACCCCGTTGTTGTCGCTGTTGTAAGAGCTCGGATCATTATATACATCAATGCCTCGAACTTGAAGGCAAGAAGGATGGAAAGTTAAACGTTGCTCAAGCCTCTGGCAACACATCTCGTGGTCAAGGTATATCTCATTCTATCCTTGATGGTATTATTGTATTTCGTGATCAACCTATTCGAGTTCTCTTTGACGAGCGTAACGGCACGCGCTTCGAGCGTGATGAAGAAGGCTGAATTGTTTTTCTACAAATTGTATTTATTTAATACGTTCAAAAAAAATGATTTCCACATATATTCAGTCATATTTTCGTTTTGAATCATACGTAAATAATTTGAAATTTTATTTCTACGTTGTAATATCTAATTTCTCGTAAGTTTAAATTTTTATTTTTATTATTAATTAATATAATTTTTTTATCAAGTAATTTATTTGCTAGATCCTATTTTTAAGTGATATTAAGACTTAATAAATATTTGTAGATGAATTTTGAATTTGTAAAATAAGCTTAATTGTCAGATCCTAATTTTAAGCGACGTTAAATTTTAATAATATATGTAGAGGCATTTTTAATAGGTGATGCTGATACCAAAAGAGTGCGACAACAAATATATTACAACTATTAATAAAAATTACATATAAAGAGCAATTTTGGAAGTTCATGGTCAGACCAAAAGTTTGCGCCTCCAAACCAACTACTAATTAAGATATGTTTAAATCGGGAAAAAAATGATTTTTTTATTTTCAATTGATATTAAGATTTGTGTATTTGTAAAGAAGTATTCTAAATTTATAAGAGAAGTTTAATTTTAGATCCTATTTTTAGAAGTGTTTTGAATTCGTAAAGAATTTTCTATCGTTAGATCCTACTTTTAGGGGCGTTTGAATTTGTAAAAGAAGTTTAATGTTAGATCCAATTTTTAAGTTATTAAGATTTGATAATATATAAAGGGCATTTTTGGTAGTTCACGTTGATACCAAAAAAGTGTGACACTAAAGCTATTACAACTATTATTAAAGATACGGGTGCATCCACTCTTTTATATCAAAGGAACTTGTCGATACCTTTTCTTTAAGTGTTGTTGCTTTAATGACTTCTTTAAGAATTGTGAATCCGGTTCGTGGATCCGCAACTCTTAGTTTGCTTTGTAAAGATGTGGACATTATTTTATGCGATTTTTCCTTCCTACCGATTTTCATGTCATGCGTTATTTACGCTTCGGAATGATTTTAGGAATGGATTGGCTTAACCGTTATGAAGCTCACATCCTATGTCCCGAGCGGACTATTTATCTCCGACACCCGCATTTTGTAAAGAAGATTTCTATTATTCTTAAAGATTCCGATTCTTCTTTGACTGCATCTTATATTCTTTAAATCCTCGTGATGACGATAATGATGATGAGGAAGATGTTATTGCTCTTATTCACATTGTTCGTGAATTTTCGGACATATTTGAGCCCGTTTTAGGATTGCCACCTAAGCGAGCAATTGAGTTCAAAATTTATCTTATCCTTGGAGCTCAACCTATTACTCGTCCTCCTTATCGCATGTCTAATAAGGAGAATGAGGAGATGCGCAAACAATTATCCGAATTGGTGACGAAGCAATTTATTCGCTCTAGTTCCTCGCCTTGGGGAGCTTTGGCTATTTTCGTAAAGAAATCAGATGGTACACTTAGACTTTGCGTTGACTACCGCAAGCTTAATGATCTTACTATCAAAAATAAATATCCTTTACCTCGGATTGATGATCTATTCGATCATCTTAGTGGTGCTAAAGTCTTTTCACAATTGGACTTGGCTACCGGTTTCCATCAGCTTCATATTGCAGAGGATAGCATTCCTTTGACATCGTTCCGTACCCGTTATGGTTCTTATGAATGGCTTGTTATGCCATTTGGTTTAACGAATGCTCCGGCTTATTTCGTTGACCTTATGAATCGAGTTTTCAAAGATTTACTCGAACGATTTGTTCTCATCTTCATTGATGATATCCTTGTGTATTCAAAAACCGAGGAGGAACATGAAAAGCATCTTCGGATTGTGTTGGAAACTCTTAGTAGCAATCATTTAAAAGCAAAATTTTCTAAAGGCCACTTTTGGCGATCTCGTGTGAAGTTTCTCGGTCATATTATTTCCGCATCCGGAATTTCCGTGGATCCTTCAAAGATTGAAGCGATTCAAGATTGGAAGAGACCGGAGAGTGTGATAGAGATTCGTAGTTTTCTCGGATTGGCGGGCTATTATCGTCGTTTTATTAAAGACTTTTCTAAGATTGCCGTGCCTCTCACTGGCTTGACTAAGAAGGGAATTAAATACATTTGGTCGGACAAATGTGAAGCCTCTTTTCAGAAATTGAAAGAACTCCTTTCCGATGCTCCTATTCTTGTGATTCCCGATGGAAACCAAGATTTTATTGTTTATACCGATGCTAGTCGCATTGTTTGGGTGCCGTTCTTATGCAAAAAGAACGTGTTATTGCTTATGCTTCTAGGAAATTGAAGCCGGCCGAGACTAGATATGCCACACATGATTTAGAACTCGCGGCTATTGTTTTCGCCCTTCGAATTTGGCGTCATTATCTATTGGGAGATAAATTTATTCTTTACACCGATCATAAGTCTTTGAGGTATTTATTTTCTCAAAAGGAACTTAATTTGCGTCAACAACGTTGGCTCGAGTTTCTTGCTCCTTATGATCTTGATATTCTTTATACCCCTTGTAAGGGTAATCGTGCCGCCGATGCTCTTAGCCGTAAGCAACAAGCAGTTGTTTCTATGATGATATCTGAATGGAACGATCTCGAGATCTTATCCACTTGTGAGATTCGAGACCGCGTATCCGATTTACGCTCATCATTTGTTTTATGTAGCCTTGAGGCTCATCCTTCTCTTTTAGACCGCATTCTTGAAGCTCAAAGGCTAGATCCCGACTTGGCTCTTCTTGGCCAAAATTTTAAGGTTAAAATTAATATTGAAGTTTTGAAAGAATATGATATTGATTCTCGTGGAGGCATTCGAAAATTTGGTAGACTTGTCGTGCCAAATATTAGTGATCTTCGAAACGACATCTTAGAAGATTCTCATCGTTCTAAATTTACCATTCATCCCGGTAGCAGTAAAATGTACGCGGATATGAAGCGACTTTATTATTGGGAGGGAATGAAACTTGACATTGCTAACTTCGTTAAGCGTTGCATGACTTGCCAACTCGTTAAGGTCGAACATCAAAGGCCCGGTGGGTTATTGCAACCTTTAGAAATTCCAATTTGGAAGTGGGACCAAATTTCCATGGATTTTATAGATGGTCTTCCCCGTTCTCGTTCGGGTCATGATAGCTTATGGGTTGTACTTGATAGACTTACTAAACCCACCCATTTTATTCCCGTTCGGTCTAACCGAACCGTTCCTCTTTTGGCCAAACTCTTTGTTAAAGAGATCGTTAAATTGCATGGAGTTCCTACTTCTATTGTTAGTGATCGCGATCCATTGTTTACTAGTGGATTCTGGAAGAGTCTTCAAATAGCTTTAGGAACGAAGCTTAATTTTAGCACCGCTTATCACCCCCAGTTCGATGGACAAACCGAGCCTGTGAATCAAACTCTTGAAGATCTTCTTCGTGCTTGTGTGCTTGATTTCGGTGGAAGCTGGGAAGATCATATTCCTCTTGTTGAATTTTTCTATAATAATAGCTTCCAATCTAGTATTGGTATGGCACCTTTCGAGGCACTCTATGGAAGGCCATGCCGATCTCCTTCTTGTTGGCTTGAGGCTGGTGAGAAGCTGGTTTTAGGTCTAGATTTTATTCGGGATTCCACAAAGAAAATTTACCTTATTCGACATAGGATGAAGGATGCCCAGAGTAGAAAAAAATCCTATGTCGATAACCGGAGGAGGAAATTAGAATTTTCTATTGGAGATCTTGTTTTTATTCGTGTTTCACGTATGAAAGGTGTTGTACGTTTCAGTCGATCGGGAATGTTAGCACCTCGATATATTGGGCCATTTCCTATCACTGAACGTATTGGTTCCACGGCTTATCGCCTTTCATTACCGGCTCAGTTTACTGCCATGCATGATGTGTTTCACGTTTCTCAATTACGGAAATGTCTTCGAGATTCCGATTCTATTCTTGAGCCCGGTGTTGTGGAAGAGATTGAAGTTTCGCCTAGTTTAACTTATGAGAAACATCCTATTCGAATTATTGCTTCGGAGGCCAAACGCCTTCGAAATAAAGATGTCCCGCTTGTGAATGTTCAATGGTCTTCAAATCCTAAGGATTGTTCTCGGGAATCTAGAGAGTTCATCGAGCAAACACATTCGGACTTACTTTCCCATGCTCTTTAAGGTGAACCTTTTATTTCATATTTCTTTTGTGTTGAATACGCTCTCGTGGTTGTTACTATATATCTTCTTCTTAAATATTGCGAGGACGCAATTTCTTTAAGGAGGGGAGTCTATAACAACCCGTATATTTATCGATTTTTATATTTAAATATTTTATTCAAATATTTTATCGATACTCGGAATTTAGTCCGAAAAGCTACTTTTTGCATATGGTTGAATTAGGACTCGGGACCACTTCCATTGAGCTCAAAACGCCGTTTGGGATCTTTTTGAGTATAAGCTTTGATATGTTTGGAGTTAGAGGAATTTTGCCACTTTTTCACTTAGGGCTTTGGTTTGGGCTAAACCCATTAATCACTTACTAACACGGTCCCAACACCTTCTCCTCTTCATTACTTCATTCCTCATTTCCTAATACTCAAGCTTTTATAACAATGGAGAGTGGAATGGGAAATTAAAACTCCAAACCTTAGTTTTCTTTTGCAAATCAAACTCAAGCTCCAAACTAATAGAAGAACCCATTGGTAAGCCCTCTCTTCATCTTCTCCATCCCCTTCTCTCTTGAATTTTAGAAATTCCTAAACCTATTTTTGGGAATGTTTTTCTTTTTGAGCATAGATTTAAGCTCGTTTGGGTTGTGTTGAAGAGTGGTTGAGTCTCCTTTGCTTTCAAGCTTCTTCTTCATTTGTTTGGGTTCAAAGGTGAGGTTTTTATCTCATATCTTTGTCTATAATTATCTTCGATTGTTAGGTATGAATTCCTAACACTTATTCTTGTGCAATTGATTTTGGTTTGGATTGATTTGGTGTATATTCCAATTTTTGGTGTTTTGAAATCAAAATCTATGAAAATCCTTTTATGGATATTTGGACGTTGATATTTGAGGCGTATCTAATAGCCGTTAAGGCTGGGTTGTCGCTTGGCGTAAATCCTTAGTCGTTGTCGCTCGATCGATCGCTTCCGGTATCCGCTTGGCCATTTTTGGCCTAGGTTCAAGGAATGCCCTGAACCTTGATTCAGACGTCTGAAACGTAGTATTCAGACGGCTGAATATTATACTGGAAATTTTAATTCCCCAGTATTCAGACGTCTAAATCTATGTTTCAGACGTCTGAATTGGTTCATTTGGAACCAAAAAGGAAATAGGCTAAAATGTGCCTATTTCAGACGTCTGAAATCAAAGATTCAGACGTTTGAATTCTGTTTTGGAAAATATTCTATTTTCCAGATTCAGAGGTCTGAATCCTTGATTTCAAACGTCTGAATCTGCACTCTTTTGCCTATTTGCCTATTTAGCTTGAATTTCCAACTTTAATCGATTCGTGTTGATTCCCTTTTGTTATTATCACTTATTATCGACTTTGATGACATTTTCTTCGTGATTTTGGGAATATCCATTTTGATGGATTCGGTAATCGATTTCTTTGGATTTTATTCACGTCTTCGAATGTGAATTTTGATGATTGATTGTTTCTACAATCCTTTCTATGATTTATCACTTTAAAAATATAATGGTTTCAATACTAGTAGTAAATATCAAAACTCTTTCATCTAAATGATTTCAACTCTATTTTCAATAACAATGCTCTTTTCTTAAACCGTTTTCCAATCTACTAGTATATACAAACCTTTACTGCACTCGGATGAGAAATCTAATTAAACGGCTTAATAAAACAAGTGGTATGAAACGCTTGCGTTTACTTCGTCGGTTAATTCTTGGACTTGTTCGATTAAATCTATTGTGACAATTTTCTAGTGGAGATCTACAATTTGTTCGTAAATATTTAAGTTAAGCTAGTGGTTATGGGACATTAAGCTAAGCTCAAATATTTAACAGCTTATTGTATTTGACACTTCTTGATGATCGATGACGATCATTTTATGTTTTAGACTAGCAATTTCGCGATGTCTCTTTGACTGCAAGGTTAGACTAGACAACATCTGTGTGATTACGACTCACACCTATCTCTTTATCTGTGAGGTTAACACCATTTGTGTGATTTTGACTCACACATATCTTTTCTGTCTGCGAGGTTATACTAGACACCATTTGTGTGATTTCGACTCACACATATCTCTTTGTCTGCAAGGTTAGTCTAGCCTCATCTGTGTGATTTCGACTCACACATATAGGGTAGCTCCCCATGGTCTTCGGACCGTTCGTGTGATAGGCCTCCCCCTTTATATGATTTCTGGATTTCGTGTGTTGATTTCTGGAATTTATGCTTCACCTATTTTCATGACTTTCATTTTTATGATTTTCCAGCTTTTGTGCAGTGGTGAATTCGTGTGTCATTGACTTGTTATGAATACAAGTTTTGGGTATGATACCCTTTTTGGATCTTTGAGAAGATTCTTATGATATTGATTAATCTCATGTTGACTTTTAATTACATACTTATTGTAGTATGCCATTATGGTTATCATATGTTTATGCCATATCTCTTATTTTTTATCATGTCATCTGATATTTATAGCTAGACTGATCCGTTTATTTTTTTCTTATTAAATAATACTCGGGTCAGACCGAGATGTTACAGGTGCTTCTGCTTGACTTCTCCCCAGGGATTCATTACTCTGACTTTTGGCTAACCACATAGATTAGCTGTTTTTGTTGTTTACACTTGAGATATAGACTCATAGTTGTATTTTTTTGTATAGCACGTGTTGCTATTCTTTTGTATTATTGTGGATCCTTTTGACCACTACTCTGATGTACACTTTTATGTGTTAGTTATATATATATATATATATATATATATATATATATATATTCATATCTTCTTCCGCCTTCGTGATATGAATTCTTTGTGACTGATTTGTGTTATGTTTATTTCTATATTTGTTTCCGAAGATTATATATAGCCACTGTGTGATAGCTTTGAGTTTGTATCGCTATGTCGGATTTCCTCCATAATTGATATATACTCCACTATCTGACATATCGGTGCTCGCTCAAAGATATTACACGGATGGCCGCTCCTCAACAGCCTTATTCTCCGTGCTAGTTGACAGCATTACTCCGTAGTGTCCTTGGCTAGCTTGGGTATAGAGGTGGGGCGTCACATGGTGGACTATAACACCGTTGTTATAGTAAATGATTTTCGAAAGGAAATGTTTTATATAGTATTGGGATTTATATATCTATCTAAATTTAGAATCCCTATACTAGTGATTTTGGGTTGTTGCAATGATGTTTTACACAACATTCGTTTTGACTCAAATGAATGTTTAAGGAGAATGTTTTCCTTAAAAGAATAAAATATATACTTAATCGTGTTTTAGGTATACTGAATATTTTCTAAGTATTGAAAATAAATAGATTTGTGAATTACTTATGGTTAAATAAGTATTTGGAAATGTTTTCCAATGTAGAAATTGAAATGGGTTGGAGAATATATCTTTTCAAAGATAAATTGAAGTGAATATTTGGCAAGTTATTTAATTGATGGAAGATTAATAACAAGGGCCTAATGATTGTTATAGTGCTAAATATTTGTTGGTTTGCTTTGATAGTTAAATAACCGACTATCAATATTTACCTTTAAATGGGTATTTGTTGTGAATTGCTTGAATTTGAATGCTATATTTATTTTTGAAAATAAGCGCTTGTTATTCGGTTTAGCCGGAAGAGGACCTTTGTGGCATAAATCCCATTTCGAATAGTGATATGTCGAAATGGATAGCATTTGAAGACCGGATATTTTTGAAAACGAAAGGATTACCGTCGAATGACTCTTCATTGGCTGATCTCCGATATAGAGATTTTATCACCCTTTGTGATGGGAAGTCCGGTCGTGATTAGTGAATATCTGGATTGCAAGGGCTTCTTTGGAAGTGCCTTCGGTTCTGTTCAATCCCGGAACGGACTTGTATGGTTGTGTGTCTGACGTTACAATTTGAGATGTAAAGCTGGTTTCTATCAAATACATTTCTGTTGATGGCGGATAATTTATTCTCTTAGCTTAACAACCTTCTCTGAGACGTATGAGCTCAGAGGTTATGTAGTTGATGGTTACTGGTGATACATTCCCAAATTGGTAATGTGGCATACGAAGTGCTGCTGAGCATTTGTTGATCAAAGCGTGGCTTTTATATAAAGCGTAGCTTGTGGACGAGACTTCGTCGGACCTCACACCCCGGTAATGATCAAAATAGGAAAGATGCGACAAGGTTATTAGAGAATAGCGCCCCCTTAGTGTATGTCATTTCCTTCTGGATAGACGTGGTATTATGGTATGGAGCCCTGATACTTAACCTATGTTGTTGCTGCAAACCTTTTACTTTGTGATTGTTGGTGAATCCCGGGATTTACGTCGGTTACGACCGGGAGAAGCCATATTCGTGTCAGCTGTTACCTAACAAGGGGTAACCCGACCTTGTGTTGGCAGAGATCCGATTAGGTTCTCGGGGCGTCTTTCCCGAGGCGTTTTGATGTGGCAATGGGAAGTTCCTTGAGCTGACCATTTGTTGGAAATCCAAAGAAACAATACGAACCCTTTACGATTGCAAATTGTATAACCTGCCTCCTCAGGAGGTAGCTGTAGTAGGCATAATATAATGGTACCTATGCTGGCTAAGATTTATATTCTACTTTTGAAATGGTTTTCCACATTTTGCACTTATAGTAATAATAGCAAAGAAATTCTCTGCATAGTAAGCATCTTTGACTATCATAAGGAGAAATCTCCTCCAAGTTCCGCATTTGCATTGTGTGTGTGGCGGGAGGCCTTATGGTAGTTACATTTTCTAAAAGCATTGCGAATTGACTTTAAAAATATTTCCTTGTTTGTTTTAAAGAATAATTGTTTTAAGTTCTCTCTGTTTTAAAATATTTATTTGTTGGTTTTTAAAAAAAAAAGATAAACTGTTTTAAGTTCTCGCACCAGTCCCATGACTGACTTGGATTTTATTGTTCCCTTCCTAAACTCTAGATTCCCACCAATTTTAACACGGGCAGTCTAGAGTAAGGTTATCAGGTCATCCTGGAATTCAGGAGTTGCTGTGGAGATCAGGAGCAAGCTGGATGGCATGGCGTATCAACTAGTATATAGTATTTCTTTTCCGCTGTTTGTTGTTGTAAACTCTATTAATGAAATGTAATGATGATGTAATGTAATAACTGATATAGTTCTTTATTTTAAGATATTCATTTATCTATTATATGTTGTTTCGCTGCGATTTTGAGATTCTGATATTGTTCTATTGTTTTTCTTTCTTCTTCTATCTTCTACCTCTTCTTTAACCCTAACGGTTCAATTTTCCGGCATTCGATTGCTCGGCAGTTGATACAGTGGACGTATTAATGTCGACTTTCGTGAGTCGATAATCCCCAACGTTACAATATATATCTTGTAACCATTGGCTTTTGTCTCCTATATAAATAACTGAACTATAAAACATAGCTATAAATTAATTTGGAAATTAAAATGAATCTAAATCAAGAAATTGAGAATTAAATTTCCGATGGTTTCAAACTTGGGTTTTTAACATTTTAAAAGATATATTATTTAAAGTGTTTTCCAAATAGATATTGTTTTCAAAAAAAAATTAATGTTTAAATCAGTGCCCTTCTCTTGTCGTTGGAAAATAATTTTGGTGATGACTACAGCATCATCGACATTCATTTTCGAGTTTAGAAGTGAAAAGACCATTCTGTAGCTTGCTACTATTTTTCTTTGAAAATTTAATTGATTTGAATTTCAAAAATATGCCTTGATTTATAATGTATGTATGGATACATGATTTAAATTTGATTTGAGATATATTGTATATATATTTATTTACCTCTAAATGGTTTGAAGTTAATCAGAAATGTAATTTTTAAATTTTCCTTAAAGAATGTTTTCAATTAGAAAATGAACCAAAATTTTTGAATAAATATTTAAGTTGAAATAATTGAATTAGAAATTTTATTCGTATAATACTCAATTTCATTCCTATATAACTTACCTAAATCATTTAAAAATTAACTATGTAATTGGATAATATACAATATAAAAGGATTTTATAAATAAAATTTGAGTGTTTATAATAAATGTTATACACTTAAATTTTAGTTATTAAAGGATTAATAAAGGTAAATAGAATAAAAATTTAATTGAATAATATAAATATAAAGTGATGTTAAAGGAATTTATAAATAAATTAGAGTAAGTCGTAAAAATTGTAAGTATAATTAATACATGTGATTAGACATATATTAAGTTGAATAAATGTAATAACCATCTGGAACAAAGAAGCTTGAAACTTACTGAATAAAATTTTGTGTATAATAAATGATCTCAAATTCACGATTTTATAAATTGTTAATTGGGTGATAAGATAATGAAATTATAAATAGATAAGATTTAATTAACTTAGGAAAAATCAAATGGATGAAATCAATTATTAATTTAAGTTGAAACTTTCATGGTTTTAAAATTTATGATCTTATTTTGTTTTCCCAATCTCTTATCCTTCGGTTGTTCCTAATCTCCTGCATCCTAAGCGGGGAATTGAATTCCAAATTGATCTTATCTCCAAAAGCTCGATCTGTAGTTATTCCTCCCAAAATACCTTTACCAGTCTGTTTTGGAAAACTTTTCAAGAATCTTCTTCGTACTTGTGTCCTTGATTACAGAGGATCTTGGGAAGATCATCTCCATCTTGTTGAATTTACTTATATCGACTGTTACTAGGTATAATTCCAATCTTCTTTTTATATTGTCTGAATTCTATCTCATTCTATCCGTTGTCTCTATTTTCCATGCCTCTTTCCTTTTCGAGGATGAAAAGTTTTGAGTGGGGGAGAGTGTAACAACCCATAATTTTGTGAATATTGTTAGTTTAATTTTATTTGAAATTTTGATTTTTAAATCATTTAAAAGTGAATTTTTAGAATTTTTCCATTGTAAGTTTGGAAATTGTTTGTAAATTATTTTTCAAATGCAATAAATAAACAATTTTTGAAAATTTTATATTTCGGTCAAAATTTGAATTTTCAGTTTAAATTTTTAAAAAAATTGAATTTTTAAATTTTGATCTTTTTCTTTGAAGCAGAATCTATTTGTGATATCTGTTCTGCTTTTACTTTCGTTAAATTCCGCGTTATACTTTTTAAATTAGATAAATTACAGCGTTTTACACGCTGTTATTTTTTGTATTTCAATTTCTATTTTTCTATGTTCATTTCTATATTTTTATTTTCTATGTTATTTTATTTTATTTCTCTATTTTGTTTATCTAAACTTTATTTATTGGATTTTACTTATGTGTATATCTTTTCATAAAAGGCTTAGAAGAAATCAAGGAGACATGCGCTGCATTTTTTTAATGCTTGCATTTTTATTTACCTACCCTCTTTATTACTTACCCTAGTTATTCACCATTCATAGCCATGAATTGGTCTTATTAATCACATACAAACATCTCAAAATATCTTTTTTCAATTGCATTTGATAATATATGTGTGTGTGTGTGTTTCTTTTTCCTTATTTCTTTCCTTTTATTTCCTAGCATTTTTGTTTTTCTATCATTTACTCCTCTTTATCCATTCAAATCTTTTCTTGCCATCCACTCCACTTCATAATTCACGTACACATTTACTTCACATTTCATTTCTAGAAAGAAATGTATGCAAATAAATGGCTTGGAGAAATTTAAAGGCATACGTTTTAATTGGTTAAACTCTTGCCTTTTTCATTTGCATGGCCATTGTTATTTTCTAGTCGTTTCCTCCTCATTCCTAGCCATAAATTACTCTACTCATAGTCTTGCATATCAATTAGAAAATTCACGTAAATTTTTTTTATTTCCCATCTCTCATTTTCCATTTGCATTTAAAAATAAAATATATTATACGTTTCTTTCTCCTTAACTTATGCCTTTCCATTTCCTTAGCATTCATAACTCCTTAGCTCTTTTTTTTTCTATAGCCGTGTATTTCCTTTTTCCATTCACGTAAAAAATTTATTTCCCATTATGTTCTCATATTTCATTTGCATTTAGGAATAAAATATGTATAAGTTTTTCTCTCTTTAATTCTTGTCTCTTTGTTTTCCTAGCATTTACTCTATCAAATCACATAAAAATATTCTCAATATCTCACTTCCTCATTTGCCTCTTCTGATTGAAATATTTTACAGTAAGTTTCTTTTATTAAATAGGAAATAAATCCCATTCATTCACTAGCCTTTTTATTTGCTAGCCTTTCATTTTCTAAACCCTACATCTTAGCCGTTAAAATCTCTTGAAACCCTAGCCGCCTTCTTTTTTTTCTCTTATTCGCGTACAAGTTCTCATCCTCTCATTTTCATTTGCGTGAAGAAAATACAACAAGCTCTAGGTTATTTCCATGGCTTCCTTCTCTCTTCTTTTTCCACTTTTTTTTTTCTCCTTTTCTTTTTGTTTTCTCCTTGCATAGCTCAGCCTACGCCACCACAACATCACCTCCTCCTCACTATTAGACCATGGCCAAGCCCACTTGGTGGTTGAAAGCAAGGTTATATTCTTTGATTCGTGATTGCATAGTTTAATCCAACTTTCGTTGTGTTGAATCTTATTCTTATGATTTGTGTATTTGTTATATACAAGATATGGATCTTGACTCTCCATCTACTCAAAAGTTTAGTCGTCCCTTGTTGTGCTTTGCGGAGTTTCAATTGTGTATTGTGAATTTGGTTCTAGCTTTTAAAAGGTAATTTTTTATCACTCTAGACATATGTACTTATATTTTTGTGAAAAAAATAACAAGTGAATCTATAGACATTGATATGTCATTCATATATGCCTATGTTGTGATTACATGATGATAAATGCCGTTTGTATATTTATTGCATCATTTGTTATGATATTATATGTATACTGTTATTTTATTTCTGTTAATCACCACTGCAAGTTCCCTATCACTATGGGCTGAAATGATAGGCTCGAGTGATTTTTCAATGATTTTTACTGCATTTATTTTTCTTGGAATTGCGGGTTTGAAATGATAGAACGCGGATTTTTCTTTTTAAATTACAGATTGAAATGATACATATCCGTATCACTTGACCTAGGTTAGAAAATATTATATAGGCCCATGGTTAAATTTTTATAATAGTTTCTAAAATTATTAATTATTTTGAATTTATAAATATTTGGAAACTTAAATAAAAAGTTGATTTAAAGATTTAGAATATAAAGAGTTATTGGTTCTCTATAAGTTAGAATTTTATAAGGTGATTGTGGTTTTTAATTGTAATGAAAAAGATCTTTATTTGGATTTAAATTTGTAATTTAAAGATTTGAAATATAATAAACAACTTAATAATGAAATTTGATTTATTGTGGAATTCTAAATCTAGCCTAGTAGTTGGAATGAATTTTATTCCATGAAGCGGATATGTTTGTATAAATAGGTTTACAGTGATTTTCTATAGGTTAAGTTGTATAAGTTAATGTATAAAGTGTAAAGTTTTAATTAATGCAAGAAACATGTAAAGTTTTAACTAATGAAAGAAACGTGTACAATTTTAATTAATGAAAGAAACATGTAAAGTTTTAATTAATGAAAGAAACGTGTAAAGTTTTAATGAATGAAAAAAACATGTAAAGTTTTAATTAATGCAAGAAACATGTAAAATTTTAATTAATGAAAGAAACGTGTAAAGTTGTAATTAATGCAAGAAACATGTAAAGTTTTAATTAATGAAAGAAACGTGTAAAGTTCTAATTAATGAAAGAAACATGTAATGTTTAAATTATTGAAAGAAACATGTAAAGTTTTAATTAATGTAATATTGATCAAAATGATAAATGCTCTTTATTGTAATAAAAATGTAAGTTAAAAACATACATGTGACATGTAAAATTTAATTAATGTAATATTGGTTAAAATGATAAATGCTCTTTACTGTAATAAAAATGTAAATTAAAACGTACATTTGGTAATGTAAGTTTTAATTAGTGTAATATTGATTAAATGATAAATGCTCTTTAGTGTAAATAAAATGTAAGTTGATAATGTACATTTGATAATGTAAGTTTTAATTAGTGCAATATTGATTAAAATGATAAATGCTCTTTATTCTAATAAATGTAAGTTAAAATGTACACTTGACATGTAAGTTTTAATTAATGTAATAGTGTATTTTAAATTGATTAAAATGATAAATGCTCTTTACTGTAAGTAAAATGTAAGCTGATAATGTACATTTGATAATGTAAATTTTAATTAGTGTAATATTGATTAAAATGATAAATGTTCTTTATTATAATAAATGTAAGTTAAAACGTACATTTGACATGTAAGTTTTAATTAATGTAATGGTGTATTTTAAATTGATTAAAATGATAAATGTTCCTTATTGTAATAATAAAATGTAAGTTGATAATGTACATTTGATATCTAAGTTTTAATTAATGTAAATGACATATTTTAAATGATTAAAATAAAAAAGTTTCTTTATTATAATAATAATGTAAGTTAATAAGGTACTTTTAACTTAATATAAGAATTTTAGCTCTAAATTGGATATTACAGTAACAAAAATTTCATTTAACTACAAGGCTATGATAAAATGACCATGTTAAATTTGTAAGTATATAAATACTTTGATTATATAAAGTATTAAAGTGGAAAGTATTACATTCGAAAAATGTTATAATTCCTTAAGGTTACATTTCCAAAATGCTATGATAATTTAAATAAATATATCAAGTTTAATGAATTGAAGGAAATACTCAGTGATTAGGAAATTTTGGTTTTATTTAAATGATATATTATTGAATTAGTTTTGGAATGGAAATGATACTATTGTGATATGGTTTTGAAATAAGTATGATATTTTAGTTTTGAAAGTATATACTATTTTGAAAGAAATGATATGATTTTGAAACGGATATGCTAGTTTGTTTTTGAAAGTATAAATGATTTTGAAATAAATATCCATTGGTTATAATAACGTTTTGTTATTAAAGAGACCAGGATCGGAAGTTGTCATACTCTCTACCAACCCCGAAAACCACTTTAACAACCGTGTACGCGGTGGAGATTTCAGAATGAAGTAGGATGGCGGTAGCATTTCCTTGGAGGTAAATACGTGGACCCGACTCCCGTGAGTTGGCATAAGGTGGCTAAAACAGGAGTGATTCTCGGCCAATGAGGTCATTCCGCTGATCGGACGCACTCCTTCGATATTATACTCTTACTTTTGGATTGTTTCGGTGGCCACTTTTGATTTTTGATTTTGTGGGTGTTGTTTGAGGTGGGCGGTAGTAGCTGCTACGCGTTTCCACCAGCCCGGATGCGTAGTTGGTATATCTACCCTGGCATTGCCTTGTCGTGCCGTGTCACCTACCATACCGAGCCTTTACTACGAGTTTCTATTTGTGTCGTACCTATGGAGTATCCTCTGGTAGCCTCCCGATCAGGAGGTATTACGGTACTGTATAGACTATTTGCATTATTTGTGTTAAGGGCTATATGGGTAACCCCTTAACGCTATTAAAAAGTAGGTTTATTTTAAATTAGACACTATTGTAATAGCGAAATATTACTACATAGTCAATAGTTTAATGGATCCTTAGAGGATGGGCGGTCCCAAGTATCCTTTAAGTTACTTGTACCTTATATTACAGTTCGCTTGAGTTGGTTTACATTGTATAAGTATGTATTTCCTGACTCGAGTGTTTTGTGTTTTGCTTTACGCTTGGGTCAGACTGAGTGATATAACATTAGAGACTCACCTTCGGAGTTGGAGCTTTGCTTGAAGATCCAGCTATCTATTTCAATTCTAGTTATTCAGTTGATCCCAGTGATGTATTCAACTTTGTACTTAATTATTGTATTAAACTCCTATTGTATCTTGTTTAACTCAAATGTTTTATATAGTAGCTTCATGAAATACTATTTCTTTACTTCCGCCGTATTATATTACTCTGTGTCTGTGACCTGTGATTTATTTGTTTACTGTATATTCTAATTTTTGCCAAATTTATATTTACAATTCGGTATATTGAGCATTTCAAATCCGGCATGTTTGGATGCGAATGGTTGAAAGTATAGGGTCGTTACATTTATACTTACATTCATGCCATATACATGTTGCTAATTAATGACATTTATATGATTAATTAATTTAAGTAAAGAGAGAGAAATGAAAGGTTTTTCTCTCTATGTAAATAATGTGCCCCCTCGTTAATTGAATAAGTTAAGAGGAAGGAAATGAAAAGTTTCCCTCTTTAAATAAATTTAAGCCCCATCATTATTGAATAATTTAAGAGACAAGAAATGAAAAGTTTCCTTCTCTAAAAAATTTTAATAATTATTATTACACAGAAATATGTACATAAGAGTATATTTGACATACTCTAATTTACATGCAATTAAATTAAAGTAAAATTTATTTATAAAATTGAATAAAATATTAATTTTATTTGAAAAACTTAGAAATGTTCTTAGTATATTTAGAATTCATAGGTCCATTAAAGATCCAAAATGGTTAAATTTTTTGAAAGTCGCCCATTTCTTCCACTATTCGTTGGCCCAGTTCCTTCAGGTGTGGCATGATACGTGTGAGAAAATAAACTCCATTACCATTGCAAAATGTTTACCAGTGAAAATTTAAAGTTATAACCAAAAGAAAGAGGAGATCCATCAGTTTGAATGTAAATGAACTAAAACAAGCTTATGAGCTAATATATAAGTGAGCACATACAATGATACTCGTAGAAGTATGATCACAACTAGTAAACAACGTTAGTTTGAATGTAGAACAATAAAGGAGGAATGCCAAAGGACAACTACTTCAAAAATGAGCTAGTTACTTATTAGGGAGTTAGACTGAGCATGTGTGTTACCATCTACAAGGATGATATTTGCTGCAATATTATTTCTACTATTAAAAGAAATTCTATTATAAAGCATTAATACGGGATTTATCTTTTTAAGGAACTCCTTAAAAACGTTGATTTTAGCTAATCTATAGGTTTTGTTCGAAACCAAATGAAAACAAAATAAAGCAATTATATAGGTTAATAATGCATTGTAGAAGTATTATTATTATTGAAAAATCTTTGATTTCTGTCATACACCAAGCTGCGATAGTGAAAATAGTGTTTGATAAGAATCATTGCTAGTGTTAAAGTAATATCTCAACTTAGACTAGTAAGATTCATAACAAGGAACGTTAAAAGTAATACTGAAACCAATAATTTTAAGAATGTGTAGAAGCAAAAAGTTACTAAACTGCAATCATAGTATAAGTGCTCATTTGTTTCTAGGTTCATATTGCAGAAAATTTCTTTTTATCAATATGCATATTATTCTTTTTTAAAAGTTCAATAATATAAAGTTTCTCATGATATTAACCATATATGTGGCATATATTTATAGGGTGCATTGTCTTTCCACATAAATATAAAAGGGATAGATCTAATTCTTGGGAAATTTAGAAATTTAAAAAAAAAATTAGATGTAAAGTTGTTGGTCATACCCCCACATCAAGTTTTATTATCGTCATTGTTTTCTATATTATATACCTGTTGTTTGCTCAAAACTTGGACAAACATCTCTAAATCTGATTTTTTTTTAGTTATGTTTCTTTTGATTTGATTGACATGCGGTTTTCAAGTTCTAACACATAACAAAATGAATTTAAGCAAGTGCCTAGAGAGTTCACGAGTATAAAGTCTGGAAAGTAGATAAAGAAAGCAAATAACAAAGCGTTTATATAGTGGTTCAGCCAGAATATGCCTACATCCACTTTCCTTTTTATTCTCTCTTTGATTTGATTACGAGTACAAGATATATGAATTCGGAAAGAGTAAAACTTTGAATAACCAAAGTGGTGGATTTTTAGCAGAGTCTTGTCTTCTTTTCTCCAAAAATCTATCTCCATTGTTGTTGAGAAGCTCTGGTATTTATAGAGTGGAGTTGTGAAGGGTGGAGGTGGTGATTATAACCCTCTAAGTCCGCTTTGACATCTGGGTAGGAATATTTGGATCGGCATTTGGGCTATGGAGCTTACCTAGCCTGGTTGTTCTACCTTGTCTGGTTCGATGCTTCTGCTTTGGGGCCTCCTATTTGGTTGGCAAAACATTTGATCTGACACGCCTGTGTACCAGACCGAATGTTTGATCCAGTGAAGGATGTGTCGTGCCAGATCAAATATTTGGTCTAGCATATCAGAGGATGTCGGACCAAACATTTGGTCCAACATGCCGGACCAAACATTTGGTCCAGCATGTTGGACCATAAATTTGGTTCGGCATTTAGTGAACGTCGAACTAAGCATCTGGTTCGGTAATTCTATCTTCCATGCCTTTGATTGCCTTTGCACCCTTTCTTCCTTTTTTCCCTACTTGTTGAAAAACCGAGCCAACACTTGCCTTCCAAACATGACATGTAATTACACGACATGCTTTGTTTGGTTTGGCACCGACCTCCTACCATCGATCGAAAACCGGCGACCTTTCGTATTCCTTCCTTTTTCCTCTTTAAATACTGCCTTCTCTCATTATTCTTTTCCTCCTATTTTTCTTAAATTAATTTCTCCAAATTATTTTCGATAGATTGGGGTCCGCTCTGAAATTGTTTTTATTCCTTTATTGCTTGAGGTAAGCTTTTCCAAAACCCGTTCTTTTTGAATGAGGTTTTTGGATATTTTGCTTCGAATTTGGTAAAGAAGGGGATCATGCTTGGTGAAGGTGGGTTTTGTTTCGATTGTATGCAATCTATGAATGGAATTTTTATGATGAGTCTATGGAGTTTGAACATGTTGGTGGTCGTGACCCTATGGTTCAGTATTAGAAATGGAGAGGGATAGTGGCTAATCAATGAATTGATGTGGGTATGAGGAAGATGAAGCGGATGTTGTAAATGGAGATGGTAGGGATGGAGTGGTGAAGTCCGAGCGAATGGTTATGGGACTGTGATCGATTGTTGTGTTAAGGATGGATTGGTAGTGTTTGGCTCGGCATTGGGATGCCGTTTGGCTTACGGTATAGGATAATGCCGGACCAAATAGCCCGAGCACATGGTTCATAGGTATCCCAAGCTTGAGATGGTTAGGTTAGGAGTATGGTTTCAACGGGGCTAGACGATAGGAGATTCCCCGTGAATGTTTTATCTTCTTTTTGAACTTCGCTTGACCTTTATTTTCTTGCATCGGGAAAATGTCTTCTGGTCGTGAGCTTTGTTCTAAGTTTGCGTCTTCTCAGCCTTCCGGGGATGGTCCTTCTTCTTTTGACGCTCCAGCCAATCCTCCCAGGCAACCCAGTTCTGCTTACTCTTTGGTGGAAGGTTATGCTCTTAATCAAATGCTGGTTAGGCCTTCAGAGTATTATCCAGGCATGTTAATGATAGAGAAGCTAAAATCCATAGCTACTACTTTTGGGATAGATCGTGGGAACATAATATTACCCGGTCCGGATGATAAAGCATGTTTTCCCCCGTGCGGGTATATGACATGTAGCAAGTATCATTGTATGTGCAGCGCGATTCCTTCGCTTACCAATTGGATTGCCAGCTTCGTGATTTATTCGAAGGTTGCTCCTATGCAACTTCAGCCGAAATCTTATGTTATCCTGACGTGTTTATACCTAATATTCATAAAGTAGCATCGGAGACCTCCCACTCATAGAGAGATCAGATATCTGTATAATGTGAGGAGTTATCAGAAGGGAATTCCTTTTATTAGGTTAGAGTCCACCCACAAGTTTAAACCCATCATGGATTTATATTCTAAGTTTAGCATGTTCAAGAAGGAATATTTCTTTATACTTGATGATATTGCGGCCCAACATTCTTTTACTTTTAGTTGTAAGTATTTTGTATTATCTTTTTTTAAGCTTTTTGTCGGCCTGGCCTCTTATTGTTCCATAATATTCAAATTGTGTGAAGGTGGCGGAGGATGACGACTTTAAAAAGATGGCCAAAGAAATATTGGCTATCCCGAAGGCCGAGCGGGAAGCCTCATTCCTACTTCGTGATGTAGCGCTTCGATTCTACAACTTGATTAGCCCTAGAAAGACCGTGTACAAGATTAGGCCAAGTTCTTCTAAGAGAGTAGCAGGAGGTAGAGGCGACGGGGTGTGACAGAGGCAAAGGTAAGGGCCCAGATGAGGATGGTTGTGTAGCTGAAGCCCCATAGAAACCGAGAGATAAGAAGAGTGCAGCTCGTCCTCCTCCTTCGAGGAAATATCTGTGCATTTGAGATGCTCCCTCCCTTGGCAACGAGGGAGGTTCTCATTTAGGAGCAGAAAGTGAAGAGGAGGAAGGATCGAAGAGAAATTTTGAAGCATCAGAAGGGGATGATCATGCATCTCCAAACGTTGATATCATAAGTAGCGAGGGATTGGGTGTGGCTTCTTTAAAGAATGCCGAGGCCGTGCGAGAGTGGTCCGAGCAGTTGAAACAATAGGAGCCGGCACCAAGGCCATCTTCTACTGCCTATCATTCCTAGGAGAACGTGGTTCTGATTTGTTTGGGTGAAACACCGCCTCGTCCAGCACAAGGTGGAGCGGGAATCGACGAGGGGTTTGGGCTTTCTCCAAGTACTTTTGATTACTGTACGAATTTTCAGATACTTCTTGAAAACTTTTTTTTTCGATGATTACTAGCCTCCTCCTGCTCCTTAATCCAATGAAGTCCAGTCACTATGTGTTCTTCTTCCTTTGAGTGGAATCCCATCCCTGAGTATTCCTTATTTTAGTGAGACCCCACCTCGGCCATATGATCCAGTCTACCCCAAGGGTTTGTAGTAGCTTGTTGTGTCTTAATGTCTTGAGTGTTTCTCAATTTTTATGCTTTCTCTCTTTCCTGGATCTAACGTTGTTGCCTGTATTCCAGGTAAAAGGAGAAACCTAAAGCGGAATGAAGTCTCCAGGCAGCTTGAGCTGTTCAAACGGATGAAAATGGCTTCCATTTCTACCAAGGGGAAAAACCTATGCAAGAGAATATTTGGGAGAGCCCATTAGACCTAGATAAGGGAGAGAGTGGAGAGTCTTCCGAAAAACATGCGAGGTCCCTGGGTTAGGAAGCCACCTCCCCTGGCTCCCAAACTTCCTCCCGTCATCGCCGTCACTATCCAATGGGTTCCGAAGTGCACGAATTGCTGGATGATTTGGGAGAGGGAAATATTGATTCTGTTTTCTTGGATTATCAGCAGCCGACATAGAATCCCTTTGAGAGCACCCTAATATAAATCCCGATTATGCGGGTCATCGTCGAGTTCCTTTTACCTCAAAATCCCTTGGCCTGGATCATGGATGAGGCAAAGACTCTTGATTTTGCTAACTTGACAACGCGGATGGTCCAGATTATAGATGAGACCAAAAACATAGGTGGATATCAGTCCCGTTTGGCCAAATCTAGTGATGAAGTATGGAGTGCCAATGTGTAGTTGCGTCTAGAGATAGAGGACCTTCATAAGGCGCTCAAGGAGAAAGAGGCTAAGTTAAAGGAAGTTGAAGCATTCGCACCTCCGAGATAACAAAGGCCAAGGAAGAGGCAAGGAAAGAGGCTGCTGACCTACGTAAGACACATATTAACATGGCTATCAGTTTAGTGAATAAGGCTTGACAGAAGGATCTAGAGCGAATCCACTCCCTCAAGGGAAAATTGAATAAATCGGAAGAGACCTTAGCCGAGATGAAGGAGTCTCAGGACAAGTGACAAAAGAAGATGGACTCATATCAAGCTGAGATTGACAAGTCGAAGGTAGAGCATGCTCAGTTGAGGAAGGATACGATAAATCCATCGACTTTTGTGACACGGTCAACCATATGCTGAAGGATACTTATTTCATGTTCTGGAAACACAAGAACCTTCAATGGATGGATGAATACCCTCAAGTGATGGCCGAGATCCATGCTCGGCTTGTCGAGGAGACTAATGCTATAATCACGCAAAAAGAAGGGGCTGTGTACGACATTGGGATGGTGAACATCCAGTTCATGGTGGAGGAGACCAAGGCTATAACTAAAGGGTATGAGTTTCTGGCTAATGACGAGGATGATGGGGGTGGATCGGATCTCGAGGGTCTCGGTGATCCAAGTCACATTGCCACAGGTATCTCGCCTTTTTACTCTAGCTCTTTCGTCACCTATTCTGGATTGCAAAACTTATAATTATTTTTATTTGCCTCGTGCAAGGGTGCCTTCGGGTAAGTTGGGTCCTTGCGAAAGGGAGGCGAACCTCTTGGGCAATCAAAGCCCTCGAAGAACATGGTTGGAGGGAGTAGGCCGAGCGACAAGGGCGTCCCTCCTTCTTAGCAATAGAAATTTCTTTTTCCCTTTTCAACATGCATGTTTGAACAATGTACGGTTGTTCTGCATATGTATATAAATATAGGTGGTAAGATTTGTACGAGAAAATTTTAACACTGTACTATTCAACTTCTGTGTTTTATTATTTATATATATGTTTATCTGGGATGACTTTTGTGATGCGTGCTTTTTATAGTCTGCTATGTCTATTCGTGAACTGTTTATGACTTAGTTAATTATTATAAGGTTTAAAGATATAGAGAACCATAGAAGCATGGTTATGTTCAAGGCCGATCATGAACGATAAATACTCGAGCTAACACCTGTGTCAAGAGTACTATTCGATTTATCATTGCCGACGTGCGTAATGGTGATCGTCAAATGCAAACTACCCCTGGTTGCGCCCACACCTTAATCATAGGGTTTATAATCGGTTCACAATTGCCGGCAAGCCGAACGCCAATGATGAACTACCCAGGCTATAATTTGTGCCTAATTCGTGGCTTATGATTGGTTCATCATTGGCAGCTTGGGGGTGCCGATCATCAGCAGTGAATTTCCCAGGCTTGTTTCGTGCCCTTTATCATGGCTATCTTACTTTCATTATGGCCGTGAGAGTCTACGATTGCTAGTAGTAGGAATTGTCATCTGATAAAATAATTAAATGAAAGAACATTTAATTAAGATAAGTAATATGAGACACCGGATTTAATAGTGGTTCGGCCAGAATATGCCTATTTCCACTCTCTTTCTTTTATTGTTTTAGTACATGCTTCTTTACAACTCAAGAGAAGTGGCGGCGGAGATGTTGGAGATTCCATGCTTTTCCAAACACTTCTCCATTTACTATTGACAGGATATAAGCTCCATTGTGAAGGTCTTTATGTACAACAAATGGCCTTTTCCAAATTTGATTTAATGCCCCAGGTCATGAGAAGAATCATTTGAGAACCAAGTCTCCTTCTTGTAGTGTTCGAGGCTTCACCTTGGAATTATATTTCCTTGCCACCTTTTCTCTATGAGCGGCTGCTTTGAGGGCGGCATCATTTCTCTTTTCCTCGATCTGGTCGAGCAATATGTGTAATAGCTCCTCATTTTCTTTCGGATTATATTGTATTCTTCGGTGTGAGGGTACAATTGTTTCGTTAGGGAGTATGGCTTCGGCTGCATATGCCAGTGCGAATGGAGTGTGCCCTATTGTGTTTTTATAAGAAGTTCGGTAGGCCCACAAAGCCATAGGCGATTAGTCAACCCATGCCCCCTTGGATTTTTCTAGTTTATTCTTGATCAGCGTTTTCAACACCTTGTTCAGTGCTTCGAATTGCCCGTTTGCCTGCGGATGTGCCACTGTTGAAAAGCTTCAGGCAATCCTATGCTCATGGCACCAATTGGTGACTTCCTCGCTGTAAAATTTGAATCTGTTGTCCGATATGATTTTCTGTGGTACCCCATACCTGCATAGGATGTTATGTATTATAAAATTTATCACTTTTGGCGGATGAAATCTTGTTTAAAGGCTCCACTTCCACCCATTTGGTGAAGTAATCCACTACCACTATGGCGTATTTTTCTCCTCCTTGTCCCATAGAGAGTTCCCCGATTTGGTCGATCCCCCAGATGGCGAAGGCCAATGGACTAACCATCTGCGTTAGACCAGTATGTGGCAGTCTTGGGATTTTGGCAAATCTTTGGGATTTGTCGCATCTTCTAGCAAACTCGGTTGCATCTTTGTTCAGTGTGGCCAAAAGTACCTATAGCGTTGGATTTTTCTGGCTAAAATTTGACTGCTGGTGCGGTCGCCGCAACTTCCTTAGTGTATGTTGTTGAGAATATCTTTTGCTTCGTTTCTTACGACACACTTTTAGTATGGGATTGGAAAACGCACGACGGTATAGGATTCCCTCCTCGACGGTATAACAGGACGCCTTCCTTAGAATTTTTCTACCTTCGTTGCGATCTGTCGGTAGGATCCTCTCTCGTTATTATTTGGCGACGAGGGTCATCCATGTTTCTTCGTTACTACTGATGGGCGTGATCCGAAGAAACTCGAAGCTCAGTGTAGGTTGCATCATGGCAGGGGTTGCCCCCAGCATCGACTCGTTTCTCATGCTAGCTTCTTTGGCAAGGGCATCCGCTTCTCGATTATCCTCCTGTGGGATATGTTTGATTACATAGTGGTCTAGCTCGTTCAGGAGGGCTTTAGCCCTATTGAGGTAAGAGGCAAGTCTTTTCCTGCTAGTTTGCATTCCCCCAGGATTTGGTTTACAATTAGCTACTAGTTACTGTGTGTGCATATTAATTTGATTCCTAGTTCCCTAGTGATCTCCAAACCAGCTATTACTACTTCGTATTCAGCGTCGTTATTGGTTGTGGAGAATTCGAACCTCAGCATGTAACTCAACTTTCTTCCTCGGGGTGTGATGATTACTATTCCTGCCCCCAAGTCAAGCTCATTGGATGCTCCATCCATAAACATATTCCACTCGATTGTTTCCTTTATTCTGATGGTCGTATCCTTGTCCTGAATGGTGAATTCAACTATGAAATCTTCCAGGGCCTGCCCTTTGATTGTGGTGCGTGGATGGTAGGTGATATCATACTGGCGTAGCTCGATGCACCATTTTAGCAGAAGTCCGGATGTATCCGGTTTATGTAGGACCTGACACAATGGCTGATTTGTTAGGACCCTTATGGAGTGAGATTGGAAGTAATGCCACAATTTCCTAGACGCTATGATCAAACAGTAGGACAATTTTTCGATCTTCGAATATCTAGCCTCTACCACTGTAAACTTCTTGCTGATGAAATATACTGGTTTTTGGGTATGTTCTCATACCAAGGCGGCGTTCAATGGATGAGGGACACAGCTAGGTACAAGTAGAGGCTTTCTCCATCTACTTGGGTAGAAAGCACTGGCAGTTTCTGCATTTGTTTCAGCAGGCTTTGGAAGGCCGTCGTTGGTCCATTCAAACTTTCACTTGTCCTTTTTAGGGCTTCAAAGAATGGGATGCACTTATCTGTGGCTTTAGATATAAATCTTCTTAGAGAGGCTACCTTCTCGTTTAGACTTTGCATTTCTCTTCATGTGGTTGGTATTTTGATGCCCTTTATGGCTTGGACCTTTTTAGTCTTCGCTTCAATCCTTCTGGCATGCACAATGAAACCCAAGAATTTTCCAGAGGATACTTCAAAGGAGCATTTTAATGGATTCAGCTCCATTTAATATTTGTGCAATACCTAAAACATTTCGTTTAGATGGTGTAAATGATATGTTTCTTTCCTTGATTTAACTAGAATTCTTAAGCCCGAAGGGCATGACCTTGAAGAAATATAAGCCTAAATCTGTGATAAATCTAGCATGTTCTTGATCTGGTATATGCATGGGAATATGATTATATCCGAGTAGGCATCCATAAATGATGATAATTCATGCCTTGCTGTTCGGTCCTCCAGTCGGTCGATTGGAGGTAAGGGAAAACAATCCTTAGTGCAAGCGTCATTGAGATTGGAGAAGTCGATGCAGGTTCGCCATTTTCCATTGGATGTTTTCACCAGAACCGGTTTGGAGATCAATTTGGGACAGATAGCCTCATGAATAAAATCATTGGCGAATAGGTTTTTTACCTCCTCGTTGAGGGCAGTTGAGAGTTCCATCCCCATGCTCCTTTTCATCTATTTGACCGGGATTTTGGTTGATCCTATGTTTAGGTGGTAACAGGCTGTTTCAAGGGATATTTCCACCATGTCTTCATGGGTCCATGCGAACACATCCAGATTTCTACATAAGAACCATATCAATTGGGTTTTCAGACTTTTGTCCCACTACGACCCTATCTTCAAAAGCCTTGTTCCATCGTGATCATCTGCTACAAAATGTTCCACAGCCTCCATGGGCTTAGTGTTGGCCTCCTTCTCTCTGTCCCTTGGGTCTAGTTCATTAAATGAGTTGCTAGTATACTCAAAAGGAGGCGCGTTCTTTAATTGTTATCCTTCCACAGTTTTGGCGTAGAGGGCAGCTTTAATGACCCAGAATATCAGTCATTTGAAATTTATATATTTAATTGATTTTAAATATTCAAAAGTTAATTCTATAAGCTGGATAAATTATATTTCGAATATCTGGATTTAATTGGATAATTAAAATTTAAATATTTAAATTTTGAAAATAATTGATATTGAATTTAATGTGAATGAAAATGATTTATAAAGTTGAATTAAATTATTTTTGAATTATAATGATGTTAGAGAACTTTTAAAATTGAATTAAAAGTTAAATTTGCAGAAATTGAATATTTAATATTTAATTAACGTGTAAAAATAGCCATTTTTCAAACAATCTCGAATTTCAACGAAACCAGTTTCATTGGATCCGTAATGTTGTATTATTGTAGGATTTCTAATTTCGTGTCAATCGGATTTACGGTTTGCCCAGGGCAAGCTAAAATGCATAGAAATTCGTTAAGTGAATTTTAAATTTTAATAGTCGATTCAAAAACCAATCTTCCAAATGTGATCGAGTTGGCTCCCGAGATATATTCCATTATGTTCGAAATAGAGGTAAAATATTATAAATGCCAGGCGGCATGCTTCGTTTGGAGTTTGGAAAATTTTCGAATGAATAGTGTCATCGAATTTTCTGTAAAAGGACCTCAATTTCTTAATTTTGCCAAAACCCTAATTCATCTAGGGTTAGCCGCCACACACAAATATAATGGCCCGAATTTTCGATTCTTCTCCACTTAAAATCTCTCAATACATCGAAAATTAGGAAAATCCATCAATTATAACATTGTAGAGAACCTCCAGCTCTACATGATCAAAGGTTATGATAAAAAAATACGAAGCAGATCGACGACAATCTTTGTTACAACGTCCGGCTTTCATTCATGTTTTTCGAGGCCTCTAGAAGACCAAGCTTCATGATGTTCAAGGCAGTGACGCGCGATAGTATGAGCTTTCAAATGGTGGTGGATGATTATGTTCAATGCACGAGGGAGGTCATGGTATTCGTCGATAGTACGATGGCCGATTGGGTTGTATGCTCACGATTTTGAACGAAGGAGAAGAAGCATTTGCAATCAACACGGATCTGTTTGATAGAAAATCAATGGCCTAGATGAAGTCTTGGTTATAAATAAAAAAGAAATTGATTTATATATATATTTAAATCATATAAACTTTAAAACGTTGTAACTTTGTCATACGAGGTTCATTTTTGACGAAATAAGTTGCGTTGGGTTCGTATTGACGAGCACTACATTTTAGAGCTGGTTTGGAATTGATTGGACCTAGTATAAATTTCGGATAATTAAACGGCGGTTTAATTTTATTCGGAATAAAACACTACAACTGCTATTGGAATCAATGTGAGTACAACTCACTCTTTTTGAATCACTGATACTTTTATATAAGTGAGAATAAATATTATTTATGATAATTAATGATTGTTTGGATGATATATAATATATTATCTATATATTGCTTGGTATTTGGATATGTTCCTGCCTATTTGGAGCAGATGAGACCCTAAACGTTCCTGTGTATGAGCGAATGACCCATTTTACGCGCGTCTTCGTCAAAGCGGACATTGTACACACATTCTAATATGTATATTTGTTGCAGGTGACAGGTTGGAGGGATCCAACTGGATTCCTCACCAGTATTGGTTTGTTTACAAATATTATGATATATGATGTTATTATATGATATATGATGTTTTGGATCCCATGATTGATGTATTTAGTACTGTTGCAGCATTGGGCCTATTTTGGAAATTTAAAAATGTTAAAGTGATGATTTTAAATTGAAAAAGGATTTTCAAGTGATTTTGGAAATATACATTTTATTGAATTTTGAAGTGTTAAAGAAATGAATTTATTTTAAATAAATAAATAGTTATAATTTTTATGTTATAAAAATTATGATTTTTGTGAAATAGAATCACAATGTGATTTTTGAAATATGAAGTTGATTAATTTATAAAATGATTTAAATCGAGATTTTTGAAGTTATAATAAATGGTATATTATATAAGATTTATAAAATTGATATTTATAAATCAAAATGACAGAATTATAAAGGAGTTTTGTAAATGATAAAATGGAGTTATAAATGAATCTTATAAGTGGATAAGATTTATAATTTAAGAAGTTATAAAAAGAATGATTTTGTAAATAGATGATTTATAAGTAAATTTACTTATAATTTGGATTTGGCATATAAATGAGATGTAAATGGAATTTGTTAACAAATGGAATTTATAAACATTGTTTTACAAATTCAAAATCAATTGAATTTGATAAGTGAAATATAGAAGTTTATTAAAGGAATTTCATCCACGATTTTGGATAGTGGATAATTCTTTAAATTAAATGTGCAATAGTAATGAATTGGGTTGGAATTAAATCCACGATTTTGGACAGTGGATTATCCTTAATGTAAATGTGTAGAAATACTGAATTCGGTAAATGATTTATATTCATGATTTTGGATAGTGAATAATGTATCAAATAAAATGGATATATTTTGGTAAATGATATTTTAAATCGGATTTAATTTTTTTGAAGATGTTATAAAATGTGTTAAGTATCGAATACATAGATTTCAACATTCATTGTTGAAATAGACGTTTTGGGAAATAAGGAAATGATGGACTATAACATTATTGTTGTAGTAAATTATTTCTGAAAGGAAATGTTTTGTATAGTATATGAGATTTATATATCTATCTAATTTTCAAATCCCTATACTAGTGATTTTGGGTTGTTGTAACAATGTTTTACGCAACATTCGTTTTGACTCAAATGAAAGATGTTTACAAGAATGTTTTCCTTAAGGAATAAAATATATACTTAATCGTGATTTAAGTATATGTAATATTTTCCAAGTGTTGAAAATAAAGAGATTGTGAATTACTTATTATTAAATAAGTTATTGAAATGTTTTCCAGTATCGAAATGGTTTGAGAATATATCTTTTTAAAGATAAATTGAAGTGAACATTTGGAAAGAGATTTATTTAATAAAAGATTAATTAAAAGGGCCTAGTGATTGCATATGGTGACAAATATTTGTTTGTTTGCTTTGATAGTTAAACAACCGACTATCAAATTTGGCCATTTTAGTTCCTCGATTTGATGTGGGAACTATTTAGTCATTCACTTAGTATGTAGCCTTCTGTGTACGATTGATTATCGTTTGTGTTGAGGATGTTGATTCGTGTAGTGTGGAGTATTAATCCAATCTATCAAGCTTCCTTCTTGGCTCGAAGGATAACAAGTTGAAAGTTAGAGACGTGATAAGTCTATGAGACTTAGTTTATGTGTGAAGTTGAGAAATGCTTTTGTGTTGTTGGTGCGAAGAGACCGGGATCAGATTTATCTAAAACCCACTTCGGACCAACGTATATGCGTTCGATTGTGTAGGTTATTGATGATATTGATATTCCAGATTTTCATAGTGAGGGACTGCCTGTTGATCGTTTGAGGTTAAAATCCCAATTTACATATAGTAGTTGTGGTCTCTTCGTTATGAAATTTCCAATGCGAGGACTATTCGCTACTAATCCTAGGGATTTCCCGACAGGATGTGGTAGGAAAGTACCTTTGGTTTGTCCTATTCCTGGGCAACTTGTATGGATGTTTGTCTGAAATTGCATTTCTAAAGATTACGTAGATTGGCTTTTACAAACGTACATTAATGGTGGCGGAGAAGGCAACCTCTCTTAGCTGAACACCCTCCTTGAGACGTACGAGTTCACAGGTTGTATTCTGGTGGAAGGCAATTAGTAGTCAATGGAAATGGTCATGTGGCATTCGAAGTGATGTGATTTATGATTGTGAAAGGTAATCGTTACCTCAGGCCTCATCAACCGGAAATGACCGAAACAGGGTTAGATGCAGCAGGGCTAAGTGGGTCATTCCCATATAGGATATGATCATCCTCTTCAAGATATATCATGCTATGACGTCATGTATCTGATTATTGTGGTTTGTATGCTATGAGGGCCCTCGGAAAGGTCAGTAACAACCGAAGGATGACATATTCGATACCATCTAGTTAGAGGTGGGCCGGTCTTGTGTTGGTAGAGGGTATGTGTTCTATGCCTCAGGACATCCATCTAGAGGTGCACCCATCGGAATGTGGCCCCTTCACCTAGTCATTTGTATGGAAATCCATACTCCACTACATACCTGCCATTTTATTTGTAGAGCATAGTATGTTGGAATTTAATAATGGTAACAACTTCGGCTATTTCGAATATTATTTGTATATTAGACACTAGTACAATATCAGATGATTTGATATGAAATGTTTTAGCTATCGTAAGGTAAAAACATGTCTGTGTTTATGTGTGGGCATGTCTTACGGGATACTTTTGTTTTGATAAAGGAACATTTTGGTAATTTAAGAAATTCAGTTGAGTGTGTTTCTCATGCTAGTTTTCCAGACTGATCTAGCAGTTCTTCCCTTTCAATGCTCGGGTCAGACCGAGTATATTTACAGGTTTAGATGGTGCTTTTGGACCTTCAGCAAGAGAGCTGGAGATCTCCATTTTGTATACATGTATCCATTTTGATTATTGATTATCCACTATTCTTAGTTGCTTATGTTATTGGCATTTGTGAGGATATGTTATTATAATTGTCTAGGCTGATAACTATTGTTTGGTTGTTGAACTTTGATTGATGCATGTATATATACAGTTTCTGTTTTGTAAAGATCTTTGATATGATATTATATGTTTTCCGCTGGGATGTGAGATTCTGTATTTTTCTGTTTTGTCTTTTCTTATCTCTTTCTTCTGTTCTCTACTTCTCTCTTCTTTTCTTTCTCTTGACTTTCCATCAATCTATGCTTTTTCGATAGGATATGTGTGGTTTATTGTCCATTCAAAGGGTACATATTTGTGGGTCATCACAGTGCCTCAATGTTTTTTCTCTTTTTCTTCCTTTTGTTCTCGCGGCTGTCATGTACTTCTACTTCTCGTATTCCCCCATCGGTAGGGAACTTCATTTACAAGCACCAAGGGGCTAAGATTATCTGGAAATCTGATAAGGCAGGTCTGCCCATAAATACGTTATAAGCAGAATGTCCGTCTATCAACACAAAAGTTTTGTAACGACCCAATTTTTCGACGCTCGAAAGTTGACATCAATACGTCCCCTGTATCAAATGCGGCATAGTCGAATGTCGAAAAACCGAACCGTTAGGGTTAAAGAAGAAGAAGATAGTAGAAGAACAGAAATAATAAACAGAATCCCTCATTTTGCAGCGGAACAAATATAATAGATAAATAAATAATCTTTAAAATAAAGAATTATATCAGTTTATACATACATCATCAGATTGAGTGAGAAGATCTCACAATCAACAAATTTAAATTTAACTATTTAGAATTAAATCATAAAATCCGATTGAGTGAGAAGATCTCACCTTTAACAATGCATGCAAACCATTTTCCATTCCAGCTTGTTTCCATTCAAATATTGACCTTGTATACACAATTATATAATTTTTATTAATACTCGACAAAATCGAACAATTTAATTGTCATTTATCATTTGACTAAAAATGTCCTTTTCAATCATTTTAATTAATTAAAAATTAAATTTTATCAAATGATTTATTTTAAATAAATTTTCCTTTTATAATAATATAATTGATATAAACCAAAAATCAATCATCATTCATATAAATTTAAAATTTAAAATTTGGATTTTAAACTAGAATATTTTCTCTTTTTTTCTTTTATACCTTACTATTATATACAAAAATTTTTAGCCGTAAATATAAAACTTTGCTATTTTATTCGTTACTTTTTAGTCCAATATTCAAAACAAAATATGTTTAGTACATGTTTATATTATTACTGCAAATATTTTCTGCCTATATTCATATATATGTTTTCTGCTTTAACTGTATATATTCATGTTATACAAATATATTATTAAATAAACCATACACACACACACACCTGCTGTTTTTCTAACTTATATATGCAGATACACATATATAAAATTCAACTAAAATATGTTTAATACCTTACTGCAACAACCAACATCGTCGAGACCCACCAACTGCCACCCTCGAGACCCCACTGCTCTGTCAATCCACGTGCCGAACTCCACCATAGGTTCAAATCTGCCTAACTGCACAATCGCGAGCCCTAGCTCCAATAGCGACTTCATTTGCAGAGAATACCACGCGCGCACCACCATTGCGATCACCAGGCTTCGACCCTTATCCATGCGATGCCGCCCACAGCAGTTGCCTCGCATGAAAACACTCGCCGTTCCAACCGGATTCGATCGCTGGTTCGATCGCGTTGACATTCCTTTTGAACGATCAATTGTCGGATCGAAAAAGAAGTGGCCGTTGTAGTTCAAGCGAACTCTTTGGATTTTTGATTTCCCGACATAGGGTTTTTTTTTTCAATTTCATCAATAAATTAACTGGAGAGGGAAAAAGGGTTTGACCAATTTATTTTTAAATGCTCCATTCGAAAAGTTTTGCTCGGCCATAATTTATCTTTGAATTGTTATACGTGTTGGATTGATTATCTCATAGGGGAACGCGTGTCCCACACGCGCAAGAAGGAATGAAACGTATTGAATACACAGTATTTTGTTTTTGACTAATTAAAATATCAAATTAAATTTGAATTTGAATTTAAACGACTTGAAATCGAGCCAAAAAAATCTCTACCTCCTATTGAGGCGTGCCGCATTCGTTCATAAGGTTATACCCCTATTCCGAACGTAACGGAAAAGGTTTCGAGTCCAAATTCGATCATATGGAGAAGATAGCTTTTTGGACCAGCTATTAAGTTAAACTTCGATATAAGTTTCAGTGCATTTGCTATCCGTATGGTCACACTACAATTGCAAATGCTATGGAAATTGAAATTCGATAATAAAACAATATTAGATCCAATGGAACTGGTTTTGTCGAATTCCGAGACTGTGCCTTCGAAAGCTATTTTAAATATCGATTTAAACGATATAAATTCAAAACTGAACAAAACATTTTCAAATTCAATTTTAAAAAAAAATTCTATTACCCTCAGTATTATCAATATAAATTTTACAAGACGTCATACTATTTTTAACAAGCTCAAAACTGAAGATACAATATTTTACCCAACTTCAATAAATTAAATTCGATAATTTAATTGCCAAATTCATAGTTATATTTGAATTCAAGTTTAAAATAACTTCTGAATATTTAAAATCAGTTAAATATTTCAATTTCAAACGTTCCAAATTTCTGGGTAGTCACAATATTCCCCCTTAAAAGAATTTCGTCCCGTAATTACTAGTTAAGAAGAATGATCCTTAACTCGTTTATAATTTTTTGCCAAAACCCAACGGTTTTATCAACTTGCCAAAACAAATCCTTTTTATTAACAACCCATTATCGCTTCAACTAACTTTCAAAAATCAACCATAGGTTCCAACCAAAATTGTTTTCTCAACAATTCAAATTTTAAATTTAAATTCAAATTTTAAGCTTTCAAAATTTCCTCAAAATTTTTCTAACTCCCAAAATTTTCGAAATTTTTTGCCAGCGTCTCCTTTGCGCGACTGGCTTGGTACCACTACGAAATGGCACCATTGGCCCCCAGATTCAAAAAAAAAACGAAAAGCCAAGCGGCTGGACAAGAAAATCATCAAATTTCATACTGAAATTCAATTACATACCTTTTTGTCAAGCAGTTAAATTATCTTCGAAATTAAATCCCAATTTATCTTTTTCATGTAACACACCTGTATATCCTACTAACCATAATATCTAATTACAACATTCAAATATCATTTTGCACATTTCTTTTACAAAAGTTTGAATATTTATTTCATTCAAATCCGTATGATGTACATACGTCATTCGTACGCAATATTAAATTCGATCGCTCATTCGATCACACAATTTTACTTCCGAACTAGTATCGTCCTCCCGACTTTCTAGTATGGACTCAGAACTGGTTTCTTTATCAGAAACCATCGTTCTCCTTGCATAGCCGTAAACTATGATAGAGAATTTCCAGAATCAATCAAAAATCCATATCCAGGTTCGTCGTCGAAATCGAGTGAAAAATCCTAACTCGGATCGATATAACTATCTCGACATTTTGTGCTCAAATTCTGGATCAAATCGTTATGCGAATAAAATAATATACGTATATCCCACGTATTTATTTCTATTGATTATTAGCTATATCAATTTTCTTTTATTCACATTAATTTTCATTCACTTATTCACAATTTTTCCAATTCACAACTTCCAGTTTAATCTTCATTCACTTATTAATTTAGAATATTTTCTCAATTCCAAATTTTTACTTAAGAATTACACCATTCGTTTTCTTAAGTTCGATACAAGTATTTTACATACTTCATATATTTATTTTCAACTTGCCACTTCGATTAATATTTACTTATATTTAAAATGGATGTCAAATTCCATATGATTTCAATTTTTATTTTCAATTAGTTTCACCTACTAATTTTTATTTCAATACTTCGCTTTGTTTATCACAAATCCATTTCAATTCCATTTCCAGTTCTATTTACTTAAAAATTCAAAATGAATTTCAACATTCAATTTCACTTTCATTTACTTGCAATTGTAAATTCATTTATTCATTAAAAATTTTATTTTCCACCTTAATAAATTTTATTCTACAACTATTTTTATCGGAATCCAGAGTCTTTCCATCTTTTCAAAATCATTTTCGAAATCAATTCAAATTATCTTTTGAATTCCCAAAACCAAACCCCATTTTTCCAAACAACTTAATTTTTTTAAATAATTTGGCAGCAATTCCTCTCCTGGAATCTCGAAAATGAACATCGATGATGCTTCAGTCATCACCGAAATTATTTTCCAGTGACCGAAAAGAGTTTAGAGCTTTCATCCCTTTAAAAATATTTTTCTAAACCTTTGAAAAACATTTCCAAACATAAAAGGAATTTAAATTTCCAAAATCTCAAAATTTCAAATCCTTTTCAAAACATTTTCAAATATTTCTCTGGAATTCTATTTCAAATAATAAGTTTCATTTACAATTTATTTTTACAAATTCCATTTGTATATTGATTTTATTTCTTAACCTTTTATTATGTTTTCAATTTCTTATTCAATAACCAATGATAATAATTTAATATTATCACTTCCTAATAATCAAGCAACCATATACCATAATAATTTACGGAAATGATTTCTTTTCCATACAGAAATAGTTTGGGTAAAATTATTTCATTTACCCTATTTTAAAACAATACTGTGTCGGTTTACCTCGTTTAAGAGTTTAGAAACTCCTATCGACACAGTTAGCTAGACCGCACCAACCAGAATCTATAAACACTCAACCGATAAGTCAATACAATATAAAACAATTTTTATATTCACTAACAAATACGCGCTCATATCTATTATTACACTCAAACTCATTCTTGAGTACTACTGACTCTATCTTTAATGAGTAAGTCCCAACAGAGCCAAGGATGTCGCTTAACCAAATGCTCCGATACCACATTGTAATGGTCTAGGCTTTTCAACCATCGACAGCGGCCACTCTCGACTGGTAGGCTTTTCAACCATCCCAGCCCCGCCGTGGCATACAATGGTACCCTGCCTTTGCTTTTACGGCCATCCATTCGACTTCTATACCTACCCGGTTAACCAACCCCTCCCCGAGGATATGTAGGGGTAAGATTCTCCCGTTCGCCACCAAACGCAAAGCGAGAACCCCCTATAACGTTGTATTAAGCAAGGTCAGTCATGGAACTGGTATGAGATCTTTTAAACGGTTATTTTCACAATAAAAAGAAACCCACCATGCTTTTGCAAAATGAAACTACCATAAGGCCTCCCGCCAAATATACAATGCAAACGCAGAATTGGAGGATATTTCTCCTTATGATAGTCAAATATGCTTGATAAGCAAATTCTTTTTAATATCATTAGTGCATAGTGCAGAAAACCTTTCGAAAGTATAATATTAATCTTAGCCAGCATAGACATTTCGAACTATGCCTACTATAGCTACCATCTAAACAGTGGTGACCACCATAAGTAAATGACAGGTTATTAAACTTAAAAACGTACAAGGCACGTACTGGAGATTGGATTTCCAACAAACGGTCAGGCTAAGGAACTTCCTATTGCCACATGGGTACGCCTCTGGAGGGACGTCCCGAGAACCTACCCGGATCTCTGCCAACACAAGGCCGGGTTACCTCTTTAACTAGGTAACTACTACTCGAGTATGTCATCCCCCGGTCGTTTATGACCTTTATCCGAGGATCCTCAACCATAAAGCAACAACCACAAAGTAATGAATTTGCAGCAACCACATAAGTTAAGTATCTAGGCTCCATACCCTGATACCACCCTTTTCCAAAAGGAAATGACATACCCTAAAGGGCGCGATCCTCAAAACCTTGCCGCATCCTTCCTGTTTCAACTATTTCCAGGGTGTGAGGCCCGACAAAGTCTCATCCACCAAGCTACACTTTTCACAAGGCCATGCTTCGATCAACAAATGATCAGCAGCACTCAGCATGTCACACTACCAAATTGGGAGCATATCACCCATAACCATCAACTACATAACCTATGAGCTCGTACGTCTCAGAAAAGGGTGTTAAGCTAAGAGAATAAATTCTCCGCCACCAATAAAAATGTATTTGATAGAAATCAGCTTAATATCTCAAAGTGTAATGTCAGACATACAACCATACAAGTCCGTTCTGGGATCGAACGGAACCGAAGGCACTTCAAAGAAGCCCTTGCAAATCTGGATATTCACTAATCACGTTCGGAATCCCCATCACAAAGGGTGATAAAATCTCTACCCCGGAGCAACCCGGTGCAGAGACATTCGATAGGTAATCCTTTCATTTTCGAAAATACCCGATCTTCAACACCGTCTTCAAATGCAATCCCATTTATTCGTATCATTATTCGGAATGGGTTTTATGACACAAAGTCCTCTCCCGACTAATCCGAATAAAGAGCGCTTATTTTTAAAATAAGTGTTACATTCAAATTTTAAACAAATGACAACAATTTCCACTTTGATCTTTTTAAATAAAAGATCGAACAAAAAGATTCGATGTGGTTTATGAATATCCATTTGGAATCCGACCCCCGATCGCATCGAAATTCAAATGTCATTAAAAGGCCAATATTGATAGTCGGTTATTTAACTATCAATCAACATTTACAATAATCACTATCAAATAATATTCACAACAATCACCAAGATTTAAATAACTTTTCCCCAATTATTTATTTCCAAAAATATCTTCGCAAGATAAAATTTTAACACTTCAAGCATTTGAAAACCAATTTCAAATCACTTCTCGAATTCCAATTCTTTGAAATAAAATTTCAAATCATTTTTCCTTACGGGGAATGTATTTCCAAATATTTATTCATTTTCACTAAAAATATGTCGAGTTCAAATACTTTAAAATAATTCAAATCACTTATCTAAAATATACTTGGAAACATTTAGAATAAAACTATTTCTAAATACTTATTTCAATATTAGATACGAAAATATTATAACAATACCTCATATAATACTTCAAGCCCAAATTAATTTTAAAATAAAATTAGTAGATAGAGTATAAATACTTAAATGACCATTTTCTAAATCAAATATCAATTAAACCTTTAAAATAATCCTATCTATAATTAATTAAATAAATCTTTACTTTAAAAATTTTCAAAACAACTTGAGAAAATAATTTCTCCAAAATATTCTTTTATAAACCAACTCTATAACTTTTAATTTATATTGAAAACTACTTTGAAAATATATTCGGCTTTCCAGGGAAAATACACTTTCCATTATAAAATGGTTCATTTAAATCAATTAATAAATCTTCTCGATTTGTTTTAATTTACATTCCAAATCTGTAAATTTCTTTCCACACTTTTAAAAATAAACCAACATTTATTTTTAGAACAAAAATCCTTTTCCTTTACAAAATTCCATTGTGAATTTAAATTTTCAAATATCCACCGATATATGATTTTCAAATCTTTTTCCAAATATTGACTTTCAAACGTCAAATCAAAATCCAAATTGATTTTCAATTTATTTCAACACCAAATCAAATTTCAAATTGATTTCCAAAATTATTTATTTTCAAGCATCGAATCAATTTCCAAATTGATTTCCCAAACTTATTTCAACGCCAAATAAATTTTCATTCAAACATCGAATTTATTATCTTTTAAAACAAATTCCTTTATTTCTTCCGAACTATTTAAAATCTGAATTTTAAATAAATTCTTCAACTATTAGGCAATATTACTCAAAATCCATTTATTAAAATATTTTCCCATATTTTGGAATTTATTCAATAGGATTATACTATATATTTTCTACTTAATTTTAAAAATCCAATTTTACTTACTTCTTGTATCCTTACGATACCAAAAATATATTTTGGCTAAACAATAGCCTTCAACGATTTCAATCACAAATATAATCACACTTAGATTATAAAAAACAACAAACAACATTTAAACAAATTCAAATATTTGAGAAATCCAGTTGGATACCTCCAACCTGTTTCCCAGCATCCATAGATGTTAGCACAACAATTAAGTACCAATTCCACTTTGAGCTGGAATATCGCGGTATATAGGATTTATAAAATATCATTCGCTATTATGCGGTGCATAGGGTCTCATCCGCTGTATAATGCGGGAAAACAATCACTCCAAATACATATATAATACCAATTCCACTTCGAGGTGGAATATCATAGTATATGAGTTTATATATAATATCCTCCGCTATTATGCGGCGCATACGGTCTAATCCAATACAACTGATAATAATTCACCATCCAAGCACGCAATCAATAATTTTAAATTTGACTATTTAAAATTAAATCGAAAAATCCGATTGAGTGAGAAGATCTCACCTTTAACAATGCATGCAATCCATTTTCTATTCCGGCTTGTTTCCATTCAGATATTGACCTTGTATACACAATTATATAACTTTTAGTAACATTCGAAATAATCAAAAAATTCAATTGTAATTTATAATTTAACTAAAAATTTCCTTTTTGATCATTTTAATGAATCAAAAATTAAATTTTATCGAATGGATTATTTTGAACAAATATTCCTTTTATAATAGTATAATTGAACCAAACAAAAATCAATCATCATTAATATAAATTTAGAATTTAAAATTTTGATTTTAAACTAGAATATTTTTTCTTTTTTCTTGTACACCTTACTGTTATACATAATTTTTGTTATTGTAAATATAAAACTATACTTTTTATTCTTCACTGTTTAGTCCAATATTCAAAACAAAATATATTTACTATATGTTTATATTATTACTGCAAATATTTTCTGCCTATATTCATATATATGTTTTCTGCTTTTACTGTATATATTCATGTATATACATATACATTATTAGATAAACCATATATATATACATACATGCTGTTTTTCTAACTTATATATACAGATACACATATATAAAATTGAACTAAAATATGTTCAATACCTTCCTGAAACAACCAACATCGCCAAGACCCACCAATTGACACCCTCGAGACTTTACTGATCCACGAATCCACTCTCCAAACTCCATCACATGGTCGAATCTGCCTAACTGCACGATCGCGAGCCCTAGCTCCAAACGCGACTTCATTTGCCGAGAATACCACGCGCGCACCAACATTACGATCACTAGGCTTCGACCCTTATCCATGCAATGGCACCCACAACAATTGCCTCGCACGGCCATACTCGCCGTTCGAACCGGATTTGATCGCTGATTCGATCGTGTTTACATTCCTTTTGAATAATCGATTGTCGGATCGAAAAAGAAGCGGCCATCGTTGTTCAAGCGAAGTCTATTTAGTTTTTTTGATTTCGTGACTTAGGTTTTTTTTTTCCGATTTTGTTAATTAATTACCTGGAGATGGAAAAAGGGTTCGACCGTTTTGAAAGCCCCATTCGAAATGTTTCACTCAGCCATAACTTATCTTTGAAATGTTATACGTGTTGGATTGATTATCTCAGAGGGGAACGCGTGTCCCATAAACGAACCGTGCAAGAAGGAATGAAACGGATTGAATCCACGGTATTTTTCTTTTGACTAATTAAATATCAAATTGAATTTGAATTTGAATTTAAAAGACTTGAAATCGAGCCAAAAATATCTCGACCTCCTATCGAGGCATGCCGCCAGTCGTTCATAAGGTTATACCCCTATTTCGAATGCAGTAGAAAAGGTTTCGAGTCAAATTCGATCACATGGAGAAGATAGCTTTTTGGACCAGCTATTAAATTAAATTTCGATATAAGTTTCAGTGCGTTTGCTATCCGTATGGTCACATGACAATTCTAAATGCTATGGAAATTGAAATACGATAATGATGCAATATTACAGATCCAATGGTACTGGTTTCGTCGAATTCCGAGACTGTGCCTCGAAAAGCTATTTTTAAATATTGATTTAAACGATATATATTCAAAACTGAACAAAACAGTTTCGAATTCAATTTTTTTTTAAATTCTATTACCCTCAGTATTATCAATATAGATTTTACAAGACTTCATATTATTTTTAACAAGCTCAAAACTGAAGATACAATATTTTACCCAACTTCAATAAATTAAATTCGATAATTTAATTGCCAAATGCATAATTATATTTGAAATTCAAGTTTAAAAAAACTTCCAAATATTTAAAATCGATTAAATATTTTGATTTCAAATTTTCCAAACTTCTGGGTCGTCACAAGTTTGCTTTCGGATAATGGATTGAGGGTGACTTACCAGTTCAACAAACAAGTGCAACTGCCCCAGCGAAAATATGGCTTCTCCAATGAATCCATGTAGGGCCATATTGCACGGCGATACGTCTTTCATTGATAACTTCTTTTTATTGAAGGCATATTTGAATAATACATTCATCGAGCTTCCGGTATCAACCAAATTGCAGAATACCTCTACTGGGCCGATCCAGGCGAAAATGACAACAGAATCGGTATGTGGGTACTGCTTTCCAACCAAATACTCACCGCTGAAAATTATATTGGTCCTTTCTCTTTGTTTTGCGGGGCTTCCTTTTGTAATGGGATGAATATACCCTTCTCCCTCCTTCAAAGACTTTCAGTACCTCTCCATCTCTGCCTAACTTCTTCTGGCTGAATGCGGGCCCCATGATATAGCATGAACTATTATTTTTTCTTGATTGGAGCGGCTTTGTAATGACCCGCCATCCGTCTCCACAGAATGACACATCATTAATAAGAAAGAAAGGGATAGAAAGAGAAAATAAAGAAGAGAAGAAAGAAACAACATCAGAATCTAAACAACGGAACGAATAAATTATATTAATACATAGTTTACAATCATTATCAGAGTTACATAGATATACATCACATACTAGACAGTTATAAACAACTGTCTAGTTATTACAACTCAATACAACTCAGAGACAACACAGAACACACAACAGAATACTATATATCTAACGCAAAAGCCTCCTGCTCCATTGCTCCTCCACAATTCGTCAAAGCTAACCTGTATCCCTTGGCTACTCGTAAAAATTTGAGTACCCAGTACCAACTGTAGCGACCCAACTTTCTATCACCAGAAAGACGCATCACTATTTAACAAAGAAAGAGATAGAAGAAGAAAAGAAAGAAAAGAAAGAAAAACAACACATCAGAATCTCACAGCGGAACGAATGAAATATAATATATATCATGTACATAGTATCATATACATCAGAGTACACAACTTTACATCTAAATTTAGACAGTTATAACATTTCTGTCTAATGTACAGTACAAGAACAACTATATGGAAAAACACACAGCGGAAACTCTAACTATATATCTACATGCTGAAGCCTCCTTCTCCAAAGCTCCTCCAGAATAGTAGCAAGTGATTCAGGTTGGCTTGATGAATTCTGGAGGAGATATGGAGCAAGAGGCTTCCACGTGTAGATATATTATGGTTCTGCTGTGTTTGTCGTATCTGTTTCTGTTGTACTTGAGTTGTATAGTTAGACAGATGTTTATAACTGAGTAATATGTATTGTTTAAGTTGTGTACTCTGATGTAATATGTTACTATGTAATATTTTATGTGATATATTATGTTTCATTCGTTCCGCTGTAAGTGCTCTGATGTTGATCTGTTTCTTCTTTCTCTTTCTTTTCTTCTTCTATCCCTTTCTTTCTTCAAGATGATGCGACTTTCTGGATATAGGAAGTCGGGTCCTCTCAGTTGGTGGCTTGCACTTGCTTCCTCTTTGTTATTTCCATGTCAGAGCGGCCCTGTTCCTTCATGGGTCAGAGTGGGGGAATTATGCTTTTGATGTACGTACCGTTCCAATTTTTTTTTTCCGGATGTATTCTTCAATGAGGTCCCGCAAATGTTGACATTCTTCTATGTTGTGTCCTTGAGACTAGTGGTAGCGATAGTAGTTTTCCATCCTAATCGCATCTTCTGATTCCTTCTTATATGGAGGGCGTTTTCATGTTGAGTGTCCAAGTAAATGTTTTCCGCAGTGTCATTCAGAGGAGTGTAAGAATAAAATCATGTCTCGGTCTATATCATCATTGATTGCTTTTTTCAATTTCGAGGTTGCCCTGACATTACCTTAATCATCATTGTTTGGTTTGCTCCCGTCTCCTTGAGGCGGGACTATCTATTTCTTTGGGAGTTGGAACCCCCTATAGGCTGCTCGCCATGCCGAAGAGTCGCTGCATCTTCCAATCTCATATATTTTCCTACTTCATGGTAGAATTCTTGAAGAGTTGGAGGCTTCTCCTTCATCAGTCTTCTTGCAAGTTTTGAGTCAGGATGGACGCCTCCACATATTGCCATCAATGTAAGTCTTTCATCCGCGTTTTGCACCGCTGCTGCAGCTGCGTTGAAATGGGTAAGGTATTATTGCAGAGGTTTCCCTGATTTTTGTTTTACGTCGAACAAGGAATACGCGTCCCTAAGCTATTCCCCATAAATCCGTAACTAGCTGTTAGGAACTGAGATGTTGGTTTTGATAACAACAATCTTTTTAACTTATCTTATTATAAAATATATACTAACACTATTGTCTAGATAGATGTGACGCCCCACCTCTATACCCACGCTAGCCAAGAACATTACGGTGAATGCTGTCAACTAGCACGGAGAATAAGGTTGTTGAGGAGCGACCATCCGTGTAATTTCTTTGCGCGAGCACCGATATGTCAGATAGTATAACATGCAATACTTTATCAAGAGGAAATCCGACATATCGACACAAACTCAAAGCTACTACATAGTGGCTATAATATCTTCGGAAAGCAAATATAGAAATAAACATAACATCAATCAGTCACAGACAATTTATATCACAAAGGCGGAATAAGATATGAATATTACACATAAAAGTGTACATCAGAGTAGTGGTCAAAGGAATCCACAATAATACAAAAGAATAGCAACACGTGCTATACAAAAGAATACAACTATGAGTCTATATCTCAAGTGTATACAACAAAATAAACTACTAATCTAAGTAGCTTGCCAAAAGTCAGAGGAATGAATCCCTGGGGAGAAGTCAAGCAGAAGCACCTGTAACATCTCGGTCTGACCCGAGTATTATTTAATAAGAAAATAATAAACGGATCAGTCTAACTATAAATATAAGATGAAACGATATAGAGTAAGAGATATGACTAAACACACAATAATCACAATGCCAAGCTGTGATATATATAAGTAATTGACAATCAACGAGAGATTAATCAATATCACCAAATCTACGCAAGAATCAAAGAAATGCCATACTCCTTATTTCGTTCATCAAACACAAATATTGACAATAATATCAATGTCAATCACAAAAGTCAATGACACAAATTCCAGAATTCAATACACGAAATCCAGATATCACAAAAGTCAATGACGCACAAATTCACCAATGCACAAATATTGATAAAACTTATCAATGGAAATCACGAAAATTGGTGAAACACAAATTCTAGAAATCATCTCAAGAAATCCAGAAATCACAAAGGGGGGGAGGCCTATCACAAACGGGAGCATAAAGCCCACCAACACGTGTATCACAAACGGAACGCTAATTCCATGGTTGCTAACCATCACAAATTGAGCCGAAGCTCCACAAACAGCCCGAAGACCATGGGTTGCTACCCCACCAAATTGAGTTGAAACTCCACAAAACGGGGTTTAGTCTCCCTCGCAGACAAAGAGACATCGCACATTGCTAGTCTAAATCACAAAGATGATCGTCATGATCAACGAGAAGTGTCAATTACACTAAGCTAGTAAATATATGAGTTTAGCTTCATGTCCCATAACAACTTGTTTAACTTAAATATTTACGAACAAATTGTAGATCTCCACTAGAAAATTGTCACAAGAGTTTCAATCGAACAAGTCCAAGAATTAACCAACAAAGTAAACGCAAGCGTTTCATACCACTCGTTTTACTAAGTCGTTTAATTAGATTTCTCATACGAGTGAGGTAAAGGTTTGTATATACTAATAGATTGGAAAACGGTTTTATAAACGAATTTGGTATTAAAATAGTATTGAAATCGTTTGAGGAAAGAGTTTTGATATTTAATACTAGTATAGAAAACCTTTATATTTTTAAAGTGACAAATCACAAAGAAGATTGTAAGGACAATCAATCACTAAAATTCACATTCGAAGACGTGAATAAAATCCAAAGAAACCGATAAAGAATCCATCGAAATGGATATTCAAAAATCCCTAAAAAGAGTCATCAAAGTCATAATAAATGATAATAACAAATAGGATTACCACGAATCGATTTAAATTGGAATTCTCAAACAAAAAGGCAAGAAGGAAAAATCACAACAGTTTCAGACGTCTGAAACAAGTGGTTCAGACGTCTGAATCTGGAAATATAAAAATTTCCAGAACACGATTCAGACGTCTGAACCAAATGTTTCAGACGTCTGAAATAGGCATATTTTAGCCTATTTTCTTTCTGTTTGAAAATAAGCCAATTCAGACATCTGAAACCATATATTCAGACATCTGAATTTGGGAATAGAAAACTTCCCAGACAATATTCAGACGTCTGAATCTGGGGTTCAGGGCATTCCCTGAACCTAGGCCAAAAATGGCCAAACGAATATAGAAAACGATCGATTGAGCAAATGGCGAGGATAAAGGAATTACGTCGAACGACAACCCAGCCCAAACGGCTCTTCGATACGCCTCAAATATCAATGTCCAAATATCCATAATAGGATTTCCATAAATTGGACCAAAACACCAAAAATTGGAATATACACCAAATCAATCCAAACCAAAATCAATTGCACACGAATAAACGTTAGGAATTCGTACCTAACAATCGAAGATAATTATAGACAAAGATGTGAGATAAAAATCTCACCTTTTTACCAAAATCAAACAAGAAGAAGCTTTAAAGCAAAAGGAGAATCAACCTCTCTTCAACACAACCCAAATGAGCTTGAATCTATGCTCAAAACAAGAACGTTCCCAAAATTAGGTTTAGGAATTTCTGAAATTGGTAAGAGAATAAGTTGGAGAAGAAGAAGAGAATGCTTACCAATGGGTTCTCTTGAATTTGGAGCTAGGAATTTGAGGTTGCAAGTGGAACTAGGGTTTTGGAGTTTTAATTTCCAATCTCTCCCACCATTATTGCCTTAGAACTGAAAAGAGGAAGAAAATGAGGGTGAATGGAGAAGAGTGGCTCAGTTTTGAGTATAAGATAAACATAGGGCTGAACCCAAACCCAAACCCAAAGTGAAAAGTAGCAAAAATCAACTTTCTCCAAACATATCTAAGCTTATACTCAAAAAGGTCGCAAACGGCATTTTAAACTCAATGGGAGTGGTCCCGAGTCCTAATTCGACCGTATGCAAAAAGTAGCTTTTCGGACTAAAATCCGACTAACGATAAAATATTTAAATAAAATATTTAAATATAAAATCGATAAATATGTGGGTTGTTACAGTAGACATTTATATGAAGGATATATATATATATATGCAGGTATTGATTAGTGAAGACTGATCAGTATAAGGATTCAAGACTCAAGATTGAAGACTCTAGAGTATCAAGATCAAGATTTCAAGATATGTGTGTAGTTTTTGTTAAAACTTCATAATTGCACGGAAATCTTCATTTCGAATTTCATTTGGGATGGAACCCATTTCAACCTTCTTAGTAGCTTACAAACCCACGAAAAGTAGCTTATAAACCTACGACAAGTGGCTTACAAGCCGACGAACATCCTGGTTTTGTACAAGTCATAGAGTCCAAATGTGATGAGATATTCTGCAGGAAGAAGCTTGCAAAACTACTTCAAAATGTTTTTTCAAAATGATTTTCAAATTGGTTTTTCAAAATATTAGCCTTTAAATTATCTTTTCAAATGTTTTTCAAAAAGATGTTTTAGCTTTAAAATATTATTTGTTTTTGTTTTAAAATAAACTCTTGTTTTAAACTTCATTTTCAAAACAAACTTTACATTGTTTTTTTTAAATAGGGACGTCGACATCATGGGATACCCCATGTCGACATGGTGGCCGTTGAATTCAAAAATTTCCATTTTCAAAAGAAGTGTCTGTTCGAATAAATCTCTTTATAAATGGTTATGACCGTTGGTGCTTTATAAATAGCCTTCATAAAGGAATTTTTTAACCAACTAATTTCTTATTTTCTTCACTTCTTCTTCTCCACAAATCCATATTCTACAATTTTCATATTTTTAAGATCATGCCGAAATTCTGCCAAATTCTCACCTGAATCAATTTAGAATCTAATTCTTGTTTGATTCTCTGCCCTCTCTCAATGATCAATGTGCTATTCAGAGTTATAGGATCAATTTATAATGAAAAGTTTATCGAGTCTCTTTATAAGATGTAGTTATCCTTGAAAATCAATTGGGTGATCTTAAGTTCCGTAAATCAAGAAAGTTTGCCTCGGTCTCATGAGACATGAGGGTACCTCAAGGCCGTTAGAAATTGAGGATTGTAATCTCGACATTGGTATAATAAAAATACGTATGAGGTGGTTTGCCTTGGTACATGACTGGATGTAGGGTAACTCCGAACCAGTTTAAAATCCAGTGTGTTCTTCCCTTTTACTGTTTTTATTTACTTTCTGCATCTGTGTTTGATTCTGTGATTAAGTTCTGCATTTGTTCGTTTCATAATTTTAAATTAGTTCATATAAGTCTAAGAATCCATTAAACATTATTTACCCCTCCCCCTCTAGTGTTAAATTAACCTTAAGATCCTTAATCCACACTCACTTTCAATTGGTATCAGAGCATTATTTTTTCATTGTTTTCATAATCTGAAACTTTAAAATTGTTTTAATGGCTACAGACACTGGTAATGTCAGCTCTGTCATCAGTTCTAGTATCCCTCACACTAGTTCACTTGTAGAAAGTCAGTATACTATCAGACCACCATTTTTCAATGGCAGTAATTATGCATATTGGGCTTGTAGAATGAAAATTTATTTACAATCAGTAGGATTAGGCACTTCGAATATCACATAAACTGAGTATATTGAACCAACTACCGATTTTGCCTAGTGGATTGCTGAGCAAAAGGGTGTTGCACAAAATAACTCAAAGGCCATGAATTTTTTTTTTTTTACAAGATATGAATGAGTTTAGTAGAGTGTCTGTCTGTAAGATTGCATTTGAAATCTGGAAAACTTTGCAAGTTAATCATAAAGGAACAAGCAAAGTTAAACAGACTAAAATTTCCATATTAACTAATCAGTTTCAATTGTTTAAAATGCATGCAAATGAGTCCATTTCCGACATGTATTGTCGATTTCAAGATATTGTTCCTTCACTTATTGCACTGGGAAAAAGCTTTTCGGAGGAAGATCAAGTTAGAAAATTCTAAATTCGATTACTCCAAAATGGGATTAAAAGACACTTGCAATCGAAGAAGCAAATGATATCAGTCTAATGAAAAAAGAAGAATTGATTGGGAGTCTGATGTCCTATGAAGTTCAACTGCAAGAATGAAGAGAAAACAAGACTATAGAAAAGAAGTCATTAGCATTTAGTGCAACAACTGAAGATTTGGAACCAGATAGTGATGATGAGATTTCTTTCATGACAAGAAACTTCGAGAAATTCCTAAAATATATAAAAATGAATAATTACCAAAGAAATGATCAATGGAATTTCAAAAATAATACGGAGAACGTCAACAATGATAGATGCTGCAATTGCAATAAGTTCGGGCATCATAGAAAAGATTGTCCGTATCCAGATAAACAGTTGTTCCCTCCAAACAATGACCCATCAAGGAAAAGAAAGAAAGCATACACAACAACTCTTGATGACTCAGACTCATCATCCAGTGACGATGAAAAGAAGATAGATAATTCAAATCTATGTTTCACTGCTATTCATGAATCAGATGACGATGGGAGTATGGACCTAAAAATAGGTACGCATGTACATTATTTTTAATTTTTCTTGTTTGAATGGATGCCTGTTTATTTACTTGATTCTTTTAAGATTCCTTGAATTTTAAATTCAAATTTATCCGTTGAAATTTGAATTTTAAATTTAAAAATAATATTATTTTAATAATATTTTAAATATTGAATTATTATTATTTAAGTAATATTATATTTAATGTTATTAAAGGAATTATATAATTAGAATATAGGATACAATATAAAAATATTTATTTATTAGAAATTAGTAATAGAAACTTGTCCTTTGATTCAATAGGCACATGTCGACATGCCTGGATACCTCATGTCGACATGCCCCTCAGAATTTGATTTCAAAATTTGAATTCAAACTTTTGAATTTCCCTCCAACTTTTCACCAACTTCAATGCACTGGAAAGGTGCCTCTTGACCAGAGAACATGTCTATAGAATCTCTATTTATCTCACTCTCTTTATCACCACTTTTCACTTTTATTTCAAATTCATCTTCATTATCTTCTACTCCTCTCAAACTTCTTCAATGGCCTCTTCAAGCACTCCTAACACCATTAGACTTCCAAATCTATCAAAAACTTTCTTTTTAATGACCCGGAAGCTATTAAAGCTTACATCAACTATGTAAACTTTGGTAAAATTCATACGAGAAAACTTGCTATTTTTGAAGATTTTCCTTCTTATGAAATTGAAAATATTTTTCAACAATGTTCTATTCCTAGTTTAGTAGATTAGAAACAAAATGATTTTGTATGTTAGCGAAATCTTGCAAAGATGTTTTATGTGAATTTGAGTCGTGGTTTTCATGATGGAGAAGAAGGACAAATTAGGAGTAGTGTTAAAGAAATACAAATTGTTTTGGATTGTGAAATTTTGGAAAATATTTTGGGATGCAGGTATACCGGAATGAATTTCTCGGAATTTCAAATCAAAGAAAATAATCGAGAGACATTTCATCATATCTTTAAAGGGATGACAATTTTGAATTCAAAAATCGTTATTTTCATTCAAAAGAAAGAATTGTTAATCTTCTTATCCAACACACTCTTATACCAAGATCAAGAAACTACAATAACCTGACTTTGAAAGTTTGCAAAGCTCTTTTTTCAATTTTGGAAATTATGATATTAATTGGGCTCAAGTTATTTTGGATAAGCTAAGTCCCAAGAATTTTACTATGGATGAAAACACATTATATCATGGAATTTATCTCACTCGGATTTTTAATTACTTTGCAGTCGATTTCAAAAGGGAAGAATTCACAATTAGAAAAGTGTTCAACCATGGAAATATTTCCCTTACGAAAATTCCATTAGTGTTTCAACCATATGAAATGCCTATGAAAAAGGAAGAAAATCTTGCTCACGAAGAGATGGAAGAAATGAAGGAAGAAGAAGAAGAGGAAGAGGAAGAGGAAGAGGAAGAGGAAGAGGAAGAGGAAGAGGAAGGAATGGAAAGTAAAGAGGAGGAAGAGGAAGATCAAGAAACTTCCTTAGAGAGTATTAAATATCTTACTAATCCTGTTAATCCATCCAACAAGACTATTCTCAATAATCAAAGAATTATAGTGAAAAATCAAAAGGCACTTAAAAGATCAATGAGTAAGAAAATGGATAAGATTTCCACTAAAATCGACAAGTTCTTCAAGAAAATTTGTAGAAAGCTTGGACTATCATCTTCTTCATCTTCATCTAACTAGTTTTATTTCATGTTATCTTAAGTTCTATCTTTGTATTTCCTTTGTTTTAGTTAATATTATATTATCTTATGCAATATTGACTAGAATTATTAATGGAATATTTCTTTTCCTATTATTCAACTTCACTTGTCTCTATAATAGCTTTTTTTTATATTATACAAATTTTAGTTTAATAGTTTTGTATGTAATATTCAAAACAAAGCAAAATGTCACTTTAGGCAGAGGCATGCCGACATGCACCATTCCCCCATGTCGACATACAACGGACAGAAAATAGTTACACTTTCAAATTTTACTTTCATGTAACTAACTTGTGTCTATTCATTCAAATGACTTTCTACTCCTATTTATATATGTTTCTTCCAGAATTAATTGTCAAACTTCATCCCTAATCACTCCCTTTCATAGTTCTTCCTATTTCTTGAACTATATCTTCTCTAATTAAGAATCTAAGTGATAATCTTGAAGAAACTCTCACTTCCTTCAAGAATATTCTTAACTTCTTATTTCGTAATCAGCGTCACTTAGAATTGAGTGAAATACAAGTGATCAAGGAGCAAGAGAGACATTTCAATGCCTTTCATTGGATGATCTCAGCCCTTAACATGGACGATTTCAAAGGAAATCCACCAGTCACTCTCGACAAAGATAACGAAGAATGGGATGAAATCAAAGCATACCCTATCTTTGGAAAATATGAACGGGTGGAAGTACTAAGGAATGTCTAGTCATTTTGTATGTTAATTGTTTGATTTGATTGGCGTATTTTAAACTTGATTGACTTAACTTATTTGGTAAGGTTTGTATATATGTTTGGACTGAATAATTACTGTAAATATGATTGGCTGATGTTTGATTTACTTTTTGGGTTACATTTATGATCATATTTAATACTTATGATTACACTTAGCATTTATTACACTTATATATGGAATACTCTATTTTATTATGGTTGATTATCTTATATCAAGTTCATGGAATTTATTAGTCGGAACTTTTTGTTGATGACAAAGGGGAAGAAGATATAAAATAGTAGTTGGCTTGGATTAAGGGGAGTTATGGAGTAAGGGGTGTTATGATAGGAGTTATGGTATGATATATTTTATAAATACAGGTTGTCATCATCAAAAAGGGGGTGATTGTTAGGAAATGAGATGTTGGTTTTGATGATAACAACCTTTTTAACTTATATTATTATAAAATATATACTAACACCATTGTCTTGATAGATATGTATATGCAGGATATATAGATATATATATGCAGGTATTGATTACTGAAGACTGATCGCTATAAAGATTCAAGACTCAAGATTGAAGACTCTAGGGTATCAACATCAAGATTTCAAGATATGTGTCTAGATTTTGTTAAAACTTCATAATAGCATGGAAATCTTCATTTCGAATTTCATTTGGGATGGAACCCATTTCTACCTTCTTAATGGCTTACAAACCCATGACAAGTGGCTTACAAACCTACGACAAGTGGCTTACAAACCCACGGACATCCTAGTTTTGTACAAGTTCCCGAGTCCTGATGTGATGAGATATTCTATAGGTATAAGCTTGCAAAAATACTTCAAAATGATTTTTCAAAATGATTTTCAAAACTATTTTTCAAAATATTTTAGCCTTTAAATTATCTTTTCAAATGCTTTTCAAAAAGATGTTTTAGCCTTAAAATATTGTTTGTTTTTGTTTTAAGATAAACTCTTGTTTTAAACTTCATTTTCAAAACAAACATTACACTGTTTTTTTTAACTGGGGATGTCGACATCATTGGATACCCAATGTCGACATGGTGGCTGTTGAATTCAAAAGTTTCAATTTTTAAAAGAAGTGTCTACTCATTTAAATCTCTCCAAGAATGGTTATGACCTTTGGGCTTTATAAATAGCCTTCACAAACGAATTTTTTAACCAACTAATTTCTTATTTTCTTCACTTATTCTTCTTCAAAAATCCATATTCCGTAATTTTCATAGTTTTAAGATTGTGCCAAAATTCTGTCAAATTCTCAAGTGAATCAAATTAGAATCTCATTCTTGATCTTGTTTGATTCTCTGCCCTCTCTCGAAGATCAAAGTGCTATTCACAGTTATAGGATCAATTTGTAATCAGAAGTTTATCAAGTATCTCTATAAGGTGTGGTTGTGCCTGGAAATCAATTGGGTGATCCTGAGTCCCGTAAATAAAGAGAGTTTGCCCCGAACCCGTGAGACGGGAGGGTACCTCAAGGCCTTTTGAAATTGAGGATTGTAATCTCAGCATTGATATAATAAAAATCTGTATGAGGTGGTTTGCCTTGGTACAATACTTGATGTAGGGTAACTCCGAATCAGTATAAAATTCAGTGTGTTCTTTCCTTCTACTGTTTCTATTTACTTTCTGCATCTGTGTTTGATTCTGTGATTGTTCTGCGATTTAGTTCTGCATTTATTTGTGTTATAATTTTAAATTAGTCCATATAAGTCTTAGAATCCATTAAACACTATTCACCCCCCTCTAGTGTTAAATTAGCTATAAGATCCTTAGTCTGCACTCACTTTTACTGGCTTATGAACTTCTCCTTCAACATTTCCCAAGAGCCGATGGATTCGTGTGGTAGGCGAAAAAACCATATGGTTGCTAAATCTGACAAAAGTAGCGGAAAACATTTACATTATACACCTTCAGTTGCTCCGTTCATGTGCATGTGCTGAGAATATCGTTGTAGGTGGACGATTGGGTCAGAGGTGCCTTTATATAGATCCACATTAGGCATCTTCCATTCTCGAGGCGTGGTTGTTGCCTCTGTGTCCCTAGTGAAAGGGCTAGATACTTTGGCGCCTAATCCCTTTCAAGTTGTTCCCGCCTAAGGTACTCCCTAAAGAGACGTGTCATTCTTTCTTCAAACTCGGGGGCAGCCCTGGGAGAAGAGGGGACCTTATTGAATATGCTAGTATATGATTTTTGTTTAATGATAATAATCATATATATATATTCATTTAAATGTATGCATTAATGCACTATTTTATTTTTCACATAATTAAAATATTTGCTGAATAAAATAAATAACACAGAATTTAAATTCAAACCAATATTTTATTACAATTTTGAATAGTATAAATTTAAGCTCTCACTATATATACACAATTTCAATCACATTACATTTTTCACTAAACATTCATTTGAACCTCACTACATTTCATCCATTCACTCGTATTTGATCTTCAACTGTATTCCAGATTGAATCCAGCATCTGAGTTATCTGCAAAATACACACTGATGCAGTAAAATTGAAAAATAAATATTTGTGCAGTATAAAATAAAATATGTAATTTGAAATTGTTATTTGCCTTAGTTATATGGGTTGTTTGGCATCATATTCATTTTTGAATTCATCATACATGAACAACCTGTGACATGCACAGTGTATCACTATACACGCCATAAGGTTGTGCACACCGATATACACTTGATAAAACTACAAGGACATGTGAGCATAAGGTCAAACCCGAGCCAAAGCTAGGTTCAACTCAAGTGAAATACAAATAAAGTCACGATAAAAGCACAAGGTAAAATCCGAGCCAAAGCCAGATTCAACTTAGGTGCATGCAATACAAAACAATGGGCCAAGACACATAAAACAAGCCTCGACCAAAAATTAAGTAAGTAACATGAAAACAGAGGCTAGACAATCCAACTAGAAGTGATGTACTTATAGTTCAATGCATGCAATGGACAAAACTATTCTAGGGCGAGCCAGACTACAAGATAACTAGTAAACCCAGTCCAATGAAAAAAGCTCCAGACTCGACCAAATCAGTTCAGGTGAAGCAATACTTTTAGCATGAACATGAATGCAACTATCGGTGTAGTTCAAAGCTGTTTCAAAAGGCATGAAGTATGAATGCAAGCATATGGAATCAATTATAAGACCACAATAATGAATTAATTAGAAGTACAAAGTGAACCAGACCGGCTCAAATGCAACTGAATACAAGTCATAACAACAAGCTCCAAGCAGACTCAACTAGACACCAAACAAATGACACAACATCTTTAACAAGTGCTCAAGTACAAAATGTATAAAATCAGGTATGGTGGTTAAGGAAAACATAGAATCGCACAAATATGGAACACAAGTGACTCAAACCTGAGCAATTGAGACACACCACATAATCAAATATGCAAACAGTCAACATGAAGGTATTATGGACCAGCTCAAAAAGACTAGTCAGTGGAACAAGAATCAGACCAGTACAAATCTTAAATGAACAAGCACATAATGCAACAGTGAACCATGAAACAAAACCTTGAAATGACTCAAAGGTATGCACACACACGATCAGACTTCCAGTGGAACCAAATATGCATGGGTAGAATACAATATCAAGTGCAGATTCAAGTGAAAATATGTGACAGCAAGTGTGATTCAAAGTAAAGCAACCACACTCCAAGAAGGACTAATGCATATGGACTAGAGACCACATGATATATGACTCGAGAACAAGACCACATACAACATCACATAAAACAAGCTATTGGATATAAGACTTCAAGACCACATTCGTATGAAACCATGGTCAAATATTGTGACGACCTGGAAATTTGGACATTTGAAATTGGAATATTTAATTTATTTTTAAATATTTAAATGATAATTCTTAACTTGAATTTCAAATGTCATAATTTATTGGATAATTAAATTCTTTGAATTAGACAATTAGAAATTGGGTAAAATATGAAATATGGGGTTTCTAGTCTGTTAAAAATAATTTGAAGGTTTATAAAATTCATATTGATAATACTGAAGGAAATAGAACTTTTAAAATTGAATTTAAAGGTGATTTGTTCAGTTTTAAAAATATATCATTTAAATTGATATTTAAAACAGCCTTCTAGGACACAGTCTTGGAATTTGACGAAACTGATTCCATTGATCCGTAATAGTGTTTTTTTATAGGATTTCAAATTTCGTATTGTTTGGAGTTGTCATGTCATTGTGCGGTAAGTAAACGCGCTGAAATTAATATCGAAAATTCAATATAATGATTGGTTCCAAAAAGCTATCTTCTCCATACGATCGAATTATGACTCGTAACCTTTTCCATTGTGTTCAAAATAGGGATATAACATTATAAACGCCTAGCGGCACACCTTGATAGGAGGTCGAAATTTTGAGCTACGATTTTGAGATGGTTTAAATTTAAATTTAAAATATAATTTGACTGGCCAATTTTTTTTTACATCAGAACTCTATCTTTTCATACTATAACCACTTGCCTTCTAGTTCACACCATATGTCACATTCACGCAATCAGTAAAACAACATATTCTTCTTTTCGAATTAAAAATCAGTAAATCAAAAGGCAAACAGATCTATTCAATTTCATCCTCTCTGCTCAATTTTCCTCTATTCACCCGAGTAATAATGCCCACCCCTTATTTCTCAAATTCAATCAAATCACGCTTCGTAAAAAAATTCAAAAAAAAATGAAAATTGATTTGTGATTCATTACGATGGTCGTGACAGATGGGAATTGCACGCGAAGGCGCAAGGCAGACCATGGTAAAGGCTCGGCGAAGCATCTCGAGTTTCAGGAAGGGGTTGCGGCGAATCTTGGTAGCCGCGTATGATTTGTAGCGAAGAGGAGATGTGCGAGGCCGACGACGCTAGGGGAAACAGAGGCAGGAAGCGATGGCTAGGGTTGAGGTGGCATAGGTGGACTTCATCATCGAATTGGGCAAAGCCGTGAGATGGGCGGAGGCTCGTACTCGAGCACGTGGTATAGGCAGTGAGGTATATATTTACAGTTTATATTTTTCAAATTTAATATATGCATAAATATTTATACAGAAAAAAATGATAACAGTAAGTTATATAAACCAGTATATTTTCTTCGAAGTTATAGATTTACATATAAATATGTGTATATGCAGTAAAATAATCTTTATTGTTATTTACAGAAAAAAGGAAACAAATTTTTATAATATATATATAAATACACACATGTTTTAATATATATAGGGAAACAGAGAATTATTTTATATAGATAAGATTTTGGAAAACATAGGAATTTTAAAAATGTTATAGAGTTATATAAAAATTAGATTTTTAAAATATATAAAGGTTATTTAAGTATATGTAGTCTCAGAGAAAAAAATAAAATAAAACAAATACACATATACACCTATTTTCGTTAACTAGTAATATTTAAACAATGTGGTAGAGAGATTAATTTGTTTAATAAGCTTATTTGGTTATTTTAGTCACTAAAATATTTTGTTAAAAAGAGAAATTAGTTTAAAATTAATTTATTAGATTAAATAAAATTATTAAATGGAAATTGATTTGTCTAATGATTCAAGTATTAATAAACTGTATAATGTCTATACAAGGTCAGAAATCGTGAAAACAGGCCGGCATGGAAATGGATTACAAACAAAAACAAAGGTGAGTTAATCTCGCTCATTTGGATTATCGTTAATTTAAATAGTTCAATTTAAATTATTGGATTGATTGCTTGAATTGATGATTTTTATGAGTCTGGATGTGATATTATATATAGTAGTGTGTATATATATTGGAGTGATTGATATTCCCACATTATATAGTGGATGAGACCCTATGCACCCCGCATAATAGCGGATAAACCTTTATACCGCGATATCCCCCTCGAAGTGGGATTGGCATTTTATATTGTGCTAACACCTGTGGATGCAGGGAAGCAGGTTGGAAGGATCCAACTTGATTCCTCAAAATGTTGGAATTTATTTTCATATTTTGTGATATGTTGTTTATTTGATAATCTGTGATAAATTATGTTGATTTTATTGGGAATTGAAAATATTGGATGCTATGGTTTGACTGAATATATTTTGGGTATATTGAGATATCAAAAATATTAAGATTGGGATTTTTAAAGAAAATAAAGAGTGAATTCTAAGTAAAATAAATATAGTGAAATTGGATAAATTAAAAGAATTTATTTGGGAAAGGATAAAGAGTTTGATTTAAAATCCTATCAAATGAATTCCTAGTATGGAAAAAAAGATTTTTGAATAAATGGAGATAAATGAATTTTGAAAATTTAAGTTTTGTTGTTTAAAAATTGAAGCATTTATTTTAAATTCAGGATTTAAAATGGTTTGGGAGAAATAAAAGGGGAATTTTTGAAATTAAGAATGAAATAAATATTCCAGATTTAAATGGGATTTAAAATCATAATAAGGAGTGAATACGGAATAAACAAATTTTGGATTACATTGGGTAAATCAAAATAAATTTTTAATGAAAGTAATTCTGGGAATCGATTGAGTGTTTTGAAAACTGTGATTTGAAGGGAAATGAGGGTATGGAAAATATAAACTGGGTTTATAAATAAGTGAAATATTTATCAGTGGATAAATTTGAAGTATAAATTCACTGTGGGAATCTATAAGGAGAAGGTAATTTAAAAAAAATTAAAGGTGGTTTCATTTTTAAAAGTGTGGAAAAGAAATTTACAGGATGGGGACATAAATGGGATAAATCGAGCAGGATTTATAAATGATTAGATGGCTATATTCAAATAGAAAGTGTATTTCCTTGAAAAGCCAAGTATGTTTTCAAAGAATATTTCCAAGTATAAGTTAGAGGTTTTAAAGTGGTTTCAAAAGAATGTTTTAGAAAGAAATTATTATCTAGTGGTTTTAGAATTTTAAAAGTAAATATTAATTAAGTTAATTATATATTTAAATTATTTTAAAGGTTTAACTAGTATTACGATTTAAAAGATAATTATTTAATATTTATACTTTATAGAATAACTTTTATTTTAAAATTAGTTTTGGCTTAAGTATTGCATGAGAAATTATTATAAAATTTCATAGCTTCTATTTTAAATAAAGTGTTTTAAGTAGTTTTTAATTTAAGCGTTTTAAAGTATATATTTTTGGATAAATTAATTTAAATTATTTTAAAAATCTAAAATATCAAGACTTGGTGATTTTCAGTGGGAATAAAACAATTGGAAATTTATTCCGCGAGAGAAAAAGCGATTTGAAAATTATTTTCAAAGGGTTGAAGTGTAGAAAAATATCTTGTGACGATATTTTGGATTAAATAATTTGGGATAGTTATTAAGGCCTGATGGTTGTTTGTGGATGTTATATGATAGTTAAATAACTGACTATCAATATTGGCCAATGCGCTGATCGTTTCGAAGAGACCGAGATTAGGATTAATTTCCCAAAAACCACTTCAATTTGGCTTGAACTTTTGCGAATGAAGACCATGATGATGGTGTAGATGGTGATTCAGTTTGTCCAGCCCCAGAGCAACTTATATGGATGAATGGTATCATAACATCGTCAGGAGGACAATAAGCATTCTAAATGAGATGTGTTCTAAAAAGGCAACGCATAGCCTCCAGCCTCATCAACCGGGAATGGCTAAAACAAGGGAGGTGCAGCGAGGCTAAGTGGCTAGCAACCAATTAGGGTAAGGTCATCCCTGTCTAGATATACCTTTTTATTCGGCTGCGTGGGCGGTTGCTGATCCCAATCGCGGGGTGATCTTATTCGGACTATCCAGTAAGGGGTAGCTTTGGTCTTGTGTTGCAAGGGAACGGGAGTGATCCTCGGTACTCTAACCTAGACCCGGTACTGTGATGGGTGGTACCCTAGTAGCCCTGCCATTGATGGAAACCCAATCTCCAATAAGTGCCTTCAGACTCGTTTGTATACCTATTATGCTGGAATTTAATGAATGTAACAAATTCGATTATTTGAATAGGTATTTGTGCTTAGACACCATTATAATATCAGAGGATTTGATATAAAATGTTTTGGTTATCTTAAGTGAAAAACCCGACATGTTTATTTGTAGTGTGGTTTACGAGATACCTTTGATTTTCCAAAGGATTTTGGAAACTTTAATAATTCAATGGAGTGTGTTATCTCATGCTGGTTTTCCAGACTGACTCGGATGTTATTTTATTATAATGCTCGGGTCAGACCGAGTATTATAAATACAGGATAGGATGCTGTGGAACTAAGGAGACGAGCTGGATGGAGAGGCATATCACAAGTTCTTGATGTATATTCTGCTGTGCAGTTGAAGCTGTATAGTCAGCTTTTGTGAGGACAAGTTAACATAACTGTCCAATATTTTGCTATTGATTGTGTTGTACTCTGATGATGTAATGTATGAAATAGATACAGTTCTTTTTGTATAAAGATCAGCCATTTACCTATTATATATTGTTCCGCTGCGATTGTGAGATTTTGATGTTGTTTTCTTTTTCTTTTTCTACCTCTTTTCATATTTTACCCTAATGGTTCGTATTTCCGTCTGCTTTGAGTTGATATGATGGAGCATATTGTCGGAACAAAAGGGTACGGATTTGCGGGCTTTTACAGTTGGTATCAGAGTTGAAGGTTAAGTGAGAACCTTGGCTCTGGTGGGGATTACTCATTATAAATAGAGTTCCTAGTACTTTAGAATGAGTTTGAGTGTATTAATAGATATGAGCACGTATTTGTTAGTGCATATAAAAATTGTTTTATATTATGTTGATTGGTTTGTTGGGTAGTTTATGGATTCTGGTCAATATGAGTAATTAATGTTATTGATAGGGATCTCTAAACATTGAATAGAACAATTTGACACAGTATTGTTTTAAAATAGGGTAAATGAAATAATTTTTCTCAATTATTTTATATATGAAAGAAATAATTTTTAGGAATTTTTATAAAAACGTTTGGTTGATTGGTTATTAGAAAGTGATAATATTAAGGTATTATCATTGTTGTGTGGAAGTTGAGTAAGAAATTGAGAGTAAAACGAAAGCGTGAGAAATAAATTCATATACAGAATGAAAATTGTAAATGTGAATTATAAATGTGATTTATAATTGAAATGAGATAAAATTCCAGAGTAATATTGGATTTTAGATTGAAAGGATTTGAAATTTTGAATCTAGAATTTCCTTTGAGTTTGAAAAGGATTTTCAAAAAGGTTTGGAGGAGTAATAGCGATATTTTTGGGAAATATTTTTGAATTGGATATGAAATCTACTGGGATTTGGAATTAAAAATATTAGACAAAGTTTTGGAAAAAGAATTAAAGCATTGAACTCTTTTCGGTCGCTGGAAAATAACTTTAATGATGACTGCAGCATCATCGATGTTCATTTTTGAGTTCCCAAGAGAAGAATTCTACCTAAATGTTTAAAATTTGAATTGTTTGCAAAACTGGATTTGGTTTTAAAAGTCAAAGAAATAATTTGCTATACCAAAGGATTTTGGATATAGTTGGTTTCAAAGGTGATTTTGAAATGTTGAGAAAATTATTGAATAATGGAATCCTAATTAAAAATGTAAAATGTAATATAAATGGGTTTGATAACTTATAAAATTTCAAGTTTGATAGAATGGAAATTTAACTTGAAGAAGAGTTAAAAATTAAAATAAGTGTCAAAATGAAATAAGTTGGAAGTAAGCCAATTGGATGAAGTAAATTTAAAAGATTAGTGAATGGAATGTAAATAAGTTAAAAGACATATAAAGATTTAAAATCTGAATTGAAATGAAGTACAACTGAATTAAGTTAAATAAAAATGGATTTGGGAGATGAATCCAAGTAGACTAAATGGAATGGGCGTTGAAATAAAATTTATGAAGTTGGAAATAATTTATGAATGAACAAATTTAGTTAGTGTAACTAAATTGAAATTGGAACTGAACATTAGAGTAATGTTTAAATTCGAATCATGTCAAAATAAATGAGATAAAATAAACCAATTAAGTGAAATGGTATGAAAATGTATTGAAGTTGAATATTGGAATGATATTTAATTTAAATTGTGCAAGTAAAGTAAAATCTGAAAATTAGTTCGAAGTGGACTAAAAATAATTAAAATTGGAAAATAAATTCCATTGAGATTTAAAATAAATTAGTAGGTGGAACTAATTTAAAGAAATGGTTAATTAAGAATGGGTTTGAGAAAAGGTGAATAGAATTCAATATTGCATTTGATTTGGAAATATTTAATAATTGAAGATAGATTGAGTTCAAAAGCAATTCAAATTTTAAGTCAAATGGAAATAGATATATAAACCAAAGTAGTGTAGTGAAAATGAATATAAGAAGTGTATAAAATACTTAAATTGAACTTAGAAAATGGATAGTGAAATTCTTAAGTAAAATTTGGTATTGGAAACATATTAATTTAGTTAATGAATGAAGGTTTAATAAAGGTGTGTGAAATGATAAGTGAAATCAAAGTAAATGTGAATAAAAAGGAAATTGATATAGCTAATAATAAATCGGAAATAAATTCGTAGGATGTACGTATATTATTTTATTCGCATAGCGATTTGATCCAGATTCGAGCATAGAATTTTGAGATAGTTATATTGATCCGAGTTGGGATTTTTCATTCGATTTTCGACGGTGAACCCTGGATGTGGATTTTTGATTGATTTTGAATATTCTCTATCATAGTAAATGGCTATGTGAGGAGAATGATGATTTTCGATCAAGAAACCAGATATGAGTCCGTACTAGGAAGTCGTGTGGACGATACTAGTTCGGAAGTGGAATTGTGTGATCGAGCGAGCAATCAGATTTGGTCTTGCTTACGGATGATATGTGTGCATCGTACCGGCTTGAATGGAAAAGATATTGGAAATTTTGTAAAGAAATGTATATAATGATTTTGAATTCTATGAATGGATATTATTGCTAAGTAGGATACGAGTATTTAAAAGCAAATAGGAAATTGGCGTTTTGATTTCAGAAGATAAATTTGAATTTGCCGACAAAAAGGCATGTATTTAAATTGACAGATGAAATTCGATGATTTTCTGATCTAGCCACATGGATTTGTTTTCTTTTTAAATTTAGGGCCCGTAGTGGCATTTTGTAGTACCGATTTAGCCGCGCGAAGGCGGCGTTGGTGAAATTTTTCAAAATTTTGGCAGTTCGAAAAAAATTGAGAAATTTTGATAATTTGAAATTTGGTTTTAAATTATAATTTGAATGGTTTAGTAAATAATATTATTTGAAACATATGGATGGGTTTGGAAAGTTAGTAAGAGTAATAGTGTGTCTTTAATAAAAGATTGTTTGGGAGGGTTGTTAAAAACTGTTTGGTTTTGGAAAATAGTAAACGGGCAACAGACCATTCTTCTTAACAAGCAAATTCGGGGAAGAAATTCTTTTAAGGGGGAGGAAAGTGACGACCCAAAAATTTGGACATTTGAAATTGGAATATTTAATTGATTTTAAATATTTAAAAGTTAATTATTAACTTGAATTTCAAATATCACAATTTACTGGATAATTAAATTCTTTGAATTAGACAATTGGAAATTGGGTAAAATATGAAATCTGGGGTTTCTAATTTGTTAAAAATAATTTGAAGGTTTATAAAATTTATATTGATAATACTGAAGGTAATAGAAGTTTTAAAATTGAATTTAAAGATGATTTGTTCAGATTTAGAAATATATCATTTAAATTGATATTTAAAAGAGCCTTCTAGGACATAGTCTCGGAATTCAACGAAACCATTTCCATTGGATCCGTAATAGTATTTTATTATCGGATTTCAAATCGTGTATTGTTTAGAGTTTTCGTGTGATCGTGCGGTAATTAAACACATTGAAATTAATATCGAAAATTCAATATAATGATGGGTTCCAAAAAATTATCTTCTCCATACGATCGAATTAGGACGCATAACCTTTTCCATTGCGTTTGAAATAGGGGTATAACATTATGAACGCTTAGCAGCACACCTTGATAGGTGGTTAAGATTTTGAGCTACGATTTTGAGATGGTTTAAATTCAAAATAAATATAATTTGACTGGCTAAGAAAATTTCTTCACATCAGAACTGTATCTTTTTATACTATAGCCACTTGATTTCTGGTTCACGCCATCTTTCACATTCACGCAATCGGTAAAACCACGTCTTCTTCTTTTCGAATTAAAAATCAATAAATCAAAAAGCAAACAGATCTGTTGGATTTGATCCTCTCTTCTTGATTTCCATTTATTCACCGATGTATTAATGGCCACCCTTTCCTATTCAAATTCAATCAAATCGCGCTTCAGAATAATATTAAAAAAACAAAAATCGATTTATGATTCATCGCGATGACCGCGACAGATGGGAACCGCGTGCGAAGGCGCAAGGCAGACCATGGTAAAAGGCTTAGCGGAGCATCTCGAGTTCTAGGAAAGGGTTGCGGTAAAGCTTGGTAGCCGCATTCGATTTGCGGTGAAGAGGAGATGCACGATGTAATGCCCGACCCCAATACCCATGCCAACCAAGAGCAATACTAAGTATTATTGTCGGAAAGCACGGAGAATGGGACTCGAAAGGGCTAAATGTTGTACTCATTCCCTTGAACTAACACTGGCACGACAAATTTTTCGATTTTTTTTCTTCTACTTACCATTCGTGCGCAGTGTTGGTTCAAAGCAATGGTACAAGATAAAATTTTTCCAGGTTATATAGTATAGAATATAATAGAATGTACAATTCAGCACAACAACAGCATAATGCATAATACATATCATAATAATAATGTCCACGATACATAGTCCATAGTACATATCACTTCCAAAATACATAATAACATACATACCATAATACATATTAACTACTCCTAAGTTCAAGCTGAAAAGTCCAAAACCCTAAAACGTGAAAAATAATAAGAGTGCTGCTACAGTCCACGCAACCTAACCTGCAACCATAATCCTCAGACTAACCCGAGGATTATAAAACAAATCACACGGGTCAGACTATTTCTAGTGTGAGTGAAGTAAGGTCTATGAACAATAATTGTCTCAATCAACAAAAAGGAAAAGAAAGCGCCGCATGTATAAACCAACATGAGGTATTTATGTGTGTGAGAACCAGCATGCAAATTTGGTTTCATAAACAATTCCCTTAATCAAATAATGATTTTAGGCCAAACATATCGTATGTAACCCAATACGATACCAACCCAATTATCATTTGTAAAACAAAGAATAAGTTTATACACACATTCTCCGAAGATACTGGGTTTCAAAAATCAACTTTAATACTTTCCAAAGATCATAAAGTAAAGAAAATTGCATTATGGGAATTATGGGATAAATATAACATGACTCATAAAATATACCAAATAAACAGACGCTAGTATTGTAAAATCACAGTGGTAGAGCTCGAGCGCGCGCGGAGACATCAACCCCGTAACCAACTCATAACGCCATAATACACCTGGCGATCAACCCAGGATAACCAAGACGGTCTAAGGCAAAGGCCGTATGCTACCCGTTCACGGATCTACATGTGGGACCCCCACGCCTCCATCCTTCATAGTCCGTAACCCGCCGATCGGAGATCCCGATCAAAAATAAGATTAGCCCTATGTAGCAGACCGTTGACCTTTGGTGGTAAAAAGGCATGTGATATACCACTGATTCAGGTAGCGATCCTGAATCAGGTCGGCCAAGGTGGAGTTTTGACCCATTGGTACAACAGAGTCCAATCTATCCCGACCCAAAAATCAAAGTGTTTATAATTTTAAAACCCTTCTTAAAAATAAAAGTCAACGATGACAATCGCCTTCCAAAAATTCCATTAATAAACCCAGTATAATATTCAAAAGCAAATAAAATTTAGCAAATAATTGTGTGTATAAAAGAAAATAATTACATCTCTGTTTTGCATTAACACATAAGTACCCCATAATACTTATGTATTAAGGCGAAACCCAAAAACCTCATTCATTGGATTAAAATTATTAAAAAAATTCGTTAAGTAAAAAAAAAAATTGATAGTAATTAATTTAATTAAAAGGCAAGCTTAGTACTCAAAAACGTAATCAAAATTCTAAAATGTTCTATTTACATATTGTTATTATTTTTTTCTTTTTTTCAAACACATATTTATCAATAATACAATACTTTTCTTCTTTAACTAAAATAAATTTAATTCAATCATTTAGACTAATTTTAATAACATTTATTTTTTTTCCAAAATATTTTTTTTATTATTTTTTTTATTATTTTTTTTGCCCCCAAATTTGGTGCAGCCTGCCTGGGCTGCAACTGTGCAGCCTGCCTGGGCCGCACCAGTACAGCCCTGGGCTGCACCTGTGCAGCCCTGAGATGCACGGGTACAACCCACTTGGGCTGCACCGGTGCAGCCTTGGGCTGCACCCCCCCGGGCCGCCCGGGTGCAGCCCGCCTGGGCCGCACCCGGGCCGCACCTACAGCCCGCCCGGGCTGCACCCGGGCTGCACCCGGGTTGCCACTGTGCAGCCCTGGGCTGCACACCTGTGCAGCCCCTAGCTGCACACCTATGCAGCCCCTGGCTGCACATTTGCAGCCCGTCTGGGCTGCAACTCTGTGCAGCCCCAGGCTGCACAGGGGCAGCTCGGGGCGCGGAGCTCTACCACTGTGATTTTACAATACTAGCGTCTGTTTATTTGGTATATTTTATGAGTCATGTTATATTTATCCCATAATTCGCATAATGCAATTTTCTTTAGTTTATGATTTTCGGAAAGTATTAAAGTTGATTTTGAAACCCAGTATCTTCGGAGAATGTGTGTATGAACTTATCCTTTGTGTTACAAATGATAATTGGGTTGGTATCGTGTTGGGTTACATACGATATGTTTGGCCTAAAATCATTATTTGATTAAGAGAATTGTTTATGAAACCAAATTTGCATGCTGGTTCTCACACACATATATGCCTCATGTTGGTTTATACATGCGGCGCTTTCTTTTCCTTTTTGTTGATTGAGACAATTATTGCTCATAGACCTTACTTCACTCACATTAGAAATAGTCTGACCCGTGTGATTTTTTTTATAATCCTCGGGTCAGTCTGAGGATTATGGTTGCAGGTTAGGTTGCGTGGACTGTAGCAGCACTCATATTATTTTCCACGTTTTGGGGTTTTGGACTTTTCAGCTTGGACTTAGGAGTAGTTAATATGCATTATGGTATGTGTGTTATTATGTATTTTGAAAGTGATATGTACTATGGACTATGTATCGTGGACATTATGATATGTATTATGCATTATGTTGTTGTTGTGCTGAACTGTACATTCTATCATATTCTATACTATGTAACCTGGAATTTTTTTTTATCTTGTACCATTGCTTTGAACCAACACTGCGCAGAAAATGGTAAGTAGAAGGAAAAAAAATCGAAAAATTTCTCGTGCCAGTGTTAGTTCAAGGGAATGAGTACAACATTTAGCCCTATCGAGTCCCATTCTCCGTGCTTTCCGACAGTAATACTTAGTATTGCTCTTGGTTGGCATGGGTATAGGGGCCGGGCATTACACACGAGGCCGGCGGTGCTAGGGGAAACAAAGGCAGGAAGCAATAGCCTAGGGCTGAGGTAGCATCGGTAGACTTCGTCATCGAATTGGGCAAAGCCGTGAGATGGTTGGAGGCTCATACTCGAGTACGTGGTATAGGCAGTGAGGTATATATTTACAGCGTATATTTTTCAAACTTAATGTATGCATAAATATTTATACAGAAAAAATGATAACAGTAAGTTTTATAAACCAGTATATTTTCTTCGAAGTTATAGATTTACATATGAATATGTATATATGTAGTGAGTAATCTTTGTTGTTATTTACAGAAAAAAGAAAACAAACTTTTATAATAAAATACATGCATAAACACACACATGTTTTAATATATATAGGGAAACATGGAATTATTTTATGTAGATAAGATTTTGGAAAACATAGGAATTTTAAAAGTGTTATAGAGTTTATACAAAAATTAAATTTTTGAAATGTATAGAGGTTATTTTAGTATATGTAGTTTCAAAGAAAAAAATAAAATAAAATAAATATACATATATACCTATTTTCATTTACTAGTAAATTTAAAAAAATGTAGTATGGAGATTAATTTGTTTAATAAGCTTATTTGGTTATCTTAGTCACTAAAAATATTTGTCAAAAAAAGAAATTAGTTTAAGATTAATTTATTAGATTAAATAAAATTATTAAATGGAAATTGATTTATCCAATCGATTGAAATATTAATAAACTATATAATGTCTATACAAGGTCAGAAATCATGAAAACAAGCCGGGATGGAAATGGGTTGCAAACAAAAACAAAGATGAGTTAAACTCACTCATTTGGATTACCGTTAATTTAAATAGTTAAATTTAAATTATTGGATTGATTGCTTGAATTTATGATTTTTATCAGTGTGGATGTGATATTATATATAGTAGTATATATATTGGAGTGATTAATATTCCCGCATTATATAGCTGATGAGACCCTATGTGCCTCATATAATAGCAGATGAACCTTTATACCGCGATATCCCCCTCGAAGTGGGGTTGGTATTTTATATTGTGCTAACATCTGTGGATGTAGTGAAACAGGTTGGAGGGATCCAACTAGATTCCTCAAAATGTTGGAACTTATTTTCATATTCAGTGATATGTTGTTTATTTGATATTCTGTGATAGATTATATTGATTTTGTTGGGAATTGAAAATATTGGATGTTATGGTTTGACTAAATATATTTTTGTTATATTGAGATATCAAAAATATAAAGATTGGATTTTTTAAAGAAAAATAAAGAGTGAATTCTAAGTAAAATTAATATAGTGAAATTGGATAATTTAAAAGAATGAATTTGGAAAAGGATAAAGAGTTTGATTTAAAATCCTATCAAATGAATTCCCAATATGGGAAAAAGATTTTTGAATAAATGGAGATAAATGAATTTTGAGAACTTAACTTTTATTGTTTAAAAATTGAAGAATTTATTTTAAATTCAGGATCTCAAATGGTTTGGGAGAAATAAAAGGTGAATTTTGAAATTAAGTATGAAATTAATATTCCAGACTTAAATGGGATTTAAAATCATAATAAGGAGTGAATACGGAATAAAAGGATTTTGGATTAAATTGGGTAAATCAAAATAAATTTTAAAATGGAAGTGATTCAGGGAATCGATTGGGATATCGATTAAGTGTTTTGAAAACTATGATTTAAAGGGAAATGAGGGTATAGAAATTATAAACTGGGTTTATAAATAAATGAAATATTTATTAGTGGATAAATTTGAAGTATAAATTCACGGTGGGAATTTATAAGGAGAAGGTAATTTGTTTTAAAAACTAAAGGTGGTTTTAATTTTAAAAGTGTGGAAAAGAAATTTATGGGATGGGGACGTAAATTAAATTGAGATAAATCGAGCAGGATTTATCAATGATTAGATGGCAATATTTAAATGGAAAGTTTATTTCCCTGAAAAGCCAAGTATATTTTCAAAGAAGATTTCCAAGTATTAGTTAGAGGTTTTAAAGTGGTTTTAAAAGAATGTTTTAGAAAGAAATTATTATTTATTGGTTTTAAAATTTTAAAATAAATATTTATTATGTTAATTATAGAAGTAAATTATTTTAAAGGTTTAATAGTATTATGATTTAAAAGATAATTGTTTAATATTTATACCTTATAGAATAACTTTTATTTTAAAATTCGTTTTGGCTTATGTTTTACATGAGAAATTATTATAAAATTTCATAACTAGTATTTTAAATAAAGTGTTTTAAGTATTTTTTATTTTAAGTGTTTTAAAGTATATATTTTTGGATAAAGTGATTTAAATTATCAAAATCTAAAGTAACAAGACTTGGTGATTTTCAGTGCAAATAAAACAATTGAGTGGAAATTTATTCTACGAGAGGAAAAGAAATTTGAAAACTATTTTCAGAGGGTTGAACTGTAGAAAAATATCTTGCGAAGATGTTTTGGAATAAATAATTTGGGATAATTATTATGGCCCGATGGTTGTTTGTGGATATTAGATGATAGTTAAATAACCGACTATCAATATTGGCCAATGTGCTGATTGTTTCAAAGAGACCGGGATCGGGATTAATTTCCCGAAAACCACTTTGATCCGGTATGAATGTTTGCGAATGAAGACCATGATGATGGTGAAGACGGTGATTCGGTTTGTCCATACCCAGGGCAACTTATATGGATGAATGCTATAAGAATATCGTAAGACGATAATCATTCTAAATGAGATGTGTTCTAAAAAGGTAACGCATAGCCTCAAGCCTCATCAACCGGGAATGGCTAAAACAGGGGAGGCGCAACAAGGCTAAGTGGCTAGGAACTAATTAGGGTAAGGTCATCCCTGTCTAGATGTCCCTTTTTATTCGGCTGTGTGCGCGGTAGCTGATCCCAACTGCAAGGTAATCTTATTCGAACTATCCAGTTAGGGGTAGCTTCGATCTTGTGTTGTAGGGGATTGGGAGTGATCCTCGGTACTCTGATCTAGATTAGGTACTGTGACGGGCGGTGCTCGGTACCCCTGTCATTGATAGAAACCCAATCTCCAATAAGTGCCTTCAGACGTGTTTGTATACCTATTATGCTGGAAGCTAATGAATGTGACAAATTCAACAATTTGAATAGGTATTTGTGCTTAGACACCATTATAATATTAGAAGATTTGTATAAAATGTTTTAGTTATCGTAAGGGAAAAACTCGGCATGTTCATTGGCAGTGTGGTCTTACGAGATACCTTTGATTTTCAAAAGGATTTTGGAAACTCCAATTGAGAGTGTTTTCTCACGTTGGTTTTCTAGACTGACTCGGGTGTTATTTTATTATAAAGCTAGGGTCAGACTGAGTATTAAAATGCAAGATATGATGTTGTGGAGCTCAAGAGACGAGCTGGATGGTGAGACGTATCACACATACTTGATGTATATACCGCTGTGCAGCTGAAGCTGTATAGTCAGCTTTTGTGAGGACAAGTTAATATAACTGTCCAATATTTTGCTAGTGATTGTGTTGTACTCTGATGATGTAATGTATAAAACAAATATAGTTCTTTTTGCATAAAGATCAGTCATTTATCTATTATATATCTTTCTGCTACGATTGTGAGATTCTGATGTTGTTTTCTTTTTCTTCTTCTACCTCTTTTCTTCTTTTACCCTAATGTTTCGTATTTCCGTCCACTTTGAATTGATATGACGGAGAATATTGTCGGCTTGAAGGGGTACAAGTATGCAGGCTGTTACAAACACACACACACACACAGATATATATATATGATGTATGTAGTGATAACTAGTTTCGCAACTCGAATGATACAATTGCAAGCTTGGCAACATGGAAGCAAGTGCACCATGTATTTACATAAACAACTCGAAGTGAAAAGAGCAAGAGTTCTATGCAACACATACCAGTGCATCACAAGCATACATATATACATGCCCAAACACACATATATACATGTATATATACGTAGTGTGACCAGATCAACTCAAAAACAAAGATGAACAAAGTCAATTTACAGTTACAAAAATCAAGTGCACACCAACAATGAAACAGAAGTGTCAATGATGTACAAGTGAATGAACTGCAGCAGTTCAAATGTCGCAAGGGATGTCAAAATTACCAAATCAAGTCAAAGACAACATGAATACATATGCAGTTCAATATCAAAGCAAAGCTGTGACCACACATTGTCAATTTAACAGTCGAAGTTTTTTTTGTCAAGTAAATTTTCGTCTCAAAGTCCAGAAAATCGTGAAAGTTAGAGAACTCAAATAACAAAAATCAAAACTTGCAGATATCACAATTTTTAATTCCAAAGCCAGAACCGTGATGACCAAGGAAGAATCAAACAAGTCCGAAATGAAAGTCGTGATAAGCAAGCAATGAAAGTATATAAATTAAACAAGTCAAGATTAATCACCGACATTTAAGAAATATCAAATGAAAGAACAAAACTATCAAACAAATTAGAATAATATATTCGAATGAAATTATAGGATTTTGAACCCTATTTAACCTAAATCATCATTAGACTAAAACAGAAATCAACTTCAAGCATACAACGAGAATAACAAAGAAAATTACATACCGGATCATTAAAACCGAACTCGACAATTAGAAGCAGTAGTTTGCAATTCAAAGAAACACTCAATTTACAAAGCAAGGAATGATATATCTTCTATTCGATCGAGCAACTGAAATTGGCTTCTTCGAATTCACAAAAGCCTTAATTTTTCAAGAGGAATAAAGGAGCAAAAGACAACCATTTTCAAAGCAAGATATACGACTGAAAATATAAAAGGGAAATGAGGGATATTGTTTTTCACTTAGTTATTTTAGGCCCGCATAATTTAATTGTCTTTGGGCTTCTATTTTTAAATTAGGGTTTTATTGTTTCTTATTAGCAATTACTCTTAAACATTGTAAATTCTAGTCGTATGACTAAGGGACGAACTACGGTAGTGCAGTTCGAGATTTCGTAACTCTGTAGCTGAGTTATGGTAGGGTTTTGAGCATAGAAATAGGTTAGTCGATAGTGGATGTCGTGAGTTTACGTGTAAGCATCTGACTACTTAATTTGTAGTAGAAACCTTAACATCAGCACATAGGCAGGGCTTTTTGTCGAAGCTGGGTAAATCTATGTTGTTTTATTTCTGTTTTTATTATTCAACTATTATCTGTGCTGCTATTATTCTGCTATATCTATGTTGAAATTATTTTGTACCGCACTAATTTTTATAATTGATAGTATCACCCTATTTACCCCCTCTAGGGTGAAATAGATCATACAAGTGGTATCAGAGCTAGGAAGAAAAGTCAATTTTTGATTTAAAAATTTTGAATTTTTAAAATGGCTTCTTTTAATAATGCTTTTATTGAGGGACAATCAATTATTAGAGCACCAATGTTCAATGGTGAATATGCGTACTAGAAAAATAGGATGAAAATTTTTCTGAAAACCATTGATGCTTGGAATATTGCTGAGATAGGTTATAGAACACCAACTATAGTGGTAGATAATCAGGAAATAGGTAAACCGATTGATCAATGGACAGATCTAGAAAATATATTACTGAATGATAATGCTAAAGCAATGAATTATATTATTTGTTCATTGGATCATATCGAATTTAATAGTGTCTCACATTGTCTAATTGTGCAGGAAATCTAGCATACACTAGAAGTGACTCATGATGTAACATCCCAATGCTTTCAACTATTTGCATCCGCACACGTTGGACTTAAATTTCTCAAAATATCAGATTGTACTTTATATTTGGCAAAACTCAGCATATACGGTAAACAAATAAATCGTAGAATCATAGACACAGAGTAATATGATAATAAGCAGGGGTAACAAATGAATAGTAGTTCATGAAGCTATTATATATATAACAGAGTTAAATAAGATATTACAGAAGTCACAAGTACATAGAAGGCTCAACACAATAGTTAAATACAAGATCAAAATATATCACAGAAGTCAACTGAATAACTACAAGCTAAATAAATAGATGGATTTCCAAGCGAAGCTCCAACTCCAAAGGTGAGCATCAAATGCTGTGACACACAGTGTGAACCGAGCGTAAAGCGAAACACAAAACACTCGAGTTAGGATTAACATTCTTATATCAATAAATCCAACTCAAGTGAAATATCAACTGAAATACAAGTAACTCATAGGATGTTTGGGATAACCATCCTCTAAGGATCCATTAAACTATATACTATGTAGTAATGTATGCTATTATGATAATGTCTAAAGTAAAGTAAACTAATAAAATAGCGTTAAGGTTATCCCCCTTAACACATTTTTATACGTTCCCATAGTCTATACAGTACTGTAACTTCCCGTAAACTGGGCTTATCAGAGGGCACTCCATAGGTATGGTACAGAACAAACTCGTAGTGGGCTCGATATGGTAGGTGACACGGCATAACTAGGCAATGCCAGGGTAGATATACCAATTACACTTCCGGGCTAGTGGTAAGCATAGCAGCTACTACCGCCCACCTCGAAACACACTCCCAAATCAAAATCAAGGATGGCCACCAAATCAATCGCAAAGTCAGAATATAGTATCTAAGGAATGTGCCCGATCGGAGGAATGACCTCACTTGGCCGTCGATTGCTCCTGTTTTAGCCACCTTATGCCAACTCACGGGAGTCGGGTCCATGCATATACCTCATATAGGATAGTTGCCACCATTCTACTTCATTCTGGAATCTCCATCACGTACACAGTTGTTAAAGTGGTTTTCGGTATTGGCAGAGAGTATGAAAATATCCGATCCTGGTCTCTTTAGCAAACAATCGTTATTATAACACAACGGACATTTCAAAATAGTTTATACTTCAAAACAAAAATATCATTGCTATTTCAAAACCATATCAAAAATAGTTTATACTTCAAAACAAAAATATCATTGCTATTTCAAAACCATATCAATATGATATCATTCCATTTAAAACCATATCATTACAATATCATTTTCCAAATCATAGCACTTCAAAGTTATAACACTCTCTAAATCAAATCACTTAAAATTATAATCCTTTGGAAATCATAAAACTTTGAAATCATAACACTTTGAAATCATAATACTTTGGAAAACCATAACACTTTCCTTTAAACAATTTAGATATTAATTGTAACGATCCCAATTTTTTTGAGTCAAATTGAATTGTTAATTGATTCAAATTTTAGAATTCAATCGAGAATTTTTCTGGATTTGAAATATAAAAATTGTATTTGGATTTTTGATATGATTTGTAACGACCCGCCGCCTTGACCGCCTCTAGTCGGTAATTAAACCAACTAGAAACGTTCAAAATGACGGATTGTTATTTAGTTTATAACATTTAAACAGAATCAGCTACAGAATCACAGAATAGTAATCATATTTTATAAACAAACTTTTCTTTTATATACAAATATCAGAGTTTACAATACATTACATTTTATACAGCGGAAACAATTTATAAATTTAAGTACAAGAGAAAAAAATTTTAGCTAAAACTTTAGTGGTGCTGAAATCCCCCTCTCTCTAACTTCGCTGCGAGCAAATCTTTAAGCTGCAAAAATACTCGGTCTGACCCGAGCGTTATTGCAAAACACAAAAACACTCGAGTCAGGATTAATCTTTATTCAAGTAAATAAATTTGAAATGAACTGAAATAAATGGTTACAGAGATGGTGAAACAAATGAATCGGTCTAATCTATTATGGACTTTACATTAACAATTTCAATTTTTTAAATTCTGTCAAACGTGTGTGGCTGTAGTACACACGTATGTTTACACACATGTGCACTGCCTTGCCGACACGTATGCAAGTGCAATCACAAAGACCACAAAGATACAATAACAAGCCAGAACAGAAACAACACAGCAGGTCAAAGGCAGAGAGCACAAGTACAGGCCGCAATGCACAACAATTTCAGCAGCCCCAAATACAACTACAAGCACAAGGCATATCAACAACCATAGAATCAACATGTATGCACAACAACCCAGCTACACAAGTAGTGCAGACCACAAGGCTGAGGTAATAGAACTCAAATACAAACCCAAGTGCTCAGTGCAGACTACACAATCAGTGCCACAACTCAATGCCAACAATATGGACTGGACAGTGCCAATTTGAACAAGTATACATGTATCAGAGGGAACTGGGAACTGTGTGCACAGGGAAAACACTACACAGTTCAAATGGAATGCAAACATGTATCAGAGGATATGTACAGTAATAGGCAGTGACCAACACAAGTGACGGTGTCAATTTGAACGAGTATACATGTATCTGAGGGAACTGGCTACAAAATTTTAAGTAAGACCAACAACAAGTTGGACTGCAACAGTCAATATGCAGACCATACCAGCAAAGAACCATAAATACAAGTAGAGAGCAAGCTACAAAATACATATGCAACATCACTACAGACTGCAACATGCACAGAGAAGTGAATGGACATGCAAACTGCCACAAACCAAAGTGCATGAACACAGGGAAGACTTAAATGAAGACTGAATACATCAGGCATGCAAAATGGAATGGATATGAAGACTGAACATATCAAAGTTTTGGAAATACAAGGTGTTCAAAATGAACACAGTAAGCTTCAGTTACAAAACTTAAGTGAAACAAGTAATGCAACAGTAGCAAGTACAACATGACAGTATAAAAGTATCACAAGTTCAAGTGCAGATGGAACAAACAAGTTTCATTTGAAACCTAAGTTTTAAACAGAGGCTAGATTAAGTGGTTTTGAGTTTAAATCAAAACTTTAGAGAAACTGAAGTTATAGACATAGAGTATTCTGGAAATAACAACACAAAAGAACCTGGAAAAGCATACAGTGATTTCCAAAGCAAAGAAAAAAATATACAAATCAAACAGAGCTTCAGTTTTCAACTCAGTTCAAAGCAAAATGTTAATCTGGAAATCAATTCAAGTAGTAATGCACTCTCAGGAAAACAGTTTTCAAAAGAAGAAAATGGAGTGCAAGGCAAAAATGAATTTTGTTTCAAACAGCAGTTCATCCTAGAGACAAAATCCAGTAAGAATTCTTTTCAAATCATTAGTTATAAACAGAAGATTTAATCAGAGGATTCCCTACATTTGTTTTGCTTGAATAAGATTTTTTTTTAAACTTAAATTAATGTTTAAACAAGCATATCATGTTCAAACCTTAAATCCTAACAAGGAACTGATCAGAAGATTTGAATTCTTCTTCTATTCTTACTCTCTGTAGTTTAAAACAGAGAAGAGCAATCCAAGTAAATACAGGCACAAGTCATTTAATTCATACACACAGATCATATACTTATATATACTCATGCAAGCATCAATTATATCAGAAATTTGTCAAGCAAAATATAACTAACCACTTAAGTTATAATTAAAATGTTCATTCACCTAGCAGTTTAAAACAGAGAAGCTACTTGATGCTTACTAACATTTTAATAAATTGTTTTACACCATCACAACCTACTTCCATTTGAGCATCCCATGCTAAAGATAATCAGATAAATGGATTTACTTTTTCCCCTTTTTAACATATTATTCATATGTGCACATTTTCAAACAGAGAGACATTTTGATATTTCATTCACATGCAAACAAATTTTAAACAAGTATACTTAGTTCAATCACATGCAAAAATGGGAATGCAGACAGGAACAACATGGATGAAGTACTAACAGTACATACAAAATGGAGATGAGGACTTGAACACCCAGGAAAACAATGACCAGACCAAAGTGCAACAGCATGGATACAACTTGACATGGAAACTGAAACATATCAGATAATGCAAATTGAAACAGAAGTTTCGAGTCAAATATGAAGACCACAAGTGAAGTGAATCAACTGCAATGCAACACATACCAGGATGCAAACAATAATGACATGAAGAGTAGAACAATCAGGAGAGCAGAGACCAGACCCAAGTGCAACAGACATGAAACAAATCATGTCGAAGATAATTCACAAAGTAAGCAAGTGCAGACAACAGGGAGCAACAGCACAATCCCGAAACACCCCAAATACATAGATCAACAGATTTTGGCAAACACCCAAGTTACAGAAAATTTTCCAATTCATATCCAATTCAAATCTAAAAATCATAATTTTCATTTTAAAAATCATGTTTACCCAGACCAATTCAGGCTATGTATTTGGATAAGAGAATTGTAATGATTGATTTTAACATATATATATATATTTTACTGCAAATTTTAATTTCCAGTTACTATATATATACATAAAACATGTTTACACTATTTTTAAATTCACGTTCAAGTTTAAACAAACTAAATTTGTTTTGGAACTAAGGTCTAACAAAGATCAAAGAGAAGATTTTGAATTTAGATAAAAAAACTTAAACCTGAACTGAGAACAGAGATATTCAAGAACAACAGTCATGCATGCTTTCAAACAGATTCATATACATATGCAACACATTCAATATACATATGCAACACATTCATATACATAACTAATACATATATATATATATTCATGCAAACGTAAGCATTTCAGAAATCTATATAAGCAACAGATCGTTATTTCTCAAGATTTTTAAGTTGATGTTTACTCACTAGCATAATTATAGGAATGAATCAGGAATGAAAGTTTGTTTACTGGTTTTAAAACAAAGGGGCTGCACTGTTTAAGCATGAGACAGCATTTTCAAACTTAAGTGAACATGCAAGATCAATCTTTCAACAGCAAGCATAACAGAAGTGCAAGCATAGGTGAATGTGCAGACAACATCAAGTATGCTTACAGAGATGTTTGCATGTTTGTTTATGGTTACAGAGATGCCCAAACAAACATGCACATGAAAATTTATAGGCAAACACAAATGGAATTGAAGACTGAAGCAACATGAGGCATGCAATACTCAAGACATATCTTTATTACAAGAACAATTTTGCACTTCAACTACTTAGTTAAACAAAATATTTTAGTAGCATCTGTACTTACCAATTTAATAACAAGATAAACATAGCATCTGTTCTTAACAGTTTAACAATTCAAGCAAATCGAGCAAATGACAGCAAATAGCAACCGAAAATCCAACATGCAGTAACCAATCTACCCATATCAGTTTCAAATTAAATTAGCCGAGCAAAAGATAACAAAATCACCCCAAAACATAGCATGCAACCAATATTCAATCCAAACAAATTTAAACACCTGAATTAAAAATTAATCGTGAGCAGAAAACTCACCATAACAAAGTCGAAATAGCCCCAAATTTGATTACAAGCCCTAGTTTTTGAATCGCGAGAAGTAAAGCCCCAAATTTTCCAAAGCAGAACGAGTCGAGAAGAACGAAGCCGCCATATTTTTTTTTTCTCGTGCTTTTTTTTTTTTTTTTAGGGTTAAAAAAAATGGGAACGGGTAAAGTGAAATGGAAGGGGATCGGGTTAAAGATAAAGGCAGTAGTATTCAAACGTGGGCCGGTATAAATTTCAAAGCCCAAACCATAAACAAGTTTTCCTCTTATTTTTTTTTTCTATTTATCTAAATCCAATTTGTTTTGTCTAATTATTTTCATTACTTTGTTTTGTAAATTTTTGTTTAAGTTATGTTGTTAAATTTTTTTACTAAGTGTATTTGTTTATTTTATTTTGTATTGATTTTTTTTTTATTTAAGCTAAAGAAAAGAATGTTATTAAAATTTTAACCATCAATTTATTAATTTACATAAATAAAAATTCTTGTATCCAAATTATTTTCTTAAGTCATTAGTTTGAATTTCAATTACAAATTAAATATTCAATTTCAACTCCAAAGTCAAGTTTAAATTTTTCTTCAGCTTTGTATAGATTAAATTTTAAATATTTAATCACCAATTTCATTGTTATATCGGAAATTCAGTTTAAATTATCATTCAAATATTCAAAATTAATTAAATATTCACAATTTAAATTGTTCAAAATTTAGGATCGTTACAATCTCCCCTCCTTAAAAGAATTTCGTCCCGAAATTACAAGTAAGGAAAAATGATTGTTAAAATTTCACTAATATTTATATTTTACTCAATTTTATCAAGTTCAACACTTATTAAAGATGAATGAATATAGGATTCATTCTATTTGTTTTATCTCGCTAGCTTTGCTAATTAACTCTTTTGTCTATTATTTTCTACAATCAAGACACAAAAATCTTTACTAAAATTTTCAACTTACAACCCAAAATTTTAAATTTGAAACACTTTATATTAGAGATTTACATATTATAACTTTTCCAAAGCTGTGGACTTTCAAAACCCTTCAAAAATCCTCTTCCTTAATTCATTAGGTTGGAATTATGCGAATTCTAATTCTAGATAATTGATTTTCTATTAAAGTTCGAAAATACTTGCTAACTCGAAATTTAACAAGTCTACTGTCGTTCTTAAAGACATTAGGCATACGCTGGCCAGGCGCAAGTCTAACAATCCCCAAGTACTAAATATACTTGCTTCAATTCCCAGTGAAAATACTTTTAAAAATTCTTTTAAAAATGGATATGGAAAGCACATTCCCCCATGGATCACAGTTTACTCGGCGGTTCCGCTACTATCCCAGTAGAGTCGCTTGTAACTGTGGATATCTCATCCCTTGAATTTCGCCATGGTTGTTGCCAAAGATCGCGGTTCACACGGCGGTTACGCTACTATCCCAGTAGAATCGCTCGTGACCGTAGGCATCTCGCCCCTCGAATTACGCTTTGGTTTGTAGATTGCAGTTTACTCAGCGGTTACGCCACTATCCCAGTGGAATCGCTTGTAACTGTAGGCATCACGCCCCTCAAATTACGCTACCACCCGAGTGTAACTAGATCGCGGTATACTCGGCGGTTACGCCACTATCCCAGTGGAATCGCTTGTAACCATAGGCATCTCGCCCCTCGAATTACGCTAGCACACTATACCAGTCCAAAAGGACATTCCAACTAATGGAAATACAAAAGGTCATCCAACTAATGGAAATATAAATGGTCATCCAACTAATGGAAATATAAATGGTCATCCAACTAATGGAAATACTACGTAGCTACGATTTTTAAATGGATACTCATCTCGAGTTCCATCACCATCACACAGTCACACAGTATAAATGGAAGGTACCTTTCCATATCCTCAATTTTGGAAAACATAATATTATACATACATATATAATATTTCACTTCACACTTAGTACAACCCATGTACTTAAATAAGTTTTCCACAACAATTACTTTTCCAAACTAATTGGTTTTCGAATTTATCGTATTCACACATATACGTTATGAAAACCACAACATTTCATACCCATAACAAATAGAGGATTCACAATTTTCCATTTCATTATCCATTTAAAATTTTCCTCTAAGTCGATTTGGAATTTTAAGGTTATATCAAACCTAATACACATTCACAATCCAATTTATTATCGACTTCACACACTCGATTTGGATTTCACGCTACATCGTCAATTCTCAACACATAATTGATGTCTATCGATATATAACCTCTGAGCTCGTACGTCTCAGAGAAGGGTGTTAAGCTAAGAGAATAAATTCCCCGCCACCAACAGATATATATTTAATAGAAATCAACTGATATGTCGTCAATTCACGACGTTAGACATACAATCCAAATCATCCATTTAAAATTCAAAGTTCAACTTACTTTGTTTTGGGTGACAAAGTTAAACTCAATTTAGCTCAAATTTCAATCATTTGAAAATTTTCAAATTAAACTAATTGTTCAAATTTCCCAAAAATAATATCTTTACAAGATATATAATTTCACACTTAACCATTTGAAAACAAATTTCAAACCATTTCTTCACCTTTTAATCTTTGAAAACAAATTTCAAAGCGATTTCCTTAAACGGAAACATTTCCAAATTATCTATGAATATACGATTTTCAAATCGATTTCACCTATTCATTTTCAATTTATCTTTAAAAGATAAAATTTCAAACCATTCATTTCATATAGGAAAACATACCCATACTTATTCAATAATAAGTAATTTACAAATCCACTTATTTTCAACACTTTGAAAATATTCAATATACTTCAAACCAAAATCAAGTATATATTCATTCTTAAAAAAAACCATTCTTTTAAACACATTTTATTTGAGTCAAAACGAATGTTGCGTAAAACATCGTTACGACGACTCAAAACCACTAGTATAAGGATTCAAATTTAAAAATAGATATGTAAATCCCAATACTAAACAAAATCATTTCCCTTTTGAAATTATTTACTATAACAACAAATGTTATAATCTACCATTTCCATTTTTCCACTCGAAAACGTCTATTTCAACAACAAGTGTTGAAATCTATGCTTTCGATTCTTAACACATTTCAAAATGAATTATCTTCATTTACATAATGTTTCTTCCCAAAAACATTCCCATTTAAGTTTTCAACTTCAACTTAATTCATGGTTTGAATTCCACATACACTTCAAAAATATTGGTTTTAAACCGATTTCAAATTCCCAATACTAAGTTTTCCACTCAACTTAATTCCATGCCCGTTCAAATTCAAATGCATCATTGAATCTATTTAAATCTATTTCGAATTTTCATTAGATTCATATCTCTTTTGATATTTTATTCACCGTTCAAAACCATAGATATAATTCCTTTAATAAGTTACAACAATTTACTTATCAAAATAAGTCGTTTGCGGATTTTACAAACATCTCTAGAAATTCCATTTCTATTTATAAAACTTCGTTTTATAATCTCCTTTCTTAATTTGATTCAATTCAATTTATATAACTTAGTTATATACACCAAAAGTCCATATTATAAGTTAAATACTTATAATCCATTCATTTACTAAATCGTTCTTCACCACATTTGAAATCAATTTTCAAAAGAATTCAAAATTAAATTTCCAAGTTATAGTTCAATAATCCACTTGATTATAATCAAATTGACATATCATTTTATTTTCCAATTACTACTTTGGAGATATTCAAAATATTTGATTTAAGCCAATTTAAACCAATTCATTAATCCACTTGACTTACATTTCATTTTCCATAACTCTCAAAGATTCGATAATGAGTTTCCGAACGATCGAAACTCAAGTCTAACGAGACCTCACCGAATAGAAACTACCGCAATCCTAACTTTAGAGAGGGGAATTTCCAAAAATAATTTTAAATTTCAAAATACCTTTTATTTTGAAGAAAACAATTTTAAACTTCGTTAGATTTGAAAACACTTCCTTTAAAGTGATTCTAGTAACTATTCATATTAAATGCCATAAACTAAGCTTTGTGTAAACCAAAGCTCTGATACCACTTTGTAACGACCCGCCGCCTTGACCGCCTCTAGTCGGTAATTAAACCAACTAGAAACGTTCAAAATGACGGATTGTTATTTAGTTTATAACATTTAAACAGAATCAGCTACAGAATCACAGAATAGTAATCATATTTTATAAACAAACTTTTCTTTTATATACAAATATCAGAGTTTACAATACATTACATTTTATACAGCGGAAACAATTTATAAATTTAAGTACAAGAGAAAAAAATTTTAGCTAAAACTTTAGTGGTGCTGAAATCCCCCTCTCTCTAACTTCGCTGCGAGCAAATCTTTAAGCTGCAAAAATACTCGGTCTGACCCGAGCGTTATTGCAAAACACAAAAACACTCGAGTCAGGATTAATCTTTATTCAAGTAAATAAATTTGAAATGAACTGAAATAAATGGTTACAGAGATGGTGAAACAAATGAATCGGTCTAATCTATTATGGACTTTACATTAACAATTTCAATTTTTTAAATTCTGTCAAACGTGTGTGGCTGTAGTACACACGTATGTTTACACACATGTGCACTGCCTTGCCGACACGTATGCAAGTGCAATCACAAAGACCACAAAGATACAATAACAAGCCAGAACAGAAACAACACAGCAGGTCAAAGGCAGAGAGCACAAGTACAGGCCGCAATGCACAACAATTTCAGCAGCCCCAAATACAACTACAAGCACAAGGCATATCAACAACCATAGAATCAACATGTATGCACAACAACCCAGCTACACAAGTAGTGCAGACCACAAGGCTGAGGTAATAGAACTCAAATACAAACCCAAGTGCTCAGTGCAGACTACACAATCAGTGCCACAACTCAATGCCAACAATATGGACTGGACAGTGCCAATTTGAACAAGTATACATGTATCAGAGGGAACTGGGAACTGTGTGCACAGGGAAAACACTACACAGTTCAAATGGAATGCAAACATGTATCAGAGGATATGTACAGTAATAGGCAGTGACCAACACAAGTGACGGTGTCATTTTGAACGTTTCTAGTTGGTTTAATTACCGACTAGAGGCGGTCAAGGCGGCGGGTCGTTACAAAGTGGTATCAGAGCATATGTACAGTAATAGGCAGTGACCAACACAAGTGACGGTGTCAATTTGAACGAGTATACATGTATCAGAGGGAACTGGCTACAAAATTTTAAGTAAGACCAACAACAAGTTGGACTGCAACAGTCAATATGCAGACCATACCAGCAAAGAACCATAAATACAAGTAGAGAGCAAGCTACAAAATACATATGCAACATCACTACAGACTGCAACATGCACAGAGAAGTGAATGGACATGCAAACTGCCACAAACCAAAGTGCATGAACACAGGGAAGACTTAAATGAAGACTGAATACATCAGGCATGCAAAATGGAATGGATATGAAGACTGAACATATCAAAGTTTTGGAAATACAAGGTGTTCAAAATGAACACAGTAAGCTTCAGTTACAAAACTTAAGTGAAACAAGTAATGCAACAGTAGCAAGTACAACATGACAGTATAAAAGTATCACAAGTTCAAGTGCAGATGGAACAAACAAGTTTCATTTGAAACCTAAGTTTTAAACAGAGGCTAGATTAAGTGGTTTTGAGTTTAAATCAAAACTTTAGAGAAACTGAAGTTATAGACATAGAGTATTCTGGAAATAACAACACAAAAGAACCTGGAAAAGCATACAGTGATTTCCAAAGCAAAGAAAAAAATATACAAATCAAACAGAGCTTCAGTTTTCAACTCAGTTCAAAGCAAAATGTTAATCTGGAAATCAATTCAAGTAGTAATGCACTCTCAGGAAAACAGTTTTCAAAAGAAGAAAATGGAGTGCAAGGCAAAAATGAATTTTGTTTCAAACAGCAGTTCATCCTAGAGACAAAATCCAGTAAGAATTCTTTTCAAATCATTAGTTATAAACAGAAGATTTAATCAGAGGATTCCCTACATTTGTTTTGCTTGAATAAGATTTTTTTTTAAACTTAAATTAATGTTTAAACAAGCATATCATGTTCAAACCTTAAATCCTAACAAGGAACTGATCAGAAGATTTGAATTCTTCTTCTATTCTTACTCTCTGTAGTTTAAAACAGAGAAGAGCAATCCAAGTAAATACAGGCACAAGTCATTTAATTCATACACACAGATCATATACTTATATATACTCATGCAAGCATCAATTATATCAGAAATTTGTCAAGCAAAATATAACTAACCACTTAAGTTATAATTAAAATGTTCATTCACCTAGCAGTTTAAAACAGAGAAGCTACTTGATGCTTACTAACATTTTAATAAATTGTTTTACACCATCACAACCTACTTCCATTTGAGCATCCCATGCTAAAGATAATCAGATAAATGGATTTACTTTTTCCCCTTTTTAACATATTATTCATATGTGCACATTTTCAAACAGAGAGACATTTTGATATTTCATTCACATGCAAACAAATTTTAAACAAGTATACTTAGTTCAATCACATGCAAAAATGGGAATGCAGACAGGAACAACATGGATGAAGTACTAACAGTACATACAAAATGGAGATGAAGACTTGAACACCCAGGAAAACAATGACCAGACCAAAGTGCAACAGCATGGATACAACTTGACATGGAAACTGAAACATATCAGATAATGCAAATTGAAACAGAAGTTTCGAGTCAAATATGAAGACCACAAGTGAAGTGAATCAACTGCAATGCAACACATACCAGGATGCAAACAATAATGACATGAAGAGTAGAACAATCAGGAGAGCAGAGACCAGACCCAAGTGCAACAGACATGAAACAAATCATGTCGAAGATAATTCACAAAGTAAGCAAGTGCAGACAACAGGGAGCAACAGCACAATCCCGAAACACCCCAAATACATAGATCAACAGATTTTGGCAAACACCCAAGTTACAGAAAATTTTCCAATTCATATCCAATTCAAATCTAAAAATCATAATTTTCATTTTAAAAATCATGTTTACCCAGACCAATTCAGGCTATGTATTTGGATAAGAGAATTGTAATGATTGATTTTAACATATATATATATATTTTACTGCAAATTTTAATTTCCAGTTACTATATATATACATAAAACATGTTTACACTATTTTTAAATTCACGTTCAAGTTTAAACAAACTAAATTTGTTTTGGAACTAAGGTCTAACAAAGATCAAAGAGAAGATTTTGAATTTAGATAAAAAAACTTAAACCTGAACTGAGAACAGAGATATTCAAGAACAACAGTCATGCATGCTTTCAAACAGATTCATATACATATGCAACACATTCAATATACATATGCAACACATTCATATACATAACTAATACATATATATATATATTCATGCAAACGTAAGCATTTCAGAAATCTATATAAGCAACAGATCGTTATTTCTCAAGATTTTTAAGTTGATGTTTACTCACTAGCATAATTATAGGAATGAATCAGGAATGAAAGTTTGTTTACTGGTTTTAAAACAAAGGGGCTGCACTGTTTAAGCATGAGACAGCATTTTCAAACTTAAGTGAACATGCAAGATCAATCTTTCAACAGCAAGCATAACAGAAGTGCAAGCATAGGTGAATGTGCAGACAACATCAAGTATGCTTACAGAGATGTTTGCATGTTTGTTTATGGTTACAGAGATGCCCAAACAAACATGCACATGAAAATTTATAGGCAAACACAAATGGAATTGAAGACTGAAGCAACATGAGGCATGCAATACTCAAGACATATCTTTATTACAAGAACAATTTTGCACTTCAACTACTTAGTTAAACAAAATATTTTAGTAGCATCTGTACTTACCAATTTAATAACAAGATAAACATAGCATCTGTTCTTAACAGTTTAACAATTCAAGCAAATCGAGCAAATGACAGCAAATAGCAACCGAAAATCCAACATGCAGTAACCAATCTACCCATATCAGTTTCAAATTAAATTAGCCGAGCAAAAGATAACAAAATCACCCCAAAACATAGCATGCAACCAATATTCAATCCAAACAAATTTAAACACCTGAATTAAAAATTAATCGTGAGCAGAAAACTCACCATAACAAAGTCGAAATAGCCCCAAATTTGATTACAAGCCCTAGTTTTTGAATCGCGAGAAGTAAAGCCCCAAATTTTCCAAAGCAGAACGAGTCGAGAAGAACGAAGCCGCCATATTTTTTTTTTCTCGTGCTTTTTTTTTTTTTTTTTTTAGGGTTAAAAAAAATGGGAACGGGTAAAGTGAAATGGAAGGGGATCGGGTTAAAGATAAAGGCAGTAGTATTCAAACGTGGGCCGGTATAAATTTCAAAGCCCAAACCATAAACAAGTTTTCCTCTTATTTTTTTTTTCTATTTATCTAAATCCAATTTGTTTTGTCTAATTATTTTCATTACTTTGTTTTGTAAATTTTTGTTTAAGTTATGTTGTTAAATTTTTTTACTAAGTGTATTTGTTTATTTTATTTTGTATTGATTTTTTTTTTTATTTAAGCTAAAGAAAAGAATGTTATTAAAATTTTAACCATCAATTTATTAATTTACATAAATAAAAATTCTTGTATCCAAATTATTTTCTTAAGTCATTAGTTTGAATTTCAATTACAAATTAAATATTCAATTTCAACTCCAAAGTCAAGTTTAAATTTTTCTTCAGCTTTGTATAGATTAAATTTTAAATATTTAATCACCAATTTCATTGTTATATCGGAAATTCAGTTTAAATTATCATTCAAATATTCAAAATTAATTAAATATTCACAATTTAAATTGTTCAAAATTTAGGATCGTTACATGATTAAATTAGATATTATGGTTTTAGTTGAAAAAGACTTAGTAAAAGGTTTAATACCTTTTCTCTTAAAATTTGAACTTGAGATAAAATGAAATTTGTACAAAATGTGATTTGTATATATTATAAAAATTTAAAAACATTCAATCACATATAAATAGATAATCCATATAAACAAATAAAACTAAACATAGGGTTTAAAAACAAATTTTAGTAACTAATTTAAAGATAAAGTACTTAAGCATAATTTAATGGGTTTTTAACAAATGTTAAATAAGTAAAATATAAACTTATATGTGTAAGCTCTGTAGCTTATGAGATAACAAGTGTAAGAAATGAATAAAAATGTGGAAAATGCATATTTATTCTAAAATATTAAAATGTAATAGAAGAAAAGACAATTTCTTTTCTTCTCCTTTCAAAACCCTGTTAACAAATTTACAAGACTGAAATTAACCTTTAAACAAAAGAAAAGCCTCAGATTCCAGAGCAAGTGATACAATTTCCAGATCAGGAAGCAAAACCAAGATCTGATCATTTCAGATTTAAAAACAAGTTAAAGAACAAGTGCAAAATAGTCTCCAAAATCTGAAAGAAAAACTGGAATTCAATTCAAAGGCCTGAGATTTTCAAATTTGAAAACCTGTTCTCAAAATCTTCAAGCGTGGAATCAACTCAGTAAATCAAAAAAAAAGGAAACCTGAAAATCAAATGCAACTTTAAAGCTTCAAGATCAGAGAAACAAAAAAAACAAGTTGAATCAAGCAACAAATAGAAGATTAGATTCAAGTAAAACCATTTCCACTTCAAAAATCAGAAATCAAAAACAGTTCTAGGCACAAATCTGTTCACTGTCTCTGCTTTCAAACATCAAGCCCAAGTGAGCAAACCTCCATCTTTAACCAGTTTTTCTTGAAATCTGTGATGATGACAGTTTGATGGTTATGATAAATGCTTGAATTCTGTTGTGAGAAATGAGGAATGAAACTAAATCATGTTTGCATGTTTGTTTAGTGTATGCATATCTGTAATATGCATATACTTCTCTGTTTTAAAGTACAAAGATACTTACATTTGCTAAAAGTATGCACAGACTTATATGAAGAAAGGAGGAAAAAAATTCAACTTCTCTTTACATAATGAATTTTAGGCTTCTATTTAAAAAGGAAAAAAGTCTGTAAGACCGTAACATCAATTTTAAAAATAAATTAAAGTATTAAATTAGGTATCCATATCAAAAACAATAAACTACAGTGATGAGCCTTTAAAATCGGATAAATTGATGGTCAAAGATTTATGTTTTGAATATATAGTTGGATTTAAGTTTGGAAGTTATGAATTTTGATAATATTTTGAAGATTTAAAAGCTTGGGAATATCGAGTATTTGTTAGTTGAACGTGATTGAATTTTCGAGGTTTTTTTGGTGATAGTTAAATTCTAGGTGGTCGGGATCACTATTGATGGTGGCCTAGGTAATATGGATTCACAGAAAAATGTTTAATGATTTTTCTGATGATCATGGCAATGGCGTGGCGAGGTTTTAGGATTTAAAGCTAGTTTATTGTCATGGTTGAAATGGAGACCGCTGTAGCACTATTGTTGCATCGAGTTGCACTGGACCAAGGGGAAAGGGTTCATAGGATGTTGAAGAAGATTGGATCGTGGTTGCATAACGCCCGATGATCAAAATAGGCGAAACGAGACGTAGTTCGACGATTTACTGTGGGTTCCTGTTATGTCAAATAGGTTATTTTCAATTTCGAGGCGGAATCATCGAAGTTGGGTGTTTGGATTGATCGGAGAGGTCGAGGATGACTTGTTGGAGGTGGCATGGTTGACCAGAGTAGCTCCGATGATCGGTGTACATGCACAGTGTATCTGTGATATTTGGGTAGTTTTGGCTCGAAGAAGAAGATGAAGTATTCTTGGGAATGGCTCGTGTAATTGCAGTAATGGCTCGAAGCAGTTGAAAGGGTGGGTTACCCAAAGTTGGACTTGGGGGAATTCAGTAATGGCTCGAGTAATTCTATATGTTAACATGATTTCAAAACGTGAAGTAAAATTGTAAAATTTGTTTTTAACTTAAATTAACTAAGTAATGAGAAATGGTGTAATCATTAGTTAATTAAGAAAGAAAGGAAAATTTGTTTTGATTTTAAATTAATTCAAAGACCTTAAGTTGACCCATATGTTAGTGATACATTATTTTCAAAGGTTTATTTGATGAAATTTAATCGATGTGATTAATAAAGATAAATGATTTATCTTTGATTTATTAAGGACTTATAATTAAAGAATCATTTGTTAATATAATTACTTGAAGATAAATTACTTTAATGTAATCAAAGGATAATTACTTTGCGTAATTAAAATTAAGGATTAATTAATTTAAGGATAATTAATGTAGGGCTAATTAATTTAATGAAATTAATTAAGGATAATTAAGGGTTAATTATTTAATTATTAAAGGTTTATTCATTTATTAATTTAAGTTGATTAATTTAAAATTTAAGGTTAATTAATAAATGATATAAGGTTAATTAATGATTAAGGGTTGTAATTAATTAATATTAATTAACCAGGACTGGTGATTAATCTGATTTAACTTAATCAGATAATTAATTGATTCTACTTATGGATGTTTGAATCGTATGAAGCGCCTTGAGCTAATTAATACCCCTGTTGTGATCGTGATACTTTTTGATGTGAATTGCTTTGCGCTGAATTGTGATATTTGTGATTTGTCTCTATGTGGATATGAAAACCTTTGACCCGTAAAACGATATTTGAATTTCGATGCGACAGGGAGTCGGATTCCAATTGGTTATCCGAAACCCACATCGAATCGTAATGGTGAATATTTGTGATTGATAAATTTACTTTGTCTGTGAATCTGTGAATAAGGATAAGCATTATAGATCACACCGCTTATCAAGATTGATATGATTGAATTTGTGATGATTGATGATGTCGCACTATTGTGTGTAAAACCCGTGGACTACACTACATACACAAAAATATGGATTTCATGAGGAAATCGGTTAAGTCACAGATTTTTAAAATGGTTTTGCATTTGAATTTTAAATCCAAATGGTTTTGGTAATGGATTGGGTTTAAAATGAAAAACTTTTGAAAAGGTGTTTTAAAAACGAAAGTTATTTTGAGTAACTTAATAAAGATTTGAAATTTGAATAATTTGATCTAAATTGGAATTCAATATCTGAAATTGAATTCTATATTTGGTATTTATGACGTAAAAAGGTTATACAAGCTATAAATGTGTTTATATGGGTTTTTAAACCATTTTTAAAAGCATGGTTTTGAGAATTTGAATTTAACCAAGTTTATATTTGAAAGGCCTTAACTCGTGCAAATATAATCGGGTTTTCCGAAACGGAAATAAGTGGTTTCAAATAATAATAGCTTTTTATATAAGGAAAGAATTTCCAAATTATGATGAAAAGATTTCAAGTTTGAAATAGAATTGCTTTGAAAGTTATGAATGAATCTTTGGAAATGATTTTTGAAAGCTATAAATTGAATCTTTGATTTAAAGATTGAATAAGTTAATCCAATTTGAAAGGGAAATCGTTTTGAAAGGCTATGAATGAATCTTTGTTAAAGATTGGCGAATCTTGTTGAAAGGGGTTTTTAAAGGTGAATCTTTTATTTAAAAGATTTAAGTGTGGGAATTGTTTAAACCATTGAAGGTTTTTGAAAATGAATTTTTTGTTTAAAAGATTGGAAATGGTAATTTGTTTAACCATTTGAAGGAAAAGTTTTGGGTAATAAGTTGTGACTTAACTGAGATCCCATATCCATATGTTTTTAAATATTGCGCTCACTATTCGGATTAGCCGGGAGACGACTTTGTGTCATATAACCCATTCCAAATAGTGATACAACATTATGGATAGAAATTGAAGACCGATGGTGAAAACCGGATATTTTCGAAAACGAAAGGATTTCTTGTCGAATGTCTCTGCATCGACTGATCCCCGGTATAAAGATTTGAGCACCCTTTGTGATGGGGAGTCCAGACGTGATTAGGAATTATCCGAATTTGCAAGGGCTTGTTTGGAAGTGCCTTCGGTTCTGTTTGAACCGGAACAGACTTGTATGGATGTGTCTGACGTTACACTTTGAGATGTAAAGCTGGTTGCTATCAAATACATTTCTGATTGGTGGCGGAGATTTATTCTCTTAGCTTAACACCCTTCTCTGAGACGTACGAGCTCAGAGGTTATGTAGTTGATGGTTACTAGTGATATATTCCCAATTTGGTAATGTGGCATAAGAAGTGTTGCTGATCATTTGTTGATCGAAGCATGGCTTTTATGAAAAGCGTAGCTTTGCGGATGAGACTTGCTTATCTAGGTGAAACATGATTGGAGGTTCTCGCTTTGTGTTAGGTGGCGAACGGGAGATTCTTACCCCCACATGTCCTCTTTAAGGGGTTAGTTAGTCGGTTAGGCATGACAGTCGAAAGGCTGGTCGTAAAAGCAAGTTTCGGGTACCAGTGAAAGCCACGACGGGGCTGGGATGGTTGAAATCCCTACCAGTCGAGAGTGGCCACTGTCAGACGGTCAAAGACCCGATACTATTTCATTTGGTATCAGAGCTGAAGGTTGAAACTTTAGCTCAGGAATATAACACATTAAGTAACTCATTAGAGATAGGGTGAAGTATACCCTAGAATGAATATATCCCTAAGATATTCGTTTGAATGCCTCAGTAAATTCTCTTACTATCCACTGATAGTTAGTATGAGTGCAAGAAGAGGACGAGATAGGGGACAAGGGAATACGACTACAAATGGTCAGTACCCTGCAATAGAGGAAACAACTTTCTCTATCAATCTCCTTCGATCTGTCTTTTCAATTCTTTGATGATTCCTGGCAGCCCCCGAAAGTCTATATGAGTGGATCGTATATGATATATATGCAAGTATGAAAAACTAACTATATAATATAACTTGATAGATAATAATAGCAACGTAAATTAAAATAATCACACCAGGATTTTATACTGGTTCGGACCTCCCGTCCTACGTCCAGTCCCGAAGCTCCTCTTCGGAATTTCCTTTCAACTAACTCTCAATTGACCCAGAGGAACAGGTTTACAATAGCAGAGCTTTTTTTCTCAAAAATGTGTTCTATAACACGAATGTTGACTATTGAGTACAAGTGCTTCCAATATATATATATATATCTATCTAGAGGATATTAAATAATGAGTTCTGAATATATGGAACTGTTAAATACAAGTAGTTGATTGTTAGAGAACATGTATAAGTCAGAGTATAGGAATTAAGATCATAAGTAAGTAAGTTTGATTCTTCTCTTGAATTCCCGATGCCATTTATAGTGGTACAAAGATTCTTTGTGTAGTTGCATCCATTAACAATCGTTGTATAGTTGCTCCTGTTGGTGATGAAGAGTTGCAGTGAAGAGGAGTGAACGTGTCTTTTCGGATGTGACAGTTGGTCTTTGAAATTACACAGCTGAGTCTATAATCAGACGTCTAGAAATTATCCTCAGACGTCTGGCCTTCATATATTTTTTGCGTCTGGTAGCATTTCAGACGTCTGTGATTATTAACCAGACGTCTGGTCTTCATATCTGTTTTATATCTGGATGCTTTTCAGACGTCTGACTTTGGTAACCAGACGTCTGATTCTTTCTAAGTTATGAACCAGAGGAATCAATCAGACGTCTGGTTAGTGTACCCAAACGTTTGAAAGTGTGCATGTTGCTTTTATCCATGCATGAGCAATCCTTTTTCCACTCCTATCGGTTTGAAATCTTTTGATACTTCTTTTGAGTCTTATTTTTGTCTCTTTGTGATGTTACTTTGTCATCTGCCTGTAAATGTAAATATCTATGTACATTCGATTTTCATTGTATAGTTGTTATCATCGAAACCATAGAATTGATTTCCTAACAATCTCCCCCTTTTTGATGATGACAACTATTCAATGTACTTATATATAGATTATAAATCTCCCCCTGAATATGTGCTTATTTTTATGTTTTATGATTCTATTTATATTTCTCCCCATTCGACATTATCAAAAAGAATTTATAATATTTAAGCCAATCGTCAAAAAAGAAAATTTTCATTAGTAACACGAAGAAGTTACATACATAAATTTGTACAAAATATAAACACTACAATTCCTAAATTCTTAGAGTTCCTTTGGAGAAGCTTGATTTGGATCATCCTCCTTTGGTTAAGCTTGATTTGTAGATACTACTTTTGTAGAATTGCTAGCTTTTGAAGGGGATGTCAAAGCTTCCTTTGGAGGTTCGTCATCAAATAATTTAGAATGTTTTGCAGGAGGAGAAGGTACAGGGGTAGGCCAATCCTCAAAAGGTGGAGTTGGACCACGAACCTGTTGTAACACTTCTTTAAGGACCGATAAAACATTTGAAAGAGAATCTTCAACTGTGGCTAATCGTGTAGCAAATGAGGTTTCAAAGTTCTCAATTTGCTCAGCTAAATACTTTTGATTTAGGGATAGTATATGTTGGTTCCGGAGAGTGAGATCTCGAATACTTTCATTTGGGTTTGTTTCTAGTCGAGTCTCTATAATTTCCTCTTGTCCCGGATAATCAAAAGGTTGAGGAGGAGGAGGAGTAGCTTCTCGTTGTTGCTCTTCTTGTTGAGATGGAACAATGGGTGGTTGAGGAGGGTTTTCAACTCTTCTAGATTATCGTTGATGCGTCCAATCTTCAAAGGACATAAATTCCGGAGGAATTTCAGGTAAGTGCATCAAAGAAAAGAATTTTGTGGAAGCGTATTTTGGTGAAATTTCTTCGAACGTCGAGAGATAGGAGGGAATATTATGTGCACGAAGAAGTCTCATAATATAGGTAGGATAGATGATTGATGGCCTTGATCGAGTCCAAAAGTGTTTGAGCTCGTCGAAGATAAATTTTGCCCAATTTACTCTTGTCCTACTAAATAGAGCATATAATGCTTTATGCTCCAATTCAGTAATTTGCTCGTGACTACTCATTCTTGGAACAATTGTATTAATTATCATCCGTGTTAGGATCTGAGCTTTCGGACATAAATATTTTGAAGCACCCTTCGGCATTTCATCTTCCCATATTTGATGAGTAATAGTATTTCGAGGCTTTAATCTCATATCTTGTATGTTCTATAAGACTTCCCTGATGTCGGAGCAACCTAGGGCTCGTCCTTTCAAACTAGGAGTCAATCGAATCGTATTCCCGTATACACTAGACCAAAGCCAATTGTCCTCGTCCTCAATGTTCCATACTAAGGTACTATCAAGATTTTCATAAAGGTCTATTTGGATATCATTTGATGTAAAGGTAATTAGGGTTTCTAATCCGGCCTCTTCACATAACTCATCCAATTCGTACATAGGAAATTTTAAGAGATTGTAGAATAGTCCTATGTGAAGTTTGTTTTTTTGGATATCTTCATACCTTTTTATAGAATGCGGAGCTTTATTCATCCACTGTTCGATATGGTCGTCGGAGCAAACCTGGGGATTGGAAGATGTAGTCGGTTGATCTTTCTTTCTTTTGGAAATTTTAGGATTCTTAGTACGAGGCGGCATCGTGGTAATATTTGGTGTAGGATAGTGTATTGGAGCGTAAGTTTTCTTTGAGAAAATCATAGGAAGTAATAACTTTGAGATAAAAGAAAAAAATGACGTTATCTGATCGATTTTAAATGGTCGATTGGGAATCAGAAGTCTGGATTAGAAATCAGACGTCTGGTTTGCCCTAACTTTTGTCTAGAGGATAAAATCAAACGTCTGCTTTGTGACCCAAACGTCTGGTTTTGAGCATAGTTATAAAATTATAGATACAGTGAGATTTTTCAGACGTCTGGAATTGAAAACAGACATCTGTTTTTGTTTAATTTTGAAACAGAAAACTAAGGCAGACGTTTGGATCTTATTTCAGACGTCTAGATTGTTCTGAATTTTATTTGGAGGAGACAAAACAACATTTCAGACATCTTGGGGGTATATCAGACGTCTGATATATGCACATCCTAAATTTTGAATAGTATATACTTGTGTCAGACGTCAGGAAATTGTTGATAGACGTCTGAAAATTGCAGACGGGCTAAAAATGAGTTAAAGTGTGATGATTTTACTTATATATCGAATGTAGATAACAAATAACTTTTATTGTCGTAAAAATATAATAACAAATAAGTTTAGATACATTCAATACTTAATACAATTTATTTATTTAGATGGAGATGGAGTTTTTGGATTTTCTGACTCATTGTCCTTCCATGGTCTAAGTGGGGACCATATGTTTCCACGTTCGTGAGTCCATGGAGTGCCAGAAAATCGTCTTGGTGAGGGATCTAAAGAAGTACGATACGAAGAAGATGGATCCAATGAACTTCAAGGTTTTGGTAGCGGTTCATGAACATCGTTCTTTTGGGACGAACAAAACTTTATCGCCACTTGCTCGAGAAAGCTTAACCTCCAAGCTGTACTTTTTTGTTCGAAATAAAGCTCTCGTTGAAGATCCATCTGTTGTTTTTGGTAATGATGGATTTCATCAATTTTCTCGTTTGTGTTAGGAGAAATAAATAGAGAACTTTTAGTTTTCTTATTATCCGGAGTAAAACCCGTACAATATGAAGACTGCCTATATGTTGGCTCTTGCTTTGGTGTAGGCGTCGGAAGTCGTTGTGGGGGTGTCAACCGAGCTGTCCGTTGTTGGTGTTGATACGGAGATAGATATATAGGAATCTTCTGACATTGTTATATTTTGTTTTTTATTATTAAAAAAATTCAAATGTTTGAATGTAGTTTTTCTGTTTGGCTATATTTATATGCTAAAAATATTATATATAGGCAACCTAATTTTCTAAAAGTTTAAAGGTGCAGAAATCAATGATATAAATTGTGGTGATTACTTTGGTGACTAGCTTTAGCCTTAAAAAAATTATTATTATATATATATATATATATATTATTAAGGAAGAAGGTCATTTAGTGAGCAAATACCAAAACTTCATCGGTGTTTAGAGAAAGTTTGTTCATTTAATGGTTTTGTAAAGATATCGGCTACTTGATTTTCGGTATTCACGTATTCTAATGAAATGGTTCCTTTTTCAACATTGTCTCATAGAAAATAATGTCGTATATCTATATATTTGGTTCATGAGTGATTGACGGGGTTTTTCGATAAATTAATTGCACTTGTGTTATCATAATAAATTGGAGATTTGGTGATAATTTTACCAAAATCCGTTAATGTTTGTTGCATGTATATTACTTGCGCACATGCTAGAGCGGCGGAGATGTATTCGGCTTCACAAGTAGATACAGAAACACAATTTTGTTTTTTACTAAACCATGAAACTAAAGATTGTCCGATAAAATGACAAGTTCCACTAGTACTCTTACGATCTATTGTACATCCACCGAAATCCGCATTGCTATATGAAACAAGTTCAAACGATGATCCTATAGGGTAGAACAAACCATAATCTTTAGTGCTAGATAAATAACGTAAAATTCGCTTAACCGCTCTTAGATGAGATTCTTTTGGTTTTGCTTGAAATCGAGCACAAAGACATACACTCATCATAATATCCGGTCGACTAGCCGCTAAATAAAGTAGAGAACCAATCATGCTACGATATAATTTTTCATCAAAATCTTTTCCGTTTCATCTTTTTCTAAGTGAATAGTGGTACTCATTGGTGTTGGTTTTCTTGATGTTTTATCCATTTCAAATCGTCGTAATAAATCGTTACAATATTTTTCTTAAGGAATGAAGATTCCATTTTCAAGTTGTTTTATTTGTAAACCTAAGAAGAAATATAATTCTCTCATGTGTGACATTTCAAATTCATTTTTCATAATATTAGAAAATTGATTACATAGTTTTTCGTTGGTTGAGCCAAAGATGATATCATCAACATAGATTTGTACAACCAAAATATCATTATCTTCTTTTTTAATAAATAAAGTTGTATCTATTTTTCCTATATGAAAACCAGATGTTATTAAGTGATTTTTAAGACGTTCGTACCATGCACGAGGTGCTTGTTTTAATCCATATAGTGCTTTATGTAATTTAAAAACATGATCAGTATATTTTTCGTGAACAAATAGAGGTGGTTGTTCGATGCATACATTTTGTTCCTATTACCGATTGTTCTTTAGGTCTCGGTACTAATTCCCATATGTTATTATGTTCAAATTGATTTAATTCTTCTTGCATAGCTATTATCCAAAAATTATCATTTGACGCTTCTTTATAATTCTTTGGTTCAAAGTTTGACACAAATGCTATATGGCTTATATGATTGAGTTGATTTCTAGCTACTCTTGAATTAATATCTCCAATAATATTATCTATTGGATGATCCTTGAGAATTCTAGGAGATGATATCAAAGTATTATTTTCATTATTTGTTTCATTAGTAATAGAGTTTATTGAATTTGTTAGAGGAATAATTTCTTCTTTCATTAGTAATAGAGTTTATTGAATTTGTTTCGTCGAATGGGACATGTAAGCTTTTTTCAATAGTATTATTTCATTTATTAAAAATTCTATATGCTTTGCTACGTTCCGAATATCCAACAAAGACAACTTCATCGGCTTTTGAATCAAACTTTCCTAAATTATCTTTTGTATTTAATATAAAACATTTTGAACCAAAAGTTTTAAAGTATGACATTTTAGGTTTTTTTATCAAAAAAAATTTCAAAACAAGTTTGTTTAGTCAGGGGGGGAATAGTTACTCGATTTAGTACATAATAGAATGTAGTAATAGCTTTAGCCCAAAAGTGTTTTGGTAATCCATTACTATTTAGTAATGTTCGTGCACATACCCAAGATGGTTTGGTACCTTTATAAATATAATTTTTATTATAGACTACATTTTCTAAGTAATTATTAATATGCTTTTGTCTAATCAAATTATTATTTGTTTTAGGAATCCAAATTTTCATATTATTGGTATTCAATTTAGTCATAGACAAACTTTCAGCTTTTATATGTCTACTATTTTTAGCATTATTTTCCTTTTGTTTAAAAGAATTTTTGAATCCCAATTTTTTTGAGTCAAATTGAATTGGTAATTGATTTAAATTTTAGAATTCAATTGAGAATTTTTCTGGATTTGAAATATAAAAATTGTATTTGGATTTTTGATATGATTAAATTAGATATAATTGTTTTAGTTGAAAAGGATTAGTAAAAGGTTTAATACCTTTTCTCTTGAAATTTAAACTTGAGATAAAATGAAATTTGTATAAGTGTGATTTGTATATATTGTAAAAATTTAAAAACATTCAATCACATATAAATAGATAATCCATATAAACAAATAAAACTAAACACAGGGTTTAAAAATAAATTATAGTAACTAATTTAAAGATAAAGGACTTAAACATAATTTAATGGGTTTTTGACAAATGTAAAATAAGTAAAATATAAACTTATATGCGTAAGCTTTGTAGCTTATGAGATAACAAGTGTAAGAAATGAATAAACAAGTGGCAAATGCATATTTATTCTAAAATATTAAAATGTAATAAAAGAAAAGACCATTTCTTTTCTTCTCCTTTCAAAACCCTGTTAACAAATTTACAAGACAGAAATTAACTTTAAAACAAAAGAAAAGCCTCAGATTCCAGAGCAAGTGATACAATTTCCAGATCAGGAAGCAAAACCAAGATATGATCATTTCAGATTTAAAAACAAGTTAAAGAACAAGTGCAAAATAGTGTTCAAAATCTGAAAGAAAAATTGGAAGCTAAATTCAAAGGCCTGAGATTTTCAAATTTAAAAACCTGTTCTTAAAATCTTCAAGCATGGAATCAACTCAGTAAATCAAAAGCAAAAGCAAACCTGAAAATCAAATGCAACTTTAAAGCTTCAAGATCAGAGAAACAAAAAAAAAGCAAGTTGAATCAAGCAAAAAATAGAAGTTTAGATTCAAGTAAAACCATTTCCAGTTCAAAAATCAGAAATCAAAAACAGTTCTAGGCACAAATCAGTTCACTGTCTCTGCTTTCAAACATCAAGCCCAAGTGGGCAAACCTCCATCTTTAACCAGTTTTTCTTGATATCTGTGATGACGACAGTTTGATGGTTATGATAAATGCTTGAATTCTGTTGTGAGAAATGAGGAATGAAAGTAAATCATGTTTGCATGTTTGTTTAGTGTATGCATATCTGTAATATGCATATACTTCTCCGTTTTAAAGTACAGAGATACTTACATTTGCTAAAAATATGTACAGACTTATATGAAGGAAGGAGGAAAAAAATTCAACCGCACTTTACATAACGAATTTTAGGCTTCGATTTAAAAAGGAAAAATGTTTGTAAGACCGTACATCAATTTTAAAAATAAATTCAAGTATTTAAATTAGGTATCCATATCAAAAACAATAAACTACAGTGATGAGCCTTTAAAATCAGATAAATTGATTGTCAAAGATTTATGTTTTGAATATATAGTTGGATTTAAGTTTGGAAATTATGAATTTTGATAATATTTTGAAGATTTAAAAGCTTGGGAATATCGAGTATTTGTTAGTTGAACGTGATTGACTTTTCGAGGTATTTCTGGTGATCGGGAAATTCTGGTGGTCAGGATCACTACTGATGGTGGCCTAGTTAATATAGATTCACGGAAAAATGTTTAATGATTTTTTTGATGATCATGGCAATGGCGTTGCGGGGTTTTAGGATTTAAAGCTAGTTTATGGTCATTGTTGAAATGGGGATCGCTGTAGCATTGTTGTTGCATCGAGTTGCACTGGACCAAGGGGAAAGGGTTCATAGGATGTTGAAGAAGATTGGGTCGTGGTTGCATAACGTCCGATGATCAATGTAAAGACCCGTAAATCCGTACTCCTTGAATAGACACTAATCTCCTTTGTTTAATTCAAGATGAACGAAAATACGAACCCTTAGGGGTTTAAGAAAGAATTTAGGAAAAGAAAAGAAGAAGATAGAAAATTTAGATAGGGAAAAGAAGATAGAAATTTAGAAAATAGAAGAAAACGAGAAAATAGAACACATAGAACGGAACAGAAAGAAAACAACAGAACAACATCAGAATCTCACAATTCGCAGCGGAACAACATATAATAATAAATGAATAATCTTTAAACAAAGAACTATATCAGTTCTTACATTTTATACATTTCATTACATCATATCATCAGAGTGTACAACAACAACAACAACAGTGCAGCGGAAAAAGAAATACTATATAGTAGTAATACGCCATGCCATCCAGCTTGCCTCCAGCAACTCCAGAATATCCAGAATATCCTGATAAACCTTACTCTTGACTGCCCGTGTGGAAATTGGTGGGCACCCAGAGTTTAGGAAGGAAAACAATAAACTCCAAGTCAGTCATGTGACTGGTGTGAGAACTCAAAACAGTTTATTTATCTTAAAATCAAAATAGAGAGATAATTTTAAATTCAATTCGCAATGCTTTTAAAAATGAGACTACCATAAGACCTCCTGCCACACACACAATGCAAACGCAGACTTGGAGAAGATTTCTCCTTATGATAGTCAAACATGCTTGATACGCATTTTAAAGAACATTTCATATTATTATTAGTGCATAGTGTAGGAAGAAATTCATTTCGAAAGTAGAATATAAATCTTAGCCAGCATAGGTACCATTATATTATGCCTACTATAGCTACCTCCTGAGGAAGCAGGTTCTACAACTAAAACCGTACAAGTCACGTATTGTTTCTTTGGATTTCCAACAAATGGTCAGGCCAAGGAACTTCCCATTGCCACATGAGAATGCCTCTGGAAAGACATCCCCGAGAACCAAACCGGAACTCTGCCAACACAAGGCCGGGTTACCCCTAACTGGGTAACTACTGACACGAGCACGCCATTCCCCGATCGTAAACGACCTTTCTCACGGGATCCCGAAAACCAACAACCACAAAGTAATAAATTCGCAGTAACCACATAGGTTAAATATCTGGGCTCCATACCATGATACCACCTCTATCCAGAAGGAAATGTACATACCCTAAAGGGTGCTACCCCTCATAACCTTGCCGCATCTTTCCTGTTTTGACCATTTCCGGGGTGTGAGGTTCGACGAAGTCACCTCCACAAAAACATACTTTATACAAAAGCCATGCTTTGGGTCAACAAATGATCAACACAATGATCACTAAGATAGACGATCAAATAAACGATCCTATCACAATAATCAACACAATGATCATTTCAGCATCACTCAGCATATCACATTACCAAATTGGGAATATATCGCTGATAACATTCAACTACATAACCTCTGAGCTCGTACGTCTCAGAGAAGGGTGTTAAGCTAAAGAATAAATTCTTCGCCACCAACAGAAATATATTTGAAAGAAATCGGCTTTATATCTCAACTTGTAACGTCAGACATACAATCCATACAAGTTTGTTCCGGGCTCGAACAAAACCGAAGGCACTTACAAAGAAGTCCTTGCAATCCGGATATTCACAATCCTGATTGGATTCACCATCACATATGGAGAACTCTATACCGGAGCAACTCGGTGCAGAGTAAATCGACAGGTCATCCTATCGCTCTCGCAAATACCGGGTCTTCAACACCGATCTTCAAATGCAATTCATGACGACGTATCACATATTCGGAATGGGTTATACGACCCCATGGTCCTTTCCCGGTTAACCCGAATAGTGAGCGCTTATTCAAAAATAAGTGTAGCATTCACATTCAAACAAATCATATCAATTACCCATTCAAAGGGAAATATTGATAGTCGGTTATTGAACTATCACTGGATATGCACACATCACCAGTTTCCAAATAATTTTCCAAATTATTTATTTTCCAAAATATCTTTACAAGATATATTATTTTCAATACTTCAAAAATAAATCAATATTTATTTTTAAACAAATTCCGCTTCCTTTATAAATTCCTTAGTGAATTTACATTTCAAAATATCCATGCCTATGATTTCAATAATTCATTTCAATTTATCTTCAAAAAGATAAATTCTCTAACGTTTCATTTCACATTGGAAAAACATTTCCATACTTATACATTCATAAGTAATTCACAAATTTTATTTATTTTCAACACTTAGAAAATATTCAATATACTTAAATCGAGATTAAGTATATATTTCATTCTTTAAGGAAATCATTCTCTTAAACATATTTATTTGGGCCAAAACGAATGTTTCGTAGAACATCGTTACGACGTCCCAAAATCACTAGTATAGGGATTCGAAATTAAAATTGATCTATAAATCCCAATACTATGCAAACCATTTCCTTTCGGAAATCATTTACTATAACAACAGTGTTATAGTCCATTATTTCCTTCTATTTCTTGAAAACGTCTATTTCAACAATAAACGTCGAAATCTATGGTTTCGAATCTTAACACATTTTAAAACATCGTTAGATCGTTTTAATTCAGTTTAAAATATCACATTCTGAACATTTTCTTTAACATATTATTCACTATTCAAAAACGTGAATATACTTTGTTAACAAATTTCATCCTTTTATTCATTTTAATTCAAAGGATTATTCACTATTCAAAAATGTGAATATAACTCCATTTATAGGTTTCAACAATTTACTTATCAAAATAAGTCATTTGCGAATTTGTAAAACAACGTTTATAAATTCCATTTCTATTTATTTATAAAAACTTCCTTTTTATAAATTCCTTTATTAACCTATTCGATTTATAACTCAATTATAAAACAAAGGTTCATATTATAAGTGAAATACTTATAATTTATTCGTTTGCAAAATCGTTCCTTTGAACTTCATAATTATAAATCTTATAACTTATAAGATTCAATTATTCATCCAAATATATTCTTTAATAATTTCACAAAATTTATAAATCTTACTATTTATGAATTTCATTTATAACTTCACCATTTATAATTTTATGAATTCCATTCATTTACAAAATTTATTTTCACTTCATTCAAACACTTATAAAAACTCGTTTTATAATGTCAATATTTCAATTTATACATATCCATTTATAAATCTCTTAATATAAATAAATTTATATTATTCTTTAAAACGTCTTTAATCTCCTTTATAATTTCATCATTTTGATTTATAAAATAATCAAATTTTATATATCCTATATTTAAACTTTTCACAATTATTTCAGAAATCCTAATTTAACTATTTTATAAAGTCATTAATTCCTTATTTTCAAAAAATCAGCTTTTAGCTATATTTCTTAAAAATCATAATTTTTATAACTTTAAAAATTATAACGTTTATTTATTTATAATGGATCAATTCCAAAATATAGTATATTCTCAAAAAATCACTTTAAAGATCATTTTAAAATCCCAAAATTTGGTCCAATGATGCTACACACCAAATAGTCAATCACGACAACAACGATATCATATATCAATATGAAAATCCATCAAATATCAAAATATCTGAAATCGAATAAATACTGTGGAGGAATCCAGTTGGATCCCTCCAACCTGTTTTCCTGCATCCACAAGCATTAGCACAATACCAATTTCGCTCCAGTACGAAATTATCGCGGTACATGTTCTTATAAAATATTATCCGCTTAATAACGGCGCAATAGGGTCTCATCCGCTAAACAAAAAATGCGGGAAATCAATAACTCCAATATATACATATGCCAATATATATATATTGCTATAATATATAATACCAATTTCACTGTTTATGAAACATTCGCGGTATATGTTTTTAATAAATAACATCCGCTTAATAACGGCGCATAATGTCTATTTTAACAATCAATAGATATCAATCAACATTCAAACATGCATTCAAATATTTTAAATCTAACTATTTAAAATAAAATCGAAACTGATTCGATTGAGTGAGAAATTCTCACCTTGATTTTATTTCCGTTTTAGCGATTTATTTCGAATAAAATTAAACGGACGTTTAATTTTACCCAAAATTCTCACTAACTCCAAATGACTCCAAACTAACTCCATCGTGTAGTGCTCATCCATACGATTCCAACGCAACTGGTTTCGCGCGTTTTCGAACTTGTATGAAAAAGTTATGAATTATAGAAGTTTACTCGATTTTTTATAAACTAATTATAACATTAACTAACTAATTTTATACCAAAGCAAATTACAGGCCGTTGATCTTGCTTCATGAAATCTTGGCCGCACCCCCATCCCTTCTCTCCCTCGTTCACGTTCCCAGGAAACAAAAACACGGCCGAACCCATTTTGCACAACTAGGGTTAAATATTACAACTCCATCTCTCAACGATACGCGATCAAACTACCACCATCGCGAAGCCCTCGAACCCCCCTATACTCGGCTTGAACCTTAGAGAGCTCGGCCCCCCCTATGTTGCACGAATCTCGATGACAACGGCCACGCACGCGGCTCCCTATCTCCCCCATCGTCGCTCCAAACACGATCTCCACCGTTGAACTTGTAGATCTTGATGTCCTCTTCAATTCTCTAGTTGAAACCTAAGGCTAATTGTCGATGTATGAGGAGAAAATCGAGGTGGAAGTTGGGAGTTTTCTAGCCGTTCATGGGGGGTGGCAGCTGTGCAGTTTTGATTAGGGTTAGGGTTTCTTTTTTTATTTTTATTTTTTGGATTTATGAGCCTATTTATAGAAGAAAATCGAACACTATTCATCCCGGAAATTCCGAACTTCGATTTACGCGCCGTAACCAGCGTTTCTAGGGTTTACCCCGCGTTCCGGACACAATGGAACAGGTTTCGAAAGCTAATTCGGACATCTGTGCGAGTTATGGCTATAAACGCTCAATTTGAATTAAACTGATTTAAGCGATTTTCTAGGCGTTTTAATTTGTACCGGACAAACGATAAATCCAATTGACTTGAAATTTGAAACCTTACAATAATATCACATTACGGATCCGATAAAACTAGTTTCGTCGAAATCCGAGACTTTTTGAAAAATGGCTATTTTAACTCGCCAAATTAAAATTAAAAATAAATCGATGCGTTTCGAGCTGCCACGATCAAACGATAACTCCGATTGACACGAAATTTGAAATCCGGTAATAACTAACTATTACGGATCCAATGAAACTGGTTTCGTTCAATTCTGAGACTGTTCAAAAATTGACTATTTTCACTAGTCGATTTAATATTAAAATATTCAATTTTCACAAATTAACTTTTAATTCGATTTTAAAAGTTCTAAAATATCATTCTAACTCCAATATGATAAAATAAAATTTTACAAATCATTTTCAATCATATTTAACTCAATTTTCAATTATTTCCATAATTTAACGTATTAAATTATCGATTTAATTATCCAATTAAATTCAATAATTCAAATAAAAATTTATTTGACTTATAAATTCACTTATAAATATTTAAAATTAATTAAATATTCAAATTTTAATTTCTAAAAATTTTGGGTCGTTACAATCTTCCCCCTTAAAAGAATTTCGTCCTCGAAATTATCAAGTAAGAAAAATTACAGAATTTATTAATTTTCCCAAAATCTATAGTTTAAACTTCTTACAATACTTACTAAGTTTTCCAAATCATACTTAGTTATCTTTTCAAAAACAACTACTATTGTTTAACTTTAATTCCAAAATCAAAGTTTATAGTTTTCAAAATTTTCCAATTTTCTCAAATTTTTCTAACGCCTTAAATTTTCGGAAAAATTCGCCATAGTCTCCTTTGCGCGGCTCGATCCGAAAAAAAAATGACAGTATATATATCACAAATATACATCTCATCAAGTAATGAGGCATCTCGCAGGGAAAAAGTATAAAAGTACGGTATTTAATCCGAGATATGTACCTTATATTTTATTAGCAAGCATATACGGCTAATATAGCGCGAAAGCGAGCTCCAAATGCGAAGCAAACGCGATCCGCACCTACTAATCACTCAACAAACAACATGAGAACATGCATATAGACAATAGTATCAATATACATCATATAGCAACATAATAACTATATATGTCAACATAGCAAATGCAATAAAAGCAATATATTCAACCATCAACCAACTATCATTCAACTAACATCCATAACCAATAAATATTCATTTATATTCTCATTAATATTCAATGAATTGGTTTTCAATTTAATCACATTTGATTCATATACAGTGGATGTTTTTACTAACATTCATTTTCAATTAGTTTATATTCACTAATTCATATTCAAGTTGGTTCACTTCCAATTCAAATTCAATTCCATTTAAGATTCACTTAACTTCCAATTGAATTTCAATTACTTTAGCTTTCAATTTCATTAATTCAATTTCATTAATACTTAATGAATTATATACAATCAACTAACAACCATATATCAACCAATGTATATTACAACCAAATTCCTTTACCTATTAATTGGTTTAATTAATTGATTTTCATTCAACTATTCAACTTCCAATAACATTAGATTTTAATGAATTAACACTTATATTCATCATTTCATATCAATTATTCACATTCAATTGATTAACATTCAATCCTGTCATTCAATTCAATTACAACAGTTGAATTTCATTTACATAACTCAAGTTCATATCCATCACTTAACTTTATTAATTTACTTTGATACTAATATCAACTTCATTCCATATCACTTAAGTTATATTCATATAGTTTCACTTCTTATATATAAGTTTATTTCACAATTGTAAATCACTTTAATTATAATTCAATTCTTATAATTCTTTTTTCTTATACAATTCCTTTATTTAGATTATTCAAACAACTTAACAATCAACTTATATACACTTAAATAATTCTGAAAAATCATTTCTTCATATACAAAATATACTCAAGGTAAAATTATTTCATTTACCATATTTAAAACAATATTGTGTCGAATTGTTCTATTCAAGTGTTTAGAAACCCCTTCGGCATAGTTGTACATACCGTGCTGACGAAGGTTCATATGCCACTCAATAAACCAATCATCACAATATAAAACAATTTTATATTCACTAACAAATACGCTCTCATATCTATTATTACACTCAAATTCATTCTAGAGTACTACTGACTCTATCTCTAATGAGTAATACCCAACAGAACCATGGTTGTCGTTTAACCATAAGCTCTGATACCAGATGTAAAGTTTCGATTTTTCGTTGCCGAAAAAAACCGAATAGTTATGGGTTTTAGAAAAAAAAAAAAAGAAAAGAAAAGAGAAGAAGGTAGAAGAAGAGAGAAAACAGAAGATAGAAATTTAGAAAATAGAAGAAAAAGAGAAAATAGAACACATAGAACGGAACAGAAAGAAAACAACAGAACAACATCAGAATCTCACAATTCGCAACGGAACAACATATAATAATAAATGAATAATCTTTAAACAAAGAACTATATCAGTTATTACATTTTATACATTTCATTACATCATATCATCAGAGTGTACAACAACAACAATAACAGTGCAGCGGAAAAAGAAATACTATATAGTAGTAATACGCCATGCCATCCAGCTTGCCTCCAGCAACTCCAGAATATCCAGAATATCCTGATAAACCTTACTCTTGACTGCCCGTGTGGAAATTGGTGGGCACCCAAAGTTTAGGAAGGAAAACAATAAACTCCAAGTCAGTTATGTGACTGGTGTGAGAACTCAAAACAGTTTATTTATCTTAAAATCAAAATAGAGAGATATTTTTAAATTCAATTCGCAATGCTTTTAAAAATGAGACTACCATAAGACCTCCTGCCACACACACAATGCAAACGCAGACTTGGAGAAGATTTCTCCTTATGATAGTCAAACATGCTTGATACGCATTTTAAAGAACATTTCATATTATTATTAGTGCATAGTGTAGGAAGAAATTCATTTCGAAAGTAGAATATAAATCTTAGCCAGCATAGGTACCATTATATTATGCATACTATAGCTACCTCCTGAGGAAGCAGGTTCTACAACTAAAACCGTACAAGTCACGTATTGTTTCTTTGGATTTCCAACAAATGGTCAGGCCAAGGAACTTCCCATTTCCACATGAGAATGCCTCTGGAAAGACATCCCCGAGAACCAAACCGGAACTCTGCCAACACAAGGCCGGGTTACCCCTAATTGGGTAACTACTGACACGAGCACGCCATTCCCCGATCATAAACGACCTTTCTCACGGGATCCCGAAAACCAACAACCACAAAGTAATAAATTAGCAGTAACCACATAGGTTAAATATCTGGGCTCCATACCATGATACCACCTCTATCCAGAAGGAAATGTACATACCCTAAAGGGTGCTACCCCTCATAACCTTGCCGCATCTTTCCTGTTTTGACCATTTCCGAGGTGTGAGGTTCGACGAAGTCACGTCCACAAAAACATACTTTATACAAAAGCCATGCTTTGGGTCAACAAATGATCAACACAATGATCACTAAGATAGACGATCAAATAAACGATCTTATCACAATAATCAACACAATGATCATTTCAGCATCACTCAGCATATCACATTACCAAATTGGGAATATATCGCTGATAACATTCAACTACATAACCTCTGAGCTCGTACGTCTCAGAGAAGGGTGTTAAGCTAAAGAATAAATTCTTCGCCACCAACAGAAATATATTTGAAAGAAATCGGCTTTATATCTCAACTTGTAACGTCAGACATACAATCCATACAAGTTTGTTCCGGGCTCGAACAAAACCGAAGGCACTTACAAAGAAGTCCTTGCAATCCGGATATTCACAATCCTGATCGGATTCACCATCACATATGGAGAACTCTATACCGGAGCAACTCGGTGCAGAGTAAATCGACAGGTCATCCTATCGCTCTCGCAAATACCGGGTCTTCAACACCGATCTTCAAATGCAATTCATAACGACGTATCACATATTCGGAATGGGTTATACGACCCCATGGTCCTTTCCCGGTTAACCCGAATAGTGAGAGCTTATTCAAAAATAAGTGTAGCATTCACATTCAAACAAATCATATCAATTACCCATTCAAAGGGAAATATTGATAGTCGGTTATTGAACTATCACTGGATATGCACACATCACTAGTTTCCAAATAATTTTCCAAATTATTTATTTTCCAAAATATCTTTACAAGATATATTATTTTCAATACTCCGAAAATAAATCAATATTTATTTTTAAACAAATTCCGCTTCCTTTATAAATTCCTTAGTGAATTTACATTTCAAAATATCCATGCCTATGATTTCAATAATTCATTTCAATTTATCTTCAAAAAGATAAATTCTCTAACGTTTCATTTCACATTGGAAAAACATTTCCATACTTATACATTCATAAGTAATTCACAAATTTTATTTATTTTCAACACTTAGAAAATATTCAATATACTTAAATCGAGATTAAGTATATATTTCATTCTTTAAGGAAATCATTCTCTTAAACATATTTATTTGGGCCAAAACGAATGTTGCGTAGAACATCGTTACGACGTCCCAAAATCACTAGTATAGGGATTCGAAATTAAAATTGATATATAAATCCCAATACTATGCAAACCATTTCCTTTCGGAAATCATTTACTATAACAACAGTGTTATAGTCCATTATTTCCTTCTATTTCTCGAAAACGTCTATTTCAACAATAAATGTCGAAATCTATGGTTTCAAATCTTAACACATTTTAAAACATCGTTAGATCGTTTTAATTCAGTTTAAAATATCACATTCTGAACATTTTCTTTAACATATTATTCACTATTCAAAAACGTGAATATACTTTGTTAACAAATTTCATCCTTTTATTCATTTTAATTCAAAGGATTATTCACTATTCAAAAATGTGAATATAACTCCATTTATAGGTTTCAACAACTTACTTATCAAAATAAGTCATTTGCGAATTTGTAAAACAACGTTTATAAATTCCATTTCTATTTATTTATAAAAACTTCCTTTTTATAAATTCCTTTATTAACCTATTCGATTTATAACTCAATTATAAAACAAAGGTTCATATTATAAGTGAAATACTTATAATTTATTCATTTGCAAAATCGTTCCTTTGAACTTCATAATTATAAATCTTATAACTTATAAGATTCAATTATTCATCCAAATATATTCTTTAATAATTTCACCAAATTTACAAATCTTACTATTTATAAATTTCATTTATAACTTCACCATTTATAATTTTATGAATTCCATTCATTTGCAAAATTTATTTTCACTTCATTCAAACACTTATAAAAACTCGTTTTATAATGTCAATATTTCAATTTATACATATCCATTTATAAATCTCTTAATATAAATAAATTTATATTATTCTTTAAAACGTCTTTAATCTCCTTTATAATTTCATCATTTTGATTTATAAAATAATCAAATTTTATATATCCTATATTTAAACTTTTCACAATTATTTCAGAAATCCCAATTTAACTATTTTATAAAGTCATTAATTCCTTATTTTCAAAAAATCAGCTTTTAACTATATTTCTTAAAAATCATAATTTTTATAACTTTAAAAATTATAACGTTTATTTATTTATAATGGATCAATTCCAAAATATAGTATATTCTCAAAAAATCACTTTAAAGATCATTTTAAAATCCCAAAATTTGGTCCAATGATGCTACACACCAAATAGTCAATCACGACAACAACGATATCATATATCAATATGAAAATCCATCAAATATCAAAATATCTGAAATCAAATAAATACTGTTGAGGAATCCAGTTGGATCCCTCCAACCTGTTTTCCTGCATCCACAAACATTAGCACAATACCAATTTCGCTCCAGTACGAAATTATCGCGGTACATGTTCTTATTAAATATTATCCGCTTAATAACGGCGCAATAGGGTCTCATCCGCTAAACAAAAAATGCGGGAAATCAATAACTCCAATATATACATATGCCAATATATATATATATATTGCTATTATATATAATACCAATTTCACTGTTTATGAAACATTCGCGGTATATGTTTTTAATAAATAACATCCGCTTAATAACGGCGCATAATGTCTATTTTAACAATCAATAAATATCAATCAACATTCAAACATGCATTCAAATATTTTAAATCTAACTATTTAAAATAAAATCGAAACTGATTCGATTGAGTGAGAAATTCTCACCTTGATTTTATTTCCGTTTTAGCGATTTATTTCGAATAAAATTAAACGGACGTTTAATTTTTCCCAAAATTCTCACTAACTCCAAATGACTCCAAACCAACTCCATCGCGTAGTGCTCGTCCATACGATTCCAACGCAACTGGTTTCGCGCGTTTTCGACCTCGTATGAAAAAGTTATGAATTATTGAAGTTTACTCGATTTTTTATAAACTAATTATAACATTAACTAACTAATTTTATACCAAAGCAAATTACAGGCTGTTGATCTTGCTTCATGAAATCTTGGCCGCACCCCCATCCCTTCTCTCCCTCGTTCACGTTGCCAGGAAACAAAAACACGGCCGAACCCATTTTGCACAACTAGGGTTAAATATTACAACTCCATCTCTCAACGATACTCGATCAAACTACCACCATCGCGAAGCCCTCGAACCCCCCTATACTCGGCTTGAACCTTAGAGAGCTCGGCCCCCCCTATGTTGCACGAATCTCGATGACAACGGCCACGCACGCGGCTCCCTATCTCCCCCATCGTCGCTCCAAACACGATCTCCACCGTTGAACTTTTAGATCGTGATGTCCTCTTCAATTCTCTAGTTGAAACCTAAGGCTAATTGTCGATGGATGAGGAGAAAATCGAGGTGGAAGTTGGGAGTTTTCTGGCCGTTCGTGGGGGGTGGCTGTTGTGTAGTTTTGATTAGGGTTAGGGTTTCTTTTTTTATTTTATTTTTTTTGGATTTATGATCCTATTTATAGAAGAAAATCGAACACTATTCATCCCGGAAATTCCGAACTCCGATTTACGCGCCGTAACCAGCGTTTCTAGGGTTTACCCCGCTTTCCGGACACAATGGAATAGGTTTCGAAAGCTAATTCGGACATCTGTGCGAGTTATGGCTATAAACGCTCAATTTGAATTAAATCGATTTAAGCGATTTTTTAGGCGTTTTAATTTGTACCGGACAAACGGTAAATCCAATTGACTTGAAATTTGAAACCTTACAATAATATCACATTACGGATCCGATAAAACTAGTTTCGTCGAAATCCGAGACTTTTTGAAAAATGGCTATTTTAACTCGCCAAATTAAAATTAAAAATAAATCGAGGCGTTTCGAGCTGCCACGATCAAACGATAACTCCGATTGACACGAAATTTGAAATCCGGTAATAACTAACTATTATGGATCCAATGAAACTGGTTTCGTTCAATTCTGAGACTGTTCAAAAATTGACTATTTTCACTAGTCGATTTAATATTAAAATATTCAATTTTCACAAATTAACTTTTAATTCGATTTTAAAAGTTCTAAAATATCATTCTAATTCCAATATGATAAAATAAAATTTTACAAATCATTTTCAATCATATTTAACTCAATTTTCAATTATTTCCATAATTTAACGTATTAAATTATCGATTTAATTATCCAATTAAATTCAATAATTCAAATAAAAATTTATTTGACTTATAAATTCACTTATAAATATTTAAAATTAATTAAATATTCAAATTTTAATTTCTAAAAATTTTGGGTCGTTACAATCAAAATAGGTGAAACGAGACGTAGTTCAACGATTTACTGTGGGTTCCTGTTATGTCAAATAGGTTATTTTCAATTTCGAGGCGGAATCATCGAAGCTGGGTGTTTGGATTGATCGGAGAGGTCGAGGATGACTTGTTGGAGGTGGCATGGTTGATCAGAGTAGCTCCGATGATCGGTGTACATGCATAGTGTATCTGTGATATTTGGGTAGTTTTGGCTCGAAGAAGAAGATGAAGTATTCTCGGGGATGGCTCGAGTAATTGCAGTAATGGCTCGAAGTAGTAGAAAGGGTGGGTTACCCGAAGTTGGTCTCGGGGGAATTCAGTAATAGCTCGGGTTATTCTATATGTTAACAGGATTTCAAAACGTGAAGTAAAATAGTAAAAAAAAATTTTAACTTAAATTAACCAAGTTAATGAGAAATGGTGTAATTATTAGTTAATTAAGAAAGAAAGGAAAATTTGTTTTGATTTTAAATTAATTCAAAGACCTTAAGTTAACTCATATGTTAATGATAAATTATTTTCAAAGGTTTAGTTGATGAAATTTAATTAATGTGATTAATAAAGATAAATGATTTATCTTTGATTTATTAAGGACTTGTGTAATAAAGAATCATTTGTTAATATAATTACTTGAAGATAAATTACTTTAATGTAATCAAAGGATAATTACTTTGCGTAATTAAAATTAAGGAATAATTAATTTAAGGATAATTAATATAGGGCTAATTAATTTAATGAAATTAATTAAGGATAATTAATTAAAGTATAATTAAATAATTAAGGGTTAATTATGTAATGATTAAAGGTTTATTCATTTATTAATTTAAGTTGATTAATTTAAAATTTAAGGTTAATTAATAAATGATTTAAGGTTAATTTGTGATTAAGGGTCGTAATTAATTAATATTAATTAACCAAGACTAGTGATTAATCTGATTTAACTTAATCAGATGATTAATTGATTCTACTTATGGATGTTTGAATTGTATGAAGTGCCTTGAGCTGATTAATACCCCTGTTGTGACCGTGTGATGTGAATTGCTTTGAGCTGAGTTGCGATATTTTTGATTTGTTTCTGTGTGGATATGAAACCTTTGTCCCATAAAACGAAATTTGAATTTCGATGCGACAGGGAGCCGGATTCCAGTCGGTTATTCGAAACCCACATCGAACCGTAATGGTGAATCTTTATGAATGATAAATTTACTTTATCTGTGAATCTGTTAATAAGGATAAGCGTTGTAGATTATACCGCTTATCGAGATTGATATGATTGAATCTGTGATGATTGATGATGTTGCATTATAGTATGTAAAACCCTTGGACTACACTATACACACACAAATATGGATTTCACGAGGAAATCGGTTAAGTCACAGATTTTTAAAATAGTTTTTAATTTGAATTTTAAATCCAAATGGTTTTGGAAATGGATTGGGTTTAAAGTGAAAAACTTTGGAAAAGGTGTTTAAAAATGAAGTGATTTTGAATAACTTAATAAAGATTTGAAATTTGAATAATTTGATTTAAATTGGAATTCAATATCTGAAATTGAATTCTATATTTGGTATTTATGACGTAAAAAGGTTATACAAGCTATAAACGTGTTTATATGGGTTTTTAAACCATTTTTAAAGGTATGGTTTTGAGAATTTGAATTCAACCCAAGTTTATATTTGAAAGACCTTAACTCGTGCAAAAATAATGGGGTTTTCCAAAATGGAAACAAGTGGTTTCAAATAATAATCTCTTTTTTATATAAGGAAAGAATTTTCAAATTATGATGAAAAGATTTAAAGTTTGAAATAGAATGGCTTTTAAAGTTATGAATGAATCTTTGGAAACGATTTTTGAAAGCTATAAATTGAATCATTGATTTAAAGATTGAATGCGTTAATCTAATTTGAAAGGGAAATCGTTTTGAAAGGCTATGAATGAATCTTTGCTAAAGATTAATGAACCTTATTGAAAGGGGTTTTAAAGGCGAATCTTTTGTTTAAAAGATTTAAGTGTGGGAATTGTTTAAACCATTGAAGTTTTTTGAAAATGAATCTTTTTGTTTAAATGATTGGAAATGGTAATTTATTTAACCATTTGAAAGAAAAGTTTTGGGTAATAATTTGTGACTTTACTGAGATCCTATATCCATATGTTTTTAAATATTGCGCTCACTATTCGGATTAGCTGGGAGAGGAACTTGTGTCATATAACCCATTCTGAATAGTGATACGACGTTATGGATAGCAATTGAAGACCGGTGGTGAAGACCAGATACTTTTGAAAACGAAAAGATTTCTTGTCGAATGTCTCTGCACCGGCTGATCCTCGGTATAGAGATTTGAGCACCATTTGTGATGGGGAGTTCGAACGTGATTAGGAATTATTCGGGTTTGCAAGGTCTCTTTGGAAGTGCCTTCGGTTCTGTTCGAACCCGGAACAGACTTGTATGGATGTGTGTCAGACGTTACACTTTGAGATGTAAAGCTGGTTCCTATCAAATACATTTCTGTTTGGTGGCGGTGATTTATTCTCTTAGCTTAACACCCTTCTCTGAGACGTACGAGCTCAGAAGTTATATAGTTGATGGTTACTAGTGATACATTCCCAATTTCGTAATGTGGCATAGGAAGTGTTGCTGATCATTTGTTGATTGAAGCATGGCTTTTGTGAAAAGTGTAGCTTTGTGGACGAGACTTCGTCGAGCCTCACACCCCGGAATGGTCGAAACAGGAAGAATGCAACAAGATTATAGAGCGTAGCGCCCCTTAGGGTATGTTCGTTTCCTTCTGGATAGAGGTGGTATCATGGTATGGAGCCCAGATACTTAACATATGTGGTTGTTGCAAATTTATTACTTTGTGGTTGTTGGTATTGAGGGTCCCCGGATAAAGGTTGTTTACAACAGGGGGATGACATACTCGTGTAGTAATTACCTATTTTTGCAGAGGTAACCCGACCTTGTGTTGGCAGAGATCCGGTTAGGTTCTCGGCGCGTCACTCCAAAGGCGTACCCATGTGACAGTAGGAAGTTCCTTAGCCTGACCATTTGTTGGAAATCAATCACCAACACGCGCCTTGTACGGTTTTAGTTGTATAACGTGGCATCTAATATGGTAGCTATGGTAAGCATACTATAATGGTACGTATGCCGGCTAAGATTAATATTATACTTTCGAAAATGTTTTTCTACACTATGCACTAATGATAATATTAAAAAGAATTTGCGTATTAAGCATATTTGACTATCACATGGAGAAATCTTCCCCAAGTGTGCGATTGCATTGTGTGTGTGTCGGGAGGTCTTATGGTAGTTTTCATTTTCCAAAAAGCATTGCGGATTTCAATTTAAATTCTTTTGTTGTTTCTTAAAAGATAAAATGTTTTTATTTGCTCATACCAGTCCCATGAATGACCCGGAGTTTATTTTTCCTTTCCTAAACTCTGAGTGCCTACTATTTTCCACACGGGCAATCTAGTGTTGGGTTTTTAGATAATCAAGTAATAGGTATAGATTCAATAGCCTTTGAAGTCTTTGGATTTGTAGCTTTCAGTCTTTGGGATCTTCTTCAGTCTTGGATGACTGACCTTGCTTAGCTTCGTGCAACTTGATGGTGGTTCGAGCTATCTATGGAGATTGCTGATATTAGTGTTTCTTCGGGAGTTTCAAGTTCTAGTTGTTTCCGTTGCTAGTTCATTGGGTTTTATGCTGTAGCATTTCTTTGTATCTCTGATATTGATCATTGTTGTATATCTGGATATTGTATCAATGTTGTATATGATATTTATTTTTTTCTTCCGATATGTTGTTATACTTAATGTGTTATAAGCTCCGGCAAACCAAATTCGACGTTTGGATCTGCGACATTGGAATACCAGTGTCGTATTCGGTGTCGATTTTCGAAGGTCGAGTCAGGGTCGTCAAATTAATAATAGTATATATAATAAAATAGTTTAAATAAAATATTTATAAGTTAAATATTTTATATTAAAATAATTAGTATATTAAAATAGTTTATATTAATATGATTTATGTTAAAATAGTTTATATTAAAAATAGTTTATATTAAAATTAATTTACAAAGTAAAATATATAAATAGTTTTAAATATAATTTAAAATACTTTATATAATAAAATAGCTTCTTAAAATTTCGCAAATCGATTCCAAATCCACTCGAATTTCAAAAAAATTCAAATTTAATTAAATCTCAATTCATCAGTTTCAATTCAATTCAGTTTCTTAGTAATCTATTTCAAATTATATCAATTTCAAATACAAATTGAACCTTAAAATTAACCATTTCAATTTCAATATATTTCAAAACCTTAAATATTCCACATTTCAGTATTAGATTTGTTAATTTCATATATATCATAATTTAACTTCATTATTGTTTAGTTTTCAAATATTCACTTAATAAATCCAATATCATTTAAATAAAAACCCTAATTTCAAATCACTAAATATTTCCTTCAATTTATTTAAATTTGAAATATTCGTTTAAATCACCTTAAACCAAAATCAAGTTATAAAATCATATCCTTAAAAAAAAATCTTAAATTCAATAAGTTTCAAATCGATTTAATTAAATATATTCTTAATTAAATACCATTTCAAATCAATTTCAAAACTGTCTTCCTAACCTTAATTTATTTAAAAATTATTATAAACTCTATATTTGAAAATATATTTTTAAACATATTATATATTTATTAAATCAACTTTAATAAATCAAATCTTATTATTAAACTTCTTTTATATATATTTTAAAATAGTAAAATTGAAAGTAAAATCTTAAAATTTATAATTTCAGAACTAATTTATAATTTTAAAATTTTCATAAAATATAATTTTACAAAATCAAAATTTAAAACCTTTATAAAAACAATATGTATATATACACAAAAATCATTATTTATTAAAACCAAAATATTCATTTCAAAACCTTGGAAATCATTCCAATTATACATATATATATGTGTGTGTGTGTGTGTGTGTATTGACCAACGGTGTCTGTATATAATTTTCTATCTTATGGTCAAGTAATATGGATATTTATCATTTCAATCCGTAATTTAAAAATATACGGATATATATCATTTCAACCCGTAATCCCAAATTCAATTCAGATAAAAATCACTTGGGTTTATCATTTCAATCCATAACGATTTTCTTCTATTCTACATATCGTTCGGGTATGCTTCATTTCAACCTATAGGGAATTCTATACCAACAGAGAACTTGCAGATTGATAACAGACGATGGTGTCAGATGTCATAGGTGAACAAATACATATAATACCATATATATAGCAATGTAAATAACTAATAGCATCATATTTCAATTATCGTTTCATTGAAATCAAATTTAATAAATATAAGAACATTAATCATGAGTGATTTCTCATCTTTCGAGGCTAGAGATGAACAAGGAGATGAGGTACGAATCCAAGCAAAGCTAGATTGAATGCGAATTCGACAAACAGGGCTGATAAATGGGAATCGATGAGAACAATTCATAATTAACTTGATATACACAGAAAAGATATATATATATATATATATATATATATATATATATATATATTTGTTTCAAAATCAATTTCAATATATATTTCAAATCAATATTTATTTCAAACACATAAAATAAAATTTTTATATATATTTGAAATCAACTTATAAGTACTTATATATAGACTAATATATAAACGTATATATAAAGTTACATACTTATAACTTCTCAATTGAAAGCAGCCTTAATATATATGCGGCTATGTAATGCCCTAATAGTAAATGAAGATTTAAAAATACAAAATATAAATATTTAAAACATACTGTAATATATTTCCTTTTCTTCTTTATGGCTAGAGTAAAACAAAATGATAAACTATATAACATATCATATATGTTTACCTTTAACAAATAATATCATATCCCAAACATAATATATACTTGTACACACATGCACGCACTAATATATAAACTGATATATAATAGTGGAAGGTAGGAAACAAGTAGGCACGGCAGAAGACAAACAAAATTTGGTAGTGAAAAACAAAGATACAAACTTTATATGAAACCCTGTTAAAAATCTATATATATTTAAAGATCATGAAATCTATTTTTTCAAAATCACATAATATAAACAAAAGAATATGGGCAATATAAAATACTATGTATACATGTACATAAAAGCTACAATATTAAAACCCATACCTATAAAAAAATCTGGATCTGCATATATAGATTTAATCTCAAAGTGTATACATATACACTATATATAACCTAAGTTGACTTTTATAACTTAATATACTCTATAATATAAATACCTTTGCTAACTCTTCTGTTGTAAGATGAGAAGAGAAGTAGTAGCATGCAGGATGTTAGAGGGGAAAGCAAGGAGCCGATGGGAGAAGATGGCTATTGCAGCCGAGGTAAGATGATGAAGTGGTGAGTTCGGCACTTGTAGGCTTGGATGCTCAGCTATGAAGTAGAGGTGGTGGAGGGGAAGTAGTAAGGTTCGGCTGTCGGCGTTGCTCGGCCAGGAAAAACAAAGGGGACGCGAATTTAGGTCCTCGGATACATATGGTGATGTTAAAGGATCGGGCCTGCTACCATGAGCTTCGGCAAGGCGGAGATAGGGAAATGATGGGGTTTTGAGGCAGTCGGTGGTTCAGCAGTTCGGACTGGAGGATATGGTGTGGGTCGAGCTACTGTGGTGTGGGTCAGTGGGGATGGTTGATCGGATCTGGCGCTTGCATGGGTTGTGGGAGGAGTGGGCTTGAGTAAGAAGATGAAAAATCTCATGGTGAGGGAATAAGGAAAGTAATGAGTTCATTTGTGTTTATATACACGTTTTATTTATTGTTGTTTTTTCTTTTTTTTTAATAGCCAGGAAGGGATATAGCAGCAGTTTTCAAGGAGAAATAACGAGAGTAGGTGAGAAATGCAGACACGAATAAGCTCAAATTATATAAGCTAATATTTATATAATTTATTATATCTCAAATGAAGCACAAAACATAATGAACTGACGGGAGAGGAATCGAATTAACAAACCAGAAAAATAAATTGGAACTAGCGGAATAATAATAGTCAGGAGTTGAATAGTTAGGAATACTAACAAAAGTAGTCATTTATCCAATAGATGTAAAATTAATGGTCATACAAAACAAAAAGGATCGAATGCAGAACTGGTATGACTAATCGGTTCACCAATTTCACCGTGTTACAAACTCCAAAACACACGAATGAATATACTACATAGATCAGTACGACAAGACGATTAAAATGGTACACAAATATAATTGATAGGATCATCCGATCAAAGTCGATATTTGGTATCGAAGTGCTGCTAATATGCCGAAAATAAGATAGACGTAGCAATAGCAGTCCAAATTTGACAAACCAAAATATAACGTATCACTCAAAAGATTATTTACAAATTTATTAAATAAAAATATTCAGATTTGGAAAATATTTTTATCATCATCAAATTTAACTGATTTATCTTGATATAAAAACTACACAATAAAATAAACTTCCATATTATCAGATAAAAATTTACTATTTACTATGTTTAAATAGACATATTCCAAATATCAAATTTTCAATTCAAAATTTTATCATTTATAATATCACAAAAATTCAATTAATTAAATTATTTAATATTGTTAAAGTATCCGGGTCATTACACTCTCTCGCACTCAAAACTTTTCGTCCCCAAAAAGGAACGAGGTAGGAGAATAAAAACAACCAGAAAGAAAATAGATTGAAATACAAATAAAAATAATTAATTTAAACTATGTAAATTTCAATTAAAATTAATTTATATTCAACAATTTTGTCTAATCAATTTTATTAAATCAATAAATAGTTATTCAATTCAAATTTGTTAGTTCAAACAGTCAATTCAAATTATATAAATTTTATTTAGTTTTTAAATTGATTCCTTTTAATTATTTCATGGTTAAGTATTTATTCAATATTTGGGCTTCACTTTTAATTGAAATCATTTTTTAACAAAAATTTAAGAGTTAAATTTTCGGTTTCACGTCAAATTATATATATATATATTATATCAAATAAAATCTATAAACATATGCGTATGTTATACAAATCAAATCATATTTAAGAAATTCAAATCAAATCAATTCAATTCAAAATAAAAGTGTAGCTATGCTACTATTGGTCTCTCCACTTCGAAACTCGAAAAAAAATGTCGATGATGCTGCAGTCATCACTGAAATTATTTTACAACGACAAAAGAAGAGAGTACTGATTTGAATACTTTAAAATTCTTTGGAAAATTTCTATTTGAAAATACTTTAAATGATGTACATTTTAAAACTTTAGAACCATAGTTTAGAATCATCAAAAATCAAATTCTCAAATTCTAAATTTAAATTCAATTAAATTTCCAAAATAGTTCTCAACCATGTTTTTATAATTCCATTTATTTATATCATATGAAAATTGTCAATGATTTACAAAGCAATAAATGAAAATCAAATATTATCATTTCTAACAACCAATACAGCTAACTAAAAATTTCAAAAAAATTTACTTATATATACAATATAATCATCAAAATTTATTTCATTGCCCAATTTGAAAATAGTATTGTGCTTGTTTGCTCTGTTCAAGTGTTTCAGAATTCCTATCAATAGCGTTGATCAGACGAATCGATCAAAGCCCCAAATCAACATTAACAACTCAAACAACACGATAAAAAAAATATTTTCGTATTAAAACAAATACGCTCCCTTACTCGATGATTAAATAATGGATTTCAGAATAAGGTTTGAGATCCAAATTAGAGGAATCCTAATCCATAGAATTCTAACCAGAAGATAGGCTCAAAACTAAGATAAGATGGCTAAATAACAAAATAAAAAGATGGATATACTGATATTAATCGTGGGTAACCTTAACCAGGTCAACCGTAACATCAAGAATAAGATCGATGCAGAATTCTGAAGCAAATCAACATTCGATCACAAAAGTTAAAATTCGGGCATAGCAAGAGATAGAAACATCTAAACCGAGGATATAGAAATCTTTGGTGAACAAATGCCAATTGTAAAGGAGTTCCACCCCTTTTCAAATCATATAGTGGAGCTATGGGATGCTCCAGAATCAAGATGTACATGAACCGAAAGAAACAAGAATGGATTTCAGAACGAATGGGAGAATTCAAAGCAAACTGAAACGAAGTGATTCCATAATTAAATTTACTTTATATGTTATGTTTTTCCTAAAACCAGAGCGCTAATATCACATTTAACATCCTAGTATTTCCAACCATTCACATCCGCACAAGTCGGACTTGAATTGCTCAAAATATCATATTCTTAATTTATATTTAGAAAAACTCAGCATATAGAGTAAATAAATAAATCATAAAATCATAGACAGAATAATATAACAATAAGTAGCGGAAACAAATGAATAGTAGTTCATAAAGCTACTATATTTATAATAGATTTAACTAAGAAACATCAGAAATCATGAATACATAGAAGTCTCAAAACAATAGTTAAATACAAGATCAGAATATATCATAGGAATTAACTGAATAACTACAAGCTGAATAGATAGATGGATCTCCAAACGAAGCTCCAACTCCAATGGTGAGTCTCGAAAGCTATGACACTCAGTCTCACCCTAACGTAAAGCAAAACACAAACACTCGAGTCAGGATTAACATTCCTATATCAATGAATCCAACTCAAGTGAAATATCAACTGAAATACAAGTAACTCAAAGGATGTTTGGGATAACCATCCTCTAAGGATCCGTTAAACTTTGTACTATGCAGTAATATACGCTATTATAATAAGGTCTAAAGTAAAGCAAACTATAAAAATAGCGTTAAGGCGTTACCCATATCCCCCTTAACACATTTTTAAATATTCCCATAGTATATACAATACAGTAACTTCTCGTAAACTGGGCTTATCAAAGGACACTCCATAGGTATGGTACAAAGCAAACTCGTAGTGGGCTCGATATGGTTGGTGACACGGCACAACCAGGCAATGCCGGGGTAGATATACCAATTACAGTTCCGGGCTGGTGGTGCCGCATAACAGCTACTACCGCCCACCTCGAAACACACTCCCAAATAAAAATCAAGGATGGCCATTAAATCAATCACAAAGTCAGAATGTTGTATCAAAGGAATGTCCCTGATCGGAAGAATGACCTCACTTGGCCCGTCGATTGCTCCTGTTTTAGCCACCTTATACCACCCTTATGGGAGTCGGGTCCATATGTATACCTCATACAGGATCGTCGCCACCATCCTACTTTATTCTGGAATCTCCACCACGTACACAGTTGCTAAAGTGGTTTTCGGTATTGGCAGAGAGTATGACAATATCCGATCCCGGTCTCTTTAACAACCAATCGTTGTTATAACACCGCGGTCATTTCAAAATAGTTTATAATTCAAAACTAAAATATCATGCCATTTCAAAACCATATCAATACAATATCGTTTTCAAAATCATAGCATTTCAAAGTTATAACTCTTTCTAAATCAAATCATTTGAAATTATAATCCTTTGGAAATCATAACACTTTGAAATCATAACACTTTGAAATCACAATATTTAGAAAACCACAACACTTTCCTTTAAATAGTTTAGATATTAATAATAGTATATAATAAAATAGTCTACAAAATTAAATAGTTTATATAAAATAGTTATAAGTTAAAATATTTTATATTAAAACAATTAGTATATTAAAATAGTTTATATTAAAGTAGTTTATATTAAAATAGTTTATATTAAAAAGAATTATATTAAAATAGTTTATATTAAAAATAGTACATATTAAAATAATTTATAAAGTAAAATATATAAATAGTTTTAAGTATAATTTAGAATACTTTATATAATCAAATAGCTTCCTAAAATTACAAAAATCGATTCCAAATTATAACGGCCCGCAAATCCCTACCCCTTGAGTTCACACTATTTTACAACAATCAACTCAAGTTGTACAGAAATACGAACCATTTGGGTTAAAGAAGAAGAGGTAGAAGAAGAAAGTAGGAAAACAACTTCAGAATCTAACCATCGCAGCGGAATAAAATATAATAAATAATGAATACTCTTTACTCAAACCAAATATATCTGCTTAAATATTTTATAATCATCAGAGTACTTCAATCACAACTCAACATCAATAGTATACAAATGGATACACGACAATTCAACACAGCGGAATATGTATATATGTACAAGTACGGGAGTACGTATCGCCCTCCTGCTCGACTCTTGGGCTCCACAGCATCATCCTGTATTCTATAATACTCGGTCTGACCCGAGCATTATAGCTAAATAATACCTGAGTCAGTCTGGAATACCAGCGTGAGAAAATCACACCCAATTTATTATTAAAGTTTCAAAATCCTTTGAAAACAAAAGCATCTCGTAAGACCACGCCACAAATAAACATGTCGGGTTTTTACCTTACGATAGCTAAATTTTTTTTATAGATGTAACAACCCGCATGTTTGTCGATTTTTATATTTAAATATTTTATTTAAATATTTATCGATACTCGGAATTTAGTCCAAAAAGCTACTTTTTGCATACGGTCGAAATAGGACTCGGGACCACTCCTATTGAGTTTAAAATGCCGTTTGCGACCTTTTTGAGTATAAGCTTCGATATGTTTGGAGAAAGTTGATTTTTGCTACTTTTTCACTTTGGGTTTGGGTTCAGCCCTATGTTTAACTTATACTCAAATCTGAGCCACTCCTCCCCATTCACCCTCACTTTCTCCTCTTTTCAGTACTAAAGCATCAATGGTGGGAGAGATGGGAAATTAAAACTTCATAACCCTAGTTTTCTTTTGCAAATCAAGTTCTAGCTCCAAACTAATAGAAGAACCCATTGGTAAGCTTCTCTTCTTCTTCTCCAACTCAATCTCTTATCAATTTCAGAAATTCCTAAACCTAACTTTGGGAATGTTCTTCTTTTAAAGCTTAGAATCAAGCTTCTTGTGTTGGATTTGAAGAGTGGTTGATTCTCCTTTACTTTCAAGCATCTTCTTCAATCGTTCGGGTTCAAAGGTGAGATTTTTATCTCACATCTATGACTATAATTATCTTTGGTTGTTGGGTATGAATTCCTAACACTTCTTCATGTGCATTTGCTCTTGATTTGGATTGGTTTTGTGAATATTCCAATTTTTGGGTTTTTAAGTCAAATTTGGGTGAAAATCCTTTTATGGATGTTTGATCATGCTTTTGGTGATGCATCGAGGAGCATATAGGGCCGGGTTGCCGATTGGCATAAACCCTTAGAGCCAATGTTCGTCCGGTTGCATTTTGGAAGAGTTTGCCCTACATTTGAATAGGCTGAAAAACAGCCCAGGTATGATTCAGTCGACTGAATCTTCTGTTCAGTCGACTGAACCTGGAACCCAAAAGTTTCCAGGCATGATTCAGTCGACTGAATCTTCTGTTCAGTCGACTGAACCTGGAAATAGAAAGTTTCCTGAACCTGGAAAATTTCCAGGTACAGGGTCAGTCGACTGAAAACTCTGTTCAGTCAACCGAACCTGCTATTTGAGTCCAATTTGCCTTTTTGGATTGAATTTCCAATGTTAATCGATTCGTGTTGATTCCCTTTTGTTATTATCACTTATTATCGACTTTGACGACATTTTCTTCGTGATTTATGGGAATATCCATTTTGATGGATTCAGTATCGATTTCTTTGGATTTTATTCACGTCTTCGAATGTGAACTCTAGTGATTGATTGTTCCTACAATCTTCTTTGTGATTTGTCACTTTAAAAATATAAAGCTTTCAATACTAGTAGTAAATATCAAAATTATTTCATCAAAACGATTTCAACACTATTTTATTACAAAGGTCGTTTTCCCAAACCGATTTCCAAGCTATTAGTATATACAAACCTTTACCTCACTCGTATGAGAAATCTAATTAAACGACTTAGTAAAACAAGTGGTATGAAACGCTTGCGTTTACTTCGTCGGTTAATTCTTGGAATTGTTCGATTGAACTTCTTGTGACAATTTTCTAGTAGAGATCTACAATTTGTTCGTAAATATTTAAGTTAAGCTAGTGGTTATGTGACATGAAGCTAAGCTCATATATTTACTAGCTTACTGTAATTGACACTTCTTGATGATCATGACGATCATTTTTGTGATTTAGACTAGCAATGTGCGATGTCTCTTTGTCTACAAGGGAGACTAAACCCCGTTTGTGTGAGTTTCAACTCACATATGTGGGGTAGCGCCCCATGGTCTTCGGGTCGTTCGTGTGTCAAAAACTAATGGCTAGCTACCATGAGATAGCGTTTCGTTCGTGTGATACATATGTTGGTGAGTTTTCATGCTCCCGTTCGTGTGATAGGCCTCCCCCTTATTTTGTGTGATTTCTGGATTTCGTGTGTCGAATTCTGGAATTTTCTTCTTCACGTATTTTTGTGATTTCTATTGATATGATTTATCAATTTTTGTGCATAGGTGAATTCGTGTGTCATTGACTGGATTTCTTGAGATGATTTCTAGAATTTGTGTTCCACTAATTTTCATGATTTCCATTGATAAGTTTTATCAATATTTGTGAATTGGTGAATTTGTATGTCATTGACTTTTGTGATTGACATTGATATAATCGTCAATAATTGTGGTTTGATGAACGAAATAAGGAGTATGACATTTCTTTGATTCTTGTGTAGATTCTGTGACATTGATTTATCCCTTGATGATTTTCAACTACTTATATATATCACAGCTTGGCATTGTGATTATTGTGGGTTTAGTCATATCTCTTATCCTATATCGTTTCATCTGATATTTATAGTTAGACTGATCCGTTTATTATTTTCTTATTAAATAATACTCGGGTCAGACCGAGATGTTACAGGTGCTTCTGCTTGACTTCTCCGCAGGGATTCGTTACTCTGACTTTTGGCAAACTACTTAGATTAGTAGTTTATTTTGTTGTATACACTTGAGATATAGACTCATAGTTATATTCTTTTGTATAGCACGTGTTTCTATTCTTTTGTATTATTGTGGATCTTTTTGACCACTACTCTGATTTACACTTTCATGTGTTTATTATATATTCATATCTTCTTCCGCCTTTGTGATATGAATTATCTGTGACTGAATTGTGTTATGTTTATTTCTATATTTGTTTCCGAAGATTATTATAGCCACTGTGTAGTAGCTTTGTGTTTGTATCGGTATGCCGGATTTCCTCTCGAAATAAAATGCATGTTATACTATCTGACATATCAGTGCTCGCGCAAAGCAATTACACGGATCGTCGCTCCTCAACAGCCTTATTCTCCGTGCTAGTTGACAGCATTACACCGTAGTGTTCTTGGCTAGCATGGGTGTAGAGGTGGGGCGTCACATCTTGGTATCGGAGCCAAACTTTGGAACAATATGAATATTATAACAAGGATCATCGTCCTAAGTCTTTCTTAGGAGTCGTGCTTTGGGATTTTATTCGAGTCTTCGTACCGATTCATCCTATTTTCTTTTATGATTCCTTGTTTTATCTATCATGGTTGCTTGATATTCATTAGTGAATAATCTTCTTCTCATTCTTCTTTCTTTCTAAAGGAAGAGAAATGTCTAGACCAGGCCATCCCAGAGCTGGACCATCTAGTGTTCCACCCCAAGATGGAGTTTTTATGACTGCTCGACAGCTTCTTGATTTAGTGACGAATGCTCAAGCAGCTGGAGCTAACCCGGAACCTACTCACCCAAAGTCGGGATTTGCACGCTTGTGCAGCGATTACACTAATTTGGGTGGGGAGCCATTCAAAGGATCCGAAACTATTATTGAAGTATAGGCTTGGCTAAGATCATGCGATCGAATCTTTTCTCGCATGAATCTAATTGACCTTCACCGAGTTCAGGTGGCCTCTAGTATGCTTCGAGAAAGAGCATTGGACTGGTACGAGCTTCTTATTTCTGAGATTAATGAAGCGGATCTCACCTGGGAGCAATTTCGGGAACGCTTCGAGTTGAAATTTGTACCAGAAGCAGAGAAAGTGACATTGGCTCGACGATTTATAGACCTTGTTCAAGGTGAGTCCTCCGTGACTGATTACGTCGCCTCCTTCGAGTCGCTTTCCAAATATGGGGTTGAATACATCAACACCCCTTTAAAGAAGAACCAGAGGTTCGTCTATGGCTTAAACAAAAATCTCAAGAAGCCATTACTTCTAAAATTAGAAGTTTCTTTCGACCAACTCGTTGATATTGCTCTTCTTCTTGAAGAGGCGGATAGGGAGAATGATGTTGAAGTGGTGGTTTCGAAACCAAACTTCAACAACAAGAAGAGGCCAAACAAATTCAAAGGCCCTTATCCCTATAAGAAAGGGAGGCAAGCAACTCCTGTTGAAAAGACCTTTTCCTCTACTCAAGGGAAATGCTGTAATTGTGGTTTGAAAGACCATTTTGCGAACAAGTGTTCAAAGCCTCGTACTTGTCGCTATTGCAAAAGCCCGGACCATTTTATGCATGTATGTCCCAAACTTCAAAATAGGAAGGAGGGAAAGCTTAATGTTGCTCAAGCCCCTGGCAACACATCTCGTGGCCAAGGTATTTCTCATTCTATTCTGGATGGAATTATTTTATTTCGTGATCATCTTATTCGAGTTCTTTTTGATACGGGTGCGTCCCATTCTTTTATATCAAAAGTACTTGTTGATACTTTTTCTTTGGATGTTTTGTGTTTAATGACTTCTTTGAGAATTGCAAATCCAGTTGGTGGATCCGCGACAATCAGTTTATTGTGTAAAGAAGTCGAGATTATTTTGTGTGATTTTTCTTTCCGAGCCAATTTGCATGTCATGCGTTATTTGGGCTTTGGAATGATTTTAGGAATGGATTGGCTTAACCGTTATGAAGCTCATATCCTATGTCCTGTGCGGACTATTCATCTTCGACATCCTCAATCTGTTAAGCAGATTTCTATTAATCTTAAAGATTCGGATTCCAGCTTGGTTGCATCTTTATATTCTTTAAATCCTCGTGATGACGATGATGATGAGGATGATATTATTTCTCTTATTCACGTCGTTCGTGAATTTTCCGAAATATTCGAGCCCGTTTTAGGATTACCACCTAAGCGAGCAATTGAGTTCAGAATTAATCTTATTCCTGGAGCTCAACCTATCACTCGTCATCCGTATCGTATGTCTAATAAAGAAAACGAAGAGATGCGTAAACAATTATCCGAATTGGAGACGAAGCAATTTATTCGCTCTAGTTCCTCGCCTTGGGGAGCTTCAGCTATTTTTGTGAAGAAATCTGATGGAACACTTAGGCTTTGCGTTGACTACCGCAAGCTTAATGATCTTCCTATCAAAAATAAATATCCTTTGCTTCGGATTGATGATCTATTCGATCAACTTAGTGGTGCTAGATTCTTTTCACAATTAGACTTAGCTACTGGTTTTCATCAGCTTCGTATAACAGAGGATAGCATTCCTTTGACATCGTTCCGTACTCGTTATGGATCTTATGAATGGCTTGTTATGCCATTTGGTCTAACGAATGCTCCGGCTTATTTCGTTGACCTTATGAATAGAGTTTTCAAAGACTTCCTCGACCGGTTTGTTCTCATCTTTATCGATGATATTCTTGTATATTCAAAAACCGAGGAGGAGCATGAGAAGCATCTTCGGATTGTGTTGGAAACTCTTAGGAGTAATCCTTTAAAGGCAAAATTTTCTAAATGCCATTTTTGCCAATCTCGTGTGAAGTTTCTCGGTCATATTATTTCCGAATCCGGAATTTCCATGGATCCTTCAAAGATTGAAGCGATTCAAGATTGGAAGAGACCGGAGAGTGTGACAGAGATTCGTAGTTTTCTCGGATTGGCGGGCTATTATCGTCGTTTTATCAAAGACTTTTCTAAGATTTCCGTGCCTCTCACTAGCTTGACGAAGAAAGGTGTTAAATACATTTGGTCGGACAAATGTGAAGCTTCTTTTCAGAAATTAAAAGAGCTTCTTTCTGATGCTCCTATTCTTGTTATTCCCAAGGGGAATCAGGATTTCGTTGTTTATACCAATGCTAGTCTCGTTGGTTTGGGTGCCGTTCTTATGCAAAGAGAACGTGTTAATTCTTATGCTTCTAGGCAATTGAAGCCTGCTGAGACTAGATATGCCACTCATGATTTAGAGCTTGTGGCTATTGTTTTCGCCCTTCGTATTTGGCGTCATTATCTTTTAGGAGAGAAATTTGTTCTTTATACCGATCATAAGTCCTTGAAGTATTTATTCTCTCAAAAGGAACTTAATTTGCGTCAACAGCGTTGGCTCGAATTTCTTGCACCATATGATCTTGATATCCTTTATACTCCCGGAAAGGGAAATCGTGTTGCAGATGCACTTAGTCGAAAGCAACAAGCGGTTGTTTCTATGATGATATCCGAATGGAACGATCTCGAGATTTTATCCTCTTGTGAGATTCGAGAGCGCGTATCCGATTTGTGCTCATCACTTGTTTTATGTAGCCTTGAGGCTCATCCTTCTCTTTTAGACCGCATTCTTGAAGCTCAAGGGCTAGATCCTGAATTGGCTCTTCTTGGCCAAAATGTTAAGGATAAAATTGGTATTGAAGGTTTGAAAGACTTAGATATTGATTCTCGTGGCGGCATTCAGAAATTTGGTAGACTTTTCGTGCCAAATATTAGTGATCTTCGAAAAGATATTTTAGAAGATTCTCATCGTTCCAAATTCACCATTCATCCCGGTAGTAGCAAAATGTACGCGGATATGAAGCGACTTTATTATTGGGAGGGAATGAAACTTGACATCGCTAACTTCGTTAAGCGTTGCATGACTTGCCAACTCGTTAAGGCCGAACATCAAAGGCCCGATGGGTTATTGCAACCTTTAGAAATTCCAATTTGGAAGTGGGACCAAATTTCCATGGATTTTATAGATGGCCTTCCCCGTTCTCGTTCGGGTCATGATAGCTTATGGGTGATTGTTGATAGACTTACTAAATCCGCCCATTTTATTCCTGTTCGGTCTAACCGAACCGTTCCTCTTTTGGCCAAACTCTTCGTTAAAGAGATTGTTAAATTACATGGAGTACCTACTTCTATTGTTAGTGATTGTGATCCAATGTTTACTAGTGGATTTTGGAAGAGTCTTCAAAAAGCTTTGGGAACGAAGCTTAATTTTAGCACCGCTTATCATCCTCAGTCCGATGGACAAACTGAGCGTATGAATCAAACTCTTGAAGATCTTCTTCGTGCATGTGTTCTTGATTTTGGTGGAAGTTGGGAAGATCATATTTCACTTGTTGAATTTTCCTATAATAATTGCTTCCAATCTAGTATTGGCATGGCACCTTTCGAGGCACTCTATGGAAGGCCATGCCGATCTCCTTCTTGTTGGCTTGAGGCCGGTGAAAAGCTGGTTTTAGGTCCAGATTTTATTTGGGATTCCACAGAAAAGATTGATCTTATTCGTCATAGGATGAAAGAAGTCTAGAGTAGACAAAAATCCTATGCCGATAACCGAAGAAGGAAGTTAGAACTTTCTGTGGGAGATCTTGTGTTCATTCATGTGTCACCTATGAAAGGGGTTGTACGTTTCAGTCGATCGGGAAAATTAGCGCCTCGATATATTGGGCCATTTCCTATCACCGAATGTATTGGTTCCATGGCTTATCGCCTTTTATTACCGGCTCAATTTTCTGCTATCCATGACGTGTTTCACGTTTCTCAACTTCGGAAATGTCTTCGAGATTCCAATTCTATTCTTGAGCCCGGTGTTGTGGAAGAAATTGAAGTTTCCCCTAATTTAACTTATGAGCAGCATCCTATTCGAATTATTGCTTCGGAGGTCAAACGTTTCCGAAATAAAGATGTTCCGCTTGTGAAAGTTCAATGGTCTTTAAATCCTAAGGATTGTTCTTGGGAGTCTAGAGAGTTCATCGAGCGATCTCATCCGGACTTACTTTCCCGTGCTCTTTAAGGTGAACCTTTTATTTCAAATTTCTTTTGTGTTGAATATGCTTTTATGGTCGTTACTATATACCTTCTTCTTAAATATTGCGAGGACGCAATTTCTTTAAGGAGGGGAGTCTGTAACAACCCGCATGTTTGTCGATTTTTATATTTAAATATTTTATTTAAATATTTAGCGATACTCGGAATTTAGTCCAAAAAGCTACTTTTTGCATACGGTTGAAATAGGACTCGGGACCACTCCCGTTGAGTTTAAAATGCCGTTTGCGACCTTTTTGAGTATAAGCTTCGATATGTTTGGAGAAAGTTGATTTTTGCTACTTTTTCACTTTGGGTTTGGGTTCAGCCCTATGTTTAACTTATACTCAAATCTGAGCCACTCCTCCCCATTCACCCTCACTTTCTCCTCTTTTCAGTTCTAAAGCATCAATGGTGGGAGAGATGGGAAATTAAAACTCCATAACCCAAGTTTTCTTTTGCAAATCAAGTTCTAGCTCCAAACTAATAGAAGAACCCATTGGTAAGCTTCTCTTCTTCTTCTCCAACTCAATCTCTTATCAATTTCAGAAATTCCTAAACCTAACTTTGGGAATGTTCTTCTTTTGAAGCTTAGAATCAAGCTTCTTGGGTTGGATTTGAAGAGTGGTTGATTCTCCTTTGCTTTCAAGCATCTTCTTCAATCGTTCGGGTTCAAAGGTGAGATTTTTATCTCACATCTATGACTATAATTATCTTTGGTTGTTGGGTATGAATTCCTAACACTTCTTCATGTGCATTTGCTCTTGATTTGGATTGGTTTTGTGAATATTCCAATTTTTGGGTTTTTAAGTCAAATTTGTGTGAAAATCCTTTTATGGATGTTTGATCATGCTTTTGGTGATGCATCAAGGAGCATATAGGGCCGGGTTGCCGATTGGCATAAACCCTTAGAGCCAATGTTCATCCGGTTGCATTTTGGAAGAGTTTGCCTTCATTTGAATAGGCTGAAAAACAGCCCAGACATGATTCAGTCGATTGAATCTTCTGTTCAGTAGACTGAACCTGGAACCCGAAAGTTTCCAGGCATGAATAGGCTGAAAAACATAAAGTTTCTTGAACCTGGAAAATTTCCAGGTACAGGGTCAGTCGACTGAAAACTCTGTTCAGTCGACTGAACCTGCTGTTTGAGTCCAATTTGCCTTTTTGGATTGAATTTCCAATGTTAATCGATTCGTGTTGATTCCCTTTTGTTATTATCACTTATTATCGACTTTGATGACATTTTCTTCGTGATTTATGGGAATACCATTTTGATGGATTCAGTATCGATTTCTTTGGATTTCATTCACGTCTTCGAATGTGAACTTTAGTGATTGATTGTTCCTACAATCTTCTTTGTGATTTGTCACTTTAAAAATATAAAGGTTTCAATAGTAGTAGTAAATATCAAAATTCTTTTATCAAAACGATTTCAACACTATTTTATTACAAAGCTCGTTTTCCCAAACCGATTTCCAAGCTATTAGTATATACAAACCTTTACCTCACTCGTATGAGAAATCTAATTAAACGACTTAGTAAAACAAGTGGTATGAAACACTTGCGTTTACTTCGTCGGTTAATTCTTGGACTTGTTCGATTGAACTTCTTGTGATAATTTTCTAGTGGAGATCTACAATTTGTTCATAAATATTTAAGTTAAGCTAGTGGTTATGGGACATGAAGCTAAACTCATATATTTACTAGCTTACTGTAATTGACACTTCTTGATGATCATGACGATCATTTTTGTGATTTAGACTAGCAATGTGCGATGTCTCTTTGTCTACAAGGGAGACTAAACCCCGTTTGTGTGAGTTTCAACTCACATATATGGGGTAGCGCCCCATGGTCTTCGGGCCGTTCATGTGTCAAAAATTAATGGCTAGCTACCATGAGATAGCGTCTCGTTCGTGTGATACATATGTTGGTGAGTTTTCATGCTCCCGTTCGTGTGATAGGCCTCCCCCCCATTTTGTGTGATTTCTGGATTTCGTGTGTCGAATTTTGGAATTTTATTCTTCACCTATTTTTGTGATTTCTATTGATATGATTTATCAATTTTTATGCATAGGTGAATTCATGTGTCATTGACTGGATTTCTTGAGATGATTTCTAGAATTTGTGTTTCACCAATTTTCATGATTTCCATTGATAAGTTTTATCAATATTTGTGCATTGGTGAATTTGTGTGTCATTGACTTTTGTGATTGACATTGATATAATCGTCAATCATTGTGGTTTGATGAACGAAATAAGGAGTATGACATTTCTTTGATTCTTGTGTAGATTCTGTGACATTGATTTATCCCTTGATGATTTTCAACTACTTATATATATCACAACTTGGCATTGTGATTATTGTGTGTTTAGTCATATCTCTTATCCTATATTGTTTCATCTGATATTTATAGCTAGACTGATCCGTTTATTATTTTCTTATTAAATAATACTCAGGTCAGACCGAGATGTTACAGGTGCTTCTACTTGACTTCTCCCCAGGGATTCGTTACTCTGACTTTTGGCAAACTACTTAGATTAGTAGTTTATTTTGTTGTATACACTTGAGATATAGACTCATAGTTGTATTCTTTTGTATAGCACGTGTTGCTATTCTTTTGTATTATTGTGGATCTTTTTGACCACTACTCTGATTTACACTTCCATGTGTTTATTATATATTCATATCTTCTTCCGCCTTTGTGATATGAATTATCTGTGAATGAATTGTGTTATGTTTATTTCTATATTTGTTTCTGAAGATTATTATAGCCACTGTGTAGTAGCTTTGTGTTTGTATCGGTATGCCAGATTTCCTCTCGAAATAAAATGCATGTTATACTATCTGACATATCGGTGCTCGCGCAAAGCAATTACACGGATGGTCGCTCCTCAACAGCCTTATTCTCCGTGCTAGTTGACAGCATTACACCTTAGTGTTCTTGGCTAGCATGGGTGTAGAGGTGGGGCGTCACAATAGAAATCCTCTGATATTATAATAGGGTCTATACACAAATACTTATAAAATAGCATAAATTGTTACATTATTAAATTCCAGCTACTAGCCACAGAGTGGGTAATACAAACAAAACTCGTACAAGGCTCGTAGGGAGAATGGATTTCCAACTAATGACTAGGCACTGGGGTACCACCTGCAACAGTACGGGGCCTAGATCACCGTACCGAGGAGTATACCCGCTCCCCTGCAACACAAGGCCGGGACTACCCCTTAATGGATAATCCCGACTGAGATCACCCCGCGGTTGGGATCAGCAACGCCCCCGAAATAAAAAGGGGCATCTAGACTGGAATGACCTCACCCTGCTTGGGTGCTACCCACCTAGCCTTGCTGCATAACCCCTGATTTTCAGTCATTCCCATTTGATGAGGCTTGAGGCTAAGCGTTACCTCTTTAGAAAATATTCCTTAGAATGCCCATCGTCCACCTGACGATGTTTCGCAAGCATTCATCCATACAAGTCCGTCCCGGGTTCGAACGGAACCGAAGGCACTATTCCTACTACATCCATTTTGGAAATATCCTCAGGATTAGTAGCGACTAGCCCTTGCACTTCACTGCTCCATCTTCGAATCCAAAATCGTTTACACGAAACGTACAAACCGGATCGAAGTGGTTTTCGAGAAATAAATCTCGATCCCGGTCTCTTCGAAAAGATCAACGCATTTTCCAATATTGATAGTCAGTTATTTAACTATCAACTATATTCACAAAACAACCATCAACCAATAAATAATTTTTCCAGATTATTTATTAATCTCAAAAATATCTTCACAAGATATATTTCTATTTTCAATCCTTTGAAAACAGTTTCAAAACCATCATTCTATTCAGAATCAACTTTCCCAAATATTTTATATCTCCTCTGAAATCACCAAGCACAAAAATAGATTTTTAAAATAATTTAAAACACTTTACTTCGAAATATATACTTTAAAACACTTAGGATAAAACTACTTAAATAATTTGCTAAAAATACATACTATATGAATTTGAGAAAATAAGGTTACTTTATAAAATATAAAACCAGGTTTTCACTTTTAACACAAATACTAGGTCGCTTTTAAATAATTAATACTATAATATGTTAAAAGGAAATACTTGCTTTAGAAATTAAATATTAGAAATAATAAATTTTACAAAACGTGATTTCTTTAAAAACAATTTTAAAACATTTAATTTATATTTACAAATTTACTTTTAAAAATGTGTAATTGGCCATCCAGAGAAATTTCCAACTTCAAGCACTTAAATCAATTTCCCAAATTGATTTCCAATTTATTCTATTTGAAATAAATTTCTTTACTTACTTGGTTCATTTCAAAATTCATTAATTACGGACTTTAGTTTTATTATTATTTTCTGTTTGATTTTAAATCTTTTAAATGAAATATACCAATCTCAGCTTCTTCCAAAATTCTTCTTTATTCTTTTCAATAAATTGAATCTTAAATTTTTAATAAATGTTTTATAATAACACTAAAATTTAAAATTCATTAATCTTCTGATTATTCAAATTTCCCTTACTAACTTAAGATTTATTTATTAGAATTTTAAAGGGCACTTTATTTCTTTTCCAATAGATAAAATCTTAAATTTATTCAAATTTCCATAATTATTTTATTTACAAATTCTCTTCGTTTTATTTCCAAAATCCAATTCTATATATATCTTAATAACTTAGTGCACCGGAATATATTCAGGTAAACCAAAACATCCAATATTCCTATTATCAATAATATTCATCACAGAATATAAAATAATCACATCAGAGGGTATTAGATAATTTAAATAAATGTTGAGGGGTTTTTCCTGCATCCACAGATGTTAGCACAACAATATGCCAATTCCAGAATATATCATACTATATCACATAAATCAATTCAACCATCCAACAATTATTTAAATTTTAAATTTAAATTAACTGAGTGAGATTAACTCACCTTATCCCGTTTGCAACCTATTCCTAAGCCAGCTTGTTTCTTCATATTTTCAGCCCTTGTGTAAACATTATAAGGTTTATTAATATCTGAGATATTCTACAACAATTTACCATTTAGTAAATTAAATTGACCAACAACTTAATTTAAACTAATCATTTTTAAAATTAAACTAGTAGGCTTAGAATGGATGTAGGTATATATACTTTATTTCAAATTTAGAAATTATATAGATATATTTATAAAAATAACCATAAAAAAACTTAAAAAAAAACAAATCTTTCTATAAATTCCTATATATATATATTTTTCTTCAAAACCTCATCTCTATATATAAAATATTTCTGTTTCTGTAAATAATTAAATCAGCATATAATTAAATTTTAACCAAACAGTAAGTTCAAGTATAAATTATTTAATTTTATTTTTAAAACATACTTAACCTCACAACAACATCATGTTACCAGATTTAAATAAAAGAAAATATACCTCACGGAAAGGTTCGAATTCGAGAATGTCTAACCCTTACCACTACCAGATCACCACGTCGAAGTTGCCCCAATCACGAGCTTCCCTAGCCCCAAGTCGAAATCCCTGACCTTGATTTGTAAATGGAACGCCTCATATGCTCACAACCTCTTCCTTAAGACGCGACCTTCGTCGATACTCCTTCAACATCTCGTCGCCGAAGCCCTAGCGCACGATCCCTCCATCTGACTCAAACGCGACTCAAATCGCGAGTCACTACGCGATGCTGCATTTCTCTCAATCTCGATCGACAGAGAAACAAAGGCAGTCGTGACTCTCTCTTCAATCGAATCGCCTCACATCGATTACAAATTGATACGCTCGGACCCGAGAAGAAGAAAAAAATGGAAAGAATAGGTCGGCCATGATTTATTTGTTTTCTTTTTTTTTCTTTTTTTTCCATTGTAAATTCGCTGATGGAAAGGGAAAGAAGATGACCGGTATTGCTTCTATGATACGCGTCCATTTTCTTCGTATTGACCGATTTAACGGAGTGAAAGAATAACGTTGGCGTGAGAGGAACGCTTTGCAGGAAAAAGTTATCAACTACAGTGATCTGATGAGAAATTAAATTAAATTTTCAGCATAGATTTAAGCACACGTGTATATTGTACGACCACACAACAACTCCGATGATTATGAAATTTGAAATCCGATAATAATACAATATTGCGGATCCAACGGAACTACTTTGATCGAATTCTGAAACTGCGTTGGGAGGCTATTTTATATATAAATTTAAACGATATATATATTTATTTATTTTTAAAAAAACTGAACAAACCACTGTTAATTCCAATTTCACAACTTCTATTATCTTTAGTATCATCAATATCAATTTTATGAGCCTTCAAATTATTTTTAGCTGGCTTAAAATTCTAGATTCAACAATTTACCCAACTTCACTTATTTGATTTAAAAATTCAATTATCAAATAAATTGTGATATTCATAATTTAAGTTAAAATTACTTTATTGAATATTTAAAATCAATTAAATATCCTGATTTTAAATGCTTGAAAATTTCAGGTTGTCACATTCCTCCCCCCTTAAAAGAATTTCGTCCCCGAAATTACTAGTTAGGAAGAATGGTTCAATACCCGTTACTATTTTTCCAAAACCAACAATTTAACATCCTAACAATTATCTTTTTAATAAAAGACACATTACCTTTCTTATTATCCTTTCAAATCTTTCCCTAATTTGCCAACAAACCTATTTGCCCAATCATTCAAGTTTCAATTTAAAACCAATTTGGAATTATCAAAATTTTTCTAACTCCCTAAATTTTCGAAATTTTTTGCCAGCGTGTCCTTTGCGCGGCTGCCTCGGTATAACTACAAAATGGATCTATGGCCTCCCAAATCCAAAAAGAAAACAAAAGGCCAAGTGGCTCATTCCAAATCCCAATCAAAATTCACACCAAATTTTAAAATACATACCTTTTGTCGGGCAATTCATATTTATCTTTCTGAAATCAAAATCAAATCTTTTTTCCCTTTATATTACTTGCATATCCTGCTAAGCACTAATATCCAATCACAACTTTCAACAACATTTTATCGATTTTCTCATAGAATGCCAATATCTATTCATCAAATATTAACTTAGATTATATTGGCACTATTCAATTTCCAATTAAGAATTGACCATGCCTTACTTAAATTAGTATAAGCATTTTATATGTTTCTTATATTTATTTTCATCTCCCACTTTAGTTTATATCTATTTCTTTTCCAATAGATTCTTTCACTTCCATACGAATTCAATTTATCTTTAACTTTAAATATTGAATTTTATTTTCCATTTATAACTAATTCATGTCATTATTTTAGTTAGTTTCATTTACTAACTTATTTTAGTTGCCAATTTAAATTCGTTTTGTCGTTAACAAAATTTGCCAAATTTTCAAAAAAATTCTAACTCCCAAAATTTCTGAATTTTTTTGGTAGAGTCCCCTTTGTACGGAGGATCTTTTGCAATTTGACGAAAGAGATAAATATATATACATCGACCCACACGGTCGGAAAAATCAAAAACAGTTCATATTTCCTATTTTTATTGCGTAGGCGTACCTTATTTAGCATTTTAAGCAAGAGACTTATTATTTTTAGCAAATAGCACAACCAAATCCAGCCACACAGCTCCCAAGTACCTGTACTTACTCAATTTAAACATGTAACTGCCAAATATATGCAGTTTAACTATATTTCACTTAATTGCAATGGTTAAAACATATGAATTCTAAAAGAAACTCATTCCAAACATTTTTTTAAGCAAATTATATAATTTCATACTAACTCCATTATTCCAATTAATTTTTCAAACCATTTCATTCAATTTGAATGGTTTCCAATCCATTCGTATACAACTTCATCAATTTGAATGGTTTAAAACACAATAGCTTACATTTAATTCAATTTAAGTAAACTGAACTCATATTTAATTCAATTGCTTTCAAAATCACTTTATTTTACTTCTATCAATACATAGAATTTTAATTACTTCCATTTACATCAAATGACAATTTATTCTATGCAGTTTGACGAGATCTATGTGAATAAACAAGTATTTTGCTTTATAACCAATTTAAATTGATTCCTTTTTAATCGATTCCGTTCAATTTATTTTGCATGCTATATTTTCATTCATTTTATTTGAATCCATTTACTTGCATTTCATTTTATTAACCAAACTAGTTTCATTCAAAACCATTAACAATTTAGATTCATTTTAATTACCAATTAAATTTTCTTTTTATTTTAATCCATTCACAACCATTTATTTAGCTCGACACATTTCATTTCAATTTTATTCACAATCCATTCATTTACATTCCATTTCACATTTGTTTATCCCAAACTATTATATTTAGCTTGAAGACAATCCATGCTATTGCATTCCATAACCATTTTCCAACTTATTTAAACCATACTTCATTTTGATTCTTATTTATTCTATCCATTTATTTATTCAATTTAATTAGTTCATCCACTCAATTCATTATGAATTTTCATTTCCTTAAATATTATTTACAACCCACCAAATTCTATTTCGATTCCAAATTATGTTTACTTAATTTAAATCCAACCCAATATCATTACACTTAGTTTAAGTTGAATTCAATTCAACTCTCCTTCATCTATTCAGCTTAAGTCAATTTACTCCAATTTATTCAAATTTTATACTTAAGCTCGTTTCATTTTACAAGTAAATTTTTCCCTTTTATACTAAACTTAACTCAATTGATCCCTAGGCCATATCCAATTTATTTCCACATATCTGGATTTTATTTTCAATTCAAACCATTACTATTTTAATCCATTTCAAATTTTATTCGATACATTTCAATTATATCTAATTTGTTAATACTTCAAGTCCAATTTTCATTAATATTTCAAGTTCTGATTCCACCATTCACCTTTAACTTACCATCAAATTTTATTAACTCACAATTCAACTTCATTCTCTATTTATTTAATTAACTGCAAGACCACTTTCAATTATATTTTCTTCACTAATAATTCAAGTCGAATTTGATTTATAACTTGAGTTTTATTTTCAAACTTCATTATTAACTCACAATTTAGCTTTTACTTAACTGCATTGGTTCTTATTACATATTCCATTAACTAATTTATTAACAAATTAGTTCTTCCCTTATTTATAATCCAACACTTTTTTTTTAAATCTCAAAATCTCTTCATTTAATTTTCTTAAGTTCAAATTTATTTTATAATTCAAGTTTGGATTCTTATTTTATTCCCCAATTCATCAATAATATTTATTTTGGTTTTTCTATCCCATTTTCAATTTATAAGTCATAACTTATTATTTTACACATTTCCATTCATTATAGGCTTGAATATATTCTCCTTTTATTTTAACTCAAGCCCTTTGCTTATTAATATCCCAAGCATATTTTATTTCATGCATTATAATTCTTTCACATGTTATTCTTATTTATTTATTCCAAGCCTAATCCTTATTCCATTTATTTTCCATTTGGTTTAGGTAAGAATTTTGTTCCATTCATTAATTCAATTGAATTCTCATCCCAATTCAATTTTACCTTAACTCAAATTTATGTAACTCAATTCGATTCCAACTTGATTCGAATACAACTGGATATTATTTTCAGCCTATCCAACTAATTTTAATCCAATTAAATTTTTATTTCCTCAATTCAAGCTTATTTTTCCTTCCCGATTTAAAAATCATCTCAATTTATAAGCTGACAACTATCTCATCAGGATTTTTAAACTCCCGGCTTTGGTTTCAAATCATTTTGAAATCTCCAACATCTCAAATCACATTTTTCAAAAGTCATACCGTTCCTAGTTTATTCCCAACAAATTTCCTTTGAAATTTTCAAAAACAACTTGCTTTTCTAAACAAATTAATTTGGTAGAAATTCTTTGCTTAGAAATTCAAAAATGAATACTGATGATGCGACCGTCATCATCAGAATTATTTTCCAATAATCCAAGTGATTTCAATGCTATATCACTTTCAAAATTCATTTTAAACAAATATCCTTTCAGAAATACCACCAAAACAATAATGTTATTATTTATCTTCAAAATACTACCAAATCTCCGGGATTTAAATTTCCAAATCCTGCTTAAATCAATTTTAACTATAATTCATTTGCATAGCTTATGCTCATTCAAATTCTCAATTGATTATAATTTAATTTATAATTTACATTTATAATTCATATTTATAAATTTCATTTTATAATGAATTTATTTCCTTAAACTTTGGTTATATTTTCAATTTCTAGTTAAGTTTTCACTTAACAATGATAATACTTTTAATATTATCATTCCTAACATCCATTTAACATCCAATAGTTTACAAAACTTTTATTTATATCAAAATATATTTTTGGGTAAAATTATTTCATTCACCCACGTTTAAAAACAATACCGTGTCGATTGTTCTATTCAAGTGTTTAGAAACCCCTTCGATACAGTTGTCCAGACTGTGCCGATGGAAGTTCATATGCCACTCAATAAACCAATCAACACAATATTAAAACAATTTATATCCACTAACAAATACGCGCTCATATTTATTAATACGCTCAAACTCATTATAGAGTACTACATACTCTAATTTAAATGAGTAATTCCCACCAGAGCCAAGGTTATCACCAACCTAAGCTCTGATACCAAGTGTAACGTCCCGCAAATCCCTACCCCTTGAGTTCACACTATATTACAACAATCAACTCAAGTTGTAAAGAAATACGAACCATTTGGGTTAAAGAAGAAGAGGTAGAAGAAGAAAGTAGGAAAACAACATCAGAATCTAACCATCGCAGCGGAATAAAATATAATAAATAATGAATACTCTTTACTCAAACCAAATATATCTGCTTGAATATTTTATAATCATCAGAGTACATCAATCACAGCTCAACATCAATAGCATACAAATGGATACACGACAATTCAACATAGCGGAATATGTATATATGTACAAGTACGGGAGTACGTATCGCCCTCCTGCTCGACTCCTGGGATCCACAGCATCATCCTGTATTCTATAATACTCGGTCTGACCCGAGCATTAAAGTTAAATAATACCCGAGTCAGTCTAGAATACCAGCTTGAGAAAATCACACCCAATTGATTATTAAAGTTTCAAAATCCTTTGAAAACAAAAGCATCTCGTAAGACCACGCCACAAATAAACATGTCGGGTTTTTACCTTACGATAGCCAAAACAATTTTTATAGGAATCCTCTGATATTATAATAGGGTCTATACACAAAAACTTATAAAATAGTCGAAATTGTTACATTGTTAAATTCCAGCTACTATCCACAGAGTGGGTAATACAAACAAAACTCGTACAAGGCTCTTAGGGAGAATGGATTTCCAACTAATGACTAGGCATTAAGGTACCACCTGCCACAGTACGGGGCCTAGATCACCGTACCGAGGAGTACGCCCGCTCCCCTGCAACACAAGGCCGGGACTACCCCTTACTGGATAATCCCGAGTGAGATCACCCCGCGGTTGGGATCAGCAACCGCCCACTAAGCCGAAATAAAAAGGGACATCTAGACTGGAATGACCTCGCCCTGCTAGGGTGCTACCCACCTAGCCTTGCTGCATAACCCCTGATTTTCAGTCATTCCCATTTGATGAGGCTTGAGGCTAAGCGTTACCTCTTTAGAAAACATTCCTTAGAATGCCCATCGTCTACCTGACGATGTTTCGCAAGCATTCATCCATACAAGTCCGTCCCGGGTTCGAACGGAACCGAAGGCACTATTTCTACTACATCCATTTTGGAAATATCCTCAGGATTAGTAGCGACTAGCCCTTGCACTTCACTGCTCCATCTTCGAATCCAAAATCGTTTACACGAAACGTACAAACCGGATCGAAGTGGTTTTCGAGAAATAAATCTCGATCCCGGTCTCTTCGAAACGATCAATGCATTTGTCCAATATTGATAGTCGGTTATTTAACTATCAACTATATTCACAAAACAACCATCAACCAATAAATAATCTCAAAAATATCTTCACAAGATATATTTCTATTTTCAATCCTTTGAAAACAGTTTCAAAACCATCATTCTTTTCAGAATCAACTTTCCCAAATATTTTATATCTCCTCTGAAATCACCAAGCACAAAAATAGATTTTTAAAATAATTTAAAACACTTTACTTTGAAATATATACTTTAAAACACTTAGGATAAAACTACTTAAATAATTTGTTAAAAATACATACTATATGAATTTGAGAAAATAAGGTTACTTTATAAAATATAAAACCAGGTTTTCACTTTTAACACAAATACTAGGTCGCTTTAAATAATTAATACTATAATATATTAAAAGGAAATACTTGCTTTAGAAATTAAATATTAGAAATAATAAATTTTACAAAACGTGATTTCTTTAAAAACAATTTTAAAACATTTAATTTATATTTACAAATTTACTTTTAAAAACGTGTACTTGGCCATCCAGAGAAATTTCCAACTTCAAGCACTTAAATCAATTTCCCAAATTGATTTCCAATTTATTCTATTTGAAATAAATTTCTTTACTTACTTGGTTCATTTCAAAATTCAATAATTACGGACTTTAGTTTTATTATTATTATTTTCTGCTTGATTTTAAATCTTTTAACTGAAATATACCAATCTCAGCTTCTTCCAAATTTCTTCTTTATTCTTTTCAATAAATTTAACCTTAAATTTTAAGTAAATATTTTATAATAACAATAAAATTTAAAATTCATTAATCTTCTGATTATTCAAATTTCCCTTACTAACTTAAGATTTATTTATTGGAATTTTAAAGGGCGCTTTATTTCTTTTCCAATAGATAAAATCTTAAATTTATTCAAATTTCCATAATTATTTTATTTACAAATTCTCTTCGTTTTATTTCCAAAATCCAATTCTATATATATCTTAATAACTTAGTGCACCAGAATATATTCAGGTAAACCAAAACATCCAATATTCCTATTATCAATAATATTCATCACAGAATATAAAATAATCACATCAGAGGGTATTAGATAATTTAAATAAATGTTGAGGGATCCAGTTGGATCCCTCCAACCTGTTTTTCCTGCATCCACAGATGTTAGCACAACAATATGCCAATTCCAGAATATATCATACTATATCACATAAATCAATTCAACCATCCAACAATTATTTAAATTTTAAATTTAAATTAACTGAGTGAGATTAACTCACCTTATCCCGTTTGCAACCTATTCCCAAGCCAGCTTGTTTCTTCATGTTTTCAGACCTTGTGTTAACATTATAAGGTTTATTAATATCTGATATATTCTACAACGATTTACCATTTAGTAAATTAAATTGACCAACAACTTAATTTAAACTAATCATTTTTAAAATTAAACTAGTAGGCTTAGAATGGATATAGGTATATATATACTTTATTTCAAATTTAGAAATTATATAGATATATTTATAAAAATAACCATAAAAAATTAAAAAAAAAACGAATCTTTCTATAAATTCCTATATATATATTTTTCTTCAAAACCTCATCTCTATATATAAAATATTTCTGTTTCTGTAAATAATTAAATCAGCATATAATTAAATTTTAACCAGACAGTAAGTTCAAGTATAAATTATTTAATTTTATTTTTAAAACATACTTAACCTCACAGTAACAGCATGTTACCAGATTTAAATAAAAGAAAATATACCTCACGGAAAGGTTCGAATTCGAGAATGTTTAACCCTCACCACTACCAGATCACCACGTCGAAGTTTCCCAAATCACGAGCTTCCCTAGCCCCAAGTCGAAATCCCCGACCTTGATTTGTAAATGGAACGCCTCAGACGCTCACAACCTCTTCCTTAAGCCGCGACCTTCGACGATACTCCTTTAACATCTCGTCGCCGAAGCCCTAGCGCACTGTATCAACCTGCATATTTAATGATTTTATACTTGAATATTTTATTTAAATATAGCATCGTTAGTCGGATTTAGGTCCGAAATGTTACTTTTTGCAAACGGCCGAATTGGAGCTCGAAACAACCTCCATTGGTTCCAAAATTGCGTTTGCGATCTTTTTGAGTATAATCTTTGATATGTTTGGAGTTTGTGAAATTTTGTTTTCTGTTGGGTTTTGGGTTTGGGTTCAGCCCACTAGCTTAATTAACCCACTAACTCAACCCCTTCTCTTCATTCACCTTCATTTCATTTCATTTCTTAAGCTAGAACTGAAAATGGTGGAAGGGAAGAGGAAATAGAAATTTGCAAGCCCTAGTTTCTTCTTGTAAACTTGATTCTTGCTCCAAAATCAAAGAGAATCCATTGGTAAGCTCTTCTTCATCTTCTCCAACTCTTCTCCTCTTCAATTTCGGAAAATTTCCTAAACCTAAATTGGGAAATATGTGTTTTCTTCTTAGATTGAAGCTTGTTGAGTTGAAGTAGTGTTTGGTTGGTCTTCTCCTTGTTATTGAGCTCCATCTTCTTTGTTTTGGGTAAAAGGTGAGTTTTGAACTCACATCTACTTCTCTTGATTTCATTGATGTTGGGTATGAATTCCTAGCACTTGTTCATATGCACTTGCTTTTGGTTTGGATTGAATTGGAGAATATCCAAATTTTTAGTGTTTGAGTTCAATTCTTTAAAGATCCTAACTTTGATGTTTGAATATGTTTTTGGTTGCGAATCGGAGAGCTAATGGAGCTAAGGTATCTATTGGCTAAAGCTCCTTAGGTCCATTGCTCGAACGATCGCGGTTTGGAAGAAATTGCATTTCATTGAAAAAGGGCAGGAATTGCAAAATCATCAGGTTCGGCCGACCGAGCCCTGTAGCCGGTCGACCGACCTGCTACCCCGAACCATGTTCTAATTTCTGCATCTGGGCAGCCGACCGAGCCCTGCAACCGGTCGACTGACCTGCTCATGTTTTGCCTGTTTTGCCTATTTTAGCATATTTTGATTGGTTATCCAAATTTTATCGATTCAAGTTGCTTTTTAGTAGTTGTTATTGCATCTTTGACTTTGATAGCTTATTCTTGACTTCATCCATGGGTTTTATAAAATAATCTCTCGAATCACATTTAAAAGCTCGTTTCTCCAATTTATAAATTCTATTTAAAACACACACTTTTGCACTTCGAGCGAAGCGGAAGGGTGATTAAATGGTTGGGCAAAACACGAACCATGAATCTGTGCGTTTATCCTTCCGATTAATCTCCGACCTATTCAATTGATCGTTTTGACCTTCGGGTTTGATTTATCGATGACATGAGGTAAACTTTGTACTGCTTTGAGTGTGAAAGTGACTGACGGATAGTAAATCGTTTAGTGCGAACGAGTGGTCATGGGACATACGTTAACACTTTTCGGATTCCTGTTCGAGAGTTGTGACACATTCCGCCAGTTAGTTGTGTCCAGTACTGGGTCTCTGACCTTCACCACTACGGTTTGTTGCCTTCGAGTATGTGCCTTCGGGTTTGCGCCTTCAGGTTTGTTGCCCTTTAGTATCGCTTCCGATGTTGGTCGTTATGAGCCGCATGGGTGATATTGGGTTGCCCTTTAGTATCGCTTCCGATGTTGGTCGTTATGAGCCGCAAGGGTGATATTGGGTTTGGATTCTTCAGGCTCATGGATCCTTGTTTGTACAGTACTGAGATCGAGCAATTTTCTGATGTTTCATTCATATGTATATTCCCTGGGTATCGCCCTTCGATGTCGGTAATTATGAGCCGCATGATGCTTAGCGTTTACCTTGAGGAACTTGTATACCTTATTGGTATTTGTTATTTGCCTTTTTGGCTTGATTTGGGATAATTGTATCCTTTGTTTCTATATGTTGCCGATGATATGAGGCTTGTTATCATATGATTCATCTTTTGTTAGATGATTGCGTTGTCTCCTTTAGAGATATTTGTTATACTTTGTAACCTTGCAGGCTTATTATTGTATAGTTTATCTAACTGATTTGTTTAGCTAGACTGACCCGTGTATTTTATACTTGGGTCAGACCAAGATGTATCAGGATAGGTGCTTTTGGACTTAGCCTATTTTGCTTCCGCATGGACTGCTCCGCTAGCTTCTTTTTGTCATAGCTTTTTTGTGTAGTCCCATTTTGTAGTAACTCTGATATGTATTCTATTGACTCGTCTGTATATTGTGGTTTGGTATACCACTTGACTTGTATTATTTTGTATACTCTGTTATGTATTCAGTATATGTGTATATGATGATTTACTGTTCTGTGATGTATATTACATTTGAGTTGTTATATTCTGTTCTGATAGATCCAACCACCCGTGGTTTTATTTTAAGTATTCATTGGGTATGTCGACCTGCTTGGTAAGTGTATTGTCGATGTATTCAATAGATAATTAGAGCAAGGCTATAGATGGTCGCTCCTAACTAGGTTTATTCTCCGTGTTAGTTGACCGCATTACCCTGTAGTGTCCTTGGCTAGCGTGGGTATAGTGGTGGGCCGTCACAGCGTGGTATCAGAGCTGAGTTCAGAACAAAATATGATAAACACAGAATAGATGCACATTACGGTACATCAAAGTGTACAAGTGATACAAATCTTTGAATCATCGTGTCTCTTTATTCCATTAAGGTTAGATAGAGTTTGGGAATACGTCTAGGAATGCATTTCTATTCCGTAGTATTCCATATTGCAATATCTACCTTGTGAATAATCTTGTTCTTATCTTACCTTCAGCGTATGGCTGGAAGAGGCAGGGGACGACGTTCGGATGCTGGGCAATCCAGTGGCACACATCCGGATGGCATTTATATGTCTGCCAACCAGTTTATGGAGTTGTTTAGGAGCACTCAGCCTCCAGTTCCTCCTCGAGTGTCTCCGCCTCGCAAGTCTGCCTTTGCACGCCAGTGCAGTGATTTTGCTCATCTTGGAGGAAAGCCGTTTAAAGGCCCTGAATCCGTTCTTGAAGTCCAAGCTTGGATTCGCACATGCGAGCGTATCTTCTCTCATATGGATCTTTCTGACCATGATAGAGTTCTTGTAACTTCTAGCTTATTACAAGAGCGTGCTCTTGATTGGTATGAGTTTCTTGTAGCCGAAATTGATGAGTCTACTCTTTCTTGGACTCAGTTTCGGGAGCAATTTGAACTCAAGTTCGTTCCTGAATCTGAAAAAGTATTATTGACCCGTCGCTTCCTTGAGTTGAAGCAAGGGAAGTCTTCTGTTTCTGAGTATGTTGCATCATTCGAGGCTTTATCTAAGTACGGTCTTGAATTCATCAGCACTTCTTATAAGAAGAATTTGAAGTTTGTTTCTGGTCTTAAGAAGTATCTTAAGAAATCTTTGTTGCTCCAACTTAAACTTTATTTTGAGGAGTTGGTTGATTTGGCACTTCATCTCGAGACCGTCGAGAAGGAGTGTGATAGTGATGTTGATGTTGAGGCTTCCAAGAACCCCAACAAGAGGTCGTTTCCAATTTAGAAGTACATGCCTTTTCCTTCTAAGAAGAAGAAGATTGTTGGTCCTAGTTCTCAGCCTCAGTCTTCCGGAACACCTTTCGTTCGAAAGTGTTTTAATTGTGGTTCTCCGGATCATATTATTCGAGCTTGTCCTAAGCCTCTCTTCTGCCGTTATTGCAAGAAGGAAGGTCATCATGTTTCAGCTTGCCCTACTGTTTCGGCTGGTGCCAAGTCTAGCAGGCTTTATGCTACTAAGGCTTCTGAAGGTCCCCCTCAGCCCAAAGGTATATCTCCATCTATTTTGGAAGGTTCTATTTTATTTCAGGATCATAGTATACGAGTTCTTTTCGATACGGGTGCTTCACATTCTTTCGTATCGAAGAAGCTCGTCGACGATTTATCTTTGGATGATTCTTGTTTGGTTACTTCTTTAAGGATTTCAAATCCTATTGGGGGATCCGCGACCCTTAGTATGCTTTGTGATGATATTGAGATTGTTTTATGTGGCTTTTCTTTTCGTGCAAATCTGCACGTTATTTCTTTCTAGGATTTGATATGATTTTGGGAATGGACTGGCTAGTGAGATATGATGCCAGGATTATTTGTTCGGAGAGAATTTTGTATCTTCGACACCCGGATTCGCCTACTCAGCTATCTCTTATTCTTCGGGATGTGGATAATTCCGAAATGGCTTTATATTCTCTTGACTCGCGAGATGATAATGATATATCTCGTATTCCTATTGCTTGTGACTTTTCTGATGTTTTTGAGCCGGTATCGGGTTTGCCACCTAAGCGGGCAATTGAGTTCCGCATTGATCTCATTTCAGGCGCGCAGCCAGTTAGTCGTCCTCCTACGAGGATGTCTACAAAGGAAAATGAGGAACTCAAGAAGCAGCTTTTAGAGCTAGAGTCCAAGCAGTTGATTCAGTCCAGTTTTTCTCCATGGGGATCCGCGGTCGTCTTCGTGAAGAAGTCCGATGGAACTCTTAGGCTTTGCCTTGACTATCGCCAACTTAACGAGTTAACCATCAGGAATAGGTATCCATTGCCTAGGATCGATGATATGTTCGATCTATTGAGTGGTGCTAAAGTCTTTTCTCAGCTTGACCTTGCCACGGGTTTTCATCAGTTACGAGTCGCAAAGGATAGCATACCTTTTACAGCTTTCCGCACTCGGTATGGTTCTTTTGAGTGGCTCGTTATGCCGTCCGGTTTGACGAACGCTCCTGCTTTCTTTGTAGATCTAATGAATCGAGTATTCCGGGAATATCTCGATAAGTTCGTCCTTGTCTTCATTGATGATATCCTTATTCATTCTAAGTCTGAAGCCGAGCATGCTAATCACTTGAGAATTGTTTTGAGTACTCTCCGTCATCATCAGCTTAGAGCCAAATTCTCCAAGTGCCATTTTTGGGAGAATAAGGTTAAGTTCTTAGGCCATGTTGTATCTTCCGATGGCATTTCTGTCGATCCCTCAAAGATCGAAGCCATCCAGAATTGGAAGAGGCCTGAGAATGTGCATGAGATTCGTAGTTTCCTTGGATTGGCGGGTTATTACCGTCGGTTCATTAAGGACTTTTCCCGTGTTGTGCTTCCTTTCACTTGCCTTACTCGTAAAGGCATTCGTTTTGATTGGTCCGACAAGTGTGAAGCTTCCTTTCTGACATTGAAGGAACTTCTCACTAATGCTCCTATTTTAGTGGTTCCCGAGGGGAATCATGATCTTGTTGTCTACACCAATGCTTGTGGTAGTGGTCTCGGTGCTGTTCTTATGCAGAAGGATCGAGTAGTTGCTTATGCTTCTAAGCAACTACGTCCGAATGAAGTTCGCAATGCCACTCATGATCTTGAGCTTGCCGCCATTGTCTTTGCCTTGAAGATTTGGCGACACTATTTATTGGGCGAGCGCTTCATTCTCTATACCGATCATAAATCTTTGAAGTATTTGTTCACTCAGAAGGAACTCAATATGAGACAACAACGTTGGCTCGAGTTTCTTGCCTCCTATGACTTTGATATCCTGTATACCCCTGGTAAGGGTAATCGTGTTGCTGATGCGCTTAGTCGCAAACATTCGGCTGTTATTTCTATGGTGCTTGCCGAATGGGATGTTCTTGAGACTCTATCTTTTTGTGAAATTCGGGATCGATGTTCATCTTTTGATTCTCCTATCCTATTATTTAGTTTGCGAGCTCGACCTATTTTATTGGATCGTATTGCCGTTGCTCAGCGGTGTGATCCTGATTTGTTGCATCTTATTCAGCTTGGTGAGTCTGGATCCTGTGATGAGGCGTTGCGGGATTTTAGCATTGATTCTCATAGGTGTCTTCGTAAGAAGAACCATCTTTTTGTGCCTTCTGATTTTGCGCTTAGGCATGACATTCTTGATGATTGTTGTCATTTTAAGTATACTATTCATCCCGGTAGTAGTAAGATGTATGCCGATATGCGTCGTCTTTATTATTGGGAAGGCATGAAGCGCGATGTGGCGAGTTATGTGAGTAATTGCATAACTTGTCAGCGTGTTAAGGCCGAACATCAGCGTCCTTCTGGTCTTCTTCAACCTCCTAAGATTCCATTGTGGAAATGGGATCAGATATTTATGGATTTCATTGACGGCCTACCTCGTTCGAGATCAGGCCATTCTAGCATTTGGGTTATTGTTGATCGCCTTACCAAGTCTGCTCATTTTGTCCCTATTAAGTCTAATAGAACTGCTTCGCATTTGGCTAAGTTATATGTCAAGGAAATCGTGAGACTTCACGGTGTTCCTAGTTCTATTGTGAGTGATCGTGATCCTTTATTCACGAGTCTTTTTTGGAAGAGTCTTCAGCAAGCTTTGGGAATAAAGCTTAATTTTTCCACAGCTTATCATCCGCAGTCTGACGGGCAGACTGAAAGGGTGAATCATATCTTGGAAGATCTTCTCCGTATTTGTATTTTTGATTTTGGTGGTAGCTGGGAGGATCATCTACCTCTTGTAGAATTCTCCTACAACAATAGTTTTCAGTCTAGTATCGGTATGGCTCCTTTCGAAGCCTTTTACGGAAGGCCATGTCGATCACCTTCATGTTGGTTGGAATCTGGAGAGAAGCTTATTCTTGGTCCAAATTTTGTTCGTGATTCTTCCGAGAATATTGATCTTATTCGGTTGAGAATGAAAGAGGCACAGAGTCGCTAGAAATCCTACACGGACAACCGTAGGAAGCCTCTCGAGTTCTCGATCGGCGATCTTGTTTTTATTCGTGTTTCTCCTTTGAAAGGAGTTATGCGTTTCAGTACGACTGGGAAATTGGCTCCTCGCTTTATAGGACCATTTTCTATTACTGAACGTATTGGCCCTGTGGCTTATAGAGTTTCACTTCCTGTTCATTTATCTGGCATTCATGACGTGTTTCACGTCTCGCAACTTCGAAAGTGTCTTCGGGAGTCAGATTCTCTTATTTCTTCTCCTGACTTGCAAGAGCTTGAGATCTCACCAGACTTATCTATTGTACAGCAACTTATTCGCGTGCTTGACACGGAGGTGCGACACCTTCGGAACAAGGACGTGCCGCTCGTTAAAGTTTAATGGTCCGCTAATCCCAATGATTGTACTTGGGAAAGCAGAGAGTTTATTGAGCGATCTTATCCGGGTTTTCTATCTTAGCTTGTAAACGGTGAGTATGTCTTTTCATCTCAAGCTTATTTCCTTTTTCTTTTGATTGCTGTATGTATGTAGTTATTACAAATATCGTCTATAGGAATTGCGGGGACGCAATTTTGTAAGGATGGGAGATCTGTAACAACCCGCATATTTAACGATTTTATACTTAAATATTTTATTTAAATATAGCGTCGTTAGTCGGATTTAGGTCCGAAATGTTACTTTCTGCAAACGGCCGAATTGGAGCTCGAAACTACCTCCATTGGTTCCAAAATGGCATTTGCGATCTTTTTGAGTATAATCTTTGATATGTTTGGAGTTTGTGAAATTTTGACCTTTTTCTATTCGGTTTTGGTTTGAGTTCAGCCCACTAGCTTAATTAACCCTCTAACTCAACCCCTTCTCTTCATTCACCCTCATTTCATTTCATTTCTTAAGCTAGAACTGAAAATGGTGGAAGGGAAGAGGAAACAGAAATTTGCAAGCCCTAGTTTCTTCTTGTAAACTTGATTCTTGCTCCAAAATCAAAGAGAATCCATTGGTAAGCTCTTTTTCATCTTCTCCAACTCTTCTCCTCTTCAATTTCAGAAAATTTCTAAACCTAAATTGGGAAATATGTGTTTTCTTCTTAGATTGAAGCTTGTTGAGTTGAAGTAGTGTTTGGTTGGTCTTCTCCTTGTTATTGAGCTCCATCTTCTTTGTTTTGGGTAAAAGGTGAGTTTTGAACTCACATCTACTTCTCTTGATTTCATTGATGTTGGGTATGAATTCCTAGCACTTGTTCATATGCTCTTGCTTTTGGTTTGGATTGAATTGGAGAATATCCAAATTTTTAGTGTTTGAGTTCAATTCTTTAAAGATCCTAACTTTGATGTTTGAATATGTTTTTGGTTGCGAATCGGAGAGCTAATGGAGCTGGGGTATCTATTGGCTAAAGCTCCTTAGGTCCATTGCTCGAACGATCATGGTTTGGAAGAAATTGCATTTCATTGAAAAAGGGCAGGAATTGCAAAATCATCAGGTTCGGCCGACCGAGCCCTGTAGCCGGTCGACCGACCTGCTACCCCGAACCATGTTCTAATTTCTGCATCTGGCCAGCCGACCGAGCCCTGCAACCGGTCGACCGACCTACTCCTGTTTTGCCTGTTTTGCCTATTTTTGCATATTTTGATTGGTTATCCAAATTTTATCGATTCAAGTTGCTTTTTAGTAGTTGTTATTGCATCTTTGACTTTGATAACTTATTCTTGACTTCATCCACGGGTTTTTTATAAAATAATCTCTCGAATCACATTCAAAAGCTCGTTTCTCCAATTTATAAATTCTATTTAAAACACACACTTTTGCACTTCGAGCGAAGTAGAAGGGTGATTAAATGGTTGGGCAAAACATGGACCATGAATCTGTGCATTTATCCTTCCGATTAATCCCCAACCTATTCAATTGATCGTTTTGACCTTCGGGTTTGATTTATCGATAACATGAGGTAAACTTTGTACTGCTTTGAGTGTGAAAGTGACTGATGGATAGTAAATAGTTTAGTGCGAACGAGTGGTTATGGGACATACGTTAACACTTTTCGGATTCCTCTTCGAGAGTTGTGACACATTCCGCCAGTTAGTGGTGTCTAGTACTGGGTCTCTGACCTTCACCACTACGGTTTGTTGCCTTCGGGTATGTGCCTTCGGGTTTGTGCCTTCGGGTTTGTTGCCCTTTAGTATCGCTTCCGATGTTGGTCGTTATGAGCCGCATGGGTGATATTGGGTTGCCCTTTAGTATCGCTTCCGATGTTGGTCGTTATGAGCCGCATGGGTGATATTGGGTTGCCCTTTAGTATCGCTTCCGATGTTGGTCGTTATGAGCTGCATGGGTGATATTGGGTTTGGAGTCTTCGGGCTCATGGATCCTTGTTTGTACAGTACTGAGCTCTTGCAATTTTCTGATGTTTCATTCATATGTATATTCCCTGGGTATCGCCCTTCGATGTTGGTCATTATGAGCCACATGATGCGTAGTGTTTACCTTGCGGAACTTGTATACCTTATTGGTATTTGTTATTTGGCTTTTTGGCTTAATTTCGGATAATTGTATCCTTTGTTTCTATATGTTGCCGATGATATGAGGCTTGTTATCATATGATTCATCTTTTGTTAGATGATTGCGTTATCTCCTTTAGAGATATTTGTTATACTTTGTAAACTTGCAGGTTTATTATTGTTCAGTTTATCTAACTGATTTGTTTAGCTAGACTGACCCGTGTATTTTACACTCGGGTCAGACCGAGATGTATCAGGATAGGTGCTTTTGGACTTAGCCTATTTTGCTTCCGCATGGACTGCTCCGCTAGCTTCTTTTTGTCATAGCTTTTTGTGTAGTCCCATTTTGTAGTAACTCTGTATGTATTCTATTGACTCGTCTGTATATTGTGGTTTGCTATACCACTTGACTTGTATTATTTTGTATACTCTGTTATGTATTCAGTATATGTGTATATGATGATTTACTGTTCTGTGATGTATATTACATTTGAGTTGTTATATTCTGTTCTGATAGATCCAACCACCTATGGTTTTGTTTTAAGTATTCATTGGGTATGTCGACCTGCTTAGTATGTGTATTGTCGATGTATTCAATAGATAATTAGAGCAAGGCTATAGATGGTCGCTCCTAACCAGCCTTATTCTCCGTGTTAGTTGACGGCATTACCCTGTAGTGTCCTTGGCTAGCGTGGGTATAGAGGTGGGGCGTCACACGCACGATCCCTCCATCTGACTCGAACGCGACTCAAATTGCGACTCACTTCGCGATGTCGCATCTCTCACCATCTCGATCGACAGAGAAACAAAGACAGTCACAACTCTCTCTTCAATCGAATCGCCTCACATCGATTACAAATTGATACGCTCAGATCCCAGAAGAAGAAAAAAATGGAAAGAATAGGTCGGCCATGATTTATTTTTTTTCTTTTTTTTTTCTTTTTTTTTCATTGTAAATTCGCTGAAGGAAAGGGAAAGAAGAAGACCGGTATTGCTTCTATGATACGCGTCCAATTTCTTCGTATTGATCGATTTAACGGAGTGAAAGAATAACGTTGGCGTGAGAGGAACGCTTTGCAGGAAAAAGTTATCAACTACAGTGATCTGATGTGAAATAAAATTAAATTTTCAGCATAGATTTAAGCGCACGTGTACATCGTACGGCCACACAACAACTCCGACGATTATGAAATTTGAAATCCGATAATAATACAATATTGCGGATCCAACGGAACTACTTTGATCGAATTCTGAAACTGCGTTGGGAGGATATTTTATATATAAATTTAAACGATATATATATATATTTAAAAAAAAACTGAACAAACCACTGTAAATTCCAATTTCACAACTTCTATTATCTTTAGTATTATCAATATAAATTTTATGAGCCTTCAAATTATTTTTAGCCAGCTTAAAATTCTAGATTCAACAATTTACCCAACTTCACTTATTTGATTTAAAAATTCAATTATCAAATAAATTGTGATATTCATAATTTAAGTTAAAATCACTTTTAATATTTAAAATCAATTAAATATCCTGATTTTAAATGCTTGAAAATTTCGGGTCGTCACACAAATCCACTCGAATTTCAAAAAAAATCAAATTTAATTAAATCTCAATTCATCTGTTTTAATTCAATTTTGTTTCTCAATAAACCATTTCAAATTATATCAATTTCAAATGTAGATTGAACCACAAAATTAACCATTTCAATTTCAATATATTTCTAAACCTTAAATATTCCATATTTCAAAACTAAAATTGATAATTATATATATATATATCTTAATTTAACTTCATTATTGTTTAGTTTTGAAATATTCACTTAATAAATCCAATATTATTTAAATAAAACCCCAAATTTCAAATCACTAAATATTTCCTTTAATTTATTTAAACTTGAAATATTCGTTTAAATCACCTTAATCCAAAATCAAGTTATAAAATCATATACATTAAAAATATAAAATTCAATAAGTTTCAAATCAGTTTAATTTAATAAATTCTTAATAAATACCATTTCAAATCAACTGCAAATCTACCTTTCCAACCTTAATATATTTAATAATTATTATAAACTCTATATTTGAAAATACCATTTTAAACAAATACTTAAACATATTATATATTAATTAAATTAACTTTATCAAATAAACTTTAATAAATCAAATCTTATTATTAAACTTCTTTTATATATATATTTTAAAATAGTAAAATTGTAAGTAAAATCTTAAAATTTAAAATTCCAAACCGAACTTATAATTTTAAAATTTTCAAAACATATAATTTGTAAAAAATCAAAATTTTAGACCTTTATATAAACAACATATATATATATATATATATATATATATATATATATATATATATCTTAAAATTAATATTTATTAAAACCAAAATATTCAATTCAAAACCTTGGAAATCATTTCCAAATATATATTAACCAATAGTTTCTGTACATAATTTTCTATCCTATGGTCAAGTGATATTGATATTTATCATTTCAATCCGCAATTTAAATATATATGGTATATATCATTTTAACCCGTTATCCCAAATTCAATTCTAATGAAAAATGCTTGGGTTTATCCTTTCGGCCCATAATGATTTTCCCCTATTCTACAAATTGTTTGGGTACGTATCATTTCAACCCATAGGGAATTCTATACAAGCAGGGAACTTGCAGAGTGATAACAAATATGATAATAATATAACAGGCATATACCATCAATATAAATAACATATAACGGTGTCAGATGTCACAGGTGAAAAGATACAGATAATAGCATATATATAGCAATGTAAATAACTAATAGTAGTATATTTCAATTGTTGTTTCGATTGAAATCAACTTTAATAAATATAAGAACGTTAATCATGAGTGATTTCTCTCCTTTTGAGGCTAGAGATGAACGAGAATGAGATGAGTTACGAATCCAAGCAAAGCTTGATTGAACGCAAATTCAATGAAATAGGTTGATAAATGGGAATCGATGAGAACAATTCAGAATCAACTTGAAATATACAGAATATATATATATATACATACATACATATATATATATATATTTCAAAATCAATTTCAATACACATATTTCAAATCAATATTTATTTCAAACACATTAAATAAAATTTCCATATATATTAGAAATCAACTCATAAGTACTTATATATGGATTAATATATAAACGTGTGTATAACTTACATACTTATAACTTCGCAATTGAAAGCAACCGCAATATATATGCGGCTATGTAATGCTTTAACAGTAAATAAACATTTAAAAATATAAAATATATGTAACAACCCAAGATTTTTCACCAATTTATAATCATCGTTAAATGTTTAATGGAGATAGCTAATTGCTGTTTGGAATTATATCGGTTGATATTCTTTTCATATATTTGTTTAAGCGTTACGCGGGCTCTAAAATTTAATTTGGCCCACGTTTTCATTTGTTCGTTTTGTGTCGTGATGGTTGTCATAAGCAAATAACCAGCCCCTTTTTTATTCATTATCTTCGAACCCTAAAATAAACTAAAAGAATGGCGGCCACGTTCGTTCGCTCCTTCCCCTTCGTCCCAAATTAGGGTTTCGATTCGATTTCGCTCGTCTTCGGGAGGCCATGGCTTCAAATCCAGTTCGTGCTCTTCGACAAAGGTGAGTATCTATATTTCTCACATCCAATTTGACTTAGTAAGATGCCTGGTGTACGTTTTGGTTTCGTTGTTGATGCTTTCTCTGATTTTGTCAAATTCGTGTAATTTCGTGATACTTGGTTAACTCGGCTTTGATTTTGGACTGTTTAATATCTCGTAACCATCACGAATTCGATTTTTTTTTGTTGACTTTGGTCACTTTGATTGTTAAGCCTCTTTGCTGTGTTTTACTTGAATTTTTCGAGTGTTTGTGACCAGAGCATTGATTCCTATTGTGACTTCGGTCTTGACTTCTGGTAACACTCGTGTGTTACCACTGCAGTTGTTCTCGGTCTTGATTGATTACCCTGGCCACTGTCTTGATCATGTCCTCTATGAACTTGAAGTGCCACGTGTTATAAGTTTTTCACTTCGATGTTTGATACTGTCAAACTCGGCTCTGACTTGATGATGTTTTCGATTTTTACGTGATTGTTTCCACTTTCGCTGGTTTGTGAGTACTTCATACTTGGTCGTACTGATCACTCATGTATATGTCTAGTGTATGTGCATTTGTGGTTTCAGTATTGAACACTTCATAGTTGCACTTCACTTGCATTAGATATCACTTGACTTTGATTTTCCCTGACTTGTTCATATGCATATATATTGTGATTTCTTAGTGCTTGAGTACAGTTCTATTCTCGCTCATGTTTTCACTGTGCATATCACTGCCTGGTTTTGTTTTCATGTGTATTACTTGATGGCATTGGTTTTTGATGATCTCTTTGAATTGCTGTAGACCTTGGATTTGTCCGTATTCACCTCATGTAACTTTCCTTAAGGCTGAGCTTGGATTTGCAGTGCACCACTGTTGTTTCACTGTTTTACTCGAATCTGTGCATTGAGGTCTTGTTCACTTGATTCAATTGAGTCTGGTACCTTTTGTAGCATTGTTTCTTTGGGTTTGTCTATGGCCATTCTTTGGCCTCTGACCTGTGCACGACTTTGATTTTTGTATGTGCATATCATCTTGTAAGCTTGGATGAGCTTGCTATACAGCTGTTGTCACTGTTATTTTGTTGTATTTTGATGCTAGTTTGTACATGCTGATTCAGTTTGCATTTTTCATTTTGATGTTCATTTGCTGTTGGACTTCATGTATCTATGTACTCCATTGTCTGTTTTAATGATACTGTAATTTGGGTTTGGTTCCATTTGCCTGTCGCCATTCAGTCGCATGTGTTCGTGTTGCTGTACATATGTTTTGTGTATACACATGTGTAATCATACATGTATATAGGTAGTATATGTTGCAGACTTATCTTGTTGTTCTTCAGGCTAGCATTTGCATGTCTCGAATGCTCATTTGCTGAATCACCATATAATTTGAAGTTATTGAGCTTCTTTCCTCATATGATCTGCTTGATATTCCCTTTGTGTACATTGCAACATGAACACTGTCTAGATACGTGTACATGCTTTCACTTAGCTGTCTGCATAATGGAAACTCGGTTGTTATCGGTCTGTACTTGAGCAGTGCATACACTTTATATGTTGGCTTCGGCCATTATGTCTCTGACTTTGACAACTTCGGTACTTTCACTGACATTACTTCAATTATTTGATTATGCGAGTTTGTTTCTTTGTACTGTTGCTTTTGTTTGATTGTTGCATCTGAGTTTTTGGTTGATGTCCTTGGTTCTACTCGGGATTTATTTGCATCTGTGTTTCACTTGTGTTGAATCCGGCTGTAAAGCTTGGGTCTGACCTTGTGCTTGTATCGTGGCATTGATATTTGAGTCTTCATTGATTTTGGTTCGTTGATCTTGTGGGTACATCATCACTGTAGTGGTAAGGCAGTGCACGCAAGGGTGTACTGCAGCCACATGGTAGTGAGCTTTTGGGTACATCATCACCGTAGTGGCAAGGCAGTGCATGCAAGCGTGAACTGCAGCCACACGGTATGGCTTGTATGATATTCTATTTTGTTTTGATTAATTGATCTTTTGCATATTTCATAAGCTGTAGTGGCGAGGCAGCAAACGCGTGCGTGTGCTGCAGCACTACCCGAATTGACATTTCAAATTGATGTTACGATTGCTGGATTTGTTTCGTGTTACCAATTCAATAATTTGAAATCGTATTTTGATTGGTTTAATTTGCTAATTTGTTGTTTAACACTATTACATGTTATATTCACCGTTATCCGATTTTCTTGTTAAGGGATCGGATAGGAGAATTTATTTTGACTGTCGTTTAATTGCTATTTAATTATTATTTCTTCTGTGCCTTAACAACTGAGTTTGAATTAGACTGACCCGTGTATTATTTTCTTTTAAATGTAATACTCGGGTCAGACCGAGTTATTACAGGTTGTAGATATCCTGCTTTGGGTTACTGCTAGAGCTATGAAGTCTTTTCATACTTTTTGGAGTAGTCGTTGTCTTAGTATAGGATGTTGTATGTTCATGTATATTATTCACGATAATGTACTTGTATATGTAACTTCTGGAGTCGACAGATGTAGTTGTATCATATGAATTGTATCACATGTATTGTAACTGACATCAGTTATTGTATATATGAGACTTAATGTTTTATCTGTGTTCCGCATTTATATTATCTGTGTTATTATTATATTTACTGTCCTAAACTATTATGAACCATCGTAGTTCATTTTATACTGGAATTGGGGTATGTCGATGGGAGTAAATAAATCAGAGATGAAAAAAAATGAAAGAATATTATACCACTCCTATCGAGATAACCAATACTAGTGTAAGGCCTAACTACGGATGGCCGCTCCTCAACAGCCTTATTCTTCGCGCTAGTTGACGGCATTACACCGTAGTGTCCTTGGCTAGCGTGGATATAGAGGTGGGGCGTCACAGCTTGGTATCAAAGCCTGGGGTTTAGGACAAATATAAAACATTACTCAGATGGAACATGTGTTACAACTATTTATCGATGTTTTATCTCTCATCTTTGCCTATGATTATCTTTGCTTGTTAGGTATGAATTCCTAACGCTTATTTATGCACATTTGATTTTGATTTCGTGAAAGTATTTTGGCTTCGGCCTCCGTTTTCTTTGCGAACTCAAGTTGAGTTTTTGATGATGAGGATTTTGTTCCTGTGTTTTCGGCTTTGAATTGATTTAGCCGATGTTGATTTTGTTCGAATCTCAGCGATTTTGAACTTGATATTTTGTGTTTTCCTCGGCTTGATTTCCATTCGACTTCGGTCACTCTATTTTCGCGAAATTGCTGGTTTCTTGATTTCCAAGACTCTAACTTTGTTTGCCGTTGAATTCTTTGATGAGGATGTTGATTCGTTTTGTACTCGACTGTGGCTAATAAATGTTGACTTCGGCATTGACTTGATTTTTATACTTTTTGAAGTCATTTATGCGTTTATGCTCGTTTTGCTTTGTTTTTCCAATTGTTAATCGATTCTTCTTTTCCGATTAGTTGTTATCACCTTTGTCGACTTTGATAACTTCTATTTCTGGAATTTTTGAGTATTTCTACTTTGACGGATTTGGAATCGAATTCTTGGGATTTTATTCACGTCTTCCAATGTGAATTTTAGTGAATTGATTTGGTATCTATATTTAATCAATTCTTGTTAATTCCCCGATTTGTTGCTATCATTTATTAGCAACTTTGATGACATTTTGTTTGGGATTTTTGTGAACATACTTTTTGAAGGATTCAACATCGATTTCTTTGGATTCTATTCACATCTTCGTATGTGAATTCTTGTGATTGATTGTTTCTACAATCATTTTTGTCATTTGTCACTTTAAAAATATAAAGGTTTCAATACTAGTAGAAAATATCAAAACCCTTTTTCCAAACGATTTCAAAACTATTTTAATACAAAGCTCTTTTCTTAAACTATTTTCCAATCTACTAGTATATACAAGCCTTTACTTCACTCGGATGAGAAATCGAATTAAACGGCTTAGTAAAACAAGTGGTATGAAACGCTTGCGTTTGCTTCGTCGGTTAACTCCTGGACTTGTTCGATTGAAAACTCTTGTGACAATTTTCTAGTGAAGATCTACAGTTTGTTCGTAAATATTTGAGTTAAGCTAGTGGTTATAGGACATGAAGCTAAACTTTTATATTTACTAACTTAGTGTAATTGACACTTCTTGATGATCATGATGATCATTGTTGTGATTTAGACTAGCAATTGTGCGATGTCTCTTTGTTTGCGAGGGAGACTAGACCCTGCTCTTGTGATGTTTCGCCATCGCATTTGTGTGATGTTTCGACATCACATATGTGGGGTAGCGCCCCACGGTCTTCGGACCATTCGTGTGTCAAAATTTAATGGTTGGCCACCATGAGATAGCGTCTCGTTTTGTGATACCGGTTGGGGAGTTTTCATGCTCCCATTTTGTGATAGGCCTTCCCATTTTTATGATTTAGACTAGCAATTGTGCGACGTCTCTTTATTTGCAAGGTTGGGCTAGACACCATTTGTGTGATTCCACTCGCACATACCTTTTAGCTTTTTGGTTAGCCTAGACACCATTTGTGTGATTCCGCTCACACATACATTTTTGTTTGCACGGTTAGGCTAGACACCATTTGTGTGATTCCACTCACACATACCTTTTTGCTTTTTGGTTAGCCTAGACACCATTTGTGTGATTCCGCTCACACATACCTTTTTGTTTGCGAGGTTAGGCTAGACACCATTTGTGTGATTCCACTCACACATATCTTTTTGCTTTTTGGTTAGCCTAGACCTCATCTGGGTGATTCCGACTCACCCATATGGGGTAGCTCCCCATGGTCTTCGGACCGTCATGTGATAGGCCTCTTTCCCTCTTTGTGTTTTTTGGATTTCTTCTGTAGACTTCAAGAATTTGTGTTTTTCGGAATTCTTGGGATGATTTCTAGAATTTGTGCTTCACTGATTTTCGTGATTTCTATTGATAAGTTTTATTAATTTTTGTGCATTGGTGAATTCGTGTGTCATTGACTTGTTATGAATACAAGTTGAGGGTATGATACCCCTTTCTATCTTTGAGAAGATTCTTGTCATATTTTTGATGAATGAAAATTCGTTGGTATTATATTTTGATGCCAATTATCTTGATGAGATTTTGACGTATTAACTTCAGTAACCGTCAATTTTAAAATGAATTTTCAAGCGGTTATCCCGCAATGCAGATTTTGTTGTCCGTTTTTACGGTATTTTCAGAAGTGAAATTTCCTTGTCGAAGTTGCTACTGATGTTGCTGTTTTAATCACGTGTTTTAAAAATTTGTTATTTTTAAAAATTGTTTCAAAATATAAATCAAAATTGTTTTCAATTTTTTTACAGTTTACGCTTTCAAAAGAATGAGGAAGCGATTTAAACGTTTCAGAAAAATCGAGGACTATAACCCCTTTCTTTTACTGATTCCCTTAATTCCGGACTTGTCCGTTTGAGAATGTGAAATGTTATTTTTAGAATACACAATTTTGCATTTTCAAGGAAACGATGAAGTGAATTAAACGATTTAGTAAAACTCGTGGTTATGGGACATGTGTGTTTGCTATTTCGGTTAATTCCAGACTCGTTAATTGAATATTTGTGATCTCCGATTATCGTTTTTGATAATCGGATGTTTGTGATTTCTAATTATCGTTTTTGATAATCGGATATTTGTGATCTCTGATTATTGTTTTTGATAATCGGATATTTGTGATTTCTGATTATCGCTTTGATAATTGAATATTTGTGATTTCTGATTATCGTTTTTGATAATTGGATATTTGTGATTTCTGATTTATCGTTTTTGATAATCAGATATTTGTTGTTTCTGATTATTGCTTGTGATAATTAGATATTTGAGATTTAATTATCGTTTTTGATAATTAAATATTTGTTGAATTGAGATTTGATTATCATTTGTGATAATTAAATGTTTGTGATTTAAGATTTGATTATCATTTGTGATAATTAAATATTTGTGATTTAAGATTTGATTATCGTTTTTAATAATTAAATATTTGTTGTTTTCGATTATCGTATTCGATAAGTGGATATTTATTGATTTGAGATTTCTAATTATCGTTTTTGGTAATTAGATATTTGCAATTTTGCGACTTATGATTTTTGTTTTCTAATTATCTTTGTTGATAATTAGATTTTGCTTTCTTCTAATTATTGTATCGATAATTAGATACTGTTGTTTTGTGATTTCTGTATTCTGGTTATCTATTTGATAATTAAATTTTGTAGAGAATTTGTGAATTTCTTTTATGAAATTAAAAGATTTCTTTGGTGGTTATATTGTACTACGCCGGTGTACCGGCTCAATTTTCTGCTATTCATGACGTTTTCCACGTCTTCCAATTACGGAAATGCCTTAGGGATTTTCGATTTTTATTCTTGAGCAACCTTCTATTCACATCATTGCTTCGGGGGTGTAGCACCTTCGAAATAAAGATGTTTTTCTTGCGGAAGTTCAATGGTTCTCAAATCCTAAGGATTACACTTAGGGATCCTGAGAATTCGTCGAGCAAACACATTCAGGCTTACTCTTTCAAGCTCTTTATAGTGAACTTCCTATTTCAAATTTCTTCATCTTGTGATGATGTTCTTTAGGGTTGTTACCATTTGTTCATTTATTCCTTATGATTGCGAGGACGCAATTTCTTTAAGAAGGGGAGTCTGTAACAACCCAAGATTTTTCACCAATTTATAATCATCGTTAAATGTTTAATGGCGATAGCTAATTGCTGTTTGGAATTTTATCAGTTGATATTCTTTTCATAGATTCGTTTAAGCGTTACGCGGGCTCTAAAATTTAATTTGGCCCACGTTTTCATTTCTTCGTTTTGTGCCGTGATGGTTATCATAAGCAAATAACCGGCTCCCTTTTTATTCATTATCTTCGAACCCTAAAACAAACGAAAAGAATGGCGGCCACGTTCGTTCGCTCCTTTCCCTTCGTCCCAAATTAGGGTTTCGATTCGATTTTGCTCGTCTTCGGGAGGCCACGGCTTCAAATCCAATTCGTGCTCTTCGACAAAGGTGAGTAATCCATATTACTCACATCTAATTTGACTTAGTTAGATGCTTGGTGTACGTTTTGGTTTCGTTGTTGATGCTTTCTCTGATTTTGTCAAATTCGTGTAATTTCTTTATACTTGGTTAACTCGGCTTTTATTTTGGGCTGTTTAATATCTCGTGACCATCACGAATTCGATTTTTTTTGTTGACTTCGGTCACTTTGATTGTTAAGCCTCTTTGTTGTGTTTTACTTGAATTTGTCGAGTGTTTGTGACCTGAGCATTGATTCCTATTGTGACTTCGGTCTTGACTTCTGGTAACACTCGTGTGTTACCACTGCAGTTGTTCTCGGTCTTGATTGATTACCTTGGCCACTGTCTTGATCATGTCCTCTATGAACTTGAAGTGCCACATGTTATAAGTTTTCCACTTCGATGTTTGACACTGTCAAACTCGGCTTTGACTTGATAATGTTTTCAATTTTTACGTGATTGTTTCCACTTTCGCTGGTTTGTGAGAACTTCATACTTGGTCGTACTGATCACTCATGTATATGTCTGGTGTATGTGCACTAGTGGTTTCAGTATTGAACACTGCATAGTTGCGCTTCACTTGCATTTGATATCACTTGACTTTGATTTTCCCTGACTTGTTCATATGCGTATATATTGTGATTTCTTAGTGCTTGAGTACAGTTCTATTCTAGTTCATGTTTTCACTGTGCATATCACTGCCTGGTTTCGTTTTCGTGTGTATTACTTGATGGCATTGGTTTTTGATGATCTCTTTGAATTGCTGTAGACCTTGGATTTGTTTGTATTCGCCTCATGTACCTTTCCTTAAGGTTGAGCTTGGATTTGCAGTGCACCACTGTTGTTTCACTGTTTTACTCAAGTCTGTGCATTGAGGTCTTGTCTACTTGATTCAATTGAGTCTGGTCCTGTGACGGCCCGTAAATCCGTACTCCTTGAACCAACACTATTCTATACAAATTGACTCAAGTGGCACAGAAATACGAACCATTAGGGTTAAAGAAGAAGAGATAGAAGGAGAAGAAACTAAACAATATCAGAATCTCACAGTCACAGCGGAATAAAATATAATAGTAAATATAGAACTTTACACAAAATGAAATCTATTACTGTTTTATACATCATATCATCAGAGTATCTCATACATCAAAATTATACCAATCAGGCATACCATACAATCACGGCAGCGGATATATATATAAGTACATAAAATACGTCTTGGACTCCAGCTCCTCTCCTGCTCCATAGCATCCTGACCTGAACATATAATACTCGGCCTGACCCGAGCATTATAATGAAATAACACCCGAGTCAGTCTGGAATACCAACTGATAATAATGCATCCAAATTGATTATTAAAGTTTCAAAAATCCTTTGAAAACAAAAGCATCTCGTAAGACCACGCCACAAATAAACATGACGGGTTTTTACCTTACGATAGCTAAAACACTTTTTATAGAAATCCTCTGATATTATAATAGGGTCTATTTACAAATACTTATAAAATAGCCGAAATTGTTGCATCTATTAAATTCCAGCTACTAGCCACAAAAGTGGGTAATACAAACAAAACTCGTACAAGGCTCGTAGGGAGAATGGATTTCCAACAATGACTAGGCACTGGGGTACCACCTGTCACAGTACGGGGCCTAGATCACCGTACCGAGGATTACTCCCTTCATCCCCTGCAACACAAGGCCGTAACCATTCCTTACTGAACAGTCCCGAACAAGATAAACCCCGTGGTTGGCGCGACCAACCACCCACTAAGCCGATATATATATATATATATATATATATATATATATATATATATATATATATATATATATATATATATATATATAAGGGACATCTAGACAGGGGAAATATCTTGTCCTGCTTGGCATGACCCACCTAACCTTGCTGCATATCCCCCTGATTTTCAGTCATTCCCGGTTGATGAGGCTTGAGGTTAAGCGTTACCTTTAGAACGTTTTCACTTAGAATGCCCATCGTCCACCTGACGATGTTTCGCAAGCATTCGTCCATACAAGTCCGTCCCGGGTTCGAACGGAACCGAAGGCACTACTCCTACTACATCCATTTTGGAAATATCCTCAGGATTAGTAGCGACTAGCCCTTGCACTTCACTGCTCCATCTTCGACTCCGAACACGTTTTTCGCACGAAACGTACAAATCGCATCGAAGTGGTTTTCGAGAAATAAATCTCGATCCCGGTCTCTTCGAAACGATCAACGCAGTTGTCCAATATTGATAGTCGGTGATGTAACTATCAATTTATATTCATAAACATCCATAAGCATCCATCACACAATAAATAATATCCCATATTATTTATTTGCCTCAGATATCTTTAAAAGATATATTTTCCAAATTTCCAAAACTCATTTGGAAACAATTTCCCAAAATTCTTCCTTTACAAGGTAAATCCTTTGCCATACATTTCCATTGGAATAACCAAGTTCAAAGCAATTAGATTTAAAACAGTAAAAACACTTTATTCTAAAATATACTTTAAAAATATGTAATTTTACTACTAGTTATTTACTAAAAATATAATTTCAAAATATTTAAAGTTAAACCATTTATTAGGATATAAATCTTGATTTTAAATAAGGATTTTAGTTTAAACTAAACTTATTAGTAGAGTTTTTAAAAGGTTAATACTAATTTCAATAACTTAGTTCAAACTAGTCTTTTGAACAAATCCATTTGTAAAAATAATTATTAAGATATTTATAAAATTTACTATTGCTAATTTATAATAGTTACTTTTGAAAATAAAAATTTTCAAACACTCTTTTAAACAAGCTTGAATTTTTAAAGCTTCCTTTTTATAAAATTAGTTTAAACTCGAACTTGGTTTTCCTAGGGAACTCATTTCCACTTAAACATCACAGAAATCCTTCTCACAATTTCTGTCAATTTATTTCAATTCAGGTTTATATTTTAATAACATAATCTTATTTTCCCATTTATCAACTAATAACTTTTCTCTTTGTTTATCATTCCAGATTTACCAATTTTCAATTTTCATTCCAAATGGATTTCAAATTTTAATTCTTTTAAATTCATTATTTAACAATATCTTTTATTTCTCTAAAATTCAATTTATCCATTTATAATTAAATTCGGAATTTATAGTTTATCCAGCCATATTCTTTATTTTGTTTTTTTAAAACCCAAATTTTATTCCTTTAAATTCTTTATATAACAATTTCTTTTATTTTCTTAAATCCCAATTAATGCCGTTTACAATTAAAATTCAGGATTTATATTTATTTCAACAATATCCAGTACAATTTAAACTCAGATTTATCAATCACAATATGAAAACAGATCACAACATCAGTTATAAAGATAATTATTATAATGTGAGGAATCCAGTTGGATCCCTCCAACATGTTTTCCCTGCATCCACAAATATTAGCACAACGCATATATAAATATCAATCCAGACTGATAAGAACAATAATATGCAACCAATCACACAGATATTTAAATATTTATTATTTAAATCAACCAATATCCAGATGTGAGTGAGAATAACTCACCTTGAGTTTCGGCGAGTGTTCGAAATTTAAATTAAACCGAACGATGTCCGGTTTAACACAAATTTCTACTTGCCAGGAATGAATCCGGATCTGCACCATTCCGTAGGGTTCGTCCCTGCGATCCCAGCATTTCCTGTTTCGTCAAATTCCGATAACGTATGTAGAAGATATTAATTTTTAAAGTTTGAATAACAATTTAAAATAAATTTTCTTTTAAATTTTAAATCAACCTTAACCACAACCCATCAGGCCGTTCACCAAGTCAAAACCCAGGCCGTTCCCATTCTTCTTCCCGCACACATCTACAGCTTCCACAAACCCATACACCCCCGTTCAAGCCCAATAACGCAACCCATCTCGGCGAGTTTGAGAACGATCGGCCTCTACCACATCGAATAGCACCGCGAGCCGCATCTTTGGCCAGAGCACGACCATACTCGGTCGTCCCTAGATCGAGAACGACCTCACCCAATGGCCGACGAACGTGACCCTACCCAGGTCTCCACACTCTTCCAATCACGATCTCCACCACACAACTCGAAGAACTCGGGATGCTCGTCATCTTTCTAGTTGTAAACTTTTGATAAAAACGAGTGGATCAAGCAGAAATTTAGAAAGAATGAAAGCAAAGGTCGGCCATTGAAATGCCTCAAGCGGCGGCCTGGAACGTGTAGCTAGGATTTGGATAAAAAAGAATATATATAATGGTTTTAATATTATTATTTAATTAATAAAATTCTCAAGTTAACAATAAACGCAAACAAACTCCAAACTACGCGTTCCGACAGCCGTTGCTAAGGTTTTTCCGCGTTCCGGACACAATGTAATAGGTTTCGTAAGCTAATTCGGTCGTATGCGCGAGTTACGGAATTAAACGATCAATTTTAATTTAAACCGATTAAAACTATTTCGATGCGTTTCGAGCTGACAGGGTCAAATGACAACTCCGATTGCTACGAAAATTAAAATCCGATAATAACTAACTATTACGGATCCAATGAAACTGGTTTCGTCGAATTCCGAGACTGTGCCCCGGAAGGTTATTTAACTCGTCTATTAAATCGGGCGATTATCCAAATTGTCGAAAACGCTTAAAATTTTACTATTAAAATTTTTATTAACTTTACAATAAAACATATATCATTTATAAACACATTAACAATCATTTTGACTTACTTCGAATCAAAATCCGATTAATTGCATTTTTATATTATTAAATCCTATTATTAAATTAATATAAAATCCCAAATTCAATCTATTAACTTTTAATTTATACCCATGGTCAAATATTAAAACTCAAACCCAATTAGACCTAAATTAAATTTTAGAATCTAATTTTATCTCCATTTACACTTGAAATTACCAATTACCCCAATTCTAATATTGAATTAGTATTATTCAGTTGCCAATTAAATTTCCGATTCAATATTTAATTATTGTTCTCAATTATTTGAAATTGAATATAATTACCATAACTAAAAATTATAGCTTATTTTATTTCAAAATTCAATTTATAATCCATATTCAACATTTAAAATGAATTAAATGTTCAAATTCAATGGCTTAAAAATACGGGATGTTACATTCCACCCCCCTTATAAAAATTTCGTCCCCGAAATTTGCTAAGGTAGAAAATGTTCCTACACTCATTAACATAACCCAATTTCTTTAGTTAAAACTTATATACACTTTCCAAAAACTCTATAGCTCAATCCCAAACCCATGTGCTTCATTTCTCTAAAGCTTTGCTTTTAACTTATAACTTTCCAAGTTAATTTAAATTTTCAAAATTCCCAAAAAATTTCTAACTCCCAAAATTTTCGAAAATTTTTGGCAGAGTCTCCCCTGTACGGAGGAGCTTTCGCGATATCGCGATACAAACAAATATATATACATCGACCCACACGGTCGAAAACCAAAATATATCACAATATATATATATATATATATATATATATATCATTTCCCAATTATATTTGCGTAGGCGTACCTTTTTAGAAAATTTAATAGCGAGCGGCTAATATTACGCTTATACGCGCCCCAACTCTCTCAAATTCCTTCTATACCTGTACTATTCTCAACAAACACATTAGTTTTCAAAGATTTGAACATTATAACAACATTTCCAATATAATGTAAGTCAACATATCAATTTCATAATCCATTCAACAACTTTGTATGATCTCATGAGTAAATCATATTTTATAACATGTACAAGGTTCATTTCTAATGCCAAACTCCATTTCATTTCACACAAATGATTTTCATACAGGTTTACCATTCTCAATTTGTAATTACTACCACCAAACCATATTCACTTCAATATTACGTATATGTGCCTTTAATCCATTTACTTTTCTTTTTAATTAGCCTGCATTTACAAATAACTCACTAAATAGGTTCCAATCCGTTTATTAAGATTTAGCCCATTCTATTTTCATCCAAACTAACTTCATTTATTTCACTTGAATGATTTACATTCAGGTTCCTTATATACCATTTATATTAATCACAACCAATTCATTTCTATTTCAATATGATTAATATATACTTCACTAACATCAATCTATATCAATTCAATTCCAAATTGATTTACAAACCAATTTTATTTTAATTTTTAAAACATTTTCATTTCTGTCATAATTCATTTTCATTCTAATGCAAAAATTACTTAATAACATTTCAATCCACTCCAATTTATTCAAAACCAATTCATTTGTTGTTTAAACAACCAAATTCTAAATACATGCAAATATTCATGCCATTCAAGCAATTAATCATCACTTCAGCTTACACCCATTTAAAATTAATTTCGGTCTAGATTTATTTTAATTTTATTAAATTCTGCATGGTTCATAATCCAAACAGGCTTATTCCATTTCAATTATTAAATCAATCCTTATTCTCACCTTCCAAATTTATTTTTCATCTTAAGTTTATTTTTATTATATTATTATTATATTTTTCATAGTTATATAAGTCATTCCATTCTTATTTACAACTCATATAGTCTTTCTTCATCACAATAACTATCTTAAAAGTCATTTGCTTGCATTCAAATTTTATTTTGCAAACACATTTTATTTTAAGCTATTTTCATAAGCTTAAAATAACCATCTCATTATTCTCCTAAATGATTACAATTCCATAATATCTCAATTCATTTCCATCTTAATTGATTCTTACCAAATCAAACCCTTTACAAATTTTAATCCAACTAGCTTAAACGTTCAGCTTAAGTTCAGATTAATAACATCTCATTTTAAATTATTTAGAACTCTTCCTATTCATATCTCTTCTCAATAATCAATTAAAATTCATTTCACTCATTTGAATTTATTTATACTTCAAACTATCACCATTATAATCTAATTCCATTTTTCATCCATTCTTCAATATTTGTTACCACAAATTTAAATCCCATGCCACAATTGGATTCTATTTACTTTCCAAATTATGATCAATTATCAAAATTCTATTCATTACAATAAAAAAATTCCATTTAATTGTAATTCAATTAGTCTCTAACCTAATCCAATTAGGTTTTAATACTCTTTTCCAATTCATTCTGAACTTATTTACAATACGACCATTTTCAATGTTCTAAACAAGAACTAGGTTCCATTTACCCTTCAATTATTAACAAGCTTCCAAAACTATACCCGTTCCCGTACTATTTTTATTAAATTTAGCTTATACTAAATTCATCTTCAAGCTGCTCTTTATTTAATTCAGCCTATGCTAAATTCATTCTCAAATAATCCCTTTGAATTTAGTTGAGTCAAACTTTTATTCACATAATGTCCTTTCAGCACAATAAGATTTCTTCCTATTCAAGTCTTTCCAAAATTAGATTCAAGTTTTAACTAATCTTGAATTCATTTCATTTTTCCCTCACTATCTTAAATAAGGATTTAATTCCATTCACTTTTATTCATAACACAATTGTATCTTGTTTTTAATTAAATCCAATCCCATCTCAATTCCATTCGATTGAAGTTAAATCCAATTCAATCTAATTTTAATTTATTTAGATTTAATTCAATTTCAAATTCTCAACTTTAATTTTCCATATACAAGTTCAAAACTTGTTTACTAATTTAAGTTCATTCATTTCCTTTATATCTCACTTTACCTTATTTCAATTTACATTACTTTCCAGATTAAGTTGAATTTCCCATACCATCCAACTATTTCCCATTTGTGATTTATAACTTCATGTCTATTTTATAAGTTCACCAACTTATTTATTAAAGCTCATATTGCTCATTTGAATCCATTTACAGCATATAATCATAATTTCAAAGTTATAATTTTCAATCTTAATCCTTTGCAAATTTGAAATCCACATTTCAGATTATAAGTATAGCACTTAATAGCTTATGGGTACAATCCATTACACAATGACCCACAATTTCAAAGTCACTTACATTTTAATTCAACCCAAATCAATTTAATTCTAAGTCCCGTTTATTTAACTTATCCAAGTTGTATTCGAATTTTCTACTTACTTCAATATATTTTATTCATTTCCAATTACTCAAGTAAAATTTTTAATTCCAAGATTAAAATTTCATTTCTTCCTTCTTATAGATATCAACTTCACTTAATAAGCTCAATAGTTAATTCATTTCAACTTTACACATTGTTTAATTAGAATTTTTCCCAGAATTCATTTTACCCGGTTTTTATTTCCAAAACCATTTTGAAATATATCAAATATATACCTATTTGATATATCAATCAAATCTCCAGGTTTTTTCCAAAACAATTTGTTTATACCAAAACAAATTTCCCATTTTTGAAATGTCCAAAACAACTATTATACTCAACTAGTCCAAACAATACCATAACCAAATATTAGGGAAGCAATCCATCACTTTAGAAACTCGAAAATGAATTCTAATGATGTGGCCAGCATCATCAGGATTATTTTCCAGGGACTGAAGTGAATTCAATGCTTCTTACTTTCCCAAATTTATTTCAAAACAGTTGCCATTCAGAAATATTTCCCAAAACAATATTCCAATATTGCCTTCAAACACCTTCAAATCTCAACAAACATTTCAAACTTTCCCAGGATTTTAAATTTCCAAACTTTATTTTTATTTAAAATCCTTTCCAAAACTCTGGGATTTAAATTCTGGTTTAATTCAAATTTATTTATTCTCTTTTGTATAATTTATACTCACAGAATTTATTTCGTTATAACCATTTCAAATTTTAGATTCTTATATTTTATTATAGTATTAACAACCAATCATCCAAATATATATATAATTTCAGAAGATTATTTCTTTTATATCAAAATAGTTTTCGGTAAAATTATTTCATTTACCCGCTTTAAAACAATACTATGTCGGTTTATCTTGTCCAAGAGTTTAGAAACCCCTATCGATACGGTTGTACTTCCCGCACCGACCAGAATTTATAAACACTCAACCGATAAGTCAACACAGTATAAAAACAATTTTATATTCACTAACAAGTACGCTCTCATATCTATTAATACGCTCAACTCATTATAGAGTACTATCGACTCTGATTAATGAGTAATTACCCCCACCAAAGCCTAGGTTGTCACCAACCTAAGCTCTGATACCAAGTGTGACGGCCCGCAAATTCGTACCCCTTGAACCAACACTATTCTATACAAATTGACTCAAGTGGCACAGAAATATGAACCATTAGGGTTAAAGAAGAAGAGATAGAAGGAGAAGAAACTAAACAATATCAGAATCTCACAGTCGCAGCGGAATAAAATATAATAGTAAATATAGAACTTTACACAAAATGAAATCTATTACTGTTTTATACATCATATCATCAGAGTATCTCATACATCAAAATTATACCAATCAGGCATACCATACAATCACGGCAGCCGATATATATATATAAGTACATAAAATACGTCTTGGACTCCAGCTCCTCTCCTGCTCCATAGCATCCTGACCTGAACATATAATACTCGGTCTGACCCGAGCATTATAATGAAATAACACCCGAGTCAGTCTGGAATACCAGCTGATAATAATGCATCCAAATTGATTATTAAAGTTTCAAAAATCCTTTGAAAACAAAAGCATCTCGTAAGACCACGCCACAAATAAACATGTCGGGTTTTTACCTTACGATAGCTAAAACACTTTTTATAGAAATCCTCTGATATTATAATAGGGTCTATTTACAAATACTTATAAAATAGCCAAAATTGTTGCATCTATTAAATTCCAGCTACTAGCCACAAAAGTGGGTAATACAAACAAAACTCGTACAAGGCTCGTAGGGAGAATGGATTTCCAACAATGACTAGGCACTGGGATACCACCTGTCACAGTACGGGGCCTAGATCACCGTACCGAGGATTACTCCCTTCATCCCCTGCAACACAAGGCCGGAACCATTCCTTACTGAACAGTCCCGAACAAGATAAACCCCGTGGTTGGTGCGACCAACCACCCACTAAGCCGAGATATATATATATATATATACACACACATATATATATATATATATATATATATATATATAAGGGACATCTAGACAGGGGAAATATCTTGTCCTTCTTGGGCATGACCCACCTAACCTTGCTGCATATCCCCCTGATTTTCAGTCATTCCCGGTTGATGAGGCTTGAGGTTAAGCGTTACCTTTAGAACGTTTTCAATTAGAATGCCCATCGTCCACCTGACGATGTTTCGCAAGCATTCGTCCATACAAGTCCGTGCCGGGTTCGAACGGAATCGAAGGCACTACTCCTACTACATCCATTTTGGAAATATCCTCAGGATTAGTAGCGACTAGCCCTTGCACTTCACTGCTCCATCTTCGACTCCGAACACGTTTTTCGCACGAAACGTACAAATCGCATCGAAGTGGTTTTCGAGAAATAAATCTCGATCCCGGTCTCTTCGAAACGATCAACGCAGTTGTCCAATATTGGTAGTCGGTGATGTAACTATCAATTTATATTCATAAACATCCATAAGCATCCATCACACAATAAATAATATCCCATATTATTTATTTGCCTCAAATATCCTTAAAAGATATATTTTCCAAATTTCCAAAACTCATTTGGAAACAATTTCCCAAAATTCTTCCTTTACAAGGTAAATCCTTTGCCATACATTTCCATTGGAATAACCAAGTTCAAAACAATTAGATTTAAAACAGTAATAACACTTTATTCTGAAATATACTTTAAAAATATGTAATTTTACTACTAGTTATTTACTAAAAATATAATTTCAAAATATTTAAAGTTAAACCATTTATTAGGATATAAATCTTGATTTTAAATAAGGGTTTTAGTTTAAACTAAACTTATTAGTAGAGTTTTTAGAAGGTTAATACTAATTTCAATAACTTAGTACAAACTAGTCTTTTGAACAAATCCATTTGTAAAAATAATTATTAAGATATTTAAAAAATTTACTATTGCTAATTTATAATAGTTAATTTTGAAAATAAAAATTTTCAAACACTCTTTTAAACAAGCTTGAATTTTTAAAGCTTCCTTTTTATAAAATTAGTTTAAACTCGAACTTGGTTTTCCTAGGGAACTCATTTCCACTTTAACATCACAGAAATCTTTCTCACAATTTCTGTCAATTTATTTCAATTCAGGTTTATATTTTAATAACATAATCTTATTTTCCCATTTATCAACTAATAACTTTTCTCTTTGTTTATCATTCCAGATTTACCAATTTCAATTTTCATTCCAAATGGATTTCAAATTTTAATTCTTTTAAATTCATTATTTAACAATATCTTTTATTTCTCTAAAATTCAATTTATCCATTTATAATTAAATTCTGAATTTATAGTTTATCCAACCATATTCTTTATTTTTATTTTTTTAAAACCCAAATTTTATTCCTTTAAATTCTTTATATAACAATTTCTTTTATTTTCTTAAATCCCAATTAATCCCATTTACAATTAAAATTCAGGATTTATATTTATTTCAACAATATCCAGTACAATTTAAACATAGATTTATCAATCACAATATGAAAACAGATCACAACATCAAATATAAAGATAATTATTATAATGTGAGAAATCCAGTTGGATCCCTCCAACCTGTTTTCCCTGCATCCACAAACATTAGCACAACGCATATATAAATATCAATCTAGACTGATAAGAACTATAATATGCAACCAATCACACAGATATTTAAATATTTATTATTTAAATCAACCAATATCCAGATGTGAGTGAGAATAACTCACCATGAGTTTCGGTGAGCGTTCGAAATTTAAATTAAACCGAACGATGTCCGATTTAACTCAAATTTCTACTTGCCCGTAATGAATCCGGATCTGCACCATTCCGTAGGGTTCGTCCCTGCGATCCCGACATTTCTTGTTTCGTCAAATTTCGATAACGTATGCAGAAGATATTAATTTTTAAAGTTTGAATAACAATTTAAAACAAATTTTCTTTTAAATTTTAAATCAACCTTAACCACAACCCATCAGGCCGTTCACCAAGTCAAAACCCAGGCCGTTCCCATTCTTCTTCCCGCACGCGTCTACAGCTTCCACAAACCCATACACCCCCGTTCAAGCCCAATAACGCAACCCATCTCGGCGAGTTTGAGAACGATCGGCCTCTACCACATCGAAGAGCATAGGGAGCCGCATCTTTGGCCAGAGCACGACCATACTCGGTCGTCCCTAGATCGAGAACGACCTCACCCAACGGCCGACGAACGTGACCCTACCCAGGTCTCCACATTCTTCCAATCACGATCTCCACCGCACAACTCGAAGAACTCGGGATGCTCGTCATCTTTCTAGTTGTAAACTTTTGATAAAAACGAGTGGATCAAGCAGAAATTTAGAAAGAATGAAAGCATAGGTCGGCCATTGAAATGCCTCAAGCGGCGGCCTGGAACGTGTAGCTAGGGTTTGGATAAAAAAGAATATATATAATGGTTTTAATATTATTACTTAATTAATAAAATTCTCAAGTTAACAACAAACGCAAACAAACTCCAAACTACGCGTTCCTGCAGGCGTTCCTAAGGTTTTTCCACGTTCCGGACACAATGTAACAGGTTTCGTAAGCTAATTCGGTCGTATGCGCGAGTTACGGAATTAAACGATCAATTTTAATTTAAACCGATTAAAACGATTTCGATGCGTTTCGAGCTGCCAGGGTCAAACGACAACTCCGATTGCTACGAAAATTGAAATCCGATAATAACTAACTATTACGGATTCAATGAAACTGGTTTCGTCGAATTCCGAGACTGTGCCCCGGAAGGCTATTTAACTCGTCTATTAAATCGGGCGATTATCCAAATTGTCGAAAACGCTTAAAATTTTACTATTAAAATTTTTATTAACTTTACAATAAAACATATATCATTTATAAACACATTAACAGTCATTTTGACTTACTTCGAATCAAAATCCGATTAATTGCATTTTTATATTATTAAATCCTATTATTAAATTAATATAAAATCCCAAATTCCCCCAATTATATTAATCTATTAACTTTTAATTTCTACCCATGGTCAAATATTAAAACTCAAACCCAATTAGACCTAAATTAAATTTTAGAATCTAATTTTATCTCCATTTACACTCGAAATTACCAATTACCCCAATTCTAATATTGAATTAGTATTATTCAGTTACCAATTAAATTTTCGATTCAATATTTAATTATTGTTCTCAATTATTTGAAATTGAATTGAATTACTATAACTAAAAATTATAGCTTATTTTATTTCAAGATTCAATTTATAATCCATATTCAACATTTAAAATGAATTAAATGTTCAAATTCAATGGCTTAAAAATACGGGATGTTACAGGTACCTTTTGTAGCATTGTTTCTTTGGGTTTGTCTCTGTCCATTCTTTGACCTCTGACCTGTGCACGACTTTTATTTTTGTATGTGCATATCATCTTGTAAGCTTGGATGAGCTTGCTATACAATTGTTGTCACTGTTATTTTGTTGTATTTTGATGCTAGTTTGTACATGCTGATTCAGTTTGCAGTTTTCATTTTGATGTTCATTTGCTGTTGGACTTCATGTATTTATGTACTCCATTGTCCATGTTTTAATGATACTGTAATTTGGGTTTGGTTCCATTTGCCTGTCCCCATTCAGTGGCATGTGTTCGTGTTGCTGTACATATGTTTTGTGTATACACATGTGTAATCATACATGTATATAGGTAGTATATGTTGCAGACTTATGTTGTTGTTCTTCAGGTTAGCATTAGCATGTCTCGAATGCTCATTTGCTGAATCACCATATAATTTGAAGTTATTGAGCTTCTTTCCTCACATGATCTGCTTGATATTCTCTTTGTGTACATTGCAACATGAACACTGTCTAGATAGGTGTACATGCTTTCACTTAGCTATCTGCATAATGGAAACTCGGTTGTTATCGATCTGTACTTGAGCAGTGCATACACTTTATATGTTGGCTTTGGCCATTATGTCTCTGACTTTGACGACTTCGGTACTGTCACTGACATTACTTCAATTATTTGATTATGCGAGTTTGTTTCTTTGTACTATTGCTTTTGTTTGATTGTTGCAACTGAGTTTTTGGTTGATGTCCTTGGTTCTACTCGGGAATTGTTTGCATCTTTGTTTCACTTGTGTTGAATCCGGCTGTAAAGCTTGGGTCTGACCTTGTGCTTGTATCGTGGCATTGATATTTGAATCTTCATTGATTTTGGTTCGTTGATCTTATGGGAACATCATCACGGTAGTGGCAATGCAGTGCACGCAAGCGTGTACTGCAGCCACACGGTAGTGAGCTTTTGGGTACATCATCACCGTAGTGGCAAGGCAGTGCACGCAACCGTAAATTGCAGCCACACGGTATGGCTTGTATGATATTCTATGTTGTTTTGATTAATTGATCTTTTGCATATTTCATAAGCTGTAGTGGCGAGGCAGCACACGGGTGCGTGTGCTGCAGCCCTACCCGAATTGACATTTTAAATTTATATTTTGATTGCTGGATTTGTTTCGTGTTACCAATTCAATAATGTGAAATCGTATTTTGATTGGTTTAATTTGCTGATTTGTTGTTTAACACTATTACGTGTTATATTCACCGTTATCCAATTTTCTTGTTAAGGGATCGGATAGGAGAATTTATTTTGACTGTCGTTTAATTGCTATTTAATTACTATTGCTTCTGTGCCTTAACAACCGAGTTTGAATTAGACTGGCCCGTGTATTATTTTCTTTTGAATGTAATACTCAGGTCAGACCGAGTTATTATAGGTTGTAGATATCCTGCTTTGGGTTGCTGCTAGAGCTATGAAGTCTTTTCATACTTTTTGGAGTAGTCGTTGTCTTAGTATAGGATGTTGTATATTCATGTATATTATTCAGGATAATGTACTTGTATATGTAACCTCTAGAGTCGATAGATGTAGTTGTATCATATGAATTGTATCACATGTATTGTAACTGACATCAGTTATTGTATATATGAGACTTTCCGTTTTATCTGTGTTCCGCATTTATATTATCTATGTTATTATTATATTTACTGTTCTAAACTATTATGAACCATAGTAGTTCGTTTTATACTGGAATTGGGATATGTCGATGGGAGTAAATAAATCAGAGATGAAAAAAATTTGAAAGAATATATATACCACTCCTATCGAGATAACCAATACTAGTGTAAGGCCTAACTACGGATGGTCGCTCCTCAACAGCCTTATTCTCCGCGCAAGTTGACGACATTACACCGTAGTGTCCTTGGCTAGCGTGGGTATAGAGGTAGGGCGTCACAATATAAATATTTAAAACATATTATACTTTATTTACTTTTCTTCTTCACGGCTAGAGTAAAACAAAATGATAATAACATATCATATATGTGTACCTTTAAAAAATAATATCATATCCCAAACATAATATATACTTATATACACACACACACAAATATATAAACTGATATATGATAGTGGAAGGTAGGAAACCTGTAGGCACGGTAAAAGATAAACAAAATTTTGGCGCAGTGAAAAACAAAGGTACAGACTTTATATGCAACCCAGTTAAATATATGTATGTATGTATGTATGTTTGTATGTATGTATGTATGTATGTGTTTAAAGATCATAAAATCTATTTTCTCAAAATAACATAATATAAACAAAAGAATCCGAGCAATATACTATACCGTATATATATATATATATATATATATATATATATATATATATATATATATTTGTGTGTGTGTGTATAAATAAATAAAAGCTGCAATGCAATTTTAAAACCCATACCTATAATAAATCTGGATCTGCATATTTAAATTATAAAGTCAAAGTTTATACATATACACTATATATATAACCTAAGTAGACTTTTATAACTTAATATACTTTATAATATAAATACCTTTGCTAACTCCATTATTATAAGATGAGAAGAGAAGGGGCATCATGAAGGACTGTGGAGGGGAAAGCAAGGAGCCGATGGGAGAAGATGGCTGTTGCAGCCGAAGTCTGATGATGAAGTGGTGAGTCCGGCACTTACAGGCTTGGATGCTCGGATATGTAGCAGAAGACGTGGATGGGAAGTAGTGGGGTTCGGCTGCCGACACTGCTCGGCCAGTAAAAACAGAGGGGAGGCGAGTTTGGGTCCTCGGCTACATGTGGTGATGGTGAAGGATCGGGTCTGCTGCCGTGAGCTTCGACAAGGCGGAGATAGGGGATTGGTGGAGGTTTTGAGGCATTTGGTGGTTCAATAGTTCGGAGGAGAGGATATGACATGGGTCGAGCTGCTCTGGTATGGGTGGGAAGGGATGGTTGATCGGATCTAAAGCTTGCGTGGATTGTGAAAGGAGTGGCCATGAGCAAGAAGATGAAAAATCTCACGATGAGTGAAGAAGGAAAGTACTGGGTTCATTTGTGTTTATATACATTTTTTATTTATTGTTTTTTTCTTTCTTTTCAATAGCCAGGAAGGGAAGGGACGTGGCAGCGGTTTTCAAGCGGAAATAACATGAGTAGGTAAGAAATGCAATTAAGAGCAGGCTCAAATTATATAAGCTAATATTTTTATTATTTCTCAAATGAAGCGCAAAATAGAATGAACCGAAGGGAGAGGAATTAAATTAACAAACCAGAGAAATATAATGGAATCAATAGAATAACAATAAGCAGGAGTTGAACAGTCAGGAATATTAATGAAAGTAGTCATTAACCGATGTAAAATTAATCGTCACACAAAATAAAAAGGCTCGAATGGGAACTGGTACAACTGATTGGTTCACCAATTTCACCATGTCCCAAACTCTAAAACACACGAATGAATATACTGCAGAGGTCAGCACGATTAGATGATCAAAACCGTACACAGATATCAGTGATAGGATCATCCGATCAAAAGTCGATATTCGGTATCGAAGTGCTGCTAATATGCCGAAAATAAGATAGATGGAGCAATAACAGTCCAAATTTGACGAAACAAAATATGACGTCTCACTCAAAAGATAATTTACAAATTTATTAATAAAAATATTCAGATTTGGAAAGTATTTTTATCATCGTCAAATTTAACTGATTTAGATTGAAATAAAAACTACACAATAAAATATGTTTCCATATTATCAAATGAAAAGTTACCATTTACTATGTTTAAATAGACGTATTCCAAATATCAATTTTCAATTCAGAATTTTATTATTTAAAATTTCACAAAAATTCAATTAACTATATTATTCAAAATCGTTAAAATATCCGGGTCGTTACACACTAAGGAACATCTTAAGTCAAGGAATCTCGCCTTGCCATGCTGAGTAGTGAATACGAGAATTTCACAATGGCCAAGGAAGAAAATTTCAAAGAGATGTACATAAAACTTTCCAATATTGTATACAAATCAGAAGCTCTTAGAAAATCATACACAGAGTTGGAAATAGTCCGAAAAATCCTTAGAGTCCTTCCACGAAATTTTGAGGCCAAACTCATTGCTATACAAGAATCAAAGGATTTGAAACAAATCCAAGTTGAAGAACTCATCGGAAATCTCACCTCTAATGAGCTAGAAATGAAATTCAAGGAAGAGCATGAAAGAGGTGATACTCAAAAAAATTGATAGCTCTCAAAGGAAAAGAAGAAAGTGATGATGATGATAATGATGATGGAGCTGCTCACCTGGCACTGATAATAAAGAAATTAAAAAGGAGGAACTATAGATATAGGAGTCCAGCTCTAAATCAACAATTGAAAAGCAGAATAGCCAAAGCACTAGACAACTTGGAAGAGCATGAAATCATCTGTCACAAGTGCAATAAACCTTGCCACATCAAGCCCAATTGTCCTCAAAATCCATTCAACCAAGGAAAGAAACCGAAAAGGAGAAGTTTTGTAGTCACTTGGGATGAAACTGATGAAGATGATAATAGCACTGGCAATGAGAGTGAAAAATCAGATCTGTGCATTCGAGGTGATATAACTGACAGTGATGATGACGATCTAAGTGAGGTATCAAAACCTACTCATTCAGAATTACTTATATATTTTCACAAAGTAAATGGCTGTTCCGAATGACTTAGGGAGAAATATCCTAAAATTGAATCATAAAGACATACTTTGATAGAATTAAATAAAAAACTTGACCAATTGGTTAAAAACTATCAAAAATATTCCCTAAGTGTGAAAAGTGTCCAACATTCAAAGAAGAAATTAAAAAATCAAAATTAAAAATAAATCGCTTGAAACTGAAATTATGATTTTGAAAGATAGTGAAAATAGTAGGAGAGAAAATTCTATTAAAATGTGCACACAATTATTGAATGAAAATGAATCCCTCAAAACACGAGCCCAAAAACTGTCTATGACATTAGGAAAATTTTCAAAAAGTGAAAGATCATTAAATATGTTATTAGAAAAACAAACTATTAATACAGATAGACAAGGACTTGGATATAATCAACCTGAACTTGTTAGATGCAATACTAGTCAAGTCAAATCTGAGTGCACAATTTGTAGAAAAATTTGACTCAATCAAAACATTTGTTTATAAAGACCCAAAAACGCAATAACATTCAAATTTGGGTTCCAAAAGGCACGAATATAAAATCCCTTAAAGTCAAACAAATCTGGGTGCCAAAGGGAACAAATATAAATAGTCTTGGGTCTTCATAAATATATTTTTCAAATAATTTGTCACTAACAACCATGGACCTATAAAAACAAATAGGTCATAAAAAATTTTCTCGTGTACGTGTGGTGGTAGGCTAAGGAACAACAACAGTGTTATCTGGATTCTAGCTGTTCCAGGCACATGATGGGTGACAATCAAAGTTTCTTAGCCTAGTATAAAGATGGCAGAATCACAATCGGCAACAATGAAATATTATCGGTAAAGGTAAAATAGGTAACGATGCATCTATCTTGAACGGTATATTAAATGCGATAATCGACACCATAATTTGAATTTAAATCAGCCATTTATGTGATAATGAATGTTGATTTTGATTCTAACTATTTCAAAATTGTTGGCCAATTATATTTTTATTCCGAGAACACTATAAGTATACTTGGAATCTCGGGACTAGTTCATATAGATTTGTTTGAACTAATGATGTTGCTTTATTGATTAATGATTATTCTAGATAAACATGGATATATTTGTTTCTGGATATGTCACTATGTTCACTATTTGTTTATTTGCATGGTTTCAATTCAAATTCAAAAGAATTTCAGTTAAAAACTGTAAAAATGATTTAAAGTAACCGTTGCAACTTCATAGTCTGGTCCATAACATTCAACTAATGATAATCTTGAGTCTAAGAGAAATTCAGATACAGATTACACTGATAATCTAGTTGATTGAGAAATTACTAGTGGAACGTGTTGTATGAAGAGACATTCATTAGTCGCATCACATTTTTAGAGAAATGTCTACAAAGTTTCCATTTCAACCGATTTTCAAATTAGCAAACATTTTTATTATAAAACCCCTTCCAGAAAATAGTTTTTGTTGTCCTTGTTTTAGATTAGTTATTTTAGAAAATTTGATTTTATAATTGCTTTTGGATCTGATTTTAAATGACTACATTAACTAATTTGACTCCCTAGTGATTATCGAAAAGATAAAATAGTGGTTGAAAAAGTGATGAATGTTGATATTAATCATATATTATAACTTGAAACAATATATTTAATAAATTTCTTTAGAAATTTAAACAAGATTTATAAAAAGATTTGTTGATAAAAAATTCCATGACCATCTCTACTTCTATCATATTTCTATCAACCATCACTCCTCAAAATCCAATATAGTATATCAGTGTGTGTTATTTTAAATGGGAAATTGTTCGCTTTCATTTTATTATATTTTTAGCAATAAAAACATCCATAGTATTCACTCTCATTTAAAAGTCCTCACGGTTATGCATGGGTGAATTACTTGGAATTTTTGATTATTTACTTCCATGCTATTTAAAAGTCCTCATAATTATGCATGTATGGTAAACATATCAAAATTGATTGATTAAATAGACAAGTTGATTCTAATCCCATTTAAAAGTCATCATGGTTATGCATGATTAGAAGCTACTTGAATTCATTTTTGTTTAATAATATGGGAATACTATCAATCTCATTTAAAAGTACAAACAGTTATGCATGATTAGTAGATATTCAAATTCCTGATATAAATATACCACAAATAGACACAACTATATGGTTTTGCATCGTCCCTACCATTCTAAAAGTGGAATGCGTCTAACAGAGTATTTATGATTTTTGTTTGATTTTATTGAAATTTAATATTTATACTCGATAGGGTATTAATATTGTATTAATGTCTTTCATTTTATCTCTATTTTTAATACTATTACTCTTTTGCTGATAACAAAAGGGGGAGAGAAAAGTTAAGATTTTGGTAAATAAAGGTCAAATCTTTTATTTTGTATTTTCTATTTGCATCACCATTCATTTGCATATTTTTTATTTATTCTCATGCATATATGAAGGGGGAGTTTTATTGTAGAGAGGGGGCATTCAAATAAGGGGAGCAAATAGAGTCCATCAATGATCAAATACATTTAATAAGTCCAAAATCTTAAATATATGTTTGTTATCATCAAAAGCGGTGATTATAGAATATGCTAGTATATGTTTTTTGTTATATGACAATAAACATATATATATATATATATTCATTTAAATGTATTTGTTAATGTACTATTTTATTTTTCACGTAGTTAAATAAATATTTGCTGAATAAATTAAATGTAACGATCCCCAATTTTAAATTATTTTAAATTGACAATTAAATGAAATTTTGACTTAAAATGGTGAGATTTATTGATAAATTGATTTGAAAAATTCAATAATGAAGTCTTTAAATAAAAATAAAAATATCTCAAATAAGTTTATAGTTATATAAAAGATAAATTACAAAATATAAAGTAAAACATATTAGATAAATTCTAACATCTCGTTTAATATAGAACTTCATCCATATTTCAAAGTAATAAGTGTAAAATAAAAATGAACAAGTAGATGTAATAGCTTGCAAAAATAAACCAGGTACACTTAAACATTAAAAGCAAAAGATAATATAAGAAGAAAATAACAAACAAAATATACTTACAAAATAAGTAAAGTAAAATATAAATATAATGTAAATAAAATAAGAAACAAAAGTATGTAGGCTTGCATAAGAAGATAGTTATGTATACATTCAAACAAAAACAAAAATCTTTCTGGTCAAAGAAAGTAGGCTAGAAAAAAAATATCCTAGTGCACAACATAATTACATCTCAGCCGAGACAAAGTAATGCAAGACACAATGAAAAAAATATAATATGAAACCTAAAGTACAAAGTCATTAATGCAACATATCAAGGTAATTAATGCAAGATGTTTTAGCACACAACATCATCTTATCAGCCGAAATCTTGTTTGGTTAAAGCAAGCAAAGAAAGAAAAAAATGTAACTATATTCAATAGCTTGCAAAAGAAGTAGCCTAACTAGATACTAGCCTTCCCCCATGTACAAATGTTATTTTTCTATATAATTATATCTATATTTACTCTAGTCATTCCAGAAAAAAAAACTGTAAAAGCAATTAAACAAAACCAAACCTGGAGAGACAGTATAAATCAGAGAAAATTTAACATTGAAAACAAGTTTCAAATCAAAGACTAAGCAAAGCAATTAAGCAACTAGATCAAATATCAAGCATTGATTCAAAGTTTTTAGATTAAAGGCATAGAAAGCATTGTCTCTATTCAAAAAAAAAAAGGCTCTGTCCATTACAAACCCAGGTGAGTAACACTACTTTAAACCAAATTGAAAGGAATGATCAGTTAGATATATGTTTGTGAACATGTAGGTAGGTATTTATATTGATATGAATTCTCTGTTTATACTTGAATGTTGGAAGTTCTGTACAGAGTGATAATTAAATTGTCCTCTGTCTTCATTTCAACAGTGAGCAAAGTCCCCTATATCTCTTGATATTTTTAATTGATGCTTAAAGTATTGTTAGAAATGATGGGTGATTTTGCCTGCTTGTCTGTGTGAGTACGTGGATTTTGGGTTCGGCATGATTCTCGTGCTCGCGTAGAGGGAGGGATGGATCGAGTTTGATGATACTCAGGAAGGTGATGGAGGAGGCGTTGACGAAGCAATAACCGGAGTTTCGACCATTCCGATGATCTTGATGTCGAGAACGATGGGTTTCCCTGATCTAGATTTGGGTTTTAGGTCGATCGAACTACTCGATTTTGATTTGCGTGTTTATTTTTCGATCTGAATGTTCGAAGGGTCTTGCGGAGGAAGGAGTGATCGGTGACAGTCACCGCGTTGACCTACGGTGGTCGAAATCAATGGGGTACGTGAACCACGTGCACGATGTATCTGGGTAGTGATGTGCTTCAGGTAAGATGAGGATTTTATATTTTGAACGAAGATAAGGAACTTGCGTTCGTTCTCAGGGTGAAGTGTGTTGGCCCGAGTTGCTTAATAATTTAACAGTTTAAAAAAAATGAGAAGAAGAAAAGAAACAGGGAAAAGAAGAAGAAGATGGGAAGAAGAGAGAGACACAAGGGAAGCACGGGGGAAACTCGAGACCGACTCGAGTAGAAAGAGGAGCTGTCTCGGGTCCATTACCAATTGAACGTGCATGATTTTTTTTGTTTTAGTATTTTTATAACCAAGTTAATTAAGAAATTAGTTAGTTAGGTTAATATTTGTTTTAAGGGTTTAATAAGGTAAGTGATGAAAGATAGTTGATTAATATAAAGTAATTAGAATGTAAATTAATTTATATTTGAAATTAAATTGATAACTTTAAATTAATTTTGTAATTAAAAATAAATCATATGTTTAAATCAATTTAAATCTTACAAAAGTTAGCAATTACTTAAAGGTTAATAAATGGAAATTAACTTAAGTGATTAATTAGGAATTATAATTAATTAAATTGAGAAAATTTGATTACTTAAAGTAATTAAATAAGTAATTAATTTTAATAAGAAAGTTATGAAAGAAAAGAAGAAAGGGAAGAAGTGTTACAGGAAATGACTCGGGTAGTATGGGGCTTAGCTCGAAGTAACACTCGAGTTCATTTGGATGTTTTTCTCGGGTTAATTTCAAGTCGGCAGCATCGTATTTAAAAGTAAGATTAAGTAACAGTTTTTCATCAAAATTTGAACGCTGTAAAACTTATTAAGGTTTAACGTTTTAAGTTGAACACTTAATAAAAGTTTAATTATCTTAGTTAATAAATAACAACGTTTTAACAATTAATTATAATTACTTTAATTAAGTGATCACTTCAAGATAAGTATGGAATTTATTAATATTTAAGTTATAGTTAGTAATACATCGATTTGGACCAAGTTAAAGAAGACCTTTAAATGTTAATGGATAATTAATATTATGTAATCATTTTAGAAAGAAATTAAGAATAATTTCATTTTAATTATAATTAGAATTTGAATAAATTTATGAGTAAGTGATAAACAAATCGTAATTAACTACTTAAATTTAATTAATGCATAATTAATAGTTAATTAGCTAAGGAATTTAATTAAGAATTTATAGTTGGTTAACTAAGTAGTTAATGGTAAATAAATGGGTAGTTAAGTTATTGATTAATAATTAAAGTTATTAATTAATAATTAAAGCGTTTGATAAATTAACTTATATCGAAAGATTTGTGATTAATAAATTGGAATTGGATAATTAATCAAATTTGTTTAAAATTAATTAATATTAATAAATCCGGAAATCAACTTAAGGTTAATCAATTGTTTGTAACTAATTAAGGGTAATTTATAAAATGGTATTTAATCAATTAATTAAAGATAAATGGTGAATTAAATAATTTAAAGATTAGTTATTAATAATTAAAATTGGTGAATTATAATCAAAGGGTTGATTAATTAATTATAAATGGTTAATTAATGATTAAAGAAAGGATTAATCAAAATGATTTGTAATTAATATTATTTACCAGGATTAAAAATTTCATAGGTAATTAATTTGATTTGAATGAATCAGACAATAAACTGATCTTCCTTATGGATGTTTGCATTCTATTGGATGATTGTATTGTTTGATACCCCTGATATGTGATGCTTTGTTTTGATTTGGGCTGTGTGACTTATTTATCTGTGATATATATATCTGTGATCTGTTAACAAAAGATAAGCGTTATAATTTATACCGCTTATCAACTATATTTCTGTGTTTTGATCTATGATGATTGAATGATGTTGCACTATTGTGTTAAACCCCTGAACCACACTTATACACACACAAATATGGATTTCACGAGGAAATCGATTAAGTCACAGATTTTGAAATGATTTATAAAAAATTGAATATTTTAAATTCAAATGTTTTGGAAATGTTTTGGGATTAAAATGAAAAGCTTTTGGAATGGAATTTCAAGTTAAAATTTATTTTAATTTACTTGATTAAGTTTTGGAATTTAAAATAATTTGATTTAAATTTGAATCCAAAAAAAAAAATAGGAATTAAATTCTATGATTTGGAAACTAGGGTTTAGAAAGGCTATTTAACTTATAAATGAGTTATATGGGTTAAACTATTTAAAGGTATTGATTTGGGAATTTGAATTTAAATTCCAAGGTTTTAACTCGTGTAAATAAAATTTGATCTTTCTGAAATGAAAACTATTTGTTTACAAATACTAAAAGCTTTCACATAAGTAACGAATTTCTAATTTGTGTTAAAAGGATTTCAAGTTAACAATGAAAATGATTTTTCCAAGTTATGGAAACGGTTTGAAAGCCATAAGATAAATCTTTGATTTAAAGATTTAAACGAGTTACTCCAATTGGAATGGAAATTGTTTTGAAATCCGTAAATGGTTCTTTGTGAAACTGGGTGAACTTTGTGAAATAAATCTTTTTGTTTAAAAGATTTGAAATGGTAATTTGTTTAACCATTTGAAAGATTTGAAATGGTAATTTGTTTAACCATTTGAAAGATTTGAAATGGTAATTTGTTTAACCATTTGAAAGTAAGTTTCGGATTATTAAGTTGTGACTTAATTGAAATTCCTATTTCCATATGTTTCAAATATTGCGCTCACTATTCGGTTTAGCCTGGAGAGGACCTTTGTGTCATATAACCCATTCCGAATATGTGATTCGTCGTTATGGATAGCATTTGAAGACCGGTGGTGAAGACCGGGTATTTGCGAGAACGATAGGATGACCTATCGATTGTCTCTGCACCGAGTCGCGCCGGTATGGAGATTTCCTAAGTGATGGGAAGTTCGATCGGGATTGTGAATACCCGGATTGCAAGGGCTTCTCCGGAAGTGCCTTCGGTTCTTTTCGAACCCGGAACAGACTTGTATGGTTGTATGTCTGACACTACACTTGGAGATATAAAGCAGATTTCTTTCAAATACATTTCTGTTGGTGGCGGAGAATTTATTATCTTAGCTTAACACCCTTCTCTGAGACGTACGAGCTCACAGGTTATGTAGTTGAAGGTTATCAGCGATATACTCCCAATTTGGTAGCGTGGCATGCTGAGTGCTGCTGTGTGTTGATGATCATTTTTTGCTCATTTGTGATCAGAGCATGGCTTTTGTATAAAGCGTAGCTTTGTGGACGAGACTGCATCAGGACCTCACACCCCGGAAATGGTCGAAACAGGAAGGATGCGGCAAGGTTATGAGGGTCGCGCCCTTTAGGGTGTGTCATTCCCTTCTGGTAAAGGGTGATATTAGGTATGGAGCCCTGATATTTAACCTATGTGTTTGCTCCAATCTCATTTTCTGTGTGGTTGTTGCTTAGAGGTACCTCGGATAAAGGTCTCAAAGGACCGGGGAGTGGCATGCTCGAGTAGTAGTTACCTAGTTACAAAGGTAACCCGACCTTGTGTTGGCAGAGATCCGGTTAGGTTCTCGGGACGTCCCGCCAGAGGCGATCCCATGTGGCAGTAGGAAGTTCCTTAGCCTGACCATTTGTCAGAAATCCAATCAAAACAATACGAGCCTTGTACAGTTTTAGTTGTATTATCTGCCATGGAATGTGGTGGTAACCTGCTATTGAACATGTTAGCTATAGTAGGCATACGATAATGGTCGTATGTTGGCTAAGATTAATATTCTACTTTCGAAAATGCTTTTCTACACCATGCACTTATAATAATAATATCCAAGAAATTTTCTACGTATCAAGCATGTTTGACTATCATAAGAAGAAATCTCCTCCAATTCTGCGTTTGCATTGTGTGTGTGGCAGGAGGTCTTATGGTAGTTTCAATTTCTAAAAGCATTGCGAATTTACTTTAAAATTCTCTTGTTGTTTATTTTTAAAGGATAAACTTTTTTTTGTTACTCACACCAGTCCCATGACTGACCCGGAGTTTATTGTTCGTTTCCTAAACTCTGGGTGCTCACTATTTTCCACACGAGCAGTCTAGAGTTGGGTTTTTCAGATAGTTAGCTTCAGTAGATTGTCAGGAGCTAGTTCAGTCTTTGGACATGACTGACCTTGCTCAGCTTAGTGCACCATTATTGGGGGTTCTCGCTATTTCTGGATTGGTTCTTGGAGATGGAGTTGCAGTTTTGGAGTTCTCTCTTGAAGGCTATCTTGAGTTATTTGTTCCGCTGCTGGTGTTATCTATTTTTCCTTTTCGCTGCTATTATATTGTATTATATCTTAGATGTATATCGATATCTAATGTATCATCTGTTGTATCAGGATGTTGTATCAGATGTTGTATATTGATATTCATTATTTCTTCCGCTGTGTTGTTTACTTAATTGTGTTATAAGCTCCGGCGAATCGGATTTAAACAATCGAATCTGCGGCATTCGAGTACGATGTAGAGTATGGATGTCGATTTTCGAACGGGCAAAATTTGGATTCGTCACATTAAATAACACAGAATTTAAATTTAAATAAATATTTTGTTCAAACAAATATTTTATTACAATTTTGAATAGTACAAATTTTAGCTCTTACTACATATACAAATTTTCAATCACATCACATTTTTCACTATACATACATTTACATCTTTCAATCATTCACTCGTATTTGATCTTCAACTGTATTCCAGATTGAATCCAGCATCTGAGTTATCTGCAAAATACAATGTACAGTATAAAATAAAATGTGTATTTTGAAAATGTTATTTACCTCAGTCATTTGGGTTGTTCGTCATTATATTCATTTTTGAAATCGACATACATGAACACCTATTACATGCACAGTGCATCATTGTATATGCCACAAGGCCATGCACACCGATATACACTTGATAAAACTGCAGGGATAGGTGAGCACAAGGTCAAACCCAAGCCAAAGCTAGGTTCAACTCAAATACAATACAAATAAAGTCACGATATGAGCACAAGGTCAAACCCGAGCCAAAGCTAGGTTCAACTTAGGTGCATGCAATACAAAACAATGGATCAAGACACCTAAAACAAGCCTCGACCAAAAATTCAGTAAGTACACATGAAAACATAGGCTAGACAGCTTAAATAGCAGTTATATACATAGGAAGTTCAACACATGCATTGGACAAAACTGTTCTGCTGTGAACTAGACTACAAGATAACAAGTAAACCTAGTCCAACAAAAAAAAGTGCTAGACTCGACCAAATCAGTTCAGTTGAAGCAATACTTTTAGCATGAACACGAATGCAAACATCGGTGTAGTTCAAAGAAGTTTCAAAAGACATGAAGTATGATGCAAGCATATGGAATCAATTACAAGACCATAATAATTAATTGATCAGAAGTATAAAGTGAGCCAGACCAGCTCAAATACAACTGAATACAAGTCAGGAAAATAAAGCTCCAAGTAGATTCAACTAGACACCAAACAAATGAACATAACATATTTAACAAGTGCTCAAGTACAAAATGTACAAAATCAGTTATGATGGTCAAGGAAAACAAAGAATCACACAAACATGGAACACAAGTGACTCAAACCAGAGCAGACGAGAAGACCACATAATCAAATATGTAAACAAACAACATGAAGATATCATGAACCCGTTCAAAAAGACAAGTCAGTGGAACTAGAATCAGACCAGTACAAATCTCAAATGAACAAGCACATAATGCGAAAAGTGGACCATGAAGCAAAACCTTGAAATGACTCGAAGCTATGCACACACATGATCAGAATTCCAGTGGAATCAAATATGCATGGGTGGAATACAATATCAAATGCAAATTCAAGTGACAATATGTGATAGCAAGTGTGATTCAACGTAAAGTGACCACACTCCAAGAAGCACTATGCATATAGAACAGAGACCACATGATACATGAGTCGAGAAAAGGACCGTGTAAAATATCACGTGAAACAAGCTACCGGACATAAGACCTCAGGACCACATTCATATGAAACCATGGTCAAATACATACATACATATATACATACACACATACAAATATAATAGTTCAAAGTTTCAATTGCATCAAAATGAAGTACACAACATACATAGATACGTGTGTGTGTGTGTATGTGTAGTGATAACCAGTACCGCAACTCTAATGGTACAAGTGCAAGCTTGGCAATGTGGAAGCAAGTGCACCATGTATATACATAACCAACTCGATATGAATAGAGAAAGAGCTCAATGCAACACAGACCAATGTATCACAAGCACACATATATACATGCGCAAAAACAAATGTATACATGTATATATATGTAGTGCGAGCAGATCAACTCAAATACAGAGATGAACAAAGTCAATTTGCAGTTACAAAATAAAGTGCAGACCAACAATGAAACAAAAGTTTTAATGATGTACAAGTGAATGAGCTACAGCAGTTCAAATGTCGCAGGGGATGTCAAAATAACCAAATCAAGTCAAAGAAAACATGAATAAATATGCAGTTTAATATCAAAGCAAAGCCATGGTCATACATTGTCAATTAAACAAGTCGAAGTTCTTTTATCAAGTAAATTTTCATCTCAAAGTCCAGCAAATCGTGAATGTCAGAGAACTCGAATAACAAAAAACAAAACTTCCAAATTACCACAATTTTTAATACCAAAGTCAGAGCTGTAATGACGAAGGAAGAATCGAACAAGTCAGAAATGAAAGCCATGATAAGCAAGCAACGAAAATATACGAATTGAACAAGTCAAGATTAATCACTAGTATTTAAGCAAAATTGTACGGCAAAACAAAACTATCAGACGAATTTGAATAATATATTAGAACGAAATTATAGGATTTTGAACCCTATTTAACCCAAATCATCATCGGCTTAAAATAGAAATCGAGTTCAAGCATATCAACGAGAATAAAAAAGAAAATTACATGCTTGATCATTAAAAACCAAAGTTGACAATTAGAAGCATCCGTTTGCAATTCAAAGAAACACTCAATCGACAAAGCGAGGAACGATAAATCTTATATTCGATCAAGCAACTGAAGTCGGCTTCTTCAAATTCACAAAAGCCCTAATTTATCAAGGGGAACAAACGAGCAGAAAACAACCATTTTCAACGCAAGAGATACGACTGAAAATATAAAAGGGAAAAGAGGGATATTGTTTTTCACTTACTTATTTTGGGCCAGCATATTTTAATTGTCTTTGGGCTTCTATTTTGAAATTAGGGCATTTTATCGTTTTAATAGATTTTTATTAGTAATTTACTTTTAAACATTGTAAATGCTAGTCATGTGACTAAGGGACGAACTACGGCGACATAGTTCGGGAATTCATAACTCAGTAGCTGAGTTATTGCAGGGTTTTGAGCGTAGAGTTAGGTTAGAAGAGAGAGGATGTCACAAGTTTACGTGTGTAAGTGTTTGACTACTTAATTTCTAGCTGAAACCTTGGAGGCAACAGTAGGTAGGGTTTCGCCGAAGCTGGGTAAATCTATGTTGTTCTATTTCTGTTTTTATTATTCTACTATTCTCTGTGCTGCTATTATTTTGTTGTATCTATGTTGAAATTATTTTATATACTTCCGCCTTAAATTTTATAATTGACAGTACCACCCTATTCACCCCTCCTCTAGGGTGAATTCGATCTTATAGCCCTCTCTTTGATAGTGATGGTGTCTGGTGCCTTGAATGATGTCAGATTGATGATGATTGGTTCGAAGCGTGACAGGATCGACCATAGATGTTCAATGTATGGGACCCCTTGACTGGGTCCAGCTCTTGACGATCTTGTTGGACCGGCTTCAGGTTGGGTCCTGGCTCGGCTTCGAGCCCTTGGATCCTCCTAATCGAACTCATCATTAGTGGGAGATATGTTCCTTCTATGTGACTCTCTAGACTGGGATTCACCTGGGGATATAGTATTGTGAGTGGATTCCTCCGTGCTCCTTAAGCATATTATGAGTTGGTCCACCAAAGCATCTTGTTGGGTAGCGAAGCAGTTAGTCATCTCATTCACAACCCTTTCTAAGTCTTCTCGGGTGACAACTGAGTCTGGAAGTAGGGAGCGAGCAGTTGGTTTTCTTGATCTTCTTGGATGGGGTTGATTGTATTTGCAGTAGTTGCGTTCTTACCCTTGTTATCATTTCGCTTAGAGGGAGCCATGTTCTAATGATGCGCTAAGGTTGGAAGAATAATGGACGGGAGAGTTCGACTTTATATTCTTGTCCGTTCTCGATGAAAGCATCAAAAATGTTTGCTCAAAAGTTGGACAAACACCTTTAAATCTAATTTTCTTTTTTAGTTAAGTTTCGTTTGATTTGATTGACTTGAGGTTTTCATATTCCAACACGTAATGGAATAAAGAGAACAAATAAAAATAGTTTTTATAGTGGTGTAGCCAGAATGTGCCTACAACCACTTTCCATTTTTTATTCACTTTTTGGTTTTGTTTCAAGTACAAGATATATGTATTTGAAAAGAGTGAAAATTTGAATAACTGAAGTGATGGATTTTTAGCAGAGCCTTCTCTTCTTTTCTCCAAACATCTGTCTCCATTGTTGTTGAGAAGCTCTGGTATTTATAGAGTGGAGTTGTAAAGTGGTGGATATTATAACCCTCTAAATCTAATTCGACGTCTGGGCAGGAGTATTTGCATCAACATTTGGGCTATGGAACTTACCTGGCCTGGTTGTTTTTCCTTGTCTGGCTCGGTGCTTCTACTTTGGAGCCTCCTATTTGTCGAACCAAACATTTGATCTGGCATGCCTATGTACCGGACCGAATGTTTGATCCGGTGATGGATGCGTTGTGCCGGACCAAATATTTCGTCTGGCATATCAGAGGACGTCGAACCAAACATATGGTCTGGCATGCCGAACCATAAATTTGGTTTAGCATTTTAGTGAATGTCGTGCCAAGCATCTGGTCTTGTAGTTATGTCTTCCATGCCTTTGTCTACTTTTTCCCCCTTTCTTCCTTTTTTCTCTACTTGCTGAGAATTCGAGCCAACACCTATAATTAGCATATCTATCATATATACAACAATTGATTTGCATGCATTGTAATTTGATTTTCAAATATGAGGTCTAGCTTTTAATTTGAATCTTATTTACTAAGTCTAAATTAGATATTTGAAATTTAAACTTAATCATATTTTATTTTATAATATCTATTAATAAAATCAATTTAATTTTTCAAATTGTATTTATACATATACATCCATACACACACATAAATACGTACATATATCTTAAAAAAATATTTTTCAAGCAATTAACAAATATATAAAAGCCAAGTATGTACATAATGATGTTAATCCTGACATCTGTCTGTGTATATATTTAACCATGCACACCTACGCTATGTTGCACGTGCACGTTATACACAGTAAGTATACAATGATATATATATATATATATATATATATATATATTGAAAAATATCTTTAGTTTAAATTATTGATTAAAACAAATTAGAAAATTAAAAAAATGATTTTATTTAAATTAATTAGATTTGATCTAATCAACTTCATAGTCCTAATAAATCCATAAATACGTATTTTTAAAAACTACATATTTGACCCAGTTCCAATAAAGCAATATGTTCCAACTTCTCTCTAATAGAGGTTAGGGTTTTGTTATGGAATAGTATGAAAAGAATGAGATAATATGGTGGTATTTATAGCCATAAAGTGGTTACAAAAATGTCTAATATATTTCTACCTTTTCCTTTTAATTATGCTCTTGATAAATTACTTATCAAATATATTTTCAACTGAAACAAAAAATCCATATTTACTGCATCTATGTTCGGTCACATATTTTACAAACGTCTTGTAAATTATGGCCCTAATTAATATCCATTGTTGATTATTTAAATAATGATTATATTTTTTTTATTTAATTAAATAAATGTATAACATTTACATATAATTTAATTATTTTAAGGCCTTAAATGAAAAAATATAAGGCATAAAAAGCAATAAAATATTTATATTAATTTTTCCAATTTGATTTATAATATTTATAAATTAATCCAATTAAGTTGAATTGGGAAATATACCAACAAATATTTTTATTTGACTCCCTAATAGCAACCCAGTCCTCGATAATATCTAAATAATTTAAATAGTAAATACTATGTAGAATTTGCTGAACATTGGTAGTAGACAATTTTGATGCTTTTACTGAGAAGGCTAGAACTCAAGGTACCTATAGCTTGGACTTTGGATTTGAAGACTTAAAGGCTTGGATCTGGAAAGCTATGGCAAGGAAATCAATAAGAAGACAAAGGACTGAAAGGAGTCAACATGAGGGGAATCAGGAGGCTTCCTCGGGAGGTAATCAGACCTCAATTTTCATCATCAGAGATGAGGTGGAGACAATGCTGAAACAGCTAGAGGAGATGACGCAGAACCTACTTTGACAAGTTGCACAAGCTGGAGCATAAAGTCAAGGGAATGGAACAACCGTGGCTGCTGGCAATGCAGAAAAAGGAATCAGAGCTGTAGAAGTTTCTAATGGTCAAAACCAGAACCAAACTGGAGGGATTGAAGGAAATTAGCAAAGGCCTGAGGGCAGACTCCCAGGAGTGGATACTGAGGAAACTGTGAATGAAGCTCAGCGGGCAGGGACCAACATGAACGTAAATGGCCAACATGAAGAGTGCTACCCAGAGTACCCTCCAGGACATGGGGGCAAGGTAGAGATGCGAACAACGGAATACCCCCAGATGGAGATGTGTGGGTGGCTGGATTAATAAGAAGGATTCTAAGAGGAGGACTACTAAGTAGAGGCTTGGAGGAAGTCAGTCGAAGTCAGTTCACTCCAAATATCAAGAATGCAAGGAACCCTTCAGAATTCAAACTGCCAACATTGGAAGCCTATGATGGAAAATCAGATCTGACTATGCATGTAACTAGATACATCAGACATATGGAAGTGCTGGGGGCGGCTGAAGAGGTGATGGCAAGATGTATTCCTTCATACTTGATGGATTTGGCTGCTCTTTGGTTCAGGCAGCTGGAGAATGGATCGATCAGGATATGGGGCGAGCTAGTGGAACGCTTCATGAGATAGTTCAGGGTCCATATAATGCAACCCAAGAATATAATGGCACTGGCATCGATGAAGCAGAGGACAGGAGAGTCCATAAGAGGTTTTCTAATGCGATTTAATGCGACTGTGGCCTGGGCAGATCACCGGATCCATCAATGATTTTGACGGCAGCAGTGGTAGGGATTGCAGAAGGTACAAAATCAAAGATTCATTAGCATGGGATCCGCCACAAGATCTTGGAGAGTTCTACCATGAGGTGGAAAGATTCATTCGGTTAGAGGATTCACGTGTCAAAAAGCAAGAGATAAACGCCGTGAGGCGAAGGAAGGTCTGATGAAGAAAGAAAACTAGATAAAGGAAAGCATAATATGGATGATGGACCTGGTGGTTCAGAAAAACGAAGGAGAGGTCGAGAACCCAAATTCGCTACGTATGTGAATTTAACAGATAATTTGGAGCGGATTTACTTGGACATTCGGGGGCAACTCCCCTATCGGAAACAATCCAGGAGGGATCCCACTGAACGGGAATGCAAATGCGGGAAGTACTACCTATTCCATGTGTTGGAAGGGCACGAGGAACATGTTAGAAGTGGAAGGTTGCCATAGTATGTGAGGAATCGGACAATAGCGGTAGAACATGGGCAGCTACCGCTTGGATCAAAGAGGAACGACCCTAGAATGGGGTCACGACTCATCATCCACTAATCGCGATGGCAAGGATCGAGTTTAGGATTTGAACTTTGGTCATCGGATAATCTTTTTTGATTTTGTTTGAAAAAAAATTAAAAAGAAACTGTTCCACTTACACATGTAAGGGAAGCAGAGTGATCCCGAGGCATGCTCTGAGATGGTAATAGGCTGCTTTGCCTTGAGAGGCTGCCCTTAGCTTTTTCTATTTTTCTTATTGGACATTTGGACCCTGGATTTGATAAATGGACTTTGGTTTCATGAAATGAATACCTAACCGAAAAGTTATGGGATGTATATTGGAAGTCAGTTGGAAATTAATCGCTTTATGTTCAGGGACACTGAACCGGAGTGCAGGGAGCGACACCGCTTCGTTGGAGAGCGACAGGATCAGCTTGCTATCGTTGTTTCCCCTTCACCAGAGAGTGATAGGATAGGATCCAACAAGATACCGCAGAGGCTACAATCGATCTAGGAATTAGGCCATGGCATCGCTTAATGTTCAAGGATATTGAACCAGAGTGTAGGAAGTGACGCTGCTTCACTGGAGAACGACAGGATCAGCTCACTCAACGTTATTTCCCCTTCACCAGAGAATGACAAGATGGGATCCAATAAGAGCCCGGAGAGGCTAATATTAGTCCAGGAGGATCAGGTCATTGTTTAATGTTTTGGGACACTGAACTGGAATGCAAGGGATAGGTTGCTTCGTCGGAGCACGATGGGATCTGCCTATTCAATCGTTAAGTTCGGATCGAACTTAATAAGGGTCTAGAGAGGCCATCAATGATCTAGATAGATCATAGGATTTGATTGCAGACTTCCAAGGTTTGAAATGGACTTGGATAATGGCTTCAAATGGCCACAGATTTGGATAAGGACCCAACGAGGTCTTAGATATGCGTTTTAGAACTCAATGAGGTCCCGGCTTAGGATTGGGATCCAACAAGGTCCTCGATTTGGACTAACAGGACCTGGAGAGGCCCCCGACTCGGATACAACGATCTGGAGAGATCATGGATTCGGTTAGTTGATTTTGAGTGGATGTGGAATTGGATGAGGATTTGGTTACTGGATAGGAATTGGATATCGACTCAGAGCAGTCATAGATTCGGATAAGGAAATGACAATGGCACGTGGATAAAATGGATTGGGTTATGAATCTGAAAGTATGGCTATGGATAACATATGGACTTTGGATATCGGATTTGTGGCTATTCAAAAGAAACATTCCAATTGCAGGGCATGTTTTGGGGGGAAAATATTAACCCACCTTTTGGCAAGGCCATGGACAGGCGGATTTAACTAAATCGACCGCTCTTTTGTTGAGATAGGAATACCATGGATTTGAGCCATTTGGATGGATAGACGGTTAGTCAGGGATATTTCAAAACACACGGCTCCGCCTAGGTTGACCTACAAATGCCACTCGATTAGGGATAAAGGATATACATGGCTGGGCCTAGGTGGACTAGCAGATGCCGCTCAGTCAGGGACGAAGGACATACACCGCTCGGCCTAGGTGGACCACCAGGTGCCGCTCGATCGAGGATGAAAGACATACATGGCTCAGCCTAGGTGGACCACCATATGTCGCTCGGTCAAAGACGAAGGTCACACGTGCTCGGTCTATGAAGAAAGTCATGCATGGGTTGGCCAAGATAGACCAGTTGGGCTTTGTTCAGCATTGGAGTGGATCAGTGAGTTGAGTGGTTCGGTGATTGAAAATTGGATCGGCATCTCTGGAACGGTTCAAGGAATTAGATTGGCATCATCACACGATTGGATCGGCGTCCGGAGTGGATTGGCATTTGCTTTCGGTTGGCTTCGAGATAGACTCGTTTTGGTATAGGGAAATCTCTGGGTTGGCATTACATTTCATCAGGTCGGCCAAGGGAATCGGGTTGGTGTTATGAAGGCGTAGGTTCGGTATAATCTCCTTCAAGTTTTGTAACCAACTACTTCGGGTCGGTAGGGCGAAGGCTCCGGGTCGACAAAAGGGGGTCGGTTCTTTCAAGAAGGAGGATCAGCACTTGGTTGCTCCGTGGCCAAACATGTTTTGTTTGGATTCATGGACATCATGCTTCGAGCAATGCTTTGTTCACTTCGGGTCGGCAAAACTCCAACAGGGGATTGCTCATGATGATGAAGCCTGGATCGGCTATGGTCTTGGTGAGCCCGGACTACTCAGGAAGCCCAGTAGCTATGGTTTTGCCTATAAATATAGGATGCGGGGCTTTACAAAAGGGGATCTTCATTCTGTTTTCCCTCATCTTCTATACTAAGGCTGCTCCACCATTTTTATTCCAAAAACTCTGGATTGTAACTATAATTAATTTTAGCATCAATAAAAAGGAAATTTCTGGAGCGGACGTAGGCCGGAGTTAGCCGAACCACTATAAATCCTTTGTTCTTACTTCTTTCTTTTTAATTTTTACCGTTCCTCACATTTATAGTCCCTACATACATTCTATTTGTGATCAGTGACTGTGATTGTGTGCTTTCATTTATGTTTTCGTGTTAGTGACCAATTTTGGTGCTAACACTTACAGAGCATTTAGGTGAAATCAAATTTCTAATTTATTAAAGTGATTCCCTAAGCAACGATATATTGTGCATGTTTTCTTTTTTCTTTTCTTTTTTGAGGGAAACGAGTGATCGTCCGTGAGAAGGCGAGCACTCATGTAATTTTATTCCACACTTAAGAAAGGAGCTACCAACAAGCCTGGCAAGTGGCTCTTCCCTTTGAACCCATACAATTTAAAAGTAAAAGACCCCTCAAAAAAGGGAAAAAAACTAAACAAATAAGAAAAAGATAAAGTCCAAAAAATAGATAAAAACATAGCAGCTCCAAAGCATCTTAAGTCGAAAGCAGCATAAAAAATGAGGCTTTGATGAGAGAAAGGCCTCATCCAATTCCCTTGAAGGGAATGCTCCGTATAAAAAACTGCCAGGAAAGTCAAGAGGAGCTACCGAAGTCCCAATATCATACCATTGCTCAGCTCATCCAATGAATGTTGACTCGAATTACCCATCTCAACATCTATAACTATAAAAACTCATCCGACAATGTGAAGCTAAAACATATATATGTATATAAGTCAATTATGTACATATGTATGCAAGAGGAGAAGAAGGAATATGAATGAGATAGAATAACATACGTGTGTACAATGAAGCTAAATGACAATAACAACAGCATAAGTTAGTCACTTAATAGTAGAGGCGAGTCAAGTAAATTGTGTATGGTCTCCTTTTACAGGATAACAGGCATTATTATTTCTATTATTAACAACAGTTCTCTCCTATAAGTCTTCGATACAAGGTTTTACTCTTTCAAGGAACTCTTGAAAGCCATTATTATTAGCTAATTTATAAGTATTGCTCAAAATCTAATTAAAACAAAATAAAGTGGTTATATAGGTCAAATTATCCGATGTTGAAGTAATATTGTCATTGAAAAGTCAACGATTTCTATCAGACCAAATATACGAGGTTGTGATAGGGAAAATGGTGTCCAGTAAGATTCATTGATCAAGAATAAAGTAAAATCTCAACCTCGATCAATAAAACTCACAACTAATGAAATTAGAGGGAATATTGAACCTAAAAATTCTAAGGATGTGTAAAAGTGTAAGACTAGTAAACTGACAGTCATAGAATAAATGTGCAATAGTTTCTAGGTTCGTAGTGTAGAAAATACTTTTTTTATCAATATGCACATTCTTCCTTTTCAAAATTCAGTTGTTTTAAGTTTCCATGTAATATTAACCACATATGTAACATGGATTTAGGGGGAGCATTCGTTTTCCACATACATTTAAAAATATTAGATTAAATTCCAAAGAAGTTTAGAAATCTGTAAAATGAATTAGATTTAAAGTTGTTAGTCCTAATCTAACACCATATTTTGATATCATTATTATCATCCATATTAAACAATTCTAATGTGGCATATAGAAGTGAAAATTGGTAGAAAGTAGTTCATTTTAGTGCACGACTAAAGTTGTGCTCCCATGGAAAGTTCAAATTAGGTCTATAGAATTTCTAAATTAGTGCATATTTAAAATAACAAATATTTTAGAGCCTTGAAAATTCTACTCTAAGAGGAGTAGTACAGATCCAACAATCATGCCAGAATGATGTGTTATTTCTTGAATGCACTATATTAATAATGCTTGATTTGAAAATTTCCAATTCTTTCAAAACATATCTCCATAAGTGCGACAAGTTATTATGGTTACTAGACGCTAACCGGTGTATGTTATGAGATCCTCCATAAAATTGGTTGGAAATTTTTTCATTCCAAATTAAATTCTCATTATCATATTTATTAAACTTCCATAATTATTTCCCTGATAGAGAAAAATTAAGGTTATAAAGATTAATTATCCCTTTCCCTTCCTTGTTTTTCTATTTACAAACCGAATCCCAAACAATGAGACATTTTGAACTATTATTTGGGTTATCCCTAGCCCACAAAAGTATCTTCTAATCCTATCTATTTTATCAATTATCCATTTTGAAAAGAGATAAAATGATATCCAATAAATGGGTAATGACGATAAAACATATTTGATTACAACAATCTTACTTGCCCTCGATAAAAGTTTACCGTTCTACCTGTATAACCTTTTGCTGATTTTGTCAATGATAATTAGCCAGTCATCGTGCCTAAGTTTGATTGGTCTTACTAATAATTCTAAATAGCACTATACCACAAAGTGAATTAGACAATAATGATCATACAACATAAGGTTGATTTCCTGTTGTCTTAATTTTTCACAGAACACAGGGAAAATCATCTGTTGTGTTAGCCCATGAAATCTTCCATTTATTGTTTGAATAGCCCCTGAAATCTCTATGTACATGCTTGTTATTCAGATAACACTTTATATGTTGTTTGATTTAAGTTGTTAATTTTTTTAGTTTTAGCTCCATTTTTTCACTTTCAATTATTTCATTCCCACTTTTTTGTTTACCCCTTATATTTTTGCCCCCTTTTATTTTTGTTTTCATCTAAAAAAAATTTGTTGTCTAAAAAAATCGAGCGGCTTCTCGAATTAGTGTTTTAGCCCCTTCAAAATTCGTTTGATTTGTCTTGCTCCTTTCATTCCTTATTGATTGCATGCTTCGATTTCATAGCTATTGATGGTTGCGACTCATTTTGAGTGTTCTTCGATTATATTGGCATGATTTTCGCCCCTTTTGATTTATATTTTTCTCGACTTCAATTACCCTACCAATGATGAATTGGGTTCTTTATATAGGAATTAATTTCTTATATTTTCATATATATGTTGAGATTTGAATTTCAAAGTATTTGCTTGGCCATCTGATTCCCTTTTGGATTTCTGCCCCCCTTTTAGTTTTGTATTGATCTCAACTTGATTTGCTTACAATGGTTTGGGTATTTATATGACAATGAACAAACTTGGCTGAAGTGCACTGACCAACTTGTTTTGGTCATGTACACAAAAGTTTAAAGATATATGTGTTATGATGGTGAAAACTTTGTTTGCTGCTTTATTAGTTCAAGTTTGTATTAGTTGATGTTTTAAACTTCCATGTGTATACATGCATGTGTGTGTGTGTGTGTGTGTGTGTGTTTGAATGTCCTTTTTATTCATGTTCGTTTGATTCTTTCATCTTACAATTTCATTGTATGATTTTGAGGAGTTAAGTTCGATTTGATTACTTCATTGTTTCTTAGTTCCCCTTTCTTCTTTTGTTGTCCCTTGCACTCGTGATTCTTTACTTGTCATTTAGTGTTTTCGTGAACTGAAATGAAATGTTTTGCCTGATGCTTGACACTACATGATAAACTTGTTACCTTTCTATTCCCTATGTACGTATATACATGTGTATACATATGTGTACATCTGTATGTATGTTTTCATATACACTTTAATGTTTTCGTATGTTCCTATGTTTCATATGCTTCCATTCCAGTTGATACTTTCCTTAGGATTTCCATATAGGAGCATTTTTCATATGTCCCTTGTTTATCTGCTCCTATGTTTTCATATACACTGACAGTTGGTTCTCCTTATTGCTTTGTGCTGAACCATATCGAGTTTATCCTGTTGCAGTGCATTTGATTCCAATATCATCCATGTATTCACATACATACATATGTATGTATATATGTGTGAATGTTTGTGGCACTACCTTGTTTTAATTTGTGGCACTTTGTAACGACCTGCTATTTTGAACCATGCAAATCGATAATCACCCACATATGTCAGACTTGAATTGCTCAAAACAACAGATTGTTAATTTATATTTTGCAAAACTCAACATATACAGTAATTAAATCAATTATAGAATCATAGACATAGAGAATATTACAATATGCAGTGGAATAGCTAAATAGTAGTTCGTTAAGTTACTATAGAACATCAGAGTCTAAAGTAAAATACAACATAAATCTTGAATATAAAGAAGTCTCAAATACAACAGCAACTGACAAGGCTGGACAAAACAACTTCAACAACTGAAATAACCGAGATAATAGAAAGTAGAATAGTTAAACCTCCAAGCAAAGCTCCTAGCTCCAAAGGTGAGTCTTAAATGCTTTGACACTCAATCTAACCCAAGCATAAAGAAAAACACAAAACACTCTAGTCAAGATTAACATTCTTATGCCAGTAAGTCAACTCAAGTGAAATATCAAGTGAAATACAATATAACTTAAAGGATGTTTGGAATTCCCATCCTATAAGGATCCATTAAAATATCTACATACATAGTATAATCCTCTACATAGATAATGTCTATAGTAAAATAAACTATTAAAATAGTGTTAAGGCGTTACCTATATCCTCCTTAACACATTTTTATACATTCCCGTAGTCTATATAGTACCATAATTCCTCTATAAACTAGAGGGCAATCAGAGGGCACTCTATATGTACGGTACAAACCAAACTCATAGAAGGCATAATGAGGCATGTGATAAGGCACGCGAGGCAATTCCTTGGTAGGTTTCTATCATTTGCACTCCTAGATTGGTGATAACACATAACAACTACTACCGCCCACCAAGTGACACACACACAAAATCAATGGTGCACTCAATCAAATCACAAAGCAATATAATGGTATCGAAGAAGCATGCTCGATCGGAGGTGCAACCTCACTTGACCCAATATAGCTCTTATTTTAGCCACATCAAGCTGACTCACGGTAGTCAGGAATACCTCATATAGAATCACCGCCAAATCATCCTACTTCGTTCTGGATTACCCACCACGTGCACAGTTATTAAAGTGGTTTTTGGTATTGGCAGAGAGCATGACACTATCTAATCCCAGTCTCTTTAACAACCAAACATTTATTTCACACCATGGTCATTTTTATTTCCAACAATTCACAATTAATATCAAAATATCATATTCGTTTCGAAATCATATCATTTTAGAAATCATATTCACTTCTAAAATCATAACTACAAAATAGTTTAGACCATCGTATCAAAATATTCGCATTTAAACCCATTAAATCTAAATCATAATAGTTCCAACTTAAACAGTTTAATTATTGAAAATAATTTATAAAATGAAATAATTTAAAATAGGTTATAGATTAAAATATTTTATATATTAAAAATAGTTTATATGTTAAAGAGTTTATATCGAAAATAGTTTCAAATTAGAATCGTTTCTTCCAATTTGACAAATCAATTCAAATTCTCATTAAACCATTTTAATTTATATCGATTTCAAATCCAGGTTTGTATTTCTATTTAACCAAATCAAATTCAATAGGTTTCAAAGTTTAATTATTCGACATTTACAATAACTCCATTTGATAAATTTTAATTATATTGCAAAATTCAACATTAACTTTATTTAAATTCGAAATATTCACTTAATCATTTTTATTGGCATTTAAATAAAATCTCCAATTACAAAATTTAAATAAAATTAGTAATTAAATATCTAAATTTAATTATATTTAATTCTAAGATATTCACCAATTCACTTTTTATAATCATTTAAACAAAGTCTCAAATTACAAATTCGAATCAAAACTTAATATTCAATTTTATTTAAATTTGAAAATATTCATTTAATCACCTTTAATTAAATCACGTTATAATCATACCTTTTCAACATCTCAAAGTCAATACGTTTCCAATCAATTCTTATTCATATTCAATTCTCAAACAATTTGAATTACAAATTAACTTAATTTATGTTCCCACCTTTATTTTATTAAAGTTATTACAAAATCTATTTTCAAAATATTAATACAAATATAAGCAAATATTTAAACACATTATATATATTAGTTAAATTAAATTTTTATTAAATTTCATTATATTAATTTTTTATTAAATCAAATATTATTATTAAATTTAAATTTATATTAAATCTTATTTTATATATTTAAAAGTAATAAAATTATAAGTGAAATCTTAAAATTTACCCTTTTCAATGCTTAACTTATAAATTTAAAATTTCTAGACATATAATTTAAAATCAAAATTTTACTCATATTAAATCAAATCTTTAAAATATTTATAAATCAATATTTATTAAAACCCACATATTTCCTTTCAAAACTTTGAAAAATCATTTTTCAAAATAGGCCAACGGTGTCCGTATATAATTTTCTATCCCATCGTCAAGTGATACGGATATTTATCACTTCAATCCATAATAATTTAATATTTATAGGTACATATCATTTCAACCTACAATCCCAAAATTAAAATTCAATACAACGGCTTGGGTTTATCATATCAATGCATAACGATTTTCCCTAATCTATAAGATTATTCGGGTACGTATCATTTCATCCCATAGGGATTTTTAACTATCTAGGAACTTGCAGAGTGAGGACAATAAAATAATAATATAAAAAGTTACAGCATGTCAAACAGCAAATATGATCATAATTAACGATTTAAATATAATCAATAGGTTATGGTGTCATATGTCAATTAATATAGACAAACAAATTTAAATACTTATATATCATATTTAAAAATTTAATTTCTAGCTAATTCACATTTAACAACATATTTCAGTTGTCGTTTCATGTGAAATCAATTTACTAGATATGAGAATGTCAACTGTAAGTGATCGCTCGCCTTTTAAGGCTAGAGAACAACGATGGCGAAGAAGATGACATGGACACGCACACGGATATCGACACTCAGCAACAACACTTAGAAACTACTACGACAAGTTCAACAGTGGGAAGCAAAGCACAGAACTCGATAAAATCAAATACAGATATTTAATATATATTCGTTTTCTTTTTATAACAATATTCAGTTTAAAACACATATTTAAAAATCTATATATACATATATTTCAAAACCAATATCAAAATAAAATCTTTATAGTTACATTTCAATATCATCATTTCTTACAATACATATATTTAAAATCAAAGTGTATATATATTATATTTTAAAACCAATATATATATCCTTAAAACCCATATATTTAAAATCAAAGTGTATATATATTACTTTTTTAAAACCAGCATTTAAAATCAATAATTTAAACACATATACTAAAACACATATCTTAAAATCTATAACACATATTTTTAAAATATATATATTATATTTAAAAACAATATTTAAAAAATCAATATGTACTAAAATAAACTAAAGTGAAGCTGTTGGGAAAATAAGGTGACCGGAGGCTTGGCCAGGCGGAACACACGAAGAGATGCAGAGATGTAGATGGTCGTTGCGACTGTAGGCGGAAGTTCTCGGCGAAGTTGGCTGATGCTCGGTTTGGTAAGGCTGCTAATGGAGGAGTTCGGGCTAAGGGTGATAGCGGCACAAGGTGTGGCAGATCTAGAAGTGGATGGGTACAGGTGCGGGAATAATTCCTCATAGTGTCGAGGAAGGTTGACATGGAGGATGAAGCAGGGAGGCGCAAGGCTTGGATCGCTTTAGCAACAAAAGGGTGAACGACTGTGGCGTTTGATGATTTGCTGGAGGTGGGTGGAGGGTCTAAGGTAGTTGGTTGCTAGCGCTGAGATGTGAGTAGGCGAGGACGAAAAGATGGGCGAGGTCAGGGAGTGGCGGCGGATGTTAGTGGCATGGGTTTGGAGGCGAGATGGCGGCGGGTTCGAAGGATAGGAGGGTGTGGATTTGGGAGATGGAAAGAGTGGCTACGGTGCTTGTGTTAGGTTGTGGTTGGAAGGTCAGATAGTGGAGAGAGGTATTGGGTCGGAAAAATTACCGTGAATTGGTTGGCGGTGGAAGGGAGGAACATGGCAGTAAAGTTGGTGGAACGTTCGGTCTAAGGGGAGGTTGACATGGAGCTATGTGGTGGAGGTGGCGGGATTAAGCAAGTGGTGGAGGGTTGAAGATCTAGGTGATGTGGAGGGGATGGTTAAAGCGGTGCTACCAGAGAGTGGGCGAGGAAAAAGTTTCTCCGATCCTAAATGAACGTTATATATTTTATCATCATTTTTATTTTTATTAAAGGAAGTCAGAAAAATATGAAAGCAAAGAGAGAACGAAGGAAGAAAGGTAGAGCAAAATGGACCGGAAGTGGAACTGAAGGGGCAATAGAAAATATATATTGAAATGATGGAATAGAGAAAGTTTTGTGTTGAATTTCAAAAATATAAATGTTAGTGGCTATTGGTTTACATGGAAGATAACAAAAAGTCATAGAAACACAAAAGGTCCAAATACGGAACCTATACGACAAATCGCTACGTATATCCCGCCATGTGCCGGACGTCGAAATTGACAAATGAATATACTGCAGGGATTAGCATAATAAGACAAAAAAAAGGTACACAAATATCAGTGATATGATCATCATATCAAAAGTTGATATCCGGTGCCAAAATTGCTGCTAAAACGCCGAAAATAATATAAATGTAGCTAGAGTAGTTCAATTTTGGAGAAAGGAAATATGACAACTAATTCAGAAAATGATTTACATTTTTATTATATAAAAATATTCAGATTTCAAAAACATTTTTTTCATCAATTAACTGATTTTAATTTCAAATTGAAAATTACATAACAGAACCAACTTTCATATTTTCTAATGAAAATCTAACACTTGTTATGTTTAAATAGATGCATCTCAAATATCAAATTTTCATTGCAAAATTAATTGTTTATTTTTCATGAAAAATTCAGTTAATTACGTTATTTAAATCACTAAAATTCCTAAGTCGTTACATATTTGTTATTTATGGCACTACGTTGTTTTAATTTTTTGTGAACCATTTTGAGCTTGAACTGGTTTGCTTTGAGCAAAACCATTTTGACAATATCTTGAATCATTTTGGGCCGAACCATTTATCGAATGGCTTTGAACTGGTTTAAGCTTGAACAATTTCTATTTAATATTTACATATATGCACGAACTGGTTTGAGCTTGAATCGTTTTGAGCTGAACCAATTGTTGGATTGCTTTGAGCTGAAACATTTTAAGTTGATCTTGTTTTGAGTTGCCTTGAGCAGCTCCTATGTGCACTGTCACTTGAGTCTTGCTGATCCTATGTCAACTGTCCCTTGTTTATCTATATATTTTCATATACACTTTAATGTTTCATATGTTTTTATTTTTTCATATGTTTCCATACCTACTGAAAGTGTCCTTAGAATTTCTATATTAGTGCAGAATGTTTTCATTACCCCTTATTTATCAGCTCTTATGTTTTCATGTACACTGTCACTTACTTCTCCTTGTTGCTTTGAGCCGAACCATTTTGAGTTGATCTTGTTGCAGTGCACTTTGATTCCAATAACATCCGTGTATAAACATTTATACATATGTATGTATATATGTGTGAATATTGGTGGTTGATCTATACTTGTACATTGCTTTGCCGCTTGAATGTCTATGGCACTGCCTTGTTTTATTTTGTGCCACTTGCTACTTGTGGCACTGCCTTGTTACATTGTTGGTTTTGTCCAAGTACTTGCACACTGCCTTGTTCAAGGCAGTGCTACAATGATCTACCTTTTTGGACGGTTTAAAACGCCGATAAACCACACATGTCAGACTCAAACCATTTAAAGGGGAAGATAGTTATGGGGTAAATAAGAAAAAGAAGGAAAAAACAAAACTAAGACAGAATATCACAGCGGAAATGACAAAATATAGTGTTTAAATAAAAGTTCATGAAGCTGTTTTATAAATACATTTGATTTTCCTTAAAACACAAAATCGAAGTTACATATAATAGGAATAAATAAATAAATAAATGCAATGGAACAACAAGATGTAGTGGAATACATATAATAAGTAATAACAATACAAAATCTTCGCCTTCATCCTCTAGAAAGCAGTCTTCGATAAACTGAAATGCTCAAACTGACCCGAACGAATTGAAAAGACAAAACACTAAGTCAGAACTAAAAGATCTTACTTGAGTTAAATTAACAGTAAATAAATATGATTGTAACGACATCGGAGATGTTATGGGGTTTGATATCTCCTATCCAGAGTCTAACACGGGTGTAGTAACTTAAGAGATGTTCGAGATTTCCATCTCCTAAGGACTTGTTAAATTATCTACTGTGTAGTACAATACGCTATTATAATATGACTATAGTAAAGTAAAGTATTAAAATAGCGTTAACGGGTTGGGCGTTAACCATATCCCCCTTTGCACATTTTATATAATGTCGTAGTCTATATAGTACCATAAACTCCACCCACGGGTGGGCTATCAGGGAGCACTCCATAGGTGTGACACAAAATAAACTCATAGAAGGCACGATAAGGCATGCAACAAGGCACGCGAGGCAATGCCCTGTATAGGATTCTACCATTTTGCGGATTTGGACTGGTGGTAATGTATAGCAGCTACTACCGCCCACCTCGAAACACGCTCCCAAATGAAAATCAAATGGTGGCCACCAAATCATCATAAAGTCATAATATGGTATCGAAGAAATGTGTCCGATCGAAGGTGCGACCTCACTTGGTCGGGCGTAGCTCCTGTTTTAGCCACACCAAGCCGACTCATGGGAGTTAGGGTCACGTAAATAGCTCATACAAAATCATTCTCCAAACCATCCTACTTCATTTCTGGAATCTCCACCATGTACACAGTTGTTAAAGTGGTTTTCGGTATTGGTAGAGAGTATGACAATATTAGATCCCGATCTCTTTAACAACCAAATGCTTATTTCACACCGTATTGTGCTTTTACATTTCAAAAGTCAACTCATAGTTAATATCAAAATATCTTATTTGATTTCAAACCATATCACTTACAAAATCATATTCACTTTCAAAACCATATTCACTTTCAAAACCATATTCACTTTCAAAATTATATTTACTCAAATATGTCTTTTCATGAAAAGGTATCAATTCCAAATTCCAACTTAAATTGTATCATCATCAAGGATTTAAATATAAATACTTCAACTTACACAGTCTGGATTTTAGGAAGTAGTTTAGGTAGTTATAAATAGTTTTAGTAGTTTTATAAAAAAATGGTTTGAAATAGATTAAAATAGTTTGAACAGAAAGAATAGTTTAAATAGATTTAAATTTAATTGAATTAGATTTTATGATTTTAATAGATTATATAAATCTTATTAGATTTAAAATGATTTAAATAAATTAAATATAGGTGAAATAGATTCAAATTATATTAAAACTTAAATAGATGAAGTAAATTTAATTTAGATGAAATAGATTTAAATTATATTAAACAGATATAAAATAGAATAAATAAATTTGATTAGTTTAAAATAGGTGAAATAGATTAAATTGGATTAAATAGGTTATAATAAATTAAAATAAACTGAAATAGTTTAAATTGATTAAAATAGTTTATATTAAGTACAATAGTTTAAATTAGTTTGAAATAGATTTCCAAGTTAAATCCAAACATTTTCAATATCTCAATTTCGATAAATTCATTTATTTTTGCCACTTCAACTTTGAAATTCAAAATTTAAATCCTTTAAACAATTCATTAAATCAATTCGAATTTCAGCATTAATATTTGGATTATCGAAAATAATGCAATTTATATAAACACATCTTTATTTCAAAATGCCAATTAACTGAATTCAAAATTTAAAGAATTGGAAAAATCATTTAATTTAACAAATCCAGTGCCCGTATATAATTTTCTACCCTAGGGTCAAGTGATACAGATATTTATCATTTCTACCCGCAATTTGAAATTTTATGGCTATATATCATTTCAAACCACAATCCCAAATTAAATAAAAATCTATAAAATCGCTTCAGTCTATCATTTCAACCCATAACGATAATCTATAGATTATTCGGGTATGTATCATTTCAACCCATAGGGAACTTGCAATGTTATAACAATAAAAAATACAACATCCAGTCATCCAATATCACAATAAAACATCCGTCAAAATCATCATCCAAATCAACCAATAACATCAATAGATAACTGATTATCATTAATAGGTATTAATATGACAAATAAATTTTAATATTAAATTAAACAATGATACAATGTAATAAAAGTCAAATTTAACTAAAGTGACAATTTAAATCCACCAAACATCAATTAATAAATTTCTAATCGTATCATAAATTTAATTTAACTAACATAAGTTAATTTAGAAGTTGTGAGTGGTACAAAACACTCCTTTTTATTTTAAATCGATTTTAAATCCAATTTAAGGCCAAATTCAAATAGTATCGGAATTTGTCCAAGCCAGTGTCAGAATGTCCGGAATTTCTATACGATCCCAATGGAATAGACCGCGTGTAAATCTAACCTCATATGTAAAAGTTATTAAGATTTGAACGTTCGAAATTTAAATTTTAAATAAAATGAAGAAAAAACAGAGAATAGTTACATCACTGCCATGTCACCATCATTCCACACGTTCTCCCCAACCCTGTCTCGACATAGAGAAAATTCAAACATACGACCGCCACCACTTGACCACGAACTGCTATCGCCTCACGCCCTTCCACCCAGATCAGCCACCATGGTTGTGACGCCCTTGCCGAGCCGCCCCATCCACTGAAGCCCGGATGCCTCCGGTTGCCCTAGCCAATCATGCTGTATTTTCCCAATGCTTCTTCGAACATAAATTTTGGTGATCTTCGACCAAGATACGATGAGCGACGACAACCATAGGTCTTACTCGTCCTCCTCTTTCCAACGACGCTTCCCGATCATCAATCGAATTACAGTCCACCGTTGGATCATCCAAAACCTAGAATGCACGGCTGCGGTTCATCCTTGATTTCTAGACAGATGGTGATTGGATGATAAAAACGAATTAAGATCTAGGTTACACTCTTCGAGAGCTTCGAATTGATATAAAATTTGATAGGTTTTGAGGAATTTGAATTTTCGATTTGATTTTAAAATTGAATTTAGAATTAGAAATTGGTTTTGGTTTGTCTGCCATTGGAAAGAGAGAAGTAGATAGAATTAGTACGTATAGAATAATGGAATAAGAAATAGATAGGGTTTATAATAGGCTATATATAAGCAGATCAGAAATAGGAATGAACGGGCTAGATCGATTTGAAAGTAGAATGATATACGACCCGAAAAGTCCATTTCATTCTTGAAACAGAAATGGGTCATCACATATATTAAAATAAATGCTTTCGATATTTCTAACTAAATGGAACAGGTTTCAAGTCCTAATTCCAACGTATGAAGAAGTTAGCTTAAAATCAGCTTATTTCAAATTGATTTCAATTGAATTTAATTAAACGGATTTATAGGCCTTTTGAGTCCGTCTGATCGAACAATAAGTCTGATCGCTATGAAACTTGAAATCCTACAATAATTCACCATTACGGATCAGATGAAACTAATTTCGTCGAAATTTGAGACTATGGTCAAAATGGCTATTTTTACATTAATCAAATAAATTATTATTAAATTTAATTTATCACTTCTTATATTCAAATAAATTGACTAACCATTTTCATCATTTTTAATACATAGAAATTTACAATAATTTAATTTTTTTTACATATAATTCAATGTCAATTATTTTACTAATTACAATGTTCAATTTCAACTGCATTCAAATCCAATTAGTTATAATTTCATTCTAATAAATTGATTCAATTTGGTGTTGGTCTTTTATTCAATCATTTATTACTCTATAGACATAGTTATCATTTTTTATATCTTATTACACTAATACTTTACCATAGCATCTTACTTTTCATTAACGTAATATTTAATTACATTTAATTGTAATGAAATCCATTTATTATAATTTAAACTCCAATAAATTGATCAAACTTGATTTCAATTCTTTTTATCCAATCAATTGTCATATTATGAATAAAATTTACATTGGTTTATCTTATTGAATTACTATTCTACAATTATCAATTTAATCTACATCAACTGCACTGATCAAGTGTATTAGTTGCAATTGATCTCCAATTTAATTTAACAGACTAGACAAATAGGTAATATAAATAATTGTTACCATTTACCTTTAGTCATATCTTATAAGTTTATTATCCATAGCAAGTGTTATAATTACTACTACAACACTAATTTTATTCAATTACGATTTGTTTCACATTATTTCATTAATAAATCAACATTTAAATTATCAATTACTCTTTTAATCGTATTATAAATTAATGCACACATTATTGTAATTAATTTAAAATCTATAACCAATTATAACTCTTTAATCATTTTATTTTTTGGAATTATATTTAAAGTAGTTATCAATTACCTTAAATTAATAGCATTACCTTGTATTCCCGTTATATACTTATTATTATATCACAAATTATTTTACTTCTCCCAATATTAAATCATAAAATCTTTATTACATCAACTACTTATAATTATCGAAAATTACGGGTCGTTCCAATTGCACACTGCCTTATCAAGGCAGTGCCAATGCACTGCCTTGAACAAGGTAGTGTGCACTTCCTTGACATTTGTTGAATGCCCTTTATGTGCTTTGGTTTGTTGTTTATGCACTTTGATACTTGCTTCAGCACTTGTTGTTTTTCCTGAACTTATTTTTTTTGCTCTGTGATTTCTTCTTACACTCTCAGTTGCAAATCCTGTTCCAATTCAGTTCTTGTATATATATTTGTATGTGCTTGTATATACTTATGTACACTTGAGCTTGTCTATACTTTCTTCAGCACTGTGATTTCTTGTTTTTCCTGAGCACTTGTTGTTTGATGCCTATGTATGCGTATACATATATACATATATATGTATATATGTACATGTTCACTTTGATGATATGTACTTGGTGCCTATAGCATGGAATGCTTGTCATGCGTGTACTATTATACATGCTTCATGTGTGCATTTTTTTGTGTTCCTTGTTCATGCCTTTATCTGAACCATTTTGAGTTTCCGAACCATTTTGATTTGAGCTTGTTTTGAGTTGCCTTGAGTTGCTCATATATGCACTACAGTTTTACCTGAGCTTGTTAATGTGCACTTGAATTCTTATTGATGTGCACTACAACACTGAACATTATGTGCACGACAATTTTTCATTGATTTCTTACCTAGTTGTTTTGCCTACATTTCCTAAATGTGCAAGTGTGCATTTTCATGTATACACATACATACATATGTATGTGTATATGTGTGAATGTGGAAGTGTGCACTTCTTGATTTGAGTAATCTAGTTGTCATACTTGAATTGCATATATTTCTAGTTTGAGTATTTTGGTGTTTCACCTATTGGTGCACTTGTTTTGAACTTGGGTTGCTAAACTTGTTTTGAACTTGAATTATCGAAACTTGTTTTATGATATGTGCACTTGAGTGGAGCCCGAGGAGGCTTGGGCTTGATCTTGTGCACATTTTCGTTGTGTTGTGCCTTTGGGCTTGACCTTTCCAATAACCCATGACATTTAATCGATGCTCGGCCTTGTGATACTCGTTGTGATACACCGTGCATTATCATAAATTGTCCGTGCACATATACATTTGTTCCTATCTAAAACATGAAGAGAAAACAAACCCATAAACTAAGGTAATATTAATATTCAATTCAATTTTATTTTTTCAATTTAGGTTTGTTTCCTTTTCCATTTTGCTGCGTTGTTTATTTGAAAGGTATAGGAGATGGGTGGACACAAGTTGGAGCAAGCAAATCAGGATCAACATCAAAAACAAACTCATGCGAGTAAAAAAATGTTATATACGAGAGTGTAGCTAAATGTTGTATATATGAGAGTGATAGTGAAAGTTCTATTTGAAAATGTAAGTAGATTGATAGTGAAAGTTGTATTGTATTTGAATTTGATTTGAAATAAAACATTTGTTTAAGTAAAATAATTAAATTTCATTCTGTGAACAATTATTTATATTAGTCAATAATTATATGCTGTCTAATAGGAATTTCAGAAATGATACTACAACATTAGGCAACATTTGTTTTTTGTTGTGCTAGTGCATAGTTGTAACAGCCCGCAAATCCATACCCCTTGAGTCAACACTGTTCTACAACAATCAACTCAAGTTGTACAGAAATACGAACCATTTGGGTTAAAGAAGAAGAGGTAGAAGAAGAAAAATAGAAAACAGCAACATAATCTAACCATCGCAGCGGAATAAAATATAATAGATAATAAATACTCTTTACTCAAAACTTAAGTATCTCTGTTTATATATTACATCATCAGTGTGACGCCCCACCCCGAGACCCACATTAACAAAGAGAATTACTAGGTAATTCTGTCTACTAATGTGGATAATAGGGCTGGTTAGGAGCGACCATCTATAATCTTGTCTTAAACATCTACTGCATACGTGGATAAATGCTCTATATTTTTTTTTCTATTTCAAGTAAATCGACATATCCAATAAATGCTTAATACAAAACTATAGGTGGCTAATGGATCTATCAGAACAAAATACAATAATAGAATGCATATCACATCACAGAACAATAATCATCATATATATAAATACATATACATAGATACTTCCTAGTATGATACAAACTGATACACAAAAGTGGTACAAAGGCCACACTATAAACATATAATCAAATACATATCAGAGTCAAGCGGAAAGAAACATATAAACTACACAAAAGTACTAGGCTGATATCCAAGCAGATGCATCAAAGCTAAGTCCTGTAACTGATAGCTAACCTGAAACAACTCGGTCTGACTCGAGTACAAAATACACGGGTCAGTCTAGCTAAAACAATAAGTTAATGAGGATAGGCAATGATATGAAGCATAAGATACAAGGTGATAATTCTTATCGAATGAGAAAAGGCAACAGAAAGAATACAACCCATGATTTAAGTGAACTAATGTCACTTAAGTATACAAAGACCTCAAAAGAGTTAAATTTAATAATAATGCTCGAATAATATAAACAATCGCCAATGAAAATCTCCAAATCAAAGCTCATGAAACTCAATAAGAGTTTATAATCCCCATATTGAAATCACCATAAAACAACATATATATATATATATATATATATATATATATATATATATATATATCTAACTCAAGGGTATAAGTAAATTCATCATCTCAAAATTGGTGAAATCAAAATCGAAAACTTATAAAAATTCTGCAGATTGGTCAAATCCCATTTTCATGCCGAAGCGATGCTGCACGTGCCATTCTCAGATGGCCGAAGCCTCTGACAAGGTCGCTAACACCTCTCAAGGCAGTTCGTCCTCATGACAAGGTCGCTGACACCTCTTCAAGCCATTTTGTCATCCCTAACAAGGTCGCTAACACCTCGCTAAGCAGTTTGTCCTCATGACAAGGTCGCTGACACCTCTCCAAGCTATTTTGTCAGCCCTAACAATGTCGCTATCACCTCCCTAAGCAGTTCGTCCTCATGACAAGGTCGCTGACACCTCTCAAAGCAGTTCTGTTAGGTAATCATCGTGAATGTATCACAAACTCACGGATAGGAATCCGAAAAGTGTTAATGTGTGTCCCATACCACTCGTTCGCACTTAGCGATTTACTAGCCGCTAGTCCGTGCCACACTAGGAACATCATAAAACTCATAAAATCATATCTCGCCTTGTCTCATTGGCGAGTGATAAAGAGACACCATACTCGTCTCATCTCATCGACAAGTATTAAATAACATCGTAACTTGTCTCATTTCATCGACAAGTGAAAACTTCATGATGGTTCCTCATAAACCATAAATCTCAAAATATGAAATCATATACTCAAGACTTGCCTTATATCATTGAGAAGTAAATTAAACATCGTGATGGTTCTCATCGACCATACTCTTACATAGGAGATCTCAAACCATAATACTTGTCAAATATTGGCCATCTTAAATAAGTCCAATAAATAGGAATTATAAAACTCAAAATACGCCAAAAAATGGCAGAACATCTCAGAATCAATAATCTCAAATAGCTTCGATCATACAAGTCCGGAATTAACCGAAATAGTGAACGCACATGTCCCATACCACGTGTTTTACTAAATCGTTTAATTCTCTTTCTCCTACGTTCGAATAGTATAAAAGTGTGTTTTATATTTAAAATAAGTTACTAGAGAAAACAAGCTTTTAAAACTATTTCTCGAAAAGATTAATAAAACAAATATTTGAAATTCCATTATTATAGGAAATAAATAGATTTTATATTGGAAAAATAATTTTAAAACTATCTAATGATAATTTGAAATATTCATTTCAAAAATCACTTTAAAAATGGTTTAGTGAAAACTGTGCTCGAAAACAAAGAAAAACAAGAAAGATAACTCAAGACCGATAACATGAATTCAATATGAATTCAATTCAAATTTAACCCAAAACCAATTCAAATTCTATCTAAATTTGAATTCCAAATTCTCTAAATTTAGCTAGCTTATAGATAGGAATCATCACTCTTAAAACATTTCAAAACCGCATCAAATTCGAACAAGAATGAGAGCAAAAATAAACCAGTACAGTTCTCAAGTCAATGATTTATTGCTGTCGTTTTACTCTCGGGACAACAACAAATAAATTTAGTTTTGACCAAGCTAACTTCAAAATTTCAGAAAACTCAGAACAAGAAAGGTTTATAAAATAATCCAAGTTTTCTAAAACATCAAGAATTATCTAAATCCGACAAAAAACGAGAAAGATACGTCTAAGCTACTAACTGTATTTAGTTTAGATAATGTAATTATCAAAGTGACAGAGCTGAGATTTTGCAATAGAATTTTGATCAAGCTATGCTCAAAATATGCAAATTTCTTTAACATGAAAGTTTTCACACACAAAATATGCTTTCCAGAACTTCAAAAGTCATCCAAATTGGATAAAAGACAAGGAAGACATGTCTAATTTACTAACTATGTTTAGTTTGGATAACGTAATTACTAAAGTGACAGAGCTAAGAGTTTGCAACAGCATTATGATCAACCTATGCCCAAAATATGCAAATGTATTCAACAGAAAAGTTGTGACACATAAAATAAACTTTCCAAAACTTCAAAAATCATCCAAATCCGATAAGAAACATGGAAGATATGCTCAATTTACTAACTGTATTAAGCACAGTTTTACAATTGCAGGCCAGTGAGTTTGTATTGGGTTTTTCGGCCTTCTATGTTCAAAATTTTCGAAAGTGTTTAACATAAAAGTTATCACACTCTCTTCATGCTTCCCAGCACTTCAAACAAAATCAAATTCCGATTTAAAACGAAAAAGTTATGCCCAATTTACTGATAGTGGTTTACAAATGAACATGCAATAAAAATCAAATTGAGATTTCTAACCTTGAAATCTCAATTTATGCTAGAAAATGTGAGTTTTCAACTCACCTTTGATTTAGATAGCAAATACCCGAATTTGTGAAGAATGATTGAAGCTTCAAGGTGAAATTAGTCTTCAAGAGCCTTTCAATTTGCTATCATTTGAAGAAGTTTCATCTTGAATTGAAGAAAATTAGCTTGAGATTTGATTTTGAAAGAAGGGTTTTCTTTTTACTGTTTTTGTCTTAGGAAGAAAGAAGAAGAAGAGCTGAGTTATGAACGTACAGGTAACTAAATTTCTTCTTTTCTCACCTGGTTAAGACTATAATGGGCCTTGGACCCAAAATGAACGAAAGAAACAATAAGTCCAAGTTTTAATTCATGCATAAACTAAAATGCATATATTTATATTTAAACATATGCAATTAGCAAATGCCACTATCTTTCAAATTTTTATGCAAATAAAATTCTAAACTTGCACACTTATAAACTAAATCATTTTCCACCATATAAAAAGATAAATTTATATTTATAAAATATTTTTATTATTAAAATATTTTATTTCACAAAAATGCACTATTTCCACAATTAAATGCAAAAGCATACATTTTTTACTTTTAAAATTCCATAAAAACTATTTTCTTACTTAAAAAAATATTAAAAACGGTATCCAAACTTTATTTATAACCAACACTCATTTCTATACCAATTTCCATCTCTTTACTTAATTAAACACCCTTCAAAAAATCAAATACTTCATTTAAAAATTATTAAAAGAAGTATTTGACAATAATTTATAAAAATTATTTTATTTTCTCTAAATAAAGATCATTCTCCATCACTATTAATCCAAATAAATAAAATGAAGTTCCAAACTTTATTTTTCTCATTTTATTTTCAAAATTCATTGTTTATTCCAAATAAACAATATAAAACTTCCAATTTTATTAAATTTACCAGGTAATCTCCAAAAGCAGAGTTGTTACAATCAGAGTACATCAATCACAGCTCAACATCAATATCATACAAATGGATGCACAACAACTCAACACAGTAGAATATATGTATATAAACAAGCACAGGAGTACGTATCGTCATCTTGCTCGTCTCCTGAGCTCCACAGCATTATATCCTGTATCCTATAATACTCGGCCTGACCCGAGCATTACAGTTAAATAACACCCGAGTCAGTCTGGAATACCAAAGTGAGAAAACCACACTCAAATTGATTATTAAAGTTTCAAAATCCTTTTGAAAACAAAGCATCTCGTAAGACCATGCCACAAATAAACATGTCGAGTTTTTACCTTACGATAGCTAAAACAATTTTTATAGAAATCCTCTGATATTATAATAGGGTCTATATACAAATACTTAAAAGATAGCCGAAATTTTAACATTCATTAAATTCCAGCTACTAGCCACAGAGTGGGTAATACAAACAAAACTCGTACAAGGCTCGTAGGGAGAATGGATTTCCAACTAATGACTAGGCACTGGAGTACCACCTGTCACAGTACGGGGCCTAGATCACCGTACCGAGGAGTACGCCCGCTCCTCTGCAACACAAGGCCGGGACTACCCCTTACTGGATAACCCCAGTGAGATCACCCCACGGTTGGGATCAGCAACCGCCCACTAAGCCGAAATAAAAAGGGACATCTAGACTGGAACGACCTCACCCTGCTTGGGTGCTGCACACCTAGCCTTGCTGCATATCCCTCGATTTTCAGTCATTCCCATTTGATGAGGCTTGAGGCTAAGCGTTATCTTATAGAACATAGCCCTTAGAATGCCCATCATCCACCTGACGATGTTTACGAAAGCATTTATCCATACAAGTCCGTCCTGGGTTCGACGGAACCGAAGGCACTACTCCTACTACATCCATTTTGGAAATATCCTCAGGATTAATAGCAACTACCCCTTACACTTCACTGCTCCATCTTCGAATCCAAACTCGTTTTTCACGAAACGTACAAATCGGGTCGAAGTGGTTTTCGAAAAATTAATCTCAATCCCGGTCTCTTCGAAACGATCAACGCGTTTTTGTCCAATATTGATAGTCGGTGATTTAGCTATCAATTTATATTCACAAACATCCATCAAACAATAAATAATTTCCCAAATTATTTATTTATCTTAAAAATATCTTTCCAAGATATATTTTCACTTTTCAAATTCCTTTGAAAACAGTTTTCAAAGCTATCTGCCTTTCTCAGAATAAATTCCAAATATTTCTATTTTCACTGGAATCACCAAGCACAAAACTAGATTTTTTCTAAATTAATTTAAAACACTTTACTTTTTAAAAAAATATATACTTTAAAATATTCAAGTTAAAATTTCTTTAATAATTTGTTAAAAATACATACTATATGAATATTTGAAAATAAGGTTACTCAATAAAATATAAAACTAGATTTCTGCTTTTAAAAAAAACAAAATACTAAGTTACTTCTTAATAATTACTTCTAGAATAGATTAAAGAAAATACTTACTTTAGACTTTAAATAATTGATATAATAAATTTTGCGAAACTTGCTTCCTTTAAAAAAACAACTTTAAAACATTTAATTTATATTTAAAAATTTACTTTAAAAAAAGATACTTGGTTATCCATAGAAAAATTCTAAATTTAATCACTTAAATCAATTTTCCGAATTGATTTCCAATTTATTCCATTTGAAATAAATTTATTTACTTACTCAGTTCATTTCAAAATTCATTAATTATGGATTTTATTAATATTGTTATTTTTCAATTTCTTCTTTACTCTTTCATTAATTCAAATCTTAAATTCTAAATAAATGTTTATTCTTTTTAATTAATAATACTGCAATTTAAAATTCATTAACTTTCTGTTTATTCAAATTTTCCTTTCCATTCTCAGGATTCATTTATTAGAATTTTAAGGTCACTTTATCTCTTTTCCCAAGTCATTCTTAAATTTATTTTATAATTATTTTACTTGCAATTTCACTTCTTTTATTTTCATTTCCAAAGTCAAATTTATATTTTTGGTAATTCATTATACCCAATTATATCAACTAGGCCATAGCATTCAACACTTTCACATAATTCATTATAGAATATCAAGTAATCAGAACAGAGAATATTAAATAATTTAAATAAAAGTTGAGATGTCCAGTTGGATCCCTCCAACCTGTTTTTCCTGCATCCACAGACGTTAGCATCACATAATATACCAATTTCAAATTATAATATACTATATCACATCAATCGATTCAATCATACAATCAATTATTTAAATTTAATCATTTAAATTTAAATTTTACTGAGTAAGATTAACTCACCTTTGACTTGTTTTGCAGTCCATCCCTAAACAGCTTGTTTTCTTTTCAGATTTCAAACCTTGAATAAATATTATGTGATTTTATTAATATTTGAATTAATTATTATTTAACAAATTTAGCTTACTAATAATTTAGTTTGTTTCAGCTTTAACTTTATAAACATATATTTCAACCTGTATATATATATATATATTTATTAAATTTAAAATTTAAAAATAAATAGCCTATATACTTTACTGTTTATCTACCTATTTATTTCTTTTAAACTAAGACAGAAATTTTATGACTTACTGTAAACATCAAAATAATAACTTCTCCTTACTGTAAAACTTCCCATCTTTTTTTTTTGTTTTCTGTAATATTCATATACCTAAGTTATTAAGTTTAAAATAAAACATGGAGAATAAAAGCAACTACATATATATCTTACTGTTACATCTATATGAGCATATGTTATTTTATTTTTTATTTTTTAAATTTGATTAAGTAAAAACAGAAATCTCACCATCGCGAGTGCTTGCCTCTCTGCAGAAGTCGACATCCCAAACCCAGCCCGACTCGAGTTCCCTCCCCATATCGAGCTCGCGATCCAAACGCCCTCTTCCGTGTACGCGCAAGCCAAGCTCAGTGCCTTCCCGGTCGAACGCCCAACACTTGCGTAGGCGGCGCTTCACCAACCCCCGCGTCTCACCTCAGGCTGCGGCTTCGGCCTCCCCTCTCCCCTTTTTATTAAACGAATCGATTTTCGTTTGCTATTGAACACGGAATTCGATTTCGATTGAAGAGGATCGAATATCCTTTTTTTTCTCTCGAAACAGCTGAAAGAAATAAAAAGTGGCGTGATTTGAAGAAGGGGAGGTAGCGAAAAATTTGGGGTTAGCGTATAGAAGACGGCTATCTACAGTGGTCCGAGTGTTTGAGAATAACGGCTGATGTGAAGTGTATTTGACTAGTCGAAATATTTTTTTTTTAAAATTCTGAATCGGTTATTACCAATTAAATTTTCAACGCGTTTATATATATCGTATGCTCACTCTACAATTCCAATCACTACGAAAATTGAAATCCGCTTGTAATACACTATTTCGGATCCAATGGAACTGGATTCGTTGAATTCCGAGACTACGCCTCGGAAGGCCATTTTTAAATTTAATTTGAAATTATAAAATTTCATAGCTGAACAAATCACTGTTAAATTCAATTTTACAACTTCTATTATCTTCAGTGTTATCAATATAAATTTTATAAGTCTTCTACTTATTATTAATCGGCTTAAAATTCCAGATTCAAAAATTTTCCCAACTTCAAATTATTTAATTCAATAATTAAATTATCGAATAAATTGTGATATTCGTAATTCAAGTTAAAATTATTCTACTGAATATTTAAAATCAATTAAATATCCCGATTTTAAATGCTCAAAATTACGGGTCATCACATTCCTCCCCCCTTAAAAGAATTTCGTCCCCGAAATTACTAGTTAGGAAGAATGGTCCAACACCCATTTATTATTTTTCCCAAAACCAACAATTTAACATCCTACCAGCTATCTTTTTAAATAAAGACCCACTACCTTTCTTACTAACTTCCCAAATTCTCCCAAAATTTGCAAACAAACCTATTTGCCCAATCATTCAAGTTTTAATTTAAAACCATTTTTGAATTATCAAAATTTTCTCAAAAATTTTCTAACCTCTAAATTTTCGAAATTTTTTGTCAGCGTCTCCTTTGCGCGGCTAGCTTGGTACAACTACAAAATGGCTCTTTGGCCTCCCTAAATCCAAAAACAAAACAAAAGGCCAAGTGGCTCGATCAAAAAACCCAATCAAATTTCATAAAAATTTAAACACACACCTTTTTGTCGAGCATTTCACATTTATTCTTTGAAATCAAAACCAATTCTCCTTTCCCTTTTATAATACCTGCACATCCTGCTTAGTACTAATATCCAATCACAATATTCCCAAAACATCATATCAACTTTATTACAAAATGTCAGTATTTATTCATTCAAATATTAACTTAGATTATATTTGTAGTATCAATTTCCATTTAAGAATTCATCATTCCTTACTTAAGTCTAGTATAAACATTCTATATGCTTTTTATATTTATTTTCATCTTACCACCTTAGTTTATATCCATTCCTATTCAAATTGATTCTTTCATTTCCATACGAATTCAATTTACCTTTAACTTTAAATATTGAATTTTATTTTCCATTTATAACTAATTCATGTCATTATTTTAGTTAGTTTCATTTACTAATTTATTTTAGTTGCCAATTTGAATCCATTTTGTCATTAACAAAAATTCTCCAAAAAAATTCAAAAATTTTCTAACTTCCAAATTTTTCGAAATTTTTTGGCAGAGTCCCATTTGTACGGAGGAGCTTTTGCAATTTGACAAAAGATATAAATATATACATCGACCCACACGGTCGGAAAAATCAAAAACAGTTCATATTTTCTATTTTTATTGCGTTGGCGTACCTTTATTTAGCATTTTTAAGCAAGCAGCTTATTTATTTAGCCGTTAGCGCAACCAAATCGAGCCACACGGCTTTCAAGTACCTGTACTTACTCAATTTAAACATGTAAGTGCCATATAAATGAAGTTGAACAACATTTCACTTATTTGCAATTGTTAAACATATGAATTCTAAAAGAAATTCACACCAAACATTTTTCCATAAGCAACTTATACAATTTTCATACTAATTCCATTGTTTCAATTAATTTATAACCATTTTCATTCAATTTGGAATGGTTTTCAATCCATTCATATACATCTTCATCGATTTGAATGGTTTAAACCTCAATCGCTTACCTTCAATTTATTTTTAAGCAAACCGAGCTCATATTTAATTCAGTTGCTCTCAAAATCAATTCATTTTACTTCTATCAATTCGTAGGATTTTAATTACTCCTATTTGCATCCAATGACAATTTATTCTATGCAATTTGACGAGATCTATGTGAATAAATAAGTACTTATGTTTTATAATCAACTGAAATTGATTTCAACTAAATTTATATTTAATTCTGTTCCATTTTTTTAAATTTATTCACAACCCATATATTCTCATTTTCATTGCATTTTAAATTTGAATACATTCACTTGCATTTCGTTTTATTAACCAAACTAGTCCATTCAAAACCATTAACAAGGGTGGTTCATCTTCATTACCTATTAAATTTCCTTTTTATTTTAATTCATTCACGACCATTTATTTGGCTCGACCCATTCCAAATTTGCTCATTTCTAACCATTCCCGAATTAATTCAAACTAAGCTTTAATTTAATGGTCTTCCAATTTTACTCATAGTCGAGCTTCTAATTATTCTCAATTTAAGTTAATTTACTTAATTTATTCCACTTCAAACCAAAGTTCACTTCCATTTGATTCTTATTTATTCCATCCATTTATTTATTCAATATAATTAGTTTATCCACTCAATCCATTTTGAATCTTCATTTCCTTAACTATTATTTATAACCCGCCAAATTCTATTTCGATTCGAATTTATTTTCACTTGATTTAAAACCAATCCAAAATTATTAATTCTATTGATTACAAGACCATATCCAATTTATTTCCATATATTTGGATTTTTATTTGCAATTCAAACTATTACTATTTTAATACAATTTCATTTTTATTCGATACATTTCCAATTATGTTTAATTTGTTAATGCTTCAAGTTAAATTTTAATTTATAACTCAAGTTCCGAATCCGCTATCCATTTTCAATTTATCACCCAATTTATTTACCACAATTCAATTACATTTACTTTACCATCGATCCAGGTCGAATTTGATATATAACTTGAGTTTATTTCCAAACTTCATTATAAACTCACAATTCAGCTTTATTTAACTACAATAGGTTCCATTCACATTTCATTAACAAATTAATTCTTCCCTATTTATAGTTCAATACTTGATTTTTAATTCCAAATACCACTTCATTTTATTTTCTTAGTCCAATTTTATTATATAATTCAAGTTCGGATTTTCTTTTCATTTTCCAATTCATCAAAATATTAATTTTGGGGCTTGTATTCCATTTTCAATTGTATAAGTCACAACTTACTATTTTAAACAATCACATTCTTCCAAGCTTGAATGTATTCATCTTTTATTTCTAATTCGTGTTTTACACTTATTTATAATCCAAGCATATTTTATTCTATGGATTTTTAATTCTGATTCTTTTATAAGTTATTCTAATTTATTTACTCCAATCCAATCCTTAACCAACTTATTTTCCATCTCAATTTTATTTTAAACTCATATTTATTTAATCTCAATTCAATTTCAACTTAATTCGAAATAACTGGATATTATTTTCAGCCTATTCAATCAATTTCAATCTAGTTAAATTTTATTCTCCAAACCAAGTTAATTTCATTTTTAACCTTTCTATTTAAATTTAAATTTTCGACATTCAAAGCTTATATTTCCTTCCTGATTTAAAAATCATCTCAATTTATAAACTTACAACTATCTCATCAGGATTTTTAAACACCCGGCTTTGGTTTCAAATTGTTTTGAAATCTCCAACATCCCAAATCACATTTCTCAAAAATCAAACTCATCCTGGTTTTATTCCCAACAAATTTCCTTTGAGATTTTCATAAACAACCAGCTTTTCTGAACAAATCAATTTTTGGCAGCAATCCGTCACTTAGAAATTCGAAAATGAATACTGATGATGCGGCCGTCATCATCAAAATTATTTCCCAATAATCCAAGTGATTTCCATGCTATATCACTTTCAAAATCCATTTAAAACAAATTCCCATTCAGAAATACTTCTAAAACAACAATGTTATTATTTATCTTCAAAATACTTCCAAATCTCCGGGATTTAAATTTCCAAATCCTGCTTAAATCAATTTTAACTATAATTCATTTGTATAGCTTATGTTTATACAAATTCTCATTTGATTATATTTCAATTCATAAATTACATTTATAATTCATATTTATAAATTTCATATTATAATGAATTTATTGCCTTAAACTTTGGTTATATTTTCAATTTCTAGTTAAACTTTTACCCACGATGATAATCATTTAATATTATTCTTCCTAACATCCAAGCAACCATATATTAGCTAAAATAGTTTACAAAAACTTTTATTTATATCAAAATATATTTTGGGTAAAATTATTTCATTCACCCACATTTGAAACAATACCGTGTCGATTGTTCTATTTAAGTGTTTAGAAACCCCTTTAATACAGTTGCACGGACTGTGTCGACGAAGGTTCATATGCCACTCAATAAACCAATCAACACAATATTAAAATAATTTATATTCACTAACAAATATGCGCTCATATCTATTTATACGCTCAAACTAATTCTAGAGTACTGTAGACTCTATTTTAAATGAGTAATTCCCACCAGAGCCAAGGTTATCACCAACCTAAGCTCTGATACCAACTGTAACAGCCCGCAAATCCGTACCCCTTGAGTCAACACTATTCTACAACAATCAACTCAAGTTGTATAGAAATACGAACCATTTGGATTAAAGAAGAAGAGGTAGAAGAAGAGAAATAGAAAACAACAACAGAATCTTACCATCGCATCAGAATAAAATATAATAGATAATAAATACTCTTTACTCAAAACATAAATATCTCTGTTTATATATTACATCATTAGAGTACATCAATCACAGCTCAACATCAATATCATACAAATGGATACACAACAACTCAACACAGCGGAATATATGTATATAAACAAGTACGGGAGTACGTATCGTCATCTTGCTCGTCTCCCGAGCTCCATAGCATCATATCCTGTATCCTATAATACTCGACCTGACCCGAGCATTACAGTTAAATAACACCCGAGTCAGTCTGGAATACCGGAGTGAGAAAACCACACTCAAATTGATTATTAAACTTTCAAAATCCTTTTGAAAACAAAGCATCTCGTAAGACCGCCATAAATAAACATGTCGGGTTTTTACTGTACGATAGCTAAAACAATTTTTATAGAAATCCTCTGATATTATAATAGGGTCTATATACAAATACTTAAAAAATAGCCGAAATTGTTACATTCATTAAATTCTAGCTACTAGCCATAGGATGGGTAATACAAACAAAACTCGTACAAGGCTCGTAGGGAGAATGGATTTCCAACTAATTACTAGGCATTGGGGTACCACCTGTCACAGTACGGGGCCTAGATCACCGTACCGAGGAGTACGCCCGCTCCACTGCAACACAAGGCCGGGACTACCCCTTACTGGATAATCTCGAGCGAGATCACCCGCGGTTGGGATCAGGAACCGCCCACTAAGCTGAAATAAAAAGGGACATCTAGACTGGAATGACCTCACCCTGCTTGGGTGCTACCCACCTAGCCTTGCTGCATATCCCCTGATTTTCAGTCATTCTCATTTGATGAGGCTTGAGGCTAAGCGTTATCTTATAGAACATATCCCTTAGAATGCCTATCGTCCACCTGACGATGTTTACGAAAGCATTCATCCATACAAGTCCGTCTCGGGTTCGAACAGAACCGAAGGCACTACTCCTACTACATCCATTTTGGAAATATCCTCAGGATTAATAGCGACTAGCTCTTGCACTTCACTGCTCCATCTTCGAATCCAAACTCATTTTCCACAAAACGTACAAATCGGATCGAAGTAGTTTTCGAGAAATAAATCTCAATCCCGGTCTCTTCGAAACGATCAACGCGTTTTTGTCCAATATTGATAGTCGGTGATTTAACTATCAATTTATATTCACAAACATCCATCAAACAAAAATAATTTCCCAAATTATTTATTTATCTCAAAAATATCTTTCCAAGATATATTTTCACTTTTCAAATTCCTTTGAAAACAGTTTTCAAAGCTATCTTCCTTTCTCAGAATAAATTCCAAGTATTTCTATTTTCACTGGAATCACTAAGCACAAAACTAGATTTTTTTTAAATTAATTTAAAACACTTTAATTTTTAAGAAAATATATACTTTAAAATATTCAAGTTAAAATTTCTTTAATAATTTGTTAAAAATACATACTATATGAATATTTGAAAATAAGGTTACTTAATAAAATATAAAACTAGATTTTTGCTTTTAAAAAAAAACAAAATACTAAGTTACTTCTTAATAATTACTGCTAGAATAGATTAAAGAAAATACTTACTTTTGACTTTAAATAATAGAAATAATAAATTTTATGAAACTTGCTTCCTTTAAAAAAAAACTTTAGAACATTTAATTTATATTTAAAAATTTACTTTAAAAAAACATACTTGGTTATCCGGAGAAAAATTCTAACTTCAATCACTTAAATCAATTTTCCAAATTAATTTTCAATTTATTCCATTTGAAATAAATTTCTTTACATACTCAGTTCATTTCAAAATTCATTAATTATGGATTTTATTATTATTGTTATTTTTCATTTTCTTCTTTACTCTTTCATTAATTCAAATCTTAAATTCTAAATAAATGTTTATTCTTTTTAATTAATAATACTGCAATTTAAAATTCATTAACTTTCTGTTTATTCAAATTTTCCTTTCCATTCTTAGGATTCATTTATTAGAATTTTAAAGTCGCTTTATTTCTTTTCCCAAGTCATTCTTAAATTTATTCTATAATAATTTTACTTGCAATTTCACTTCTTTTATTTTCATTTCCAAAATCAAATTTATATTTTTGGTAATTCATTACACCCAATTATATCAACCAGACCATAGCATTCAATACTTCCACATTATTCATTATATAATATTAAATAATCAGAACAGAGAATATTGAATAATTTAAATAAAAGTTAAGAGGTCCAGTTGGATCCCTCCAACCTGTTTTTCCTGCATCCACAGACGTTAGCATCACATAATATACCAATTTCAAATTATACTATACTATATCACATCAATCAATTCAACCTTACAATCAATTATTTAAATTTAATCATTTAAATTTAAATTTTACTGAGTGAGATTAACTCACCTTTCACTTGTTTTGCAGTCCATCCCTGAACAACTTGTTTTCTTTTCAGATTTCAAACCTTGAATAAATATTATGTGATTTTATTAACATTTGAATTAATTATTATTTAACAAATTTAACTTACTAATAAATTATTATGTTTCAGCTTTAACTTTATAAACATATATTTCAACCTGTGTGTGTATATATATATATATATTAAATTTAAAATTTAAAAATAAACAGCCTATACACTTTACTGTTTATCTACCTATTTATTTCTTTTAAACTAACACAGAAATTTTATAACTTACTGTAAACATCAAAATATTAACTTGTCCTTACTGTAAAACTTCCCATCTTCTTCTTTTGTTTTCTATAATATTCATATACCTGAGTTATTAAATTTAAACTAAAACTTGGAGAATAAAAGCAACTACATATATATCTTAATGTTACATCCATGTGAGCAGATGTTACTTTTTTTTTAAATTTGATTAAGTAAAAACAGAAATCTCACCATCGCGAGTGCTTACCTCTTTGTAGAAATCGACATCCCAAACCCAGCCCCGACTCGAGTTCCCTCCCCAGATCGAGCTAGCGATCCAAACGCCCTCTTCCGTGTATGCGCAAGCCAAGCTCAGTGCCTTCCCAGTCGAACGCCCCAATACTTGCACAGGCGGTGCTCCACCAACCCTCGTGTCTCACCTCAGGCTGCGGCTTCGGCCTCCCCTCTCCCCTTTTTATTAAACGAATCGATTTTCGTTTGCTATTGAACAGAGAATTCGATTTCGATTGAAGAGGATTGAATATGCTTTTTTTTCTCTCGAAACAGCTGAAAGAAACAAAAAGAGGGCGTGATTTGAATAAGGGGAGGTAGCGAAAAATTTGGGGTTAGTTTATAGAAGACGGCTATCTACAGTGACCTGAGTGTTTGAGAATAACGGCTGATGTGAAGTGTATCTGGCTAGTCGAAATATTATTTTATTTTTTAAATTCTGAATCGGTTATTACCAATTAAATTTTCAACGCGTTTATATATCGTACTCTCACTCAACAACTCCAATCACTACGAAAATTAAAATCCCATAGTAATACACTATTTCGGATCCAATGGAACTGATTTCGTCGAATTCTGAGACTGCGCCTAGGAAGGCTATTTTTAAATTTAATTTAAAACGATAAAATTTCAAAACTAAACAAATCACTGTTAAATTCAATTTTACAACTTCTATTATCTTCAGTGTTGTCAATATGAATTTTATAAGTCTTCTAATTATTATTAATCGGCTTAAAATTCTAGATTCAAAATTTTTCCCAACTTCAAATTATTTAATTCAATAATTAAATTATCGAATAAATTGTGATATTCCTAATTCAAGTTAAAACTATTCTATTGAATATTTAAAATCAATTAAATATCCCGATTTTAAATGCTCAAAATTACGGGTCATCACAATAGTAGACGATGAGACATCTCTATGGTCTGATGTGCAATGAGATGGCATGGGATTTAATGACAGATAGGTATTAAATCAGACAATAAAGCATATCTATCACGTGTTTCGCTTTTTCCCATAGTGTAGTTGGTGAGAAAATGCATAGTGTTGCAGTTTAGAGTGATGGTAACTCGACTCTCTATGTTAAACCAAACTTTTATGAAGATTAATTTTTAAACTAGATAGTAACTCAAAACTGTATAAAATAAATTTAAGGGTTATAATATGGAGAGGCAAAGGAGAGGTAAAGAGCATGTGTCATCTGTGTACTAGAGGATAAAGAGTCAACAACTCGTAATATCATTTCCATCCCTACCTAAAATTCGATTATTAGTACTTAGCTTAATAATTCTTGCAAAAACATCAGCTGCTAAGTTGAATAAAAGAGGTGACAAAGGACCATTGTAATGACCTGCAAATCCGCACAACTCAAGCTGAGCATAAACCACACATGTCCAATCCAAATTGAACGGAAAGATGGATATTCATGGGAAAGAACGAAGAAAGATAAAGAGGAAAAAAGCAGAAGAGAAAGGAACAGAAAACAAGACAAAATCTCATAATCCCAATGGAACAATATATATATCTATGTATGTATGTATTTATGTGTATATGTATATAATATCAATGATCTTTACAAAAGAGAAATTATAAGATACATACATCCATTAGATTACTATAATAAGTCACCATTATCAGCTAAGACAGTTATAACCACATATCCTCACAAATGCTGATAATTAAAATGACAAACGCAGCGGAAAATAAATATATACGTGAACACGACTTGAAGACCTCTAGCTCATCTCCTAAGGTCCAACACATCCAAAAGAAGTATACTCGGTCTGACCCGAGCATTATAATAAAATAACATGCTAGTCACTCTGGTAAGCCAGCGTGAGAAAACACATCCAGTTGGAATTTAATATTTATCCAAAACCTTTTAGACCAAAGGTATCCCGTAAGAAGCCGCAAATAAACATGGACGGTTTTTACCTTATGATAACCAAAATATTTTCTACAAAAAATCCGATGATATTATAATAATGCCTAGAGAATTAAAGTAAATATATAAGATAGCTAAAAATGCTTGCAGCTCACATTTCGGCATAACTAGGTACAACTAAGTCCATAAAGCTCGTATTGGGGAATGGATTCCATGCTATAACAAGGTAAGGAACTACCTTCCGATGGTACATCTCTAGATAAAATGCACCAGGGTCTAACAAGTACATCTTGTACCCCTGCCACATTGTGATATCCCGAAATTTTTGGCAATATCAATTTAATAATCTTTATATAAAATTAAATTGATTTGATAATATTGATTAATAAAATATGAATTGGTTTAATAATCAAATTAAATAGATATTTAATTTGTGAATTTTATCTTTTAAAAGCTAAATAAATTCTCTATTTTTAATGTGTATATAAATTTTAGATAATCTTTGTTTTGGGAATTTAATAAATAAATAAAGTTTTGTTTTTAAATTCTAATAGTATATTTAGTGATTAGGAAATTATGTTTTAAGTTAATATTAAGTTTCTCAAAGTTATTTAAATTAATAACTATATGGTTTGTAAATACTTGAAATAAATGTTAAATTGTTTAAACCTATATCTTAGCTTAATTTTTAAATTTAAATAAAAAGTTTGTTTTATTTCTTTTTAAATATTATTTGATAAATATGATTTCAAAATTTTATATATAAGTTTAAATTACAAAATAGCATATGGTTTAAATTTATTTAATAATAAAGTGATTTATAATCACTTTTATAAATCATTTAAAATTTGTTAAATTTGTTTCAAGCCATATTTATAATTTATTATTTTTTTCATAAATATAAAAAGAATTAAAATAAGAGAATAGAATTATCATTTTTAAATTGAATAAGTTGATTTTAATTTGGATTTCAAAAGTTTAATTTGAATTTGGAATTGATTTTGAGATTCAAAATAATAGATTCTTAAAAATATTTGAATAAGTTTTAATTTATAATTTGTTTTACTTACATTTTATTTAAATAAGAAATTCATATATATTTATATAAGTATAAATAAATTAAGTAAAATCCTTTATTAACATTTAAAATATAACTAATTTAAATAAGAGACATGTGTTAACATGTTAGTAATCTAAATACATGTGTTAAAATATGAAATAAACAACATGACAAGTGTCGTTGTATTTTGTTCGTTTTCTTTTATTTTGTTGATTAATTTCAGCCCTTAAACATATTCTTTTCTCCTTCATTCTCTTTTTCAAAATCAAATTCTAAGCTAAGAAAAAGAAAACAAATCTTAAATTTCACTCCTCAAATTATGATTGTAAACCAAAAACCTGAAAAAAGATTTTCAAACCTGCATTTCTTTTTACAACCTGAAATCAGATTAGCAAATCAAGGAACCTGTATGCATTTTTGTTTAGTTAGAGTTTCAACAGCAAGCAAACCTGTAGAACAAATGTCCGCGTTTTTCAAAAATTAAAGGATCAAGCCTGCATGCATGTAGTTTTGGTCAAGGAGCATAAGTATTTCTGTTGCAACAGCATTCATAAATCAAGAACAAAGGAGCAATTCAATTTTTTAAAAATTCAAGCTTTCAGTGGTGCTCTGTTCTTCTGAGTATCAGGTGAGTAACATTTTTGATAATTAATTAAGTTAAATTATGGTTTCCTAAATTTAGTATGACTTTATTTGTCTGATTTTCTCTGGAAGTAAGATTTCTTGTGTGAATATTTACAAGTACATTTGTGGATGAACGATATATGCATGTTTACTATAATTCTGCAATGACTCTGTTCCCAGATTCAAGTCCATTTCTTTTTAATTAATCCATTATCTCTTGATCTAATTTTTGTTATGAGTTGAGTTACAAATAAAAATTGTTGTGTGATCATAAGTTTAAGCTTAAAATTTTAATTAAGTTAAAATAAACACAAACTTCCTCTGGAAACCAAAATGATCATGAAAAACATGAGTTTGTTTAAAACTTAAATTCCTTAATTCATTAAATTAAGATTGTGATCTGAAACCTTATAAGAAAACGTTATTTTTAAATCAGAAGTCATAATTTTTAGTTTGGGATTTGGGAAGCAGTTCTGTGATGAACTAAAAAGAGCAATTTGGGAAATTCTGGTGATCTAGTTGATAGGGAAGGTCAGGGTCTCCTATGGTGGTAGAATTATGATCAGAGCATCGGGAAAAATTATTGAATGGATGTAAAGAGGATCGTGGTGGCGGCGGTGATCATTATAAATCGGTAACCCTAGTTTATGATCAAGTTATGAATTCGATCATTTTTGTCTCTATGGTTCATCTAGTGTTAAGAGGCTTTGGGGGATGGTTGCTGGGTCCATGACGAGGATGTGGCCGGAGTTTGAACTTTTACGATGGTCGGAGGACGGAGATTTGGCCGTTGACAGGTTTGGGGTTTTGAGGAGTTCTGTGTTCCAGGTTATTTTTGGAGTGAGGCTGGTTTTTGATTTCAGGCGGGTGAAGTCGATCTGGTGATCGTTGGTTGGAGCGTGGGTGGTTGCTGATGAGGGGAAGCTAGGATGAGAGGCCGGAGTTGATCGGTGTCACGGTGCACGTGCACGTGCGTTTATATTTTCAGGTGAAGGATTTTGGAATGGGTGAGTTGTTTTAGTGAAATGCTCGAGTCACTTGAGGGTTTTACTTGACGTAAGGAGGAGCATGAATCGAAGTAAATTAGGCTCTGGCTCGGGAAGGTTTAATTTCAGGTTTTGTTTCAGAAACCTGACAGTTTCTTGTTTTTGAATTTTAATCTAAATTTAAAAAAAAGTAAAGCAAGATTTAAACAAAAGTTGAAACAAGTTTAAAATATGAATTCAAAATGAAATTTGAATTCAAGTTTTCAAATAAATAAATTTTATAAAAATGGAATGTTTAACAACTAAAAATTTGTACAATATTTTATGAAGTGTTTAGAAATCTGAAATGGGATTTAAAACAAGATTATAAATTTAAGTTTAAAATCTGAATTGTAAATTTAAGATTCAAATTTGAATTTGAATCTTAGGATTTGAAAAAAAATAAGTTTAAATTTAAGTTTTTAAATCTGAATTCAAAGCATGATTTGAATTCTAGTTTGAAATAAAATAAGTTTTTGAATTTAAATGTTTCAAAACAACTTGGAATATTTAAAGTATATTTTAAATTTATTTAAATTGAATATGGGTTAAAACTATTTTTAAATTTACCTTAGAAGATAAGTAATTCTTTAAAATGAAGTTAAAAGGTTTTAAATACTTAAACCTTGTTTAAGTTAAAATTTGATTTCATTTTAAATCTTAATTTAAAATGGAGTTTAAAGGAAATTTAAAAGCAAATTATTTTTAAATTACTTTGATAATGATCATTAAATCATGAATAAGATTAATGTTTACCATAAAGTTAATTAGAAAATAATAATTTATAATTCATTAAATGATTAAGGTAATTACGTTTTGTAATTGATTAATTTAATTAATTAATAATTTGCGTTAATTAATTAAATAATTAAGGGTTTTATTTAATTAATTAAAAGATTAAGTAAGATAATTAAGATTGATTAAATAGTAATTAAGAAATCAATTAATTAGATAAGGTTTGATTTTAATTTAATTAGTAATTTGAGTTCATTAATCAAGTAATTAAAATTAATTAAGTTTTAGATTATCACTTGATTAATTAAATAATTAGAGATTAATTAATGAGTTTTATAGATAATTAAATTTGTAATTAATATTGATTAATTCAGTTAATTACTTTAAAGAATTAATTAAAGATTTGTTATTGGTTAATGAAGGTCATTAACTTAGGATTATTTAATAATTAATTAATGTGATTAATTTTAATTATTAATTGGATTAATTAATTTAAAGATAATCATTTGAGAATTGTTTAAGTGTAATTACCTAATGAAAGTAATTAAGAAAATTAATTACTAATTGTATTTAATTAAGTTTATTTTGATTAGTTAAGTTAATTAATTAAGTTTAATTAATTTAAAATAATCATTGAGTAATTTAAGAAGTAATTACCCAATGTAATTAATAATGAATAATTACTTAGTGAACTAATTAAGAAGATAAATTACTTGACGTAATTTAATTGAAGGATAATTTGGGCAAGGAAGGAGTTTTGGAAATTAAATACTTTGTGTAATTAATATGTAATTAGTATGCAGAATAATTACTTAGAAGAAGTCAATAATAATTAATTACTTAGTGTAATTGATTTAGGTTTTGTTAATTGAGTTATTTGGAGATAAAGAGATGTACCAAATTAAATATAATTAATTACTTAATGTGATCGATCAAGAGTGATAATCAATATGGATAATTGATAATTAATTTAATAAGGTAATTATAAATAAAATAATTTAGGATTATTAATTTATATAATTAACGATGTAATTAAGGATTGATTAATAAGAACAATTAATAAATGAAGGATTTAATTAATGTAATTAATTAAGGATTAATGTAATTAATTATAATTAATTAATTAATGAAGTAATTACAGGATAATTACTGAATTTGGTTTAGAATAATTAATTTGTGAATTAATTAAAGGCTAATTACTTGAATGTAAATAAAGGATAATTAATCAAGGATGATTAATTCGAGTAATTTGTTGAGGGTAATTAATTGATTGATTTGTAATTAATTAATGGATATGTAAGCAAGATTTATATGGATGAAGTAATTAATTTATTTTAAATTAATTAGAGAGGAAGTAATTAATTTAATTCATTTTAAATTAATTATAGAATGGTGATTAATAAGTCTTGCTTGTGAATGTTGATTAATACTGATTACCCTGAATAGTTGAGATCTTAGTTTTGAGATAAGTGATGTTGTGTGATTTGGATGCTTTGGTTGTATTTGAGTTGATAATATGAATTATCTTTTTGGGATGATAATATGGATTATCCGTTGTGATGATAATGTTGATTATTTTATTACGATGTTGTGAATTATCTATCTGTGTGTATATAGATAATATTGAATTGAATTGTTTTAAACATTAAAACAACTTGAACCTAAAACATGGGGATTTGGATTTCGATGAGACCGGGATCGGGTTTCCATATTTGGATATCCGAAAACCACATCGATTCAAATTAACGATAGGTCGTGAATCTCAAGTGAAGATGAAGATTCAGAGTGCAAGGGTTATCGTCGTTAACTCTGAGGGTGATTCCAAAATGAGTGTAACGAGATAAAGCCTTCGGTTTCGTTCGAACCGTAACGAACTTGTATGGATTGAATGTTTTCAGAACATCGCAGGTGGACGATGAGCATTCTACGAGATGTGTTCTCTAAAGTTAATCGTAGCCTCAAGCCTCATCAACGAGGAATGGCTAAAACAAGGTAGGTGCAGCAAGGTTAATTGGGTCATGCCCAAGTAGGACGAGATTTTCCCCTGTCTAGAGGTCCATTTTCATATTCGGCTGTGTGGGCGGTTGATTGCAACAACTGTCGGGGTTGTCTTGTTCGGGACTGTTCAGTAAGGAATGGTTCCGGCCTTGTGTTGCAGGGGATTGGGAGTGATCCTCGGTACAGTGATCTAGGCGACGTACTCTGACGGGCGACACCCCAGTAGCCCTGCCATTGTATGGAATCCAAAATCTAATATTTGTCGTACGTTTTAGATGTGCCCAACTATGTTGGAATGTGAGATGTAAGCATTCCAGCTATTTCTGTATTTTACTTGAAAACCCTTGACACTATTATAATATCACCGGATTTCCTTTCAAATGTTTTGGTTAGGTAAAAACTTTTCCATGTTTATGTATGGGAAGTCTTATGTGATACTTTTCTTTTTAAAAGATTTTTAAAGTTAAGCAACCTTATCTTGTTACTCACACCAGACCCATGTCTGACCCGGAGTTTATCTTTTGTTTTTTTAAACTCTTGGGTACACAAATTTTTACGAGTAGCCAAGGGATTCAGGTTAGCTTTGACGAATTTGTGGAGGATCAATGGAGAAGGAGGCTTCTGTGTTAGATATATAGTTTTCCGCTGTGTGTTCTCTGTGTTGGTATCTCTTGTTGAGTTGTATTGAGTTGTAATAACTAAACAGGTGTTTGTAACTGTCTAGTATGTGATGTATATGCTGTGTAGCTCTGATTGGTGTTGTATATTATGTAATACTTATTTTATTAATATAATTTATTTGTTCCCCTGTTGAGATTCTAGTGTTGTTTCTTCTTTCTCTTCTTTCTCTTCTTTCTTCCTCTTTTCTATCCCTTTCTTTCTTAAAGATGATACGACTTTTTGTGGAGAAAAAGTCGGTCGTTACACACATAGGACTGGCCTACCACTTGACT